>JAQSVV010000015.1:0-1200000 GCA_036375495.1 Agrotis segetum | reverse complement strand
ATTATTCAATACAGTCGCTAATAAGAATCAAATTGTGAATAGTAAAATTCAACATTCTGATTTTGTTTTTACAAAAAGTGACAGCTTTTGACAATCACCGTCATTAGAGCACCAAAAAAGCCATATGGATGCTGATAAGCAATAGTGTGTCAACCCACAAAAAGTGAAATTTGGAGATGTTGATGTAGCCTCATAGTGAGTAACGTGTTTAACATTACGGAAAAGTGTTTCAAGTCACTTAAATCACAAAAGTACCAGAAAATGTGTTTTTATCATAAAACAAATGAGAAATCACATATACTACATTTTTCAATACGCCATCAAGTTCCTCAACCCTTTCATAACTTAAAACAGTGCCACCTATCATCACAATAAAAATGTTACGGCACTTGACACTTTATTGCGAAACGTCATTCAGTGATTCGTTGCAGTTGCAGAAAACAAACTCCGGAAAAAACTAAATATTCCCTTTTTAAAACAACTAGAAGTGACTTGTTTTTATTTATAAATTGTTGTTGTAGTTAATTGAACGCTATCCACGTTGGGGTATGAAGATAAGTCAGTACTTATTGTGTTATTAAGATTTTATTATACGAAATTGTTAAAAGGTTTGGTTGCCGGTAAAAATCGCAAAAACAAAACAGTTAAGTGCTCAATAATGGTTGCTTACATATATTTTAAAGGTACAGCTTCATTTTATATTGAAATAATGTAGTTTGGTTCGATCAGATTGATGTATTTGTAGCCCACAGCAATGACGTCCACTCGATTGATTATTGATAAATACAAAACAACAAACTACGGACTTTAAAGTGAATCTTATAACACAGTTACGGTACTTGACATATTATAGCTGAATTTAGAGTATTGATTTACGTGAAATAATTCGATTTTAAGTAACTTAAAATGTTATTGTTAAAACCGCTATTATACAATAAGCCTGGTAATTTACATACAAAAAAGAGTCACGCTTGAGTTATTTTGAGGGTTTTATTTAGCGTGGTGAAATCATCAAATGAGTCCTCCCACCCCGGGCAGGGCGAGAGGGACTGTCAGACTTCTGCTGACTAAAATCCACGGTGTCCTTCAATAGCCCTTTATGTTCCGGGGTCACGGTAATGAGAGAAGTCCCATTTTGAGGCGCGCGTGGAACACCATGCGCCGCACAGTGGTGCAGGTAGTACGTGCATGCGGAAAATATTATTTTTAAATGAAAAGACGTTGCGTTTTTTCATAATACTTTGTTAAAATTATATAATGAATGTACCAGTATACAAAAAGAAAGATATAATACGTATTTTTTTCATCATAATATTCACATCGTCATATTTTTTCACATGAATTCAATTCTAAATTTTATGCAAAATATATAGTCTTTAAGCATTTCAATTATAAATACTAATAAACTAAATATTAAATAGATAAGATATAGTTTTCGAGATGGGTGAGAAACACTTATTAAAATAACGCACTTTTTCTTAACTACAGAGCGTCATTAGTTAAGGACCTGGTATTTTCAAGATCGCAGGTTTTCGCAGCTAAAACTGATGTATTCCTAATCTATAGGGTCTAATTAATCACCGAAGGTATATTATTACGTAACGGTCGATAACGGAGATTAGTTATGCTCTCATGATTGAAAACAAAGGGTTCCAAATGACCTTCTTCACAAAAAATGCAATAGCAAGTAATTATTTATTATATAATAATATTATGTTTACGTATTTCATTAATACACACAATGAACATATTATTAAACTAAAAATAAAAGTTGTAGATTATATTATTTAGGTTCTATTCATACTTGAAATAACAATATTTTTTGCACGAAATTTGTTAATTCTCGATCATCCAACTTTGGCATCATATTATTAAATACTGGTGAAATATTTATCCGTATTATTTTTAAGACTTATTTCTACTAACATTCTAGTATGTGTATACCAAATTGTAGACATTTTAAACAAGGTCGACACAAAGGACTTTTTTCCGGCCTTGAACCAATGTGCGCCGTCGACCCGGGCATGGTCCATGGTAAAGGGCAACCCCTTTACTTGCTGTCCGCATGCCCGCGCCTGCGGTGGCTGGATCGTCTTGCGAAGTCTGTCGCCATGGGAGTCCACCACCGCGGGTAGGGTGGAGGGAGGACATTGTCCTCTCCCTCACGCGGAACGCCTCCTCCTTCGCGAGCAATACTGCTTCGCAGAGGGAGATGACCGCTTCCCACTTCGTCTCGCCCCGCAACGACCAATGCCGGGCGCGAGAGGTCTCCGCCTATCGCCGCCGTGAGGACACGTCGGTACTCTGCCCAAGCGGGGCAGTCTTGCACTGTATGCTCTACTGTGTCCTCCGGGCGGTCCTCGCAGTCGTCACCCAGGCGTTTTCTCCTTTCTCATCAGACAAAGGAACCTGAAACTTTCGTGTCCGATGAGGACCTGAGTCATTCGATAGGTCAGGACGCCGTGACGTCTCTCCAGCCACTCCTCAAAGAGGGGTCTTACCGCCGCGATTGCGGCGTGCTCGGACATCGGTTGCGACAGTCGTCCCCTCCATACTGCCCTGAGATCGCGCCGGAGATCTTCCCGCCGCGCCTCGACTTCTCCAGGCAGCGGGGTTACACCCCGGCGCTGCGCCTCCACGCGCCACTCATAGACGCGCTGGAGGGCAGTCGCCTCCAGATCCCAGGGCAGTAATCCGGCAAGGAGGTTGGCCGATTCGCCGGCGATCATGGGGTATCCCCGGATCATCCGGATAGCCATGACCCTCTGGCATGCGATCAACTTTAGTGGTTGCGTCCGGATGCTCAGGGCCCACACGGGGGCCCCGTAGAGGGCCATGGACCGCACGATACCGGTAGATAGAAGAATATAGAATTAATTTAATAGATTTCCCTTTTCAGCCTTATTAATAAAAATAAAATTGATATTTAAGTCTTTCATTTTAAAGTATTTTCCAAATTATAAACAAGAATTAAACTTTAATCAATATTCATTTAAGTCCCGTAACTTATACTTACTGTAAATAAATCTCAAAAGCGGAATTTAGCAAAACAGTGTTAAGTTCCTTGATTTCATGTTTCAAATAATAAAGTGTATTCTACATTTAGCAATATGCAAAAATCTATATTTTTAAGACAATATACTAATTTTTTCTCTTTTTTACGATACTAATCTACTTTCAAACCCATATTCATCTTAAAGAAAATATAAAACAATAACTGGGTAAATATCTTTCAAACAATTTATTTAGGATTCTTGTTGAGATCTTTAGGAGCTTTTTTCTCAAAATGAAGTGTGTGTGGCTTGACACACTATTGCTTATCAGCATCCATATGGCATTGCATTACAAATAAACATAACTTCGAATAAATAAACAAAAATACAAACGACTTTTAAAAAACAACTTTAAAACCCACCCACCATAAAGTTCAATTTACGCTACAATTATAAATTGTAATCTTGTGACTATTTGACACTTATAATTCTGAAATCAACTTAATAAACTAAAGTATAAAGTTGCTATTCGTTTAAGCGCAAAAAACAAGACTTCAGACGATATAGGAACTCAACATGTCGTTATCCCAGCCTTATACTAACATCGTCTATAAAATAGATGTGATTTTCAAAAAACATCTTTAAAACTCACCCATAAAGTTCAATTTGCGTTACAACTTGAAGCATTACTGGATCTTTTTAACAGATATTCGGAAATCAACTTAATTTTCAGTAAAATAAAGTTGGTATTCGTTTTCTTGTCAAGTGTAGTTGATGGCGGGTACTTCCATGTCATTGAGCTGTTTGTATACTTCTAACATTGAGGGTCTGTGATGTCTCATGAACTTGGTACAGTGCAGGCCGATGGCAACGAAGGCACGACACATTGTTGGGTTCGAGTGGGGAGTGCCACGGAGTATTGGGTCCTCTAATGTTGCTGTAACAAACAAATAACATCATTAATAATGTGCCGCAGTGCCTGAAAAGCCAGGTATTCAATCAGTCCTACAGAGCCGAAACGTGGAACATGTCAGTCAAGCTGGCCCACCGCCTTCATGTCACGCAGCGTGCTATGGAAAGGTCTATGCTTGGGGTCTCACTAGGGGATAGAATCCGGAATTCCGGCATAAAACCAAAGTTACAAATATTGTCCAAATCTGTAGCAAGCTGAAATGGCAATGGGCTGGAATGTCTGCCGCAGAACCGACGATAGGTGGAGTAGGAAGGTTCTCGAATGGATACCGTGTGTAGGTAAGCGTAGAGTGGGACGCCCCCCGGTAAGATGGACCGATGACCTGAAGAAGGTGGCTGGCAGTGGCTGGATGAAAAAAGCGGGAGATCGTGCGCTGTGGCGCTCCCTGGGAGAGGCATATGTCCAGCAGTGGACTGCAATAGGCTGAAATGATGACGATGATGAATAATGTTGTAATCTCTAAAGAGTCCAGTAACTTCAGGTGCATATTAAAATTGGCACACGTCGCTCCTGACAGTCCCGAGTTATTTAACATGTTATTTAACTGCGATTGATTTGGCAGTCTCCAGCACCAAGTTCGCACATAGTGAATATAAACAAACGTTTATCTGTACTGTCGGTACTAATCTATTCTATATACATATAATAAAACTGTAGAAAAGTAATTTTTGTACATTCAAAAAAAACTCAAAAAATATAGCCAGGGTTATAAAGGACAACCAATAGAACCCATTTCTAGCATTTTTAGAATTTTTGTCTGTTTGTCTGTTTGTATGTTTATTTGTTCGGGCATCACGTAAAATGTACGAAAGTTATGTAGATAACTTTAATACACAACGACTGACCGTAACTTGAAGTAACATTTAGTTTTTGTTTCATTGAAATCGGATCAGTCTATCAAAAGATATTTGAGTTCAAAGTGTACCAGAAGTAAAATTACGGTCAGTTTACACCGAACGCGCAGTTCAGTAGCGCGATCTAGCTTGGAATAGGAAAACTATATATTCAAATATAATGGTGTGGACTGGAGTGGAGTGGTTTGGAGTGGGATGTTGTGGGATAAATTGGGATGGAGTGGGATAAAGTGGGATGGAGCGGGATGGAGTGGGACTGAGTGGGATGGAGTGGTATGGAGTGGGATGTAGCGGGGTAATGCGCCGGAGTGGTATGAAGTGGGATGGAGTGGGATGTAGTGGGATGGAGCGGGATGGAGCGGGATGGAGTGGCATGGATTGGGATGTAGTGGGATGGAGCGGGATGGCGAGGGATGGATTGGAATGGAGTGGGATGTAGTGGGATGTAGCGGAATGGAGCGGGATAGAGCGGGATGGACCGGGATGGAGTGGGATGTAGTGGGATAAAGTGGGATGGAGTGGGATGGAGTGGTATGGAGTGGTATGGAGTGGGATGTAGTGCGATAAAGTGGGATGGAGTGGGATGGAGTGGGATGGAGTGGGATGGAGTGGGATGGAGTGGTATGGAGTGGTATGGAGTGGGATGTAGTGGGATAAAGTGGGATGGAGTGGGATAGAGTGGGATGGAGTGGTATGGAGTGGTATGGAGTGGGATGTAGTGGGATAAAGTGGGATAAAGTGGGATGGAGTAGTATGGAGTGGGATGTAGTGGGATAATTTGGGATAGAGTGGTATGGAGTGAGATGTAGTGGGTCCTGTGGGATGGCCGTGGGATGGACCTGGGATGGAGTGGTATGGACTGGGATGTAGTGGGATAAAGTGGGATGGAGTGGGATGGAGTGGGATGGAGTGGGATGGAGCGGGATGGAGGGGGATGCAATGGGTGCTTTGAACGCTGCTAGGTGGGCTTTGAACAACAGAGGGCGTTTATCACAAACAGCTCAAATATTCTTGAAAAATCTAAATAAATTTTAATAATAATAGGGTTTATATGAAAACGATTATCATTTATAAAAAACAAGGCGAAAATTAAGCGCTTCGCATTAGTGCGAAAACATTTTTAAATTCCGACATCCACGCGGACGAAGTCGCGGGCACAGCTAGTCTGTACTAAAATTATAAAAGAACGAATTTTATTTGGGACTACAAGATTCATATTATACAGGTTGAATTTTTCAACGGCGTGAATAGCTATTTCTGAAAGTATGAGGACTATCAAAAATCGTTGAAAGGAGTCTCGAGGCCGATTTTGACGAAAACTAAAACTGCATCATTGGATTTTAGAAAAATCAATAATCTTGACTAGAAATCGAACCCGCTGATTTTAGAAAAAAAATTCACACCCTGTATTGTTAAACCAACGAAACTTATTTCAACTTCAATAATATCCATAATTACTAAGACAAGCCCAACTCAAAGCCTGCCGGTGTCGCGGGATTATTTCCTTACCGTAACCCCGGAACATAACAGGCTACTGAAGGACACCGTGGATTTTAGTCAGTACAAGTGTGACAGTCACTCCCGCCCTGCCCGGGGTGGGAGGACTCATTTGATGATTTTACCATGCTAAAAAAAAGAAAAAAAGCCCAACTCACCCATATCGATCCCCTGGTTGTACAGCTGGTGTATGTACATGCTGAGCAGCTGCTCGGGTCGCGCGCGGTCCTGCGCCGCCAGCGCCGTGGCCACCTCCACCAGCACCACGCCGTACGAGAACACGTCCACCGCGGGCGACAGCGAGCGCGCGCGCAGGTACTCGTCCGGGAGGTACGGCTTGGTGCCGAACACTCTGAGGGTAGACGGATTTTTAGTACCAACGTGTAACGTTAAACGCGTCACCGACTGAACAAGAGCGTCGATGAGATTCCTCGTTTTGTGCACGAAAAAACAAAATTTTAATAGTTTGAAAAAATTTGCGCCTAAAATTTGTTAATATTTTTATGAAAAATCTTCATTGAAGTAAAACCTTTGATGAGTTTGAAGTTGGTTATATTAGGAGTAAATTATTATGCAGTAAAGACTGACAGCCAAAGATGTACCTGATAGTATACCTACATTTTACCAGTTACGTTTATAAGTTCGTTTCGGATGTTGCTAAAACATTCTTAATGGAAAACCACAATAACACTTTGCCCCACCTGGGAATCGAACCCGGTACTCCAGACTCAACAGTCGCTCTTGCGACCAACGAAGTAAACGAGGCATAAATGTATTTATACTGGGGAAGGCAAGTCAAAGCTAATTGTAGATGGCGCCACCATAGCTTAGTCCTAATCCGACCAATGACGTAGTACTATTTAGAAGTATCTATAAGATTTGACCCAACGACGATGCTTGGAGCAAGCTATACTAGCGCCATTCGTTTCCCAGTTGTTACCCCCATTAACCTATTATGAACCTTATTTACTCTACGATAAAGTTGATTTTACTTTGTTTTTCTCAAACTATACATACTTTGAAACCTTGACATGTGTCCTGTCGTCACCGTAGGGTCCCTTCCGCGCTAGACCGAAGTCCCCGATCTTGGGCATGAGGCACGTGTCCAGAAGTATGTTGGCCGGCTTTATATCACCGTGAATAAGCGGCGTCCCTTCCATCGTGTGGAGGAATTGAAGACCTCTGGAAAAAAGAAGAGAAAGGTTTAGTCAATTTGGTTTACTTTATTTCAAAATTTATTTTACATCTAAATGAATAAAGTCTGATCAAAAAACCTGGTGGGATTCCGTACATTGACCTATTTTTACCTGTCTCTGTCACTCCCGCGTAAATATAATGAATCAAACTCGCACAGATACAATGGCCGCCATTTGTGCAAGTTGCCATCATCACCCGAGACAGGTAATAATAGGTCAATGTACGAAATTCCTCCTGTTTTGTGACCGGACTTTTAACATATTTTTTACAATAGTCTTTATCCTATATACTATTATAAAGGCGAAAGTTTGTAATTTGTAAGTATGGATGTATGGATGTTTGTTACTCTTTCACGCAAAAACCACTGAACGGATTTGGCTAAAATTTGGTACACAGATAGTTTATAACCTGGATTAACACATAGGATAGTTTTTATCCCGATTTTATGTTCCCATGGGATAATTTTCGAGTTGTAGCGGGTGAAACCGCTGGCAACAGCTAGTTCGTACATATCAACGTCTTGGTTACACGGGCTATGGAAGAAATTTTTCAAAATCCCAATAACGTCTGTCTGACACAGGAATCGAACTAAAAATCTCAGGAACACTTGCGACCACTTAACCAACAAGTGGTTTTTTAAAGTAATTTTTTAGTGGTTTAAACCAACAGGTTTTATTTTTCAAATTCTTCCCTATCAGTCTCACAGTATCATTCACTTCTTTTTCTTTCCATATCATTCATCATCTTTACTTTGGCCTTTTATATGACACCCATATTTACACAATTGTCCAGACAACACTATCCGCAGTTTTGCCATACATAAAAATAATTAAATGAGTTACCTAGCAACACCATGAACTATGTTGTACCGCTGCACCCACGAGAGCGGCGGGTGGTGGGTTTTCCCTCGTAGTCGCTGCTCTAGAGACCCGCCGCCCATCAGTTGGTAGACCAGACATGCTTCTGGACCTACGAAATACAAAATTGTACTTTAAAACTTAGATCATACGACTCAGTTTTAAACGCGACGCGAAGGTACTAGAATGTGTATCTTTTCATGTAGTAAATAAAGTAAGGTTTGTGTAGTTATGTTAAAATTTGCGTGCAGCATCGCGTCTCAATGTGAATTGACCCGAAATCTAAACTAACTAGTCTAATTTGTAATATTATAAATGCGAAAGTTCGGATAGAAAGATGGATGGATGTTTATTACTCAATCAGGTAAAAACAGCTGCACGGATCTTGATGAAATTTGGCTCAGACATAGGTATAGTTTTGAATAACGCAAAAATCCGTTTATCCCAGTATTAGATTACCTTGGGATAATTTTCAGTTAAACACGGAGAAGCCACTGGCCACAGTGTCTATTATAAATGTGAAATTTTGTACTTTTTGTTACTCAATCACGCAAAAACAGCTGGACCGATTTGGATGAAACGGCTTTGTGCCTTTTGTACCAAACTGCTGTCAAACATGTACAAATAGCTACTTGTACATGTTTGACTCATAACTGGTTTATCTTTCTAATATCTTTAAATGAGCAATTCTTGTATATTTATTTATATATAATCAGGATCTCGGAAACGGCTCCAAGGATTTTCATGTTACAGATTAGGGGTTTTTCGGCTCAAGGAATCGACTTATCAAGGTCCCAGGTTCGAGAAAAGCTCGGTTCCCAAGATATAGACATTTTAAAAACCGAGCGAAACTCGATCAAACAGATGTTAACTCTGAAACGTGACGTACTCTTCCATTTTATGTTTGTATTGATATGATCTATCGATCTATGAATGTTTCAGACACGACTGCTAAAAAATTAAAATGGCGGATGGCACCTGGTACACTTCCCATACAAAAATGTTCAAACCCCTTTGGCACACAGATAGGCGATGCTCTAGGCGCTAAGGCACTTCCTTTGGAGTACACCACCGTGCAATGAGGGCGAGGTTTTAACCTCACGGCTATTCAAATTGCTAGTTTTCAAATAACATTACCTCCCAAAGAGTATCCATAGAGTGGTAGTATATTGTCATGGCGGTACTGGTTGAGACACATCTCTCTAATCAGCTCCTTGTTCCTATCGTTGTTGTCTCGCAGGCGCTTCACCGCGACCGGCAGATGTTTCCATTCACCTGTACAAATAAATAACGTAGAGTTAGTATCATCGGGTTTAGCTTACTCGAAGGAATAATGGCATATTTTTCGCGAATTTTAGCTTGAACTGGCATAGACCAGGCGGCAAAATTTGATGTATACCTATTTTGCCTTTAGGCTATGCTAAACTCGATACAACTACTTTTAGGTTACACAAATAATAGGGTAGTTTCCAGGGTCAAAATAATTACATTATATTTAGTCCGTATTTTAGATTATAAAAAAATATTGGACACGTATTTTTTCTTTTTTCGATTAAACAAAAAAGAACAAAGATAATAGCCTATTTAAGTTTCCTGTGACGTCACTCTGCGCGAAAAAATGCCACGCATCGTGACGTCACACGTAACTTTAATAGGCTATATCTTTGTCATTTTTGGTCTAATTTACAAATAAAAAAATACGTGTCCCTTATTTTTGAATGATCTAAAAGACGGACTAATTACATTTTTTTAGGCAACTAGCATATTGTTCCGTGTAGGGATCGAACCCAGGACTGCACAGCAGTGTACGCAGAACAGCAGCGTACGCAGCACTTAATATATCCGACCTAAAATACCTCTAGGCGAGGAGTGGCTCATAATCCACCACGCGGGCCCAGTGCGGGTTGGTAACTGTCACATGTCTTCTTTGGTTCTAGGACATGTCGGTTTCCTCACGATGTTTTCCTTTACCATTTTGAGAGCAGTGGTGATGAAATAAATTACACAATGTAAATCGGGGCCGATACCACTAGGCCAGAGAGCACACTACAGTAAAATACACCGTACCTTTAAAGACCTGTCCAAATCCGCCTCGACCCAGCAGGTTACTGTCAGCCCAGTTCCCGGTCGCCTCTCTCAACTCCTCATAACTCATCCGAGGAATAGCCGACACATTCCTGAGGATCTCGTCATCTTCGTGGCCTTTGTCTCCTTGTGTTGATGTTGACTGGGGATTTGAAAAGAGAATTTTTATTGGGTTTGCTAGTCTAGGGTAGGTAGATTGAATGGTGGTCATATGTATATACCACATTAATAATTATGTTCCACCGATATTTGACATTAATACTTATGGAAATATGTAAACCACCGGAATCGATTTTCTATTATTAGACTTCTAAAAAAAAAAAAATAGGTCTTATTTCAAAGAACTTAGGTAGAAACTGTACTATGCCAGGGTTGCGGAATTTGTTCCAAATTGTTACTGCGGCCTTAGAACGAAGACTTTAAATATTAAAGCTATTAATTTTCAATTGTCTTTGATATTCAACAGATAAATAATGAATTAATTTAGTTTTGATAGCACTGCCAAAATTAACAATATTTTTAATTAAATCCGGATATAACGGAATTATTTTCCGGAAAAATGGTTTATCCATGTTTTTCTTTCTGTGTGCATTTATGAAACAAGTTAGTACCAAAAATCAATCTACCTATTCCGATTTATGGTGATCAAGATAAAGTCTACGATGGTATAAACTTCTCCAGAAGAAACCTGTTCAATTTCACTTTAAAGAGATTAGTTTAGTACGGCTTGTAAGCGTTCGGGAACACCAATAAAAAGTGGGCTCCCGATCCATTTTCACATACTAAGGCGCACGCGCATTGTCTCACGCTCCATCGAATTTTGAACTTAGATGCAATAAATGATACAGTTATTTATTCAATGACATCTTATACTTGGTCGAAACTGATTCTTATTCACAAGATTTACCCAGATGTTTGAATCTCTTGCATAAAGTTTTTAACCTAACTTTTTAATATCACCTGGTATAATACCGACTAGCTAGGGCGTCGAGATAAAATAAATAGGTTCTGAGGTTATTACAACGTCTTAAAACCAGGCTTGTTCCAGTGAGTGAACGAGATGGCGCTAGACGACTTGTATAGCTCTGTCACTTTCACTCGCCGGAACAAGCCTGGTTTTAAGACATCGTAATACCCTCTCAGGTGGCCTACCATGATATCTAAAAGCAAGAAAAAATCCACTGTGGGAAAACGACAGAGCTATATAAATCGTCTAGCGCCATCTCGTTCCCACCCTGGAGTTAGTCTCGCTATAAGAAGTCATGGTTGGCCACCTGGGGGTGCATTACGACGCCGACGTTTTAAAACCACGCTTGTTCCGGTGAGTGTACGAGATGGCGCTAGACGACTTGTATAGCTCTGTCACTTTCACTCGCCGGAACAAGCCTGGTTTTAAGACCTTGTAATACAAAATATAAGCCCCCCCTGGTCTAAGTGAAAAAAACATCAGAATCCATTTTATTCAGAAGTATTATACATATAAAATCAAGCATTCGTTTTATAAAAAATTTGTTATCTTTTTGTTCTTGTTTTTTTATGTTCTTGCTGTGGTTCATGTTCATAAATCGAACCACAAAATTATCATTTAACCACAGTATGAATGAATCTCTAATGAATACAAAATATAACCTGTCATTGCACGAAAACCTCATACAATGCCAGGTTACACTAAACTGAATGAGGTGAAGATTAACTAGGTTTTGCACGCGGCTTGACTCACGTAATTATTAATTTTGTAAATTGACTATTTGCATACCATTCATTATTAGTTCTGCAAAGATGCAAGCAAATCGGACTGAATAAATAGTTTTAAGCTAAATCCAACGACTCCCAATCACACTCTTAGATTAAATAAATTAAGAAAATTCATCAATATCGCTTCAGCAATTTAGGCGTGATAGCGTAACAAACGAAAAACTCACGTTTGCACTCATAATATTAGTTTAGATGTACAATCGACAAAGTGGAATTATGACCCACCTTAAGCTGCGAAATGCAACGCGTTTCGAACGAATTCAAACTACAAGTGAAAATCAGCCTTACCACTATCACACTAAGACATAAAACACGTTGTTATATATGGGTAGATGAAAAAAAAAACACGATGGCCATGACAACGTCAAGTGAATCGAATTGCATCTTTATTTCTTAGTGGCAAGGTTGATTCACACTTGTAGTTGCAGTTAGTTTGAATCGCGTCGCATTACGTCGCATCGCACTATGAGTAAAGTCCCTTAGGTCCACATTCGCGTAAACATACATATCCATGGTAACGACTTTGATCTAGTTGTCAATTTGACGGGTTGAAACGATTTATTGTGAAAATGGGTCATGATTCCACTTTATCGGTTGTACCACTTGTACCATTGTGTGTGAGGATCATCAGAAACAGTGAATCACAATAATTGTATGTAAAATAAATTCATTGTACAACAATGGTAGGTATGATAGAATCTGCGACCACAAAAGTTGGCTCACCTTACTGATGTCCGTGCTTGTCTCATAGTGTGGTGTTGGCGAGTTACCATTTTGTATCCTGCTTGTAGTTGGAAGCCCGCCGCCCTAGAAAAAAAAGCAAAAAAATATTTAGGAATGTTTTTTTTTGTTTTTGACTTGATAACGTCTTATAATTCGCGGCCATCGAATTATAAAGGGCTTCACACACAGCAGCTGCAGCTATAATGTAAATATGTACATTATAGCACGATACATCTCATTACATCTTTCCATAGAAATTCGAAGATGTAAAAATATAATTATAGCTGCAGTGTGTGGTCTCCTGACGATTTATATGGAAAGACATCTTTACATTATAGCTGCTATATGTGTGAAGCCCTTAAGGCGGCGCTAGTCGCGAGCTCGAACTCACTGGCAGGCATGGTCAAAAACCATGATATTTCACCGGAAATCGAGCCATATTGTTCATGTGTGCGCGAGCGTCATCCCCCCGTGGAGAAAACAGGGGAAAACTTATTCAGTGAGATGCACGATCATTCAGAGTAAAAGGCGCGCGTAAAAAAATACGAAAAAGCCTTAGGCTGTTGGGGTTTTATGAAAAAACCACTGCACCAATTAATTTCAAATAAAATTTATTAAATTCTGCGATAAATTTGCTGTGTCGGTACGGACTTCGTTTTGGAAATTTGATGCTTCTTTAGCTTCTAATTTACACCTAAAGTTGTGTTAAAATTAGCAAAAAAACGAATCTTCAGAAGCTCGTAACTTTTTAATAGCTTCATATTTTACAATTCTGCTTCCGTACAGACAAAATTAATAATGAGACAAAACGATACCATGTTTAATTTTGGATGTACTTTGTCAATTAACGGAGTAAAACCCCAACGAAGTTTCTATGGAAAAAATGTTGACTTGTTTGCTCTTAAGACGCTGCACGCACGAAAAAAGATGACGTCATGCGGCGTTACCTCGCTGTGTAGCGTTCCATAGCAACGTTTGTTTTTAGCAACGTAAGTGCAGTATTTTCTTATGACGTTGTCACGTTCAACCATCGTCAGTAAACCGACTTTACAATCGATTTTTTTTAGAAGAAAGTCGGGTCATAAAAAGGTGACGAGACGGACTGAACGCTTACCACGAGGGCTGGTTCGTGGAGGCACAAGATAAAAGCTCCTGGAAGATATTGAGGAGACCTTTGCCCACAAGTGCGGCAGCATAGGCCAAAATAAGAATAATGAGCGTTTTTGAAGTGTTACCTATTTCCTTTCACTTCATTTTGTGAAATATGACGGTAGTATAACACTATTGGTCAAATTTAATAGCGGTTTATTGATTTGACGAATCCTGTTAAATCCTAAAGAGCGCGCTAGGTGGTGTAGTGAGCCGACAGATGTTAGCAACTCTTGCTGAGGTTTAAATTTAGATGGGTGGCAAGGTTAAGCAACGCTTGTGTATGTATGGGTCTTAGATAAGCAACTCTTGCGGAGTTCTGTCTGTGGATAAGTCTGTATAACTGATAGCATACCTACTCAACCTATATTGTTCCTCTGCTTGAATATTTCGCCAATTTTAAGGTGCATGAAACCGCTCTCTAGTAGGTACCTAATTACTTTAAAAAGTGGTCAACCGCGAACTTTACGTTCTTAAATCTTTACACAATATGAAACTATGTCGCTAAGTCTGTCTGTTCGCGCATAACTTTAAAATGACTTCACCAAACGGGATTACTTATTCTTTTTTTATTGTCAAAAAAGTATTTTTATGCAAAAAGTGTTTGGGAAATCCCGCGTTTTCATTTTTAGTTACCTAGTAGAAATTGCAAATCGCACAAATTGCGCTATGAACATACGTAGTTGTAAACTTTAACCCGTGTGAAGTCGGGATGGACCACTAGTACCCAATAATAACATTACTCATCGGTATATTTAGATAACGCTCGTTGGGAATCCCATGTTTTGTTTAAGAGGACATATTTTAACATATAGTTAGATAAAATTGGCCATTTAATGATGCAACATAGTTACCCAACTTTATAAGTAGGTATCCATATTTATGAATGACTTTTATAATTATCAAGTCGTTTTATTCTCTACAACTATTTCTCTTAATATTTTTCCTGTTCCGTTTGACTGCAGGAAAACTATTCTCGTATCTAAGTTTTGCATTGGCTTAAAGCCAATTAATTTATCAAAACAGTAAAAGGTATCATTGTTAGAAAATCAGAATGTTTTAGAACCATACATTCAAAGTCGTGTGACAACTAAACCGTACGGGGGCGAAGGGGGTCCAAAAAGCCACTACTAGAATACGAATTCCGGTAAAAACCTAATTTATGTGTTAACTACTCTATTTCTTGTTGAGCAATGGTTTAAGGTTAAAGGTTATAACGTTAAAGGTTACACAGGTACTCATATAAATCGGCCAAGAGGCCCTTATTCAACACACGTTAAATACTTCGTCCCCCGTTCGGTCTAGCTCTTTTTACACACATAGTTATACATTCAAGAGATTAATACACGAAAATAGGAGCAGCTTAGATCAGCCCTGCCCCTAAGGGTCGATTTATACTAGCGCAGAGTCGAAGCGCATCGAAGCGTATTTCTAAAATTGAACATAACAATTTCAACCTTAACTCCACAGCGTAACGCACACATTACTTCTAAGATTTTCACGATTCACGATCAGCGTTGTTCACGCGCAGACGCGCGAATTCTGAAGAATACGCGCGACTTATAAAAACTTTGAAGCAATATGTGCGTTACGCTGTCGAGTTAAGGTTGAAATTGTTATGTTCAGTTTTAGAAATTCGCTTCGATGCGCTTCGACTCTGCGCTAGTATAAATCGACCCTAAGACTGACTTACTGCGTAGACACGGACTCCATATATGTATAATTGCATACACTGTTTCATTATAAATTTTATCTTTCAAATGATGCAGATTGGTGGCCCCGTGGTAACGGTGTCATAGGTCGTGTGCTCAAACCTACCCAGTCGCATAACTTTGTATTACTTATTTCATCTCCACTGCTTTCAAAACGGTGAAAGTCGTGACAAAACCGGTAGGTATATCCTTACAATTACAATTCAGAAACATGTGGCATCTACAAACACGTATTGGGACCGCGTGGTGAATTACGAGTATATACCGAGTCAAACGAGGTAAATTAGGAAGCCAATAAGGACGAGCTAGGGGAGAATGCGGATGAAAACTTTGAAATGGATTTTAACGATAAATTACAATGGTATGTTTAGGGTTCCCAGATCGAAAAATCGAAATTCCGGAGAAAATTCCGAACATCGGATGAAATTTCCGGATTTCTTCTCAATAAATCGTGCATGTGTAAAGCGACACACATTTTTCAATTTTCTATTTTATTTTAACTATTTATTGATTAGTTATGATTTTATTTTGGATTGTAGAAATTCCTGGCGGCTTAGGATTTCCCCCGCATTCCGGACAACCGGACATGTCCGGAAAATCTAGGTATGTTGCCAACAAGCTCTCAAAACAATGTAGTATTATCCGATAGATAATAAAATTGAGTAGTTGCTGGCAACCTATCCTATACTAATTCAAAAGGTACTAAAATTCCTGTTAAATTCATAATTAAAATTCCTGTTAAAGTTTTGGCGCGATTCACCCCTGCGTCCCTATTCACGTTTGACGAGAGGCAATCCTGGAATTCCCACCCAAACCACTCATTACACACATGGCCTATAATTAGCTATTAAATTAATAGGATAATTATTAACAAGAAATTCCAAAGGGATACTGGGATATCTATTTCCCTATAAAATTCCATATAAATACGTGACAAACAAGGATTAGTTAGTAAAGACGCAGCAACTGCGTAAGCATTCTTATGAACAAGGAAAATCGCATCAATTATGCTCACAATATATAAAATAGGACGTCGGTGTCCATCATTATATGACCCATCGTATGACAGAATAATGTTAAATTATGGGTCAAGTTATGCTAGCCACCGAATCTACCTGTTTCGCGAACTTTTTATTTGTATTCCGGTTGGAACTTTGACATTAAACAAATTACCAAGCCGGTACCCTTTCAGGGATTAAGCAGAGGTAAACAGTACAGTTAAATGACACGATCCAGACGCCAGTGGCGGAGTTACCCTAAGACCCGGGCCTAGGGTCGGGCGGTCAGATATTAGGGGCGGCTAATCGTAGCAAAAAAATTACTGATGGTAACAATATAGGAGAAATAACTAAGATGCAAAGTATCGTAATATTATTAAAGACTCGTGTTCGCGTACCTTAGTTTTCTAAGTACTTAGCTATAAATAATTTAGTACATAGTTAAACAAAACCTTAAACACTGAAGCTTCAGAAAATACCAAAGAAGATGCAGTTTTGGAGGTGAAGGCCCTCGCGCGTTTATGCCCGGTGCGAATCCCTGCTGCCTCGAAAAGTCGAGACGCGGTGGGAAGAGCTCCGGCGCTATCTCAGGTCAGTATGACTATGGAAGTAGCGACTGTCGCAACCGAGCTCCGGGCACTCTGCAATCGCGGAGGTTAGACCCCTCTTTGAAAAGTGGCTGGATAGGCGTGACGGTGTCCTCACCTTCCGCTTGACGTAGATCCTCACCGGACACGGAAGATTCGGGAGGTACCTATGTCAAATAGGGTAGGAAGGAACGCCTGGGTGTCACCACTGCGAGGATCAATCGGAGGACACGGTAGAGCAGTAGAGAGCATACGGTGCGGGACTTCCGTGCTTGGGCAGAGCATCGCTATGTCCTCACGGCAGCGATAGGCGGCGACCTCTCGCGACCGGCATTGGTCGAGCCCATGCTGCGCTGGCGTTTGTCCTTCTATAGCTCTATGAGGTACGCATAGATCACGACGCGTCATCGACCCGGGTATGGGCCTTGTTCGGACGGCGAGCAACCCATTACTCGCCGTCCGTAAGCCCGCGTCTACGGTAGGTGGTACAACATCGCCTCACTCCGTCAGACCAGACGTTGTGTTTAATGTCTAAATAATCATCTTCTAAACGTTGCGAAACTGATACCCACGCATTATGTATCACTGTGCCAGTAGTTAAAAAAATAACATTTACATAAATTATAATTATCTTTCCCATCCTAACACTGTCCAAGAAAAAACAGGTTTGTGACACATAGATGTTTCTTTTCAACAATAAGCGTCAATTATTCGATATTATGCCTTATTGCCATAGCATAAGGCCAAAGTTACGTGACTTGTAAGAATTCAACAAGGTTGAAAATGACCACACTGACCTTGAACTTAAGTTATTTTTAATAATTTTGCTTAAACAAAAAATTGTAAACATACTTAGAAGTTGATGGATAGATAACGTACAGAGAATCTCTGTACCTTAGTTTCAGCTAACATCTGATGTAAGCTGAAACTTGAAATAGGTATCTTTAGACACATTCAGACACTGGGTACGGTTAGCCGATACAAAATCTGGACATAAAATGCTGAATGCTGCGTCGCTCTCGTCTGAACTCAGCATGGTTTCAGCCGATAATTTAGTCAGCATAACTGACTGTTCAGCATGTTCTGTCCAGATTTTGTATCGGCTAACCATACTCATTGATCTTGCAGTTGTTTGCACTCGTCGGCTGAGGGCCTAAAGGCGGAAAAATATTTTCTGGTGGATTTGAGCCTGATTTGTTGTGCACAACAAAAAATTGTTTTTCAATTATTGCCATGTTTTATTCAACATGGCGTCTCGTTTGCTAGCATAATTCATTCGTTCTGAAAGTTGAAATTTCTTTGAACAGCATACAACAAAAAAATTGTTTTTCAATTATTGCCATGTTTTATTCAACATGGCGTCTCGTTTGCTAGGACCCATGGTATGCCAAGTACCTACATTTGAAAAACTCTATGTTTCAACAATTGAAATTTCAAGTTAAAAAGAATATAAAAGTAAAAACAGATTTCTAATTCACTTTAAAATATCATCTAGGACACCAATCTGCACTTTCTTAAAAGGGCACTAGACTACAGCCTATAAACACGAATCCCAATCCACGATTTCTTTTTTGCGAATTTCCAAGTCTCGGAACAAACATTGTTCAGTAACATGGGCTGACCTTGCTTATAAGAGTAGTTGGATAGAAAATACTTACCCTCTTGTAGTATATATTATAAAATCAAATGTTTATTAAAAAGAAAAAACAATAAAAAAAAACATCATTTTTCAAAGACAAAGCAAAAAATATGGAGGAGTGAGATAAGAGTAGGCTCCCTGTCTTTCTTATCTTACTTCAGATAAGAGAGACAGAGAGAATATAAACAAAACATACATACCTTTTCTATCAACATAACAGGTAAAGGAATTGATCCAAAGTTGCCATCAGTCTTTACTGAATTCTTCTTGTTATAAGAATTATCTGAAATAATAAATATTACATTGATTATTGTTTTATTTCTGTTATCTGTATTATCAATTATTTATAGTTAGTAAGAAGTTGTTTTTGAACATGAATATTTATTTCCTGTATTAGAAGAAATCTTGTCCACATGTAGATAATATGGACTGGCCTGTTGGTCTAGTGGTTAGTAACCCTGACTGCTATGCCGGAGGTCGTGGGTTTGATTCCCACCCAGGACAAATGTTTGTGTGATGAGCATGATCATTTGTTCTGTGTCTGGCGCTGGGTGTAATTTATCTATAATATTATGTATGTATTTAGAAATAAATAAGTATGTTTATCAGTTGTCTAGTACCCATAACACAAGCTGTGCTTAGCTTGGGACTAAAAAAGTTGTCACTGACATTGTTGAAAAAAATCTCTGTGAAGAAACTCAGACTGGAATCAATATTATTTGAGATTCGAGAAGAAGCCAAATAAATTTTAAGATACCTACCTACAGTTTTCCTTTCCTTAGTACTGCAAGAGTTTCTACTTTTACTTAATAACTTATGGAAGTCTGAGTTTACAACAGGCTTCAGGCAGTTCAGCGCTGGAATGTGCTTCATTTTATACAATAAAATAAAAAGTTCTTCTACTCTATGGTTCAGCTGTCCCCATCTTGTAAACAAATGGTTTGTTGGGGATATTGCCAAGCGGCGTGCTGTTTGTTCCATGTCCTAAAAAAATTTATTTTGTTTATGGTAAGGCATAACAAAAATTGTAATTCTACATGTTTTCTTACTGCTAAAATAGTGGTGATAACTAATGTAAATCAAAAATAGGTCACTCAATTAGATGGACCGGTAGGTATTAAATTGATGCTGACCATTGCCAAAAACCGGATTTACTGTTCATTACAAAAATACATTCATTTTCATGTATTCATTATAGTCATCATTTTCATGTATTCAGTATAGTCATTTTCCTCCCCACATTTTCTCCTCTCGTTAACACTACCATCTCCATTGGCATCGGATGACGTACAAGGCATAAAAATTATCGGGAATTCCAAGAAAACATTTAAGAAAGATGTTTCGCGGCGAGGAAATACCCAAACTTCGTAATATGAATGATATACTTACGTTTACGTCAAAAGGCGAATATTTCATCCAGTTGCCTGCCAGCTCCTTCCAATAATCTTCTATATCGAGAAGCCTGCATAATTCTTTGTTTATATCAAACGGCAATTCGTAAATATACATTTTTGTAACATAAAACTACGTAATAACGTATGCTCAGGTCAGTAACACAACTTTCACGCACAACTACTTGTTGAACACTGACTGACATTGACATATCATATTAGTGACAGCTGACGTATTAATTTTTTCAGCAGTCAAATAGACAGAAGCGTTTTCGTTCAACAACTGACCACACCCCACACCCTCACAACTCACATGACGGGCACGCTACGATCCCGACGGTAACAAGAGGTCTTTGAGGAGCTGCATAGGACATGCTTCATTTTACCTCCCAAAAACAGAAAAAATATTCAAATGATTATATCACACAAGTTTTTATGTATCTTGCAGTATCTATGTTCATGTCTAAACCTATATGATTTTAACTCAGATAATGGAGAAAAACAAAGCTGTTGGTGAATTGGGATGTTTTAACATGTAAAAAGTCAAGTGGGATAGTAGGGCCAAGATCAGAAAAAAAAGATTCACTCCCGAGAAACTTTAATCCTGGAGAGAAAAATGTTATGCACTACCTTGGTACCAAAAAAGGTTCTGGACCCCTCTCCATATCAAATTGGGGTTGATTTTGTACGCTGCAAAAGAATACCTGTTTCAAATATTTATTTACAAAATTCCCGAATGTCAGAAGCAAAGTCGAAAGAGAGAGTTTTCACCGGCACCACCCGACATAAGAAAACTTTTAACAACCCTTCATTTGTGGAAACTATGAATGAGAAGGAAAAAGAAGTTTGGGTATCGTTCATAACGTAGTGCGAAGTTTTTGGGAAATACTAAAGATTCTAACATATAAAAGGATCGTGCAACGGATGTTAGCAGCATACGAAGCTCAAGGCTGCAAGATGAGCTTAAAGGTCTATTTTTTACACTCTCACAAGAATATTTTGAAAACCTGGGAGCTTACTGTGAAGAGCAGGGGGAGCGATTTCGCCAGGATGTCCGTGATATCGAAAGAAGGTACCAAGGGCGATGGGATGTCACTATGCTTGCCGACTACTGTTGGCGAGAAACTGAAGATGGAAATCGGAAACGATTACTCGTCAAAGTATCAAGGAATAGAAAAAAGGTTTCATAAAGAACATAAATAAGTATTATGTATAAAAATAATGTTCGAATGCTTTAAAAAAAAATACATATTGTGTGAAAATTTCTGGAGTGTTTTAACCAATTTTTTCGTGTTTGAATTTGCAAAAAATCTTTATGTGCATAGAAAAAAAATACGGCCATCACTTTTGAAATCAGCGCACTTTAAAACTATAATTCAGTAAAAAAATCTCATGCAGCTGACAAAATTTTTTTTTTCGCAGACCTGTGTAATAAGACCTTTATTTGAGGAGCCAAGGACTGCAGGTTCATATTAAATTGAGAAAATGACAGATTGAGTAAGTTGATGTGTTGGAGGGTGTTAGTCTGTCTGTACCAACTGTACCAGTAACTCAGATCTGAGACCAGTAACAACGAATACCGCATTCAAAGTAAAAGGAAAGAGGGATTAATAATCAGAAGACTTAGTTCACTGCCGTCGTTAATCTGAGATTGGTTGCACTGGCCAAAAACAGTCAGGACTATTATTATTGTTTTGCTACATAATACCTATCAAGTTTTAATTTACCTTTTTGAATAAAAATGAAGTCACATGGGCATGATTAATATTTTGTGGGGTATGAGGGCCCTAGCAAACCTGCAGACAACAGGAGTGAGAAGTAGCATAAGTTCCCACATTGTAGGATCTGCCTTTTTCTTCAACAAGACTGATGATTCCAATTTTTATTCAATCAACCAATATGTAGGAATCTACAATGTGGCATCCCTGAATCTGAATTTCAATCAATCATTCTAAATGTAAATGGCTTAACTTACGAATGAAAGTAAAAAATAAAACAGAATGACTTCACTCTAAATAATATTTTATTCTAGATCAGTAACAATGATAACTAATATTTAACTGGTTTCTTCCTCGTGATATTGAACTCTTCTCTAGTATGGTAGGGTGCATAAGGATCTTCAACATAATACTTGGGCCTCTTCCAAAACTTAGTAACCATTTTGTCCAGCATTGTGCTCTGCGTAGAGTTACAAAACACATGTTGTCTCAAACGTCTTTTCTGAGGTGGATTCTTTTTCCACATTTTCTTGTGTCTTCCAACTTTTGTTCTTATCCAACCACCCCAGTGTAGACGGAAGAATCTTCGTATTGCTGCCTTCACAGTCTTCCTTTTACCTCTTTTCAAGCTGAATTTTGTTACAGTTCTAACAGGAACTACATTCAAATTGGTTGCTATATCCAAGATCTGTTTGTTATTCAATAAAGAATTCTGCTTCAAGCAGGTAATGGTAGAAAAGTTTGCATTATTGAGCGTTGCATAGTTCTTTGTGCTGTTATTGATAATCTTGGCAGCATTGAAATATGGAACTGAAAGAGGCCGTATATAGCGAACAGCTGAAAAAGAAAAAAATAACCTCAAAACAAGCCGTCACAAACAAGTTGGTTATTTATTACACAACAAATCACGATCCCATAAATTTTCTATTTGTAATTAGTTGTGCTGTCTCAGTGTTCATTCATATAAAAATTGTATTTACCAGAAATCGCAAAACGGAACATTTTCAGGAAAACAAGCCCATTTACATAAAGATTGGTATGTGATGAATTTTCTAATCTTTCGTTTTCCCACTGTTGACATTCAATGTCATTGTCATTTTAATTTGACAGATGTCAGGCTAAAGTTATCATTTTGCGTTTAATCTGTGGCTTAATCCAATCGATGTAGATTTTTGAACTTTTATAATATTTAACTCCTTCATTATATTTATTATAGAGATTTTAATACTTGCATCTGTATTAAAATTATTTTTTAGGTAACCATACACCACAATCTAAAATTGTGGCAAAGAAAGTAGAAATGTGCAAGAATAAGAAATCGACCCACGACGAACAGCACTCTATCTATTCTCTGTGGTCCTAATTCTGTAGTCTCTCAATTTTGACAGCCCAAGTGGAAAGAGATTCCTGCCGAAAAATGTATAAATTCACGAACCATTTAGCTAATGCTAAATTAGTTTTGGTACGTATATACTCAGATTTAATAGCGCTATCAGGGCTATGTAATTCGCATTCGTGTACTCCTTTAGAGCGTATTTCACATAACTTTCTGAATTACTAGTCAACACTTCTCCAATGTTTTGAATATGTTATTCTGTGTTTATTAACCTAATTTTGACATAATTGCAATCATTCATCTTTATTTTACTAAGTTTACTTCTTCTAACAATAACATAAACAGAGATCATGATAATATTGCCCCTTACATAACAATCTTTCGACGTCATTTTCATAATACATAACCTAGAAAAGGTGACTAAGGCTGTGTTCAGACTAGCGAATTGGGACTAACAGTTATAGGTCGAACCGTTAGAACGGCAATGACTGTCATGTAGGCTGTTTATTAGTGTTATGGACATAGTTTTAAGGTGGCTGTAAGCATTTAAAGTGCCTCAGTGTGTCAAAGAAATCAATTATTGTAAATAAAACAATCACCACATTGAACTGCAAAGTTGTCCCAAGTCACTTGCTTTTGTATTTAGAAGTGTAATTATATTATTATTATTTTTATACATACTGAAAGTCTAAAGCATTCAATACTGATACACCAACATTCATGAAAGTGTAATATGTCTTAATCAGCTATATTAACAGTGAAACTGTATTTGCACTGCACTGCACTGTATTGTATTGTATTTTCTTCTTATTAATAAATAAATAATTAATTATTAAATTATTTATTTTGTATGGTTTGCATAATAAGCAGCCAAGTTTTTGTTGACAATAAATCAGTATGATATTTATTGTATTGTCATGCATTACCTAATCCACCTGGAAAAGTACAACAGAAGATGGGATTTAACTTAAAGTTACGCAGTGTAATATTGTAAAATCGTAAGACGAGCTTCAATGTATTCGTGCATGATAAGATTATCAAACCACCTACCACCGTGCAGAGTAGAGCAGAAAAACTTTCAGACTACAACTGAGTTTAAATCCACTCTATTCTTCAAATTGTGTTTCAAAGCCACAGTTTCCTATCAAGACTATCCTAATACCTGCAGGCGTAGCATGGTGCCGTAGAAAGGGGTTTTGTCGACGGAAGAATAGACAAAATGACAGAACGTTGAAATATGTTTATCGTTTTAAGCATGGTAATGTGAAAGATATGGAAAATAAATGTTCTTTTCTTCAATAGTGTACTAATGGTGTCATATTTGTGCAAAAATACAGTCGATTTGTGCAGAAATAACGATGAAATAACTTTGTCCATTCTTGGTAGAATAGAGATAAAATCGCCATGCTACTCATGCAGTTGTATTTGCTGGTGTCCTCAACTCAAAACCAAAGCTTGCATTTTACAAACATTTCTGAGGCTTGGTCATTTAAAAAAAGGTGGCATCTCTCTGGTTTTCCTGATATTCTTGTAGTTTACCTGTGCAATACCAAGGAGAGCAATATTATTACAATACTCCGTAATCATTTGCCTAGCCTTTTCCCAATTATATTGGGGTCGGCTTCCAGTCGAACTAGTTGCAGCTGGATAATTGGATATCAGTATTTTACATGGAGCAACTGTCTGTCGGTCGGACCCCCACAACCCTGTAACTAGGTAATACGAAACCCCATTTTAAGCCTGGTTATCAGACCTTAGAGCTTCTAACAGTAACAACTGTCTAAGATCTACGAATGACAGCCGGGACCAAAAGCTTTACGTGCTTTCCCAGGCATGGAGGAAACTCACTATGACAGATGGTCACCCATTCACAGACCAACCTCGGCAAGCGCGGCTTAAGCTGGAAGATCGGCCTGTGTGGCTGTAATTATTTAGCCATGAGCTATTACAATACTTACTGTTTCCATTTCTCAGGTACGACGGCATATGAGCGATGGGTCCTGCTCCGCTTTAATTTTGATGCGCCGTCCTAATATTAGTCAAAACAGACAATATGCATCACTGCCGGTACCAGATGAGTGCAAAGCCAAACCTCGACCTAAGAGTCATAAGGTCTTCTGGGGAACTGTTGGGGCTACCGTACTTACGGGTGCTGCTATTGTTTATGCTAAGTAAGTAACTTATACAATAATACATGTTCTCACTGCTGGGACACAGGCCTCCTCTCTGTAAGAGGGAGTGGGACGTAATCCACCATGCGGGCCCAGTGCAGGTGGTTACATTGGATTTGCAAAGGTCTAATTTGAATATAAAATATTACAGGCCTTGTTACTCACTGATTTAGGTCACAGCTTATTAGAGCCACCTAGCACCGCCTTGTCGCACGGTGTCGACAGGTGGTCCACGGTTAGACACCGCCTTATCACTAATAAACGCGCAGTCAACGAGTGAACGCCGCGTGGTAAACGAGTGAACGCCGCGTGGTAAACGAGTGAACGCCGCGTGGTAAACGAGTGAACGCTGCGTGGTAAACGAGTGAACGCCGCGTAGTCAAGGAGTGAACGCCGCGTGGTCAACGAGTGAACGTCGCGTGGTCAACGAGTGAACGCCGCGTGGTCAACGAGTGGACGTCACTTAGTCCACGAGGCTTTTATGAGCTGTGACTTTTATGGAAAGGAAAATTTCAAAATAGTTTTGATATTCATTACATATCTTTTCAGTTTAAAATATCGAATAAATCTGAATCTAAATGCAATATTGTTTACCCTCAGGAACAGTCCAGATGCCCGCAACTGGCTAGAGTCAAACGTCCCTTGGGCTAACAACGTCGTGGCTCTAGTGTACCAGGAAAAAACAACATATTGGAAGGCTGCAACAAACCAGTTTGACAAAGCCTCTACTTATCTCAGCAATTTTTTGTTTGGAAAGGTCTGTGTATTATAATATTATGCTGGCGTCACACAGCGCCTTAAATTACGAGCAGCGCTAACCTGCAACCTGAAGTAGCGCGATCCATACTCTACACTACAGCCTATAAACGGCGCGACTTGTTACATAACGCTCCGTGTAGTGAGCTTAAGATTTAGGAACCTCGCGCAGGCAGCCAGGCTGCACCAGCCACTCAATCATCATGACGTATGGGAGCCCGCATACTAGGTAGCCACGATTTCCTGGTTGCGGCAGAGAAAATAACCCGCCCGATTGCATGGAAGCCAACTAGGATACCTGGACACAGCTCTTTTTTGTTCGTCACACGACCCCGGCAGGCTCTGGCCCTCACTATGGGAGCCCATCATCGTGCTGACAGTCTTTGAGGAGCGCGTGGAACACAACGCGCTGTCGACCCGGGCGTGGTCGATGGTCGGACAGCGAGTCGCCCATTACTCGCCGCCCGCATGCCCGCGCCTACGGTTTCCGTTGTCGGGGGCGTCTACCACTGTGGCTAGGCTGTGAGTTGGATGCTGCCCTCTCCCACACGAGTCCCGCGTCCTCCTTCGCTAACATGACTGCTTCGCAGAAGGAGGCGACCGCTTCCCATTCTGTCTCGCCTCGCAGCACGGCTTCGACCAATTTTCCTTCCAATACGACACAGGTACCTCCCGAAACTTCCGTGTGTGTCCGATAAGGAACTGCGTCAGCCGGTAGGTCAGGACGCCGTGACGCCTATCCAGCCACTTACGGGTCTTACCGCCGGGATGCGGCGTGCCCAAATTCACTGAATTAGATTTTTTTTTTTAAATTGGTCTATTATGTTACAGGAAGGAGTCAGCCCAATGGAACTTACTCCTAGATCCGAGCAAGACATTGAGAAAGATGCAGAAAAAGTCTTCGCAAAGAAGGACTATCAATGTAAGATTTCTTGCAATAAGGGCTTCGTCAAACAGGAACCGGGGCGCGATTTTAACGTGGCATGTGATTGGCGGGAGCGCGGCGTGATCAAGTCACGCCGCGCTTTCGCCGCACCGTCCTTTGTTTTCGCACTAAAGGTGGCATAGCGTGTGGCACCCAACCATCCTCGTCGCGACGTCGGGCTTCTTAAACAAATTTTAGATAGATAGACAGATAGAATACTCTTTATTATGCACACCAAACAAATTACAAATATAAAGAATATCTTACACATAGGGTGACACAATGGGCGGTCTTATCGCTAAAAGCGATCTTTTCAAGACAACCTTTGGATGGATTTGAAGAGAAGGGAGAAACAGTACTGTAGGTATTTTCTTAGTAAAGGCCTATTCAGACCTAAGCGGTATTCGCTACCGTCTGCGGCAGAGAAAACCCAGTGGGTATGCGGTAATATTATTGTTCACACCAAAACGGATTTCGCTATCCTTGTGGGTAGAATAATGCGCGGTATGTACCTCCTCTACCCACAGCGGCAGCGAATATCGCTCAGGTCGCTCTAGTCGCGGTACTTGATACTAAATACCTGAGCGAAACCCGCGCGGTATGTAACTCTACCCACAGCGGCAGCGAATATCGCTTAGGTCAGAATAGGCCTTAAGTAAACACGCCAGGCTACGGTCGCGCCGCGCCGCGCCCCGCTCCCTGTCTGACGAAGCCTTATAATTTAAAGAATTCCTTTCAGAATTCGCTTAAAGAATGAAGAGTTTCATAACCTGTGTATTATCAATCTATTGATTTTATTTAAATATTAAATGGTGTCTAATATTATGATAAAATCAATAGCTTTACACATCAACCTATCCCAATCAACCATAAACTTTCTACTTTTATGATGAAGTTGAATATCTCTTACAATAAATCCAGTCATATTGTAAACTGATGAAATTGTCCGTATATTGCCACTATCTTAAATAACTGAGTAGTTTTGAGCTAGTTTCCAGCATCAATATTTTTTGTTTATCTTACTGACGGACTTAAAAACCTATTTTTAGTACACAAGTCCATTATCTGGTCACATATTCATAGCAAAAAAAACACCATTTTATTTTTCTTCAACCGACCCACAATAAGGTCATTTAGAAATGTGTTCTAAAATTCACTTTCATATAACAAAATGTATGGTGTTAAAGTGTTTGATTTATTAATGCATAATTTGCATAGTAATATTACATTTTGTTTTGGTTTCATACGCATACATAGATACAAGAAGCAGTGTGTTTTTCTAACTTATCAAATTAACTGGAATTATTAATTACCAGAGTTCGGAATTAGGTAGAGTAATTCATGTACTTACACGGATTTCATACATCGAAAGAATAAAGTGGATATGCTCCAAATCCCGGGAGTATTTTTAAAGACCAGAAAATTTTCGTAAATTATTTAAAAAAAGTTATTTACTTTCACACTATTTATTTGTCTAATCTATGTCTGATGTTTTTGTTATTATTATATATTTATAAAACTGTTTTCCACACCGGATTTTCAATTCGAAATCTCGCATATTAACATAACATTTCGATGCAAGTACTTAAATATCTCTAATATCTAATTCCGACCTCTGATCATCACAGAACATCAACCACATAAAGCTAACCATGATAATTAGACAATTGAGCCGAATGCAGCGTCACTACTGTATAATCGTTGGCACGGTATTCCCTGCCAAACAAATATCAGCCTTACACATCTTATAATGAAGGCGAAGATAACTTGTACAATACCCGGCACGTAAGTTGGCAGATTATGGTGTAGTGGGGGTAATTTTGAGCATCGCATTTAGTGGCACGCAAGTATAAGCGAGAGCGCGTATACAGTGTGCGAGGGGCAAAGACTAGTGACGCACCAATCGCGTGCTCGGATCGGCACTACCTCATACCCCGCGACCCGCATGACCACCAAAGAGATCTACAAAATGACTTCTGCGCATCTAACGACACTTGCCAACTTACGAGCCGGCCACTATAACGCGGGCTTCTTATCACTATATTTAATTTGAACTTGCCCGAAATTGGTTTACTAGTGAAAATCAAAACTGCACTGCGTATTAGCATATTCTCCAAAATATACGTGTATGACCAACGACGATATAATACTATACTCATAATAACAGGCGATCGATGTCTGCCAACACATTTGGCAAAAAAGTCTTATATTCGTCTCATTTCGACCAATCCTGTGAGCCGTAAACATACGCTGAGATAGAACAGACCTTGAGTTAGCCAATCACAACGCAGTACCCCGTCCCCCTCGCTTACGTCGTACCTCAGCAACTTGGCAGAATAGTTTGTGTTCTTTAGATCGTGCATGCGGAGTCTAGTATTATATCGTCATTGTGTATGACGCTGCAACCGCCAGTAATCTAATTATCATGGTTTGTAACTAATGAGTGGCCTACTAATATCTGGATGTGTGTTTACAAAACAGTGCCGCCGCCTATATTAGAACCTCTGTACGTTGAAGAAAAAGTTTTGCAAAAGCCGGAAATTGAAACAAAAGGTAAGTTTTGCATGTTAATTTTAGGGGCTGTAATAGAAACCATTATAATTATATTCATTCTGAAATTAATTTCGTATGAGCTCAGTGGTTTAACAACTGGCTCCTGCATATGCTATGTGGGTTCGATTACCCTCACGGAACAAACTTTTTAATGGGTCTTAGGTGGTTGTTCCGCGATGGGATTTTAAAGTATGTAAACGCTCACTTGAGAAACAAAAGACATTGCCAAGTTTCCCTAGAAGCCTCGACCCATATATCCAACAAAGATGAACTATATATCATTAAAAGGAAAATAATTACAGAATTTAATGATATAATTAGTTTTCCATAAGAAGTATACCGAAAAAAGATGTTCAACTCCTACAGAGTTGACCACTTAAAACTTTTAACTTTAACGTTAATTTTTGTTGCTCGCTTTAGATATTTTACTGGTTTGTTAATAATATATCCTTACAAAAGAATGAGGATAATCGCGTTTTGACAACTCATTATAAACTATCACACTTGTAAGGTTTGTCTACTACCTTATTTATTACAAAGTGCTTCTCTCCTTATGATGTATGTTCATCAGTTTATTATCTTAGTAGGGACGAACGTAGGTGCTTCATAGGGGGGTATCCACATCTACCCACCAGCTCCTAAAGGTAAGCGTCCACAGGTCGGCATCGTACGTATCGGACGCATCGCATCAGACACATTTCTGTATCGGCAGCGATCGGATTGCCGCCGCGAGTATCAGCAATCGGATTGCCGATGCAACCTTCATTTGGTTTTTTTTAGTGATCGTACGTTCGGAAAATGTTTGTGAGAAAGGAGGAAAGCGATGCAGAAGTTGTTATTGCTTGTTTTCTAGCAGAAGAGGAATGCAAGAAAGAAAAGGAACAAATGATTCAGTAAGCGTGCGGGGCGCGTCCACTGATCGGCATTCCGTATGACGTCATCGGTACGCATCGCATGTAGACATTGCCGATGAGCCGTCCGTATACGGATCAGTGGACGCAGTTGTATGAGTTTTAATATAAGGCAAACTAAAATCCGTTACGTACGATACGTCCGATATACGTGCGATGCGGACCAGTGGACGCCTACCACAAGTCACCTGTTTATCTACCGGCTAATATCCATCCAAACAAAACATATTTTAAGACCTTTTAACTAACTTAATGCCATTTTTTCAGCTACTCTTGTCCAAACTGACAAGTGCGAGCCTCAGAGCGCGCCCGTCGTGAACATCACTAAAGATATAGTGGCGTTAGAACACGACATGCACGAACATACAAAAAACGCCATAGACAATTATAAGCAGGCGACGAAGTTCTGTAGTGACTACAGTAAGGCTTTGTGCACGGTGAGCTATGGTTTTTTTCCTTTTTTAGTGTGATAAAATCATCAAGTGTGTCCTCCCATCCCGGACAGGGCGGGAGGGACTGTCACACTCGTATTGACTAAAATCCAGGGTGTATTTCAATAACCCTTCTTTATGTTCCGCACTTTCACTATCGGCCTCACAATGCTCAACGAGCTATGGAGAGGGCTATGCTCGGTGTTTCTCTACGTGATCGAATCTGAAATGAGGAGATCCGTAGACGAACTAAAGTCACCGATATAGCCCACCGGATTAGCAAGCTGAAGTGGCAATGGGCAGGCCATATTGCTCGCAGAGCAGATGGCCGATGGGCTCGAAAAGTGCCAGAGTGAAGACCACGGATTAGCAAGCGCAGCGTAGGACGTCCACCAGCAAGGTGGACAGACGACCTTATAAAGGTCGCCGGAAGACGCTGGATGCAGGTCGCTTCCAACCGGTATATGTGGAGATCAAAAGGGGAGGCCTGTGTTTAGCAGTGGACGTCCTACGGCTGAGATGATGATGAATATCTGTATTAATTTGCTTGCATTCGGAAAGTCGGTGGGACGGAAAATAACCGAACGGAAAGCTTTTGTATGAATTCCCTGCGTTCGGAGACTGTTTCGAAAAACGGATCAGGTTTCCTGATCAGGAAAACTGATGCATGTGGCCGTTCCAAGTAGACTAAATTAAGAGCGTCAGCATAATGACGGGGCCCCCCTCTCAGAGGGCCAAAGCCTGCCGGGGTCGCGGGATTATTCCCTTACCGTGACCCCGGAACATAACAGGCTATTGAAGGACACCGTGGATTTTAGTCAGTAGAAGTCTGACAGTCCCGCCCGCCTTGCCCGGGGTTGGAGGACTCATTTGATGATTTTACCACGCCAAAAAAAAAAGTAGACTAAATTAGGATAATGACATCAACTTTATTTTCAGGTTGTAGAAGCGTCTTTCACTGAATTGGATAAGTTAATGTTTACAAAACTTAAAGGGTCACTCCAACAGAAAGAATCGTATTACAAAAAAGCGAAGGAATCTGCTGCTAAAGCTAAATTGGCTATTGGTATGTAAACTCTATTCTCATTGACTATTTTTTTTCACTAATACCAAGTCTATGCTGATGTATTTAAAGTTAATTGTCAGAATTACAAAACTACATTCAATATTTAATTATTGCAATTTGAAATAAATCGGACGACATACAAAATATTGACAATAAATTATGATTTGATTGTAATTTTTGTTTTGAATGGAATACATTGGGAGTGAGCAGGCGAAGCCGCTGAGAAAAACTAGTACATATTAAGTTGCCTTTATTTAACAAAAATGGGTTTTCTCTTAGTCTCAATCAAACATATTATAAAAGCAAAAATTTGGCCTAAGATGAAGCAAGCTCAAGCAATATCAACTGCACACTGCTGGGAGACAGTACCTTTTGACACAATGCGACGCAATTGGACTGATTTCAACTACAAGTGAAAAACGTCTTTACCACTACGGCATAATATGCCGTAGTGGTAAAGACGTTTTTCACTTGTAGTTGAAATCAGTCCAATTATGACATAAAACGTGCAGTTATTTACGGGTACAAGAAAAACAAAACACAATCGCCACGACGAAGCATCTCGAAGCCTAAGTCAATTACATCATTATGTCGTAGTAGCAAAGACTATTTTTGTTTTTAGTTAGTGGAAATTGCAAAACGCACGAATTGTGTCATGGGAAAGCTCCTAAGTCAGTCGAATTGCATCATTATATCGTAGTAACAAGGACTATTTTCATTTTTAGCACGAATCAAGTCGTGAGCAAGTCCGTTAATGGGGTTATTTTTCCACAGACACTTTGGACCGTATGATCAATTCTGGCAGCGAGGTTCAAGCTCCACCGGAGAGCATCGCCACCTCTAAGCGATACATCAAACAGTTGCGCACAGATCTATTGAAAGCTGAGGAAACGTACAAACTGGAAGAAGAAAAATGTGTGCTTAGCGAGAGGTATTGGAATAAGGTAAGGGAAATATTTATGCTGAATATCGAAACAGGGGGAAAGCCTAAAGCCTCCTCTACACAATCGGCCATGATGGCCGTATTTGCCGAACAGAAGGAGACGGCGCTATACTAAGAATCGAGATAGAATTATTTGCATCTTGCTTTCTGGTATAGCGCCGTCTCCTTCTGTTCGGCAAACACGGCCATCATGGCCGATTGTGTAGAGGAGGCTTTATATTTAAGAGATATATTATGTCAAATCTCTGTTAAGGCGCTCCTTCACCGGGAGCATTCGCGTGTAATGTCACATTATACAACTTGTAAAGTCAAAATCTCTCGCGGGTTAACTCAGCCCATGTTACTGAACAAATTTTGTTCTACGACTTTTGGAAATTCGCAAAAAAAAAATGGTTGGTTTTTCATAAAAAATTAGAAATTGATCGGGCCCATAAGTATGAAATATTAATATATTTTTTTTGTGAATTTTCGAAGTCTTAGAACTAACATTGTTAAGTAACATGGGCTGAGTCGCCCCACGAGAGGTTTTGCGCATTTAACGTTACACGTTGTAGATTCGACTTTGAGCATTACATTACAATACTACCTTTCTACTACCTTGACTGACGAGCATTCGCATACATTTAGTATAGATTTGATACAAGGTGCGCGTTGTGATGCTCGATTGTCTTCCGTCACTGATGGAATGTTCGAATCTATATTTTTTTAAACAAAGAATATTGACAAAGACAAAACACTTCCAAATTTGGGAGACCTGTGACGTCATAACGCTTGTAAAATTGTACCGACCAAGTGACGTTTTGTTTTTTTTAGAACCGTTGTATCTTTTTCAATTTTGGTTCACGTAACAAAAGAAAAAATACGTGTCTAATATTTTTTTTTAATCTATATTTCGGACTAACAAAAGTTGTTGAGTAAAATGGCCTATACACAGCTTTCCTTTTGTAGGTGGAGGCAGCTCGTAATGCGTTCAAGGATGAGCTTCAAGCGTTGTACCCCGGCATCGATCTCTATGCGCGCAAACTCGATATCAAGTCGGACATTGACTTGTTGCTGCTTTATACGATGAACAAGGTGAGTGATTAACCCAGAACCTGATATAGACCCCCAGATAGTAATCAATAGAGCTACTCAAGATCTAACTCTATTTGCTACACGAAAAGATACACATTTGCAGTACCCCGTTGCGTTTGCGCTTTGTTATTTTTCTTCTTTTGTACAGCTTGACATAAAAATGTAGAAAACCGGAAGTCGCCACTGTCTTCGCGCTACCAGCACTTTAAATGATTTTTTTTGTTTTTTTTTTCACTTATTACGTTAGTTTTATGGCACAATAATAAATCTAACAAACCTGCGGTCTTTGTTTACATCAAATAACAAAGATTTTAAAACGCTGTCAGAAGTAAAAATTTTAGTTCCGTTTCAATCCGTTCTGGCCAAGCTGTGTGTTAATAAGTATGCCCTGACTGTACGAAATCAATGTTATTTCTTTGTTCATTTTAGAAATTTGACAAAGTAAGGAACGTTGATGTTTTGACTTTTGTACAAAGTTCAAAGTATGTACCTACCTGCAACTTATAGCTCCTATCCTAGTTCCTTGAAAGTATAGGGAAATCGGGTTCGAATCCAAGTAGGCGCATTACTTTGTGTAATTTGTTTCATTACCACTGCCCTCAAAACGGTGGAGGAAAACATCGTGAGCAAACCGGCATGTCCTTGAACCAAAAATTCGAAGACATGTGACATCCCGCACTGGGCTCGCGTGGTGGAATATGTACACACACATGTATATGTACAGTGAGAACATTAATAGGCTGATGATAATGACAAATAATCATTTCTTTTTTTATTTGTTTCAGGTACAATACTTGATAAACCAAATAGCAGAGCTACATACGGTGCAAAGTCATAAGATCACTAAGGCAATCGAATGTGAGTATTAAGATGTTATATCTCTCCTTCTGACAATGTACCAAGCTTAACCGAGAAGGAGCCATTTGCTCGGCGAGCGCTTGTTTCACTTCTAAGGGCCTTTGGATACCACGTTTTTTAAACGCGCCTCTGATAACGCGCGTTTTTATCAAACAGAGCAGTTTGTTGTCGTTTTTATCGCGCAGCACCGGCGCGTCTGTATCGATACGCGCGTTTGTAATTTATACAGTACCCATACCATGAGTTTTCATTACGATACTCAAGCATTACAATAATACCTTGTAATGATACGATAAGCTCCAATTGCTATACGTTTCTGCATACGTAACTTCTCAACTCAAGGTGTGATTGATGAATCGCTCTCCGCTCTGCTCTGCTCCGCCTTAGTGGAACCGCAACCTTACAACTCCAAAAAAAAAAAAAACAGTTAATCAGTGACCCCACAAAATAAATGTGAGAGATTGTATTTTGCTTAAGTTTGTATAAACTTTTTGTGTTTTCAGGCCACGATACACAAACACTAATTGAATCAAGAGCGGATGATCTCGCCAGGAAAGAGAGAATTGAGAAAGAAGCGGAATTCGCGAAGAAGGTATAAAACATTATGAATAGTTAACCGATTCGTTGCGATGTCTAATTTCGCTAACTTCTAGCTGTGGCGTCGCGCGTCGAACAAAAATAAGGAGTTACCATCTGTTTTAAAATGACACACATCTGTGCCTAACGCCACACGCAAAAGAAAGTGATGGCACTTGGGACTAGATGGCGTTGTGTGATAGTTGTGGAATATAATTATTATATTATTATGTTCTATTCTTGTCTCCAACCTTCCACCAATAAACTTAACTTCCGATAATAAATAAACTAGTGGCCTACCATGAACTCTTAAAGCGTGAGTCTTTAGGCTGTGGGAAAGAGAAAGCGCTAGGCAACTTGTATAGCTCTGTCTCTTTCACACAGCCTTAACTGGATCGTGTTAAGAGCTTGTGGTAAGGCCTCTCTCGTGGTGATGGCCTTATCCACATTGTTTAGACGCCGCCATCCCCTTCGTGGTTTTTTCTTTTTGAACCGTCTGTCGTATCCACTGACTGAATTTTTACTAGGAACTTTATTTAAATATGGCCCATAATGAGGCTAATTCAACTATCAGCCGGCGACATATTATGCACTTCAATCATTCATGTTTTTTTAAGACGTTGTAAAATAAACATGTGTGCAATGCACAGTGTTAGAAGTGAAATCTACAAGAATTTTAAAAGAATACCACGAACATAAGAAACACTATAATGCTTATATCTCATTTTCTCCCACATTAAATCTTATGAATTCATGTGTTAGTGTCGCTTTTTCGTTTCATCGACTTTCAAATCACAATAACGCTAAAGAAGTTTTGTTTTTAGGCCTTAGAAGCCCAAGCGCAAGCGAACAGGCATGCGAGGGAGGAGATTAAGAAGCAGATAGAGCTTCAACAGGAAATCCTGCAGGATAGACTCCGCAAAAGGGAGGCAGAGGTATGTACACAAGTGAATCTAAAACTTAGAACACTTACATAGATTTAAAAAAGAATTTCTCAAAAATGCACTTTATTTTAAGCCCAATAACGTTCAATGATTCTTCTATGCAACGACGATATAATACTAGACTCCGCATGCACGATCTAATGAACAAAAATTATTCTGTCAACTCGCTGAGGTACTACGTAAGCGAGGGGGACGGGGTACTGCGTTGTGGTTAGCTAACTCAAGGTCTGTTCTATCTCAACGTATGTTTACGGCTCATAGGATTGGTCGAAATGAGACGAATATAAGACTTTTTTGCCTAATGTGTTGGCAGACATCGGTCGCCTGTTATTACGAGTCTAGTATTATATCGTCGTTGCTTCTATGTAAACGCGCTCTCTCACCGCGAGCATTCACCTGTAATGTAACGGTACAGATTCGAGCAATTTAACTGTGAGGCAGAACAATCGAGCATCACAATGCGCATTTTGTATCAAATCTAAATGTACGCGAATGCTCGTCAGTCAGGGAGGCAGTATTGTAATTTAAAGTTCAAAGTCGAATCTATAATGTTACAACACAAGTGAATGCTCCCGGTGAGATAGCGATTTAATACTTAGTACACTCACATTACAGCAAAAAGTATTTAACACAATTTACCAATAATTTTTAAAGAAGAATCTCTCAAAAAACGCACTTTATTTTGACCCCAAACCCAATAACGTTAAATAAACATTCTATGTAACAGGGTCGAACGGCATTCAAAATAAGTTTGGCCTATGTCACTCAATTTTGTAGACAACAGTTGGCCAAAAAACAAATGTGCCAAATTGTTAAAACAAAAAAAAGGAACAAGTTTTTTTGATCTCTTATGGATTCGGGTTTCCCCCTACTGGCCAACATACCTAAAAGAAAAACCCTGATAACCCGACCTGTCACACAATGAGGTTCCAGAACATATTTGAAAGTTCTGGAAACATCCTTAAACCTCCATAAAGTGACATACCTACTGGAACATTCCAGAACAATCTCGAACCAAGTCTTTTCTAGAATGATCTAGTAATTCGGTTGAAGTAAAACTATATTATACATAGTAGGGGCGGCCAAGAAGGGGTTTATGATGTGACTCGGGCGCATCGGATAATTATATAGGGAGAATCCTTACACCCTTTAATGTACCCTTCATCATCATCATCATATCAGCCGTAAGACGTCCACTGCTGAACATAGGCCTCCCCTTTGGACTTCCAGTAGGACCGGTTGTAAGCGGCCTGCATCCAGCGTGATCCTGTGGCCTTCATAATATCGTCTGCCCACCTGGTGGGTGGACGTCCTACGCTGCGCTTGCCGGTGCGTGGTCTCCATTCGAGAACCTTACGGCCCCATCGGCCATCAGTTCTGCGAGCTATATGGCCTGCCCACTGCCATTTCAACTTGCTAATTCGTTGGGCTATGTCGGTTACTTTGGTTCGTCTACGAATCTCCTCATTTCTGAGTCGATCGCACAGAGAGACTCCGAGCATAGCCCTCTCCATAGCTCGTTGGACTATACTGAGCTTACTAATGAGGCCCATAGTAAAGGACCACGTTTCGGCGCCATAGGTCATCACTGGTAACACACATTGGTCGAAAACTTTCGACTTGAGGCACTGAGGTATTTTGGACGAGAAAACGTTACGCAATTTCCCGAACGCTGCCCAGCCGAGTTGGATTCGGCGGTTGACCTCTTTCTTGAAATTGGACCTACCTAGCGCGATGGTTTGTCCCAGGTAGACATACGAGTCAACAACTTCTAGAACCGAGTTTCCAATTGACAATGGGGTGGGCACAACATGGCCATTACACATTAATTTTGTCTTGTCCATATTCATTTTAAGACCCACCTGTTGGGAAACTCTATTGAGGTCGCCGAGCATCGTGCTGAGATCTTCCATCGATTTTGCCATGACAACAATATCGTCGGCAAATCGAAGGTGGGTGATGTACTCGCCATTAATATTGATGCCGAGTCCTTGCCATTCTAGGAGCTTGAAGGCGTTTTCCAAAGTGGTAGTAAACAGTTTCGGAGATATCACATGTCCCTGTCTTACGCCTCTTTTTAAAGGAATCGCCTTCGAATTCTGCTCCTGTACTCGGACCGACATAGTGGCATTATTGTACAAGCACCTAAGCACTTCGATGTACCGATAGTCAATACGGCATCGTTGGAGAGATTCAAGCACTGCCCATGTCTCCACCGAATCGAAGGCTTTTTCATAGTCCACAAACGCTAAACACAAGGGCAAGTTATACTCTTCGGTCTTCTGTATAACTTGACGCAGCGTATGTATGTGGTCTATGGTACTGTAGCCTTTTCGGAAACCGGCTTGTTCGGGAGGCTGGAAGTCATCAAACCTGCGGTCGAGACGGTTCGTGATGACCCTCGAAAACAACTTATAAACGTGGCTCAAGAGCGAGATGGGTCTGTAATTCTTCAATAAGGTGTTGTCACCCTTCTTGAAGAATAGAACCACCACGCTCTTGTTCCATGCTTCTGGCGTTGTACCCTCGAGCAAGACGGAGTTGAAGAGCTTCTGAAGGACTTTAAGTACTGGTGTTCCACCCGCTTTCAGAAGCTCTGAGGTGATTCCGTCTTCACCCGGCGCCTTGTTGTTTTTTAGCTGATTAAGGGCCATCCTAATCTCGTACAGGCTGATGTCCGGGATGTCTTCGGTATAGTGTCGGGTCAGTTTGGCTCTTGGGTCTTTGGCCGCGCTGCTAACAGGTTTTGTGACCGAAGCGTATAGCTGTCCATAGAACCTTTCGACCTCCTCCAATACCTCTGCTTTGGTCGACGCTGTACTCTCGTCTCGTCTTCTCGTTTCAACGTTGTCAGCTGGCTTTGCCCAATAGACATATCTCTTGCGAACACTTTCGAGCCCTTGTTACGCTCAATCGTCTCCTTAATGTGGTTAGCATTAAAGAGGCGTACATCGTGCCGCAACGATTTAGAAATTTGTCTATTGAGCTGCCTGTATGACTCGGCGTCACCGGAAGTCTGCAGTCTTAAAGAGCGTCGTTCAGCCATGAGGTTTAGTGTGGTCGGAGAGTTTTTGAGGTCTATTTGCACGACGGGGTCTAAAGTACTTAGAGCCCACCGTTTGGACAGTTTCTACGAACCTATTATTGATCTCGTCCACTGACGCTGAATTTTCCAGGCAGTCGAAGCGATTAAACAACTCGAGTTGAAAGCCTTCGGGGTTTTGGATAGAGGCGCGAGTAGGTCGGAGCGTGGACTTTATCAGATTGGACCTTTCAAGTTTTACGTTTATATTCAACGTGCCTCTGACCATTCGGTGATCGCTTCCGGTTTTTATCCTGTGAATCACTGAGACATCATTGAATATTCGTTTCTTGTTGGTCATGATAAAGTTTATCTCATTTCTTGTTGTACCCTTACCAAGTATGAACCCTCCATATGGTAGGGTTTCCCCCACTAAAATAGAAAACTTCCCAGAATTTTGTTTCTTTTTACAAAAATAATTTTTCAAATCCAATAGATCACCATGACGCTCGAGGAACTGCAAATTTATCATCCTCACCTCCCCTGCTTTTTTTTTTAGCGTGGTAAAATCATCAAATGAGTCCTCCAACCCCGGGCAGGGCGGGAGGGACTGTCAGACTTCTACTGACTAAAATCCACGGTGTCCTTCAATAGCCTGTTATGTTCCGGGGTTCAATAGCCTGTAAAGTTCACGGTAAGGGAATAATCCCGCGACCCCGGGCACCTCCCCTGCTAACATAATATATATTTTTATATATTTTTTGTTGAATAGATAATGGCGACCTTCAACCGCGTGGTGTCAGAGCAGTTGGAAGCAGATCGGGTAGAGTACAAGAAAGAGATGGCAGCCATGGCCGGCAAGCTGCAAGCCATCGAGCAGATCTTGAAACGTAAGATATCAGATAATTCGAAACCAAAGCATTTATTTCTAGTAGGCTTGTTAAGGTCTGGTCACAAAACAGGAGGAATGTTGTACATTGACCTATTATACCTATCTCTGTCACTCCAGCGTAAATATAATGAGTCTCGCTTGCACAGATCGCGGCTATTACATCTGTTTTTCCAATGAAATTCTTCCTGTACCGGACTTTAGTTACAGGCACTTCTGAACTGTCAAAGACAAAAAAAAAAAATAATGAAAGAACAATATTATAGTGCTACAATCACAGTCACAAGATATAATAACTGTGGAAACACCGTAGATACCCATTCCAAGGATCTCTATGGAGAAGAACGAGAAACAAAATACATTAATACTGTTTTTGGATCGCCAAAATTATAACAGAACCAATGGTACTGTTATGTATTGTGTGCCGCGCCCCTCCCCGCGTGCCCTCTCCGCGCGCGCCCTCCCCGCGCGCGCCCTCTCCGCGCGCCACGCCGCGCTAGTCGAACTGAATAAACAGTGCGTTGCGAGCCAGCTAGTGTTTCACTTGTCCGTACCTCTAAGCGACCCATCCTTATACGTAACAGGTACCAATCGGTTTTTCCGTTACGGCTTGTTCACGGTAACTTATCGCAGGGTGGTGAGGTAAGATCAGATGTTTGGAATACGCGACGAGGCGCCGCCACTGGCGAATTCTCGTACTTGCAAAGTAATTAACGTCAAACGCGCCGCCCGTCGTACCGCTCACCACTTAGACCAAAGTCATGAACGAGTCTAGTATAGACCGATCAAATGATCAACGTTTATCGCCTTTAGTGAAGAGCAAAGAGCACTTAACATTCAATGTATCAGATATACGGTATCAAGTGAGTAGGCCCGGAGGCAAAACCCGCTGCGAACCGCTCGCTGTAAGCTAGAGTAACACAAAGACGGCTCACAGTGTGCTCGAACGAGCCGTACCCATTTGAGGTTGATACAGTATCTGATACGTTACATGCAACACTGCTAAGTGAGTACCCAGCTTAACATGTTTCACGTCGAAATATTGATTCCAGAGCGTGCGGCAGCGGAAACGGAAGCTCGTCGGTCGCAGTCGCTGTGGGCGGCGGCGGAGGCGCTGCTGGCGGCCACGCGCCGCGCCGCGCCCGACACCAAGCTGGACAACGAGCTGCGCGCGCTCGAGAAGGCCGGTCAGTGTGCTACTGTTTATTAAGAGCGTGCGGCAGCGGAGACGGAAGCTCGTCGCTCGCAGTCGCTGTGGGCGGCGGCGGAGGCGCTGCTGGCGGCCACGCGCCGCGCCGCGCCCGACACCAAGCTGGACAACGAGCTGCGCGCGCTCGAGAAGGCCGGTCAGTGTGCTACTGTTTATTAAGAGCGTGCGGCAGCGGAGACGGAAGCTCGTCGCTCGCAGTCGCTGTGGGCGGCGGCGGAGGCGCTGCTGGCGGCCACGCGCCGCGCCGCGCCCGACACCAAGCTGGACAACGAGCTGCGCGCGCTCGAGAAGGCCGGTCAGTGTGCTACTGTTTATTAAGAGCGTGCGGCAGCGGAGACGGAAGCTCGTCGCTCGCAGTCGCTGTGGGCGGCGGCGGAGGCGCTGCTGGCGGCCACGCGCCGCGCCGCGCCCGACACCAAGCTGGACAACGAGCTGCGCGCGCTCGAGAAGGCCGGTCAGTGTGCTACTGTTTATTAAGAGCGTGCGGCAGCGGAGACGGAAGCTCGTCGCTCGCAGTCGCTGTGGGCGGCGGCGGAGGCGCTGCTGGCGGCCACGCGCCGCGCCGCGCCCGACACCAAGCTGGACAACGAGCTGCGCGCGCTCGAGAAGGCCGGTCAGTGTGCTACTGTTTAATAATCATCAATCAATAGGCCGGTTAAAAAAAAACTTCGGTAAAATATAATGACGGTTTGTACTTGCGTTGACAGATAGTACAGTCAGCATATAAGATTTCAAGTTAAAGTTTTTTTCAAATTTAAATAATAAAAACGAAACTGGATCACAATAATTTTTCAAACATAGCCTAACAATAAAACAAAATTCAACAACAGTAATCATCAGGTAACAACGGAAAAATAACAGAAAACTACATTAAATATTCTTAAAAAAGATCACTGAGCGCGTCAAGACATCAAGACTATTTTTTTCTGCTTACGCTACGCGCTGGAGTGAGTATAGACGGCAATAGTGTGGGAGCGAGAGAACACGTTAACCGCCGCCATTTGAGATTCCTTTAATGAACCGGTTTATAATAATACAACAGATATAGATAGAATCTGTGGTGGCCCAGTGGTTTCGGCCTCGACTTACGAGTTGTAGCCAAGCGCATTACTTTGTGTAATTTATTTCATCACCACTGCTCTCAAAACGGGGTGAAAGAAAACATCGTGAGAAAACCGGCATGTCTTAGAACCAAAAATTCGAAGACATGTGACATCCACCAACCCGCTTACGGCCCGCGTGGTGGATTATGGCCCACTCCCTCTCACAGAGAGGAGGCTTGTGTCCCAGCATTGGGAACAAGTATAGGCTGATGATGGTAAAGTAACAGGGATACTTAAATGCCCCTTTTGGATCTATCTAGTATTTTTAACTGCTGATTTTTTGCGAACAATACAATAACAGTTTGTCTTCTTTTGCAGGCGAGGGTGACGCGCTCGTAAAGACGATACTTAAAGGCATTTCCGATGAAGTCCGGGAAAAGGGAATCGCCACTGAGAAGGCGCTAGTAGACAGGTTCGATAAGGTATTCCGGTTATTTCCTTTATTAACAATATTTAGATGGTGAGGGCTGGTTCGAGGTGACGCAAGACACGACCTCTTTTTTTTTAACGTGGTAAAATCATCAAATGAGTCCTCCCACCCAGGGCAGGGCGGGAGGGACTGTCAGACTTGTACTGACTAAAATCCACGGTGTCCTTCAATAGCCCTTTATGTTCCGAGGTCACGGTAAGGAAATAAATCCCGCGACCAAGCCAAGACCTCTAGGAATGCGCTTGGGGAGTTTAAGGCCCAGATGTTGGATAGCAGAGTTTATACAATCTTTTATGGCCTCTTTTTTATTGTTAGCTCGGACCCGCTCCGAAGAGCTCGTGGCTAAGTGATTACAGTCACATAGGCCGATCTTCCGGGTTAGGCCATGCTTGCCGAGGTTGGCCTGTGGATGGGTGACCATCTGTCATAGCGCGTTTCCTCCGTGCCTCGGAAAGCACGTAAAGCCGTTGATCCCGGCTATCATTCGTAGATTTTTGACAGTCGTTACTGTTCGTCAGAAGCTGTAAAGTCTGACAACCAGTCTTACCAGGGGGTATCGTATTACCCAGTTACTGGCTTGTGGAGGTCCGACAGGCAGTCGCTCCATGTAAAATACTGATATCCACCTGCATCTGGTTCGAATGGAAGCCGACCCCAATGTAGTTGGGAAAAGGCAGGCAGATGATGACCCACCGAGGAGGCTATACAGATGTCCATGAGCTTGCATTTTTGTGCATTGCCAGCTTACCCTTGAGTAGTTCCTTCATGGACCAGCAAGTAGCTCTTTCAGGCATTATGGCCTCTACAAAAAACATCAAAGTATAGGTATGATAACAAAATTTTGAAGTCATTTAAAATTTCACTTCTGTGATTGTTTATTCTTTCGAGTTCCCGATATTTCACAATCACGGAAGGTATCCCGTAAGTGACACTTTAAATTGTGAAAAAAACCGTGATAGCCTAAAACAGTGTTTTTTTTTGAAGTGTCTGTAATTATAATTAGATACACACCGTCGAAACACAAAAAGTTAAACATCTGTTGAACACTTGTCTAAAAAAAGTGTTATTGTAAAATAAACCTTATATTAACGTCAAATACCATTTAACAGTTTTTAAATCAAGGTCAAATGCCATTTTACAATATTAACAGTTCTTTTAGACAAGTGTTCAACAGGTGTTTAACTTCTTTGTAGTACCACAGTAGTATCTATTAAGGGTGCTCCCACATCTAACGACGCGGATTCAGATTTTTCCATCGCCCTTTCTCTTTCTGTCGCTTAGAAATGCCATTTGCTAGACCGAGACAATGCGATAGCACGCGGCCGCCTTGAAGATTCCGTCGCATGCGATCACATTATGCTTTCTGTCTCGGTCTATCAAATAGCAGTTCTAAGCGACAGAAAGAGAAAGGGCGACGGAAAAATCCGAATCCGCGTCGTTAGATGTGGGAGCACCCTAAGACGGTAAAAATATTTAACCGAAATACACGAATAACCTTATTCTAACATCTCAGATGGAGAAATCTGCGGTAAAGGTGGCGCTAGTGGGTCGCGACGGAGCCTCCCTGCCGATCTACTTCATGTCCTGGTTGCAGTCGGTGTTGCTGTTCAAGAGAGTAAGTGTCTTTTATTTTATTTTTGTGGCGTAACGTCTTTCCATCGCTTTTGTTGAAATATTTTTTGTGGAAGTAAAAAAGGATGTGTCGAATCAAATAGCGCGCTATTAGATTTGACCAATTATTGAGCAGTGGTGGCCTAGTGGTATCGGCCCCAACTTACGAGTTGTAGGTCGTGGATTCGAATCCAGGCAGGCGCATTACTTTGTGTAATTTATTTCATCACCACTGCTCTCAAAACGGTGAAGGAAAACATCGTGAGGCATGTCCTAGAACCAAAAATTCGAAGACATGTGACATCCACCAATACGCACTGGGCCCGCGTGGTGGCCCATTATGGCCCACCCCCTCTCACAGAGAGGAGGCCTGTGTCCCAGCAGTGGGAACATTAATAGGCTGATGATGATGATGAATGATTGCGCGCTGTTGTAAAGCCGATAGATGGTAGCAAAAGCCCAAAGTTAAGCAACTCTTGCCGAAGTTTGTTTGTCATAAGATGTTGTTGATAAATCTATTGTGTTAAAGTCGAAGTAGGGGTCCAAGGAAAACTTTACCCATGGCACGTTGCGACGCGACGCACTTCGTGCGATATCGAGTCGATTGCCGATTTATGCCGCACGTATTTACTAATGGAGCGATGCGATGCAAAACGACCATGAACGACAAAAATCCACCTTACTACTACGACATAAAGGCGCTGCAAACAAAATACAAAAGGTGTCGCCAGTGACGAGTAGTTGCGCAATCGAATTTCGAACAGAGAATCATCATGTAATATACAATATTGTAATCTGTAGCATTGTCATTAGCACGTACATGCAATTCGATATCGAGCAGATCTGTGAGCGATATCGTCAACACGTGCAACTCCAATAGCAAACATTGGCGATTATGTATTATTAAATGGAAAACTGAATCATTACTGAATATACAATTTATTTAATAAAATATAATTATCATCTTGCAACTTGAATTTGCCGGTATTGTCAAATCACACCGCGCTGACAGACGTCATTCTGACTTCTCTCTGCCCGCTCCTCTAGGGATGCACCACGCTGCGTAGGGTTGGGATTCCAGTAACGGATTTTCGTTTATCAGTATTGACATACATTTTCATCAGCCGGACGCTTTTGTGATATCTGACCAATATCGTCAATCGATGCAATTCTGTATCGCGTCGCGTCATTGGTAAAGTCTCTAAATGGACGTCGTGTTTCCTATAGGAAACACTGCTTAAAGACTTGAGCAGTCATTTATAACAGAACATCCGAACATTCGCCGTTTTTAATTTTGCCACATAATTTTAACATCGCTACGAATATTTTCACAATCTTTCTACCGGACGCTCTAGTCGATGGTCGTCAAAACTTCGACTTTTCTTCATGAAGATGTCGCTAAAAAGCTGTAATAGACTTATTTGAGTAATGGTTAAATGTTTTCAGTTAGGAGCAGTTCCTGAGGATGAATTGGCCAACAAACCGACCGATTTTACAAAATTAGACACCTTTGATATCATGCAGAGGGCAAGGTAAGAAGCGTATTTGTAGTTATAAAATAGTTGATGAGACTAAAAAAACTATAAAATTTTGTCACGCGAGAATCTTACTTTAACAATTTTGTTCATAGTGTGAGTGATAATTATTTGTAAAATTGTTAATAAAAAAAAACACCACAAGAAAGTTTAAAATAACTTAGCTTTGCGAGTCGGTGACTTTGTTGTTATGTTTTTTTTTTCTTTTTGGCGTAGTCATAATTTTGTTCGGGGGCGCGACAGTATTTTTTCGCACAGGAGTAATTTCAAAGTTAGTTCTGTGTCAGGCCAAAAGGTTCCTAACTAAACATTTCATATTTGATGGATGCCTTTATTCCAGCAGTGGGAACATTTATAGGTTGATGATGATGAGAATGCGTCATGAGCATAGGTCGGAACTAGGTATAGTTATTTTGGTACTTGCATCGAAATGTTGGTATTAACATTGATCTTCCCGGGATTTCTAACATACAAACTCGTATAGAAAACAGTATTACAAATTATTATTATTATTACCTTTTATATAATAAATCACGGGATTTTTCTGCTTTTTAAATGTAATTCCGGGATTTCCGGCATATCCACTTTATTCTTTTGCAGCGTAAGTACAATCGATAAAGTGGAATCATGACCCATTTTGACAATAAATCGTTTGAATGAGTCAAACTGACAAAGATCAAAGTCGTTACCATGGATATGTATGTTTATGCGAATGTGGACCTAATTGTATTTGAATGTCTCTGGGAAAATGAGCTTATGGTGGGTCATAATTCCACTTGGTCGATTGTACATGAATAACTCTACCTAATTCCGACTTATGGTCATGAGGAAGCTTCCTAATACGACATTGGTATTGTATTGTTAGGGGCTTCCTTTTCCGTATTTGGACTCGTAGGTGGTCCGTTATGCGTGAGGTGAGACGGTTGGCTATATGAGCCAACCCAGCTCCTTCCAGAAGCTCAGAAGTCTCCTGGGACGTTCACAGGCAGAAGCCTTGGCATTCCAAGGTTTCTCCAAGAATGGAGCGACCTTGGAATGCCAAGGTTTTGTGCCCGCTGGTTAGCAACGCCCTCGCATTCCAGAATTACGTGGGTTGCCGTTTCATCGGCGTCGATTCCTAATACGACAATGTGTCCAGGTACCACATGGACAACGGCAACATCTCGGCGGCGCTCCGCTACGTGAACCTGCTGCAGGGCGCCCCGCGCGCCGCCGCGCAGGCCTGGGCCCGCGCCGCGCGCGCGCACCTCGAGGTGCGGCAGGCGGCCGAGACCGTCATGGCGCACGCCTCCGTGTCCGGACTGCTGTACCTCTAGACAAGGATCCCTCCGAAGGAGAGCATACTACCGACACTAGCGAGACACGCTAGCACCACTAACTTACATTATACAATATCCAGATTCCTAAGCCACGGAAGAAAATTACCTTTATCGGTCGATTCCTACGTAAAACAAGTGAACATATCCAAGGAAAATATTTAAATATGTACAATCGGCAAAGTTGAATTATGACCCATTTTATAATAAATCGTTTGCATCCGTCACAACAAAGATCAAGATCGTTACTTACGACTTAATTGTATTTAACTGTCTGTAAGAAAATAACAATAAGCTTATGGTGGGTCATGTATCCACTTTGTCGATTGTACTTAGCATTCACTCGCACATTTATATAAAAGTGGCTTCACTTAAAACGTTTCAGTATGGAACGTTACAGAATCTGGAAATTTTATAATCTAAGACCAAAACGTTATAAAGTAGCTTGTCAACTTAAATATACGTTCAGATTTATATCGTAAACTTAACGAATGACTTAACAAATAACTGAAACTATTAAATTTTTCTCATCATTTTCACATTTAAAAAACTGGATCGTAATACGAAAGCAGAAGTCTAGAAATTACTTGTTACACTGTTTGAGTGACTACGTATTTTTGTCATGTTATAACTATTATTTGCATCTGCCCAATTCTTTGAATCTGTCCAAATCAGTTGATATTTAATAAAGCAAGTAACAAAATATTTTTCTTAACATCAGTGAATTCAATTTCTTATTATATTGCACCCACACTTCTAGCGTTGGCTAAATCAGGTGATGCGAAATTAAACTCTTATAACTGTGTTATTCTTTGAAAGTCTCATAGCAATTAAAATTGTAGGGATATAGTGCCTCTTTTCAAAATGCTTCGAGTACCTAAATAATATGTTACATAATGCTACATTACGTATTAGTATTTTATTTAGGCGTTTATCTATTTTATCTATTACGGATGGTTTACGACCTTGCCGCTGTGAGCATTGTCTTATCCCTTGGGGATGGCAAACGGTAAGGTCAAATGTTTGAAACACTCCACTAGATCCCGTTAGTGACGAATTCGCTTACTTACAAGTAATTAATGTCTAATTCGCACCGCTTACCGCTTAGACCAAAGTCGTGAACGGGCCGTAACTATGGTCGGGCAAAAAAGTAGTAGTGAAGTAGCTAAGTTTTGGTCTAGCTAATAAGATCAGCATTTTTCTGGCTGACCGTATCATACGTAGCCAATATACGTTATTTTTCATTCGAAAAAAATAAAAGCGATAAAATATTTAAAAATCGAATTTAACTTGTAGATTTTTTTCGCACATTGCGTTTTCAGGGAAATCGAGTATCAAAATAGGTGCGTATAAAAATTTAATAAAAATTGAAAGTTTGTAAAACGTACCCGAGAAATATGAATTTTCGTGGAAACTGTGTTTTTTTTTGGTAACAAAATTTGTGTCTTGCATTTATTCCAAAATTAGCAGAACATTTTAGAGTCAGTAAATTATGGTGCCAGCGAAGTGAAATTCGGGAGGTTTCCTTTTAATTTTAGTTGTTTATGTAAATATAAAAATATTGTATGTAATAAATTAAAATATGATTTTTATGTCCATATTTTTGTTTTATTGCTAATTAATTTCTTATTTCATAACACTACGAGAGCTTGGTAACTGCTCCCCTAGACGATAAAACGATAACGAAAAGACTATGTAGTCTTTATTAGACGATTAACTTTATTCTTTAGAGCGTAAAGTTGAAAAAAATCTAAAGACACGAATGAATAAGAACGCCCTGTAATACACTACAGAGCGTTTTCGTTTCAATTTCGTTTATAGTTTGTCACTCGTACAGGACCTTGGCTATAAAGGTGCATTCACACACATCAGTCACGTCACGTCACCCATTGAAACTTGTATGGAAATATGTCTGATCCCTTATCGGCGACTGGCCGCTGACAGACGTCTGGGAACAAATAGTGTAGTAACATTTGTTTTTTAAACCGGGTCTGTGACGGTGCCGGGGCGGTGACTGACGAGTGTGAATGCACTTTAAACAGACAACCAGATAAACGTAAATGCTCATTTAACTTCTAATTTATACCGAAACAAGCGCATAAAACTGAAATTCTAGTAAAGAGTTTTAAGGCGGGTTTTCCTGTCACGCTGACCGCCGCCGGCGCTGACGGTCGGCGCTTAGCTATTGTCAATGCTGACGGTCGGCGCGTAGCTTGTCAGCTCTGACAGTCGGCGCGTAGCTTGTCAGCGCTGATCGGTCGGCCGTCAGCGCTAAGCGGTCAGTGTTACTCAGAAACGCTACTTTACTACATAGCATATTGACCCATCGGCGCTGACCATCTGGGTGCGGTCAGCGTGCCACAAAAATCCGCCTAAACGTTAGCGAACGGAACGAACGATAAAGGTGTGCGTCCACAGGTCGGCATCGGACGTATCGTACGTAACGGATTTTAGTTTGCCTTGTATGAAAACTCACAACTGCGTCCACTGATCCGCATCGTACGGACGGCTCATCGGCAATGCCTTAATGCGATGCGTACCAATGACGTCATACGGAATGCCGATCAGTAGAATCGATGAAGGGGGCATCGGCAATCCGATTGCTGATACTCGCGTCGGCCGGCAATCCGATCGCTGCCGACACAGAAATCCGTTTGATGCGATGCGTCCGATACGTACGATGCCGACCTGTGGACGATTACCATAACGCTCTGTAATCCCTAGTAGGTTTTCCTGGCACAGTAGGCGGTAAGAACAATAACAATAGAAGCAAAAATTACACCAGTACCGTAACCAACTGGAACGAAACAAAAATAAGAAAAGTTTAACTAAGAAAAAAGTTTAACTGTCTAGAATTAGATTGAGAACTGTCCACGGGAAATGCCCTATTTTGTGTCGTCGAAAATATGAAATAAAACATCAAGACAGCAAGATCAGTGACAAATAAACAAGGAAGATAAATTAATAAGAATATACAAAATATCTAAGAAGAAAATAATGCTACGATACATGCACAATGTAGTACCAACAAGGATTATTTTTGTAAGTACAGGACTTTTCTTTTCAGTACAAGTCATAATATCTAGTGATGCTGAAGTGGCATGGACCGGCCATATTTGTTCGCGTAATTTTTACCGTCCGGGCATTTTTACGTGTTCTCAAGTGGTGACCGCGATTCTGCAGTTTAGGTGAAACGACTATCTTAGCAAGATAAGGGATCAGGTAAGGCCTTGATCACATGTCGCCAGCAAACTCGGCCGAGTACTCGACACGTATAGACAAAGCGCAGAGTGCTCTTTCTGCCTTAAGGATGCTTGTATACGGCGCATGTAACCCGCGTAAGTAAAGATGCGGGTTACCCGCGCGAGTAACATGCGCAAGCTACTTGATCAAGTTATCCGCGGGGTGCTTGTATGTACACGGCGCATATCTCGCGCAAGTAAAGGTGCGGGTTTGCGGTTTACCCGCGTGAGTAGGTAACATGCGGAAGCTATTTGATCAAGCTACCCGCGGGGTGCGTGTACATGGCGCATGTAGCTTGAGCATGTTGAGGCACTTGCCCGGGTTACATGCGCCGTGTACAAAGACCCGAAGTTTCGCCAGGAGCACTGTCTTGCCCGTCGGCTCGGTCCGTGTGATCAAGGCGTATTAGCTGATGAACGAGTGAAATGCTGGACTGCTACAGGCTGATGATGACAAAAAATTTATTGTAGGATAAGGTTTATAAAAGTAGTCCCTACTACCTATTCTTAATACCTAATAATATTGTAAACGTGAAAGTTTGTTAGGATCGATGGATATGTTTGTTACTCTTTCACGCAAAACCTACTGAACGGATTAGGATACAGTTCATAACCTGGATTAACATATAGGATAGTTTTTTATTCTGATTTACTGAATCACGTCAGAACATCTTAACGGAACTTGGTGAAATTTTATTCAGTAATAGTTGCAATAACATTGTATAGGATACTGTTTAGGTATACACAAATATGTTATCTACCGTTGCTGATTTTAATACTTGAAAAATCAGCTGATAGAAACTGGGGACTGACTCTCCCAATAGTCGTGACTTTGTTTTTGTGTTGGCGTCACTGACTTTTGGGCCAAATTGAGAACTTTTCAAAATCATCAAAAAAGTGTTTTTTTTTTCATTTACAGGGAAGGGCGTCTAAACCATCGCGCCCGTTACCAAGACAATCAACATTTATTCAATCCAGTCTATTCATCGTAAGTACGTACTAAATAGATTTAAATAAGTCGTTTTCTATACCTACTTCACATCATAATGGCGCAATTTCATTAGTTGTCACGGCCCGCAAGAGGGTGCGAGAGGTTTCTGGAACGCATGCCACATTGCCCGCATTCGGGGACCCGTTTGCTTTAGTCGATGACCCGCGTGCAGGGTGCATGAAAACCTCCATGTTCGTCGCCATTTTATTCACAAGAATGACAGAACCGCAAGCTGTATATCGACCAATGAAATTCATTGGTCGATATCATGGGCAATATAAAGCAAGCGGGGAATCACTGTAGACGGTGCGGTACGAATACGTATCGACTTGTAACTTTCATTGGTTGTTATCTCGTATGCGAGGACTCCCCGTATGATGTATACCGAACGTGTTAACGACCAATGAAAATGCGTCATAATGTGGTACCTAGAGTTTGTAGGTTAGGATGTTGGAATTTTGGAAGTGGGACTTGGAACTTTTTAAATGGGCACCACAAAGGATAACCGAAGGCATAGGATTTTGGGGAGAAATCTTCAGTCAATAATAGTACTAAAGATTAGGTACAGTCTATATTAAATTTTAACTGAACTAAGATATAATAAAGCTAGCAAAAAACAGAACTACGAAGTCCATTCGGTAGAGGTTCGGTTCCGAGTCGGAACCCAACCTACCACCTATTTACCGGATGTGTAAATTTAAGCGTGTACCTAACTGGCTTAAATTTATTTTAGCCTGTACTCATTGCTATATACATACATATCAAACTATTCAAAAGTTTGGACTATTGCTGACTGAAGATTTCTCCATAGATCCTGTGATCTGAAGTGGGGTAGGTTTGAACCCGCGGCATCTCGAACCAGCTGCAGCGTACCCAAATCATATTTTTTTTTTATAATTTTTCAGAACCATTACCCCACGGACTTCCAGATAGCTACATTTACACGCACTCCAATAAACTTCAAATACCAGGATCCCAAGGAGCGTGAGCCGTGCCCACTCCCCCCGCCACCTCCACCACCTCCCCCCAAAGATGATAAATTGCTCTGGGGTACATTGACAGTGATTTTCATAACTGGAACCTTTGTAATATATGCGAAGTAAGTTGTCCAATTCTATCAGGATAGGTCATGACCTGGCTGGATTATTGGCGCAATACTATGTGTAATTTCGATGCTCGAAATCACCTTGTTGGCGCTCGAATTCGACTTAGCTGCCATAATAAGAAATGCATAACATCCTCAAAGCTTTCATTTGGGATAGGTTTCATCGCTGTTGAGGGATGGTGCAGCCTCCATACATTTTTGCCCGTGGTCCTTTATTTCATAACCACTGCTCAAAACGGTGAAGGAAAACATCGTGAGGAAACCGGCATGTCCTAGAACCAAAAATTGGAAGACATAATTATGACACCCACAAATCTGCACTGGACCCGCGTGTTAGATTATGGCCCACTCCCTCTCACAGAGAAGAGGCCTGTGTCCCAGCAGTGGGAACATTATAGGCTGATGATGGTGATGAAGATGAATCAGTCAACAACCGAATTTGATTATACGAGTCTTTAGGTTGTCCATTCGGGAGCAGCCGTCAAAAACAAAGGAACGGTGTTAGGATTCTGATCGAATATTAGGCGATTCTCACACTGCGCTGCATGATGCAGCATATTGCGTGTCGACGCACCTACGCGCGTTCCTGCGGGAGTGCAGATCTGCATCGTCGTTCGGGTTTTTTGCGCACTCACTCGCGTAGGTGCATTTCTAGATTCACGATGGCTGCTCTCAATTTATTCGCCGTTCTCTGTGGTGGTCGTGCAGTACTGAGCATTCAAAATCAGCGCGGCACTGCGGGATGATGATGAAGATTGAATCAGCCAACGCACCTACACGCGGGGGTGCATTTGATTATCCGTGTCCGCAGGTTGTGCATTTTCAGTGTGTTGGAGTGGTGTTTTCCGTCAAAAACAAAGGAATGGTGTTAGGATTCTGATCGAATATTAATTTCGGACTTTATTATCCGTCTGTCCTAATGAACAATTTTTTAGAACCAAACCGGAAGTGCGTGATTGGCTAACTATCAACGCACCATGGATCGACGATTTCATTGCTATAGTGCATCAAGAAAACATGACTTACCGGGAACTAGCTATTGCATGCGTCCAAGACGCTAAGAGGTACCTTGAGAAGCTCAAGAATGGTGACAACAAACCTAAGGAGTGCTCCACTGATGGCCGACCTGTGCCTGGTAAAACACGTTTAATCTTCTACTCTGTAAAAATAAGTCGGGTTTTCCTTCCTGACGCTATAACTCCAGAACGCCCGAACCTATTTCCACGGTTTTGCATTCGTTGGAAAGGTCTCGGGCTCCGTGAGGTTTACAGCAAAGAAAAAAACCAAGCCATCTGGGTTTGCTAGTGCTAGTATCGACTAAAACCTTATTCTTTCTTTTTTTTTTTACTTACCTGAGCTTCAATCCTAATCCAATCCATACACTTTTTATTACATTGTAAAGTTCATCAGTCCTATGCAGGGCAGGACAGGAGGCACTGTTTGACTTGTACTGAGTAAAATCGGCAGGCTCGGCTCTCTAAGGGAGCCCCAAAACAATGGTTGGACAAAGAACATGGTTTATGATCGGACGGCCAGTCACCCATTACTCACCGTCCGGCTGGCCGCGCCTACCGACCGGAAATCACCTCGCGACGTCCCAAGCCGCCAGCTCAAGGCAATTTAGCATATAATAAGCTGATCATTACTCTCAAACTGTTCCTTTATTTGCTACATTTAATCATCATTTTAACAGATGGTCCTGTGGAAGAAGAATGTGTAGATGGTAAGCATTTATTGACCTCTTTGGAAGCGAAACGATGCTAAGGCCCGATATCCACCAAAGCTGAGAGGAGAGGAGATGTGTTTAAAAGGTAGGTTACCAATGAGATGTCCACATTTCCTCTTCACTTATTGACAGACGCTTATTACAGACATCTGATTGGTTAACCAAACACATCTCCTCTCCTCTCCGCTTTGGTGGATACCGGGCTTAAGTCTGTTGATTCGCAACGTATGATCATCTTCATTATTTTGTAAGAAGAAGGAAAGAAGTTGTTCTTTTTCTTTCTTTCTTAAATAATTTTGTGTTTTGAGGGGCCTTTAGGCCTTTAGACTGATTCGACTAAGTACAACCTACCTATAAGTTGCTCTGGGTCTGGCCGTTTGTATGCGTCAGTTTAAATGTATTAACGTAACAGAAGAAATTCCTGGAGTACATTTGCAGTTTTAAAAAGTCATTTGATAGTAACCTGGTACCTAATTATGAGTCTAGTCAAACTTGTGCTGACCGTATAGATTTATCCGTAGCCTGATAAAATACGGAAACTTGGACTACAACCGTGTCACTGAAAAAAAGTTAACCATCATAGGTTGACCACTTGTCAAAAAAAGTGTCAACATCAAAATAGCGTTTGAAGTTGATATAAGGGTCGTTTTACAATTACCTAAACTTGAAGTGACAAGCAAGTGTTGAACAGATGTTTAACTTTTTTGTAGTAAGATGACAAGTGTTCAACGATAAGTTCTAATGTTTTAGAAGTGCCGCCTCCTGAAATATGCGCAGAACCACCTCCGCCAGCCGAAATGAAGAGCCTTGCTGAGATCGAGAAGTGCTTGACCGAGTTGTCCGACTGCGCGATCAAGAATTACACAACTGCCATAAACGCTTGTAAGCGTTTCAATTTGGTATGTACTCAACTTAAGATCATGTTCTTACAAACAGCCATATTACTATAGCTTCTGCCCGCGGTTTCACCCACGTCATGTTAGGCCTTTGGCACATATCTTTGGGGAGCGCGTGGAATACGACACGACGCGTCGTGAAAGTTCGTGAGGATGCATACATAAATGCGTGTAATGTAAGTTTGTAGCTCTTTTACGCCTAAACGACCGAACGGATTCGGGTGAAATTTGGTGCACAGATCGTAGCCCGACTCACCTCCCCTTTACCGCGTATGCTGACGATGCTCAACGCGTTCGTGGAAACCAACCCTGGCTTGGACTGGTTTGCTGACGAATGGAAGACGATAATGTTGGAATGTTTGCGGTTCTGTGAGACGATTGAGTGACAGGATATTTTAATTTATTTGTAATGGCTATCTGCTGTACAAAATATTGATAATAAAATAAATAAATAATCTGTATTAACACTAAGGATAGATTTTATCCCTCTTTAATGCCCCCGTGATAATGTAATGGTAATAATTGTAATTTTCGAGTTATAGCGGCGAAACCGCTGGCAACAGCTAGTATGATATAATAATCTTTCCAAAAATATTTCACTGAATTGTAAATCGCTTTGCAGCTCGTACAAGAAACAATGATCACGTTCACGTACAAAGCCTTGAAAGAAATAAAACCCGCAATGGAGCAACGCATTAAAGTCGTTGAGGAATCGCTACGTACCTCTTGTAAATGCATTGAAAAACTCGGTGAGAAATTATATTCTGAAGTAATATTTTATAGCACTTTAGCCTTCGTCTGCGAGGATTTCATATTATCAAACAAATTATTTATTTATATCAATTTGCATAAGTATATTATTATACTTATTTATTACCCATAAACAACATGTAACATAATTAACGCACATCCTGAAATTACTTGTTCAGAATCGTTTACTGAATCGATTTCTATGATTATTATTAAAATTATTTTTTTATCAAAAATAAAAAACTACGGAAATTAAAGTCACATTACCCCTGTACAGTCAAAATAAACTAAGATAGACCGTAAATCACGTCAACAAGACTTAAATGTGCAATTTTATTTGTATTATAATACAAATTCCGTCATTCAATACAAAATAAAGAAAAATAAACCTTACTGCAAAATAACTAATCTATATATATAAAAGCAAAAGGTCACTCACTCATAGGACACGAAAGCTCGGAAACTACCAGTGCTAAGGGTTCAAAATTTTGCACAGGGGTTCTTTTTAGGACGTAGGTACCCGCTAAGAACGGATTTTGCGATATTACGCCCCTAAGGGGTTGTTTTTGGGGTTGACAGTTTGTATGAAACTTTTTTGCTACAAGTATTAGGTGTTTCAAATTTTGCATGCGGGTTCTTTTTAAGACGTAGGTGCTACTTTAGAAAAGGGTTTTTCGAAATTCGACCCCTAAGGGGTTGTTTTTGGTGTTGAAAGTTTGTTTGAAACTTCGTTATTACACGTGCTAGGAGTCTCAAATTTTTCATGGGGGCTGTTTTCAAGACGTACGCACTACCCTCAACGGGGTTTTTCGAAATTCAACCCCTAAAGGGTGGTTTTAGGTGTTAATAGATAGAGGTCTCAAATTTTACATGGGGCTTCTTTTAAGGACGTAGGTGCTCACTAAGACAGGATTTTGCGAAATTTCACCTCTAAGGGGTTGTTTTTGGGGTTGATAGGTTGTATGAAACATTGTTATTACAAGTACTAGAAGTTTAAAATTTTGCATGCCGGTTCTTTTAGGAAGTAAGTGCTACTTACGACAGGGTTGTTTGAAATTCGATCCCTAAGGGGTTGTTTTTGGTGATGGTAGTTTGTATGAATCTTTCGTTACTACAAGTGCTAGGAAACTCAAATTTTGCATTGGGTTTGTTTTAGGACGTACGCACTACTTGTCGAGTAAACGACTACTTGGCAGTCCATCTCGATGATTAATTTACTAAGCAGATTTTGTGGTGATTAACTTTACTGAGGGATTGTGAAACGCAAATTACTTGTTTACTGAGCAGTTATGTTCAAAGTAGCTTACTTATAACTTTACTTAGCGATTGTGAAACAGGCCCTTAATGTATTAAACGTACTTATAGAAATTTCTGAAGTACATTTGCAATGTTTTAAAAAGTCATTTAATAGGTTAGGTACATAATCAGGACAGGAGTCGAGTTAAACTTGTGCTCACTGTATACCTAGATTTATCCGTAGCCTGATAAAATACGGAAACTTGGACTACAACCGTGTCACTGAAAAAAAGTTAACCATCATCGGTTGAACACTTGTCTAAAAAAAGTGTCAACATCAAAACGGCATTTGAAGTTGATATAAGGGTCGTTTTACAATAGGCTAGTTGCCCAAAAAAATGTAATTAGTCCGTCTTTTAGATAATTCAAAAATAAGGGACACGTATTTTTTTCTTTGTAAATTAGACCAAAAATGACAAAGATATAGCCTATTAAAGTTACGTGTGACGTCAAGATGCGTGGCATTTTTCGCGCAGTGTGACATCACAGTTAGCTTATATAGGCCATTATCTTTGTTATTTTTTGTTTCATTGAAAAAATACGTGGCCAATATTTTTTATAATCTAAAATACGGACTAAATAGAATGTAATTATTTTGACCCTGGAAACTACCCTATTACCTAAACTTGAAGTGACAAAACAAGTGTTGAACAGATGTTTAACTTTTTTGTAGTAAGATGACAAGTTTTCAACGATAAGTTCTACTGTTTTAGAAGTGCCTCCTCCTGAAGTATGCGCAGAACCACCTCCGCCAGCCGAAATGAAGAGCCTTGCTGAGATCGAGAAGTGCTTGACCGAGTTGTCGGACTGCGCGATCAAGAATTACACAACTGCCATAAACGCTTGTAAGCGTTTCAATTTGGTATGTACTAAACTTAAGATCATGTTCTTACAAACAGCCATATTACTATAGCTTCTGCCCGCGGTTTCACCCACGTCATGTAAGGCCTTTGGCACCAGGGCCGCGCCGACCCCTTGCAGCGCCTGTGTGCAAAACCTATGAAGCGCCTTTCATGTAGTCGTCTTTCAAATCAGGTTACGTTTATAAACTAATCCACGGCACGGCCTTTGTAATAAAATACATAAATTAGATATATTATACTAATAATAAAATGGTCGGATAGCATAGCGAATGCGGCGCGGCTGGCGGTTCTTTATGATTTTTTGGCAGAGCTCGTAATTTGTGTAAACAAAGTGTCAAAAGATAAACACTGGGTCAATTCAAATAGTTTTTTAGATAAGTATCGTCTTATGAGACTTGTATCTACTTACTTATCGATACTCAAGTATTAATTATGTTGTAATGTGACAAAAAATTTTTTCATTATTTTTGGTACTGGTCATCCGGCGCCTCTATTGCTCTGGATGCCTGTGTGCGCCGCACACTTCGCACATAGGGGCGGCGCGGGAGTCCTATTTGGCACATATCTTTGGGGAGCGCGTGGAATACGACACGACGCGTCGGCGTCGTGAAATTGGTGAAATTGAATACATAAATGGATGCTATCTGGGGTTAATAGTTCGTATGCTCTTCATACGCCTACAACGACAAGAACAGAGAAGATTTGGGTGAAATTTGGTGCACAGATCGTTTCAGCCCGACTCACCTCCCCTTCCGCGTATACTGACGAGGCTCAACGCGTTGACGTGGAGATTCTCAACCCGAAGGATTGTTTATAGCTTTGCTGACACGAATCGGGACGGTAAGTTGGAATCTTTGAGGAGTGGCTGAGACGATAGCGTCACGGGATATTTAATCTTCCGACTGTACGCAGGTCCTCATCGGCTGCACGGATGTTTCGGGAGGTTCCTGTGTCGTATGGGGAAGGAAGAAACGCCTGGGTGTCACCACTGCGAGGATCGCGCGGAGGATACGGTGGAGCATAGGTGCAGGATTGCCCCGCTTGGGCAGATCACCGCCGTGTCCTCATGCTGCGGGGCGAGACGGAATGGGAAGCGGTCGCCTCCTTCTGCGAAGCAGCAAGCTTGCAAAGGAGGAGGCTGAACACGTGAGGGAGAGGACAGCGTCCACCTCATGAACCAAGCGCCACGGGAGACATCGCAAGACGATTTCCGGCCACCGTAGGCGCGGGCATGTGGACGGCGAGTAATGGGTGACTCGCCGTCTGATCATGGACCATGCCCGGGTCGACAGCGAGTTGTGTTCCACGCGCGCATCAAGGAGCTGTCCTGTCAGCAATCGGACGGGGCCTCCCTAAGAGGGCCAGAGCCTGCCGAGATCGCGGGACTGTCTCACTCAGTAACCCTGACCCTGGTACATAAAGGGCTATTGAAAGAACACCGTGGATTTTAGTCAGTACAAGTCTGACAGTCCCTCCTGTCTCGCCCTGGGCGGGAGGACTCATTTGATGATTTTGCCACGGTACAAAAAGTGGTCGTTTATACCTTCATAGTTTGTATGAAACTTCGGTACTACAAGTGCTACGAGTCTCTTATTTTCCCTGGGGTATGTCTTTAGGACGTAGATGCTTATTAAGATGGGATGTTGCGAAAACCGAATAGAATTTTAGTTGCATATTGATTTAGATTTTTGGCCGGAGAAGAAATTCACAGATGCAAAGTTCGAAGTAAGCGCGGACGAAGTCGCGGGCGAAGTGCTAGTTTAGTTATAACAATGCATTTACATGTTAAATAAAAAATTCAGTATAATGTATTATGATTGGGGTGTCTGAGGGTGTGCGTTAATTACGTTACATGTTGTATATTACTTATAGTACCTAAATGCCGTAGCGTAACGTTTTTAGTAAAGCCACTTTTTATAAATGTGTGAGTGAGTGGTTGGAACGCACACATTTAACTGCTTTCCTTGGACATGTTCACTTATTTTTCTTCCGTGATTTTGGCTTCAATTCTCAGTGGCCTACGTCTGGACACTGATAAATGAATATTACTTTGACTGTAACATAAATATTTCTAAACAAACAGACGAAATGTTCCGCTACGTTGACTGCGGACGAACAGACCCGGTGGAAGAGATCAATAAGGTCAAAACGCTATATGAGGACTACAAGAAGAGAATTGAAGAAATCTCTGAGGAATACCAACGGGAGATCGACACAACTCTGTCTTTTGAAAGACAGTACCAGATAGTGAGTATTCCCGAAAGACGAGTGACCACATTTTAGCCGGGTCAAGTTAGCGCAGACCAGTACCCATACCATGAGTTGTCATTACGATACTCGATCATTGATATCGACCGCGTTTGGCGCTCTCATTGGCCCTCTCCAAGCTATAGGTTGTATGAACTAAACACTGTTTTAAGCTTTCACGGTTTGTCTCTAAATTTAAAATGTCACTTACGGGATATCTTCCGTGATTATTTGATTGTTTGAGTTCCCGATATTTCGACGCTGTTGCAAGCGCCATGATCGCGGGTTGCAGTCAACCCGCGATCACGGAAGACATCCCGTAAGTGACATTTTAAAGTTGTATGAACTGTCAACCAATGAGAGAGCCAAAGGGTGCTCCCACATCTATCGACGCGGAATAGGATACATCAATTTGCTAGACCGAGACAATGCGATAACACGCGGCCGCGTCGAGGATTCCGCCGCGTGCTATCGCATTATGCTTTCTATCTCGGTCTAGCAAATGGCAGTTCTAAGCGACAGAAAGAGAAAGGGCGACGGAAAAATCCGATTCCGCGTCGATAGATGTGGGAGCACCCAAACGCGGTCGATGTCGATGATCGAGTTACTGGCTAAAATGTGGGCACTTCATTTTAACAAACTTCTGAAAAAAAAATATTTTACACAATTTGTGTTTTTTTTTAAAGTAAATTTCAGTTCTATGTTTTAGACTTTTTATTGGAATCAGTCGTATTATCATACCTAGTTGTGTGATTGCGTAAAAATGCACAGATACTTGATAGACACAATTGCTGATGCTTTGCTGTCATTCATAGAAGATTTCCCTTGATTTCTCCAAGATCCCGTCATCAAGACCTTATCTGATTTTTAAAGTAAAACAAAGTAATGTTGTGATTACCAATTGGCTGGAGAGCTACCCTCGAAAGTGCTGTAGGCGCTCTGAAAGCGCGGGGGCGACCGCTTCCCACTCCGTCTCGCCCCGCAGCATGGCCTCGACTAATGCCGGGCGCGAGAGGTCTACGCTTATCGCCGTCGTAAGGTCACGGCGGTGCTCTGTCCAATCGGGACAGTCCTGCACCGTGTGCTCCACCGTATCCTCCAGGCGATCCTAGCAGTGGTAACACCCAGGCGTTTTCTCCTTCCTCGTCAGACACAGGTACTTCCCGAGACGTTCATGCTCGGTGAAGACCTGCGTCTGGCGGTAGGTCAGGACGTCGTGACGCCTATCCAGCCACTCCTCAAAGAGGGTAATTACCGCCGCGATTGCGGCGCGCCCAGAAATGCTTACCTGGCTGTGCAAACGTGGTTTTGAACGAAGCTAGGTCTATTTAAAGATTTTGGTCTCAAAAAGTATTTGAGTAATTTAGGAAGTTTTTTTTTATTAGTCTATACTGTCCCACTGCTGAGCAAAGGCCTCCCCCAATTCCTTCCAGGAATTCTTTTCCTGGGCCACTTCGAACCAGCTCACAAGGTGAGCGTCTAATTCGCCTCGCCATCTTTTTCTGCAAGAAAACTGATGGGCGAAGATCTCCACCCAATGGGTTCCGGGAGATGGACGGCGCCGTCAAGGCCGGCCCAGAAAAAGATTTATGAAGTTAACAAATAAAAATGAAATTTTCAGGTAGACGAAATTGTATCGAAGTACGCATGGGAGAATGAGCAAGTATTCTCAGGTCTGAACTACTCTTCTGACAAACCGCTGCATACAACTGGAGATCTCGACGCACTCTTCATAAGCAGTTACAAATACGTAAGTTTTTACACAACAATAACAACATTATCAGCCGGATGAAAGACGTCCACTGTTGTACATAGGCCTGCCCCTTAGACGTCATCCCGAACGATAATTCTCCATTTGCATCCATCGGTTGCCTGCGACCCTCACGTTGTCGTTGATCCACCTAGTGGGAGGCCTGCGCTGCGTCTTCCGGTCCGTGAGCGCCACTCGACTCACTTAGTGTTTGAGAGGCTATACTACCACTGCTATCTCTGCTAGTTCATGTATTCTACTAATTATCGCTTGAGAGGAACTAGGTCAGGTACCTTCATCTGTCATTGGCCCCTAGGCTAAAGGTAAAGTGGTGAAGCTTCGTCCAACAAGTCTGTACTGTAAACCAGTGTTGAATTAACTTTTATCGTACATTTTAGTAAACATTTATTTTGTCGTCTTCACTCTTTCAGTTGCAACAGTTTGAACCACAGTTAAAAGAGGCCTGCGCTGCAATAACTGAAAGGATAGACCGTTCCCTTTTAGGTATGTGCTTATTCATCAAATCAAATCGTTTATTTCAACTAGGCCAATTACATGCACTTAAGAAATGTCAAAAGACATAAAATAAAACAAGTACAAAAATAGTTATGTTGCTACTACAGTCCCAGTCACAAGACATAAAAACTGTGAAAGTACCGTAGTTGCTCATTCCAAAGCGTAGATCTCTATGGAGAAGAATGAGCAAGAAACTTGCAATCAACTATGTAGGGTAACGCCGCTACAATGTTATTGAGTAAATAAAATATGAAATAGAGTCAATAATTCTACTAAGTTAACCTTTTGCAGTACTGCTAAACAAAGGCCTCTCTCAGTATGTCTCACTAAAAATGCCCTCCGTTTTTCGCATTCATTGTCTCAGGCCACCTTTTTAAGGACATCAGTCTTTCTAACTTCGATGCCACACGCAGTCTACACTCCAAGAAAACGTAGATGGCAGAAAATCTGCTAAACTTCATCTTGGGATAGGTTTATAATACCTAAAGGTGCGTGATCTCCATTCGAGAATCTTACGGCCCCATCGGCCGTCAGCTCTGTGCTATGTGGCCTACTCACCCGCGGAAGGGAGAGGACAGCGTCCTCCCTTCGCCCCAGCCGCAGTGGTAAACGCCCACGGCGACGGAAATCGGCAGACGATCTCCAGTCACCGTAGCCGCGGGCATGCGGGCAGCGACCGTGGACCAAGCCCGGGTCGACGGCGGCGTTGTGTTCCACGCACGCCTCAAGGAGTGTCAGCATAATGACGGGGCGATGGACCAAGCCCGGGTCGACGGCGCGTTGTGTTCCACGCGCGCCTCAAGGAGTGTCAGCACGGACACGACGCAGACGAAACGTCGTGGATTTTAGTCAGTACGAGTCTAACAGTCTCACCCCCCTGGCCTGGGTGGGAGGACTCATTTGATGATTTTTCCACGCTAAAAAAACGTGACCTGCGCATGCTAACTCCCACTTAAACGTTAGCACGTTGCACGAATATCTGGGCTATGTCGGTAACTTTGGTTCGTCTATAGGTCTCCTCATTTCTGACTCGATTATGCAGAGAGACTCCGAGCATATGTAGCCCTCTCCATAGCTCGTTGGCTATCTTGAGGTTAGTAATGAAGCCCTTATATTAAGAGGAAACAGCAAGGGCAAGAGAATTGAAAAATAGTTATTTGCAAAATCTATTGCTATCGCGCAGTGCCCACATGAGTTACAGAGCGCGATAGAGACAACAGCAGCTTGGACCGAAAATACGTTATTAAATGGCACAAAATCAACGATTCGTAGTCCCCTAATTACTTCTCCAAAACTTAACCGATTTCACTACTTTTTTCTTTAAAAAATAAAGAAAGGCATTGACCGTGTTCCTATGTTTTCCTTTTTTCATATTATCCCATCAAATTTGTTTTCTGGATATTTGAACACAGCGGAAAATCTGGCTATTTTTTTAGGATTTTGAATGTTTATATCTCTTTTAATAATTAATTTATGGAAAAAAGGAAAACATAGAGACATGCCAATAGTGGTCATAGATTTTTTGTAAAAAAAAATATTGCTCTACTGGCATTATCCAGGAAGAAAACAGGGGACTACGTTTGTATGGAAAAACGATCGTGCTGTTTCCTCTTAAAGACCACGCTTCAGTACCGTATGTCATCAGTGGTAGCTCACAATTGGTCGAAAGGTAATTTTCCAATTGGACGGTCGTGGTTGACCTCTCTCTTGAAGATGGACCTACGTCGTGCGACTGTTTGTCCTAGGTAGACATACGAGTCAAAATCGTCTTCTAATGCTGCTTTTCCACCAGAGATGCGCTATGTAGCTGTGCTGCGAGGATGTAAAAGCTGAGCTACGAAACTGTGTGACCGTTTCCACCGATGCTACGCTATGTAGCTGTGCGAGTAAGATGTGCTATGAAGATGGGTAGCTGCGCTACGAAGATGTGCTGTCACAAGGTAGCTGCGCTACGAAGATGCGCAGCTCGAGCTATGCGATGTATCTGTCGCAGGGACATGATAAAACCAGGGATTTGTTAAACAACTGACAACACGATTTTTATCATTTCCCTAAACAAATCTAGTGATTTGACAAATCTTTAAATTGGTCCGCATCCACAGCACGCATCCTTAGCACGCATCCATAGCACGCAGCCACAGCACGCAGCCATAGCACGCATCCTTACATATAAAAAACACAAATCTTAGTTCCCATCTGCTGACAATGGGGTGGAGATAACATGGCCATTGCAGTCCGTTGAGGCCTACGGCTACGGCCGTCGTGCTGTCTTCCACTGGAAGACACTCACTTTTTTATCAATAAATCATCAAAACACGCGGGACGTAAATAGTAAATTTTGGTTTACGTACGGACCAAATGCGTGCCTAATATATTTTTTTATATATAGGGTGACTGGCAATTAGTGGTACGATACTTAAACACGTGATTGTGCTCATGATAACCAACAACTTTTACGACGGTAACAAACCTGAACTCGCGAAAGAAATCAGCTGTTCAGTACATTTATGTTTGCCTAATGTACTGAACAGCTGATATTTTATTCACGATTTCGGCTTTGCTTCCATGATGAAAAAATTGTTATCATTAGCGCAATCACGTGTAAAGTATCGTACACTAATTGCCAGTCACTCTATATTTAGTAAAGTTCGTTACTATATTGATATATTCCATATTTTGACTGTTGAATCACTTCACACTATAAGTCTCCATATAATCGCATTTTGTAGTTTTTGGTGTGGCCATCAATATTATTATAACATTCGTCCTCTTTTAAAACTAAGTCTTATCATTCATTTATAAATCTAAACGGTATGGAGTTTTATTATTTTTTCAGATGTACGGAGCTCAGGCGAAATGAAAGCATTTAGAACCAAATTAGGAGTAATATCCATAACGCAACCGCTGACCACTCTTTCATCTCTACTTCGTAAGTTTATCCTCTATTAGGAGTAGTGACATACATGTTTGACCTCTCATGGCCCAAAGTTCTATCCCCTATTTCACTAGCCCATAACTGAGGTAGTGAATGATGTTCTGGAGTGTTCCTCACTTGCTCTGGTTCAACATGTAATTCGGATTTAATAACTTCATGTAACCTACATTATGATTTGAGAGAAGATGCATGATAGTGTTTTTGGATTCCTTCAAACTAAAGTATATCTGACAACACTTAGGGCTGATTTTTCAATAGTCAGATAACTTTTATCTGAGGAATAAAAATGGTGATTTGACAGCTTATCTATAGAAAATATGTCAAACCGCTATTTTTATTCCTCGGATAAAAGTTATCTGATATTAAAAAATCAGCCCTTATTAGTCTACTTGAAATGACTCCCTTGAATACAAAAAAAAAAACTACCTTCACCACATTTTTAGGGTTTTAATTTTAAACTACCTGATAACTAGACTAAAAATAATTTAAAGAAAAACAAAAAAAAACCGACTGCGTCAAAACAAATTTAAAAAATACTTGAAAATATTAACTTAATTAATAACTTGAAAGAAAGAAACAAGCCCAGTAGTTTAGAATTATGTTAAGTAATACTAAATAACTACAAACTTGGGAAGATTTGTTTGGTAAAATTTGACTGGGCCCCGACTGTGATTCGTTCTGTTCTGCATTAGAATTTATGACTTGTTTTATGTGTGTATCGATTATAAAACTATTTAAATTATTGTTTTATTAAACATTTAAAACTTACTTAATAGTAGTTTATGAAACTGGTACATAATGAGGAGAATTATGCACGAGTGTGAGTATAAAAAACGCGCGAAGCGAGTTTTTAAAAGTATCACACGAGTGTATAATACCTCATAATGTGCAGTTTCATATACTACTTTATCTACTCTCATTTATTACGATCAATATTAAATAAAAAAATAAAAGATAAAGATTGACACAGTTTATTTATTGGTTATTGTAAGTGTTCATTTTTCAAATTTGAAATGAAGCGGTCGTCTCAAAGCGCGCGCAGCCACAGATAAAAAATTAAATAGATGTATCTCTGATCTGTCATCTGTATAGTAATCATGGACCTAAAAAAAAGGGAGTCCTTTTTTTTTAGGTACATGATAGTAATTAAAAAAAAATATAACATTATTTTGTTAGAGAAACAGTGGTAGAATGATTTTATTTAATTTTGTTATAGGTATTCGTAAAGTACGTCAATATAAACTCGTTTTGAGTTTTGTATTTCGAATTTAACGATAAGACAGTAGATTAATATTTATTCAAAACATCAGTTCCCCGCTTAGTACCGGACGTGCTTGCTACCGCGGGTGGTCACCATTCCTAATAATTATGACACCCCAACTAACGAATAGTACAGCCTTGAAAAAAAAATAGGGTCCTTAGTTACTCAGCTAGGTCTAGTGGAGTGCTCGCCGTTTGCGCCACATGATTGCTTAGGTCACGTGGTGTGAGCGCCTACGGCCGCGCGGTCACAAGGTTTCATTTAGATAAAATAGCACTGCTAGTGGGATAAAGAAAGAGACGACAAAGCTAGGTCGCGAAATAATGGAGAGTGCACACATTATGTTGGCAAACATAATCAGAAAAGTGTTTCAAGAAGAATTGGGTGTGTTTTCACTGTAATGGACAAGTACACATAGCAACAAAATAATGTTAATTCTGTTTATTTGGAGAACAGAATATATTGAAGCAAATGGAGGAGTAGCATATTGAAAAGAAGAATATGAGAAAGAAGTGGTTCTTGATAGTACTCAACAAATCTCTGGGGGGGAAGATGTGGCATGGATGCTATTGTGACTATCTCATGGACATGTTTTGAAGATGTATATGGACACAGGAACCTGCAAGTCAGTTATACTTAGAAGATATTTAAAAGACCACTTTGTAAAAGAGAACTAGTAAAGTAGGTTAAATTATAATCAGTATCGGGAGAGATTCTTCGTCATGTTTATGGATCTTTCAAAATGAGATTATGTAATTTAAGATAAGATTTGTATTTAGGGGGGATTGTCAAAAGTATCTTGATCCGCGTTAGTGGGAAGAAATTGGTAATGGAAAATATTTCATAAGTGGATTTTTTTTGAGATAAGATGCCTTATCTCAAAAACTTGTCACTATATAGGGTGATTGGTAATTACACTAACAACTTTTATTATAAGAGCAAAGCCGAAATCGTGATAAAAAATCAGCTGTACAGTACATTTATGATTGCTTAATGTGTTGTTTGTTATCATGAGCACAATCACGTGTTAAGTATCGTACACTAATTACCAGTCACCCTATATAGTGACAAAGGTATATTAGTTGATACCATTACAATAAAATACAAGAAAGTTTTTGAGAAAAATAGATTATCGCACATATTCAATTTGAAAGCTAAGTACCTAGTTTTAACTTAAACAAGGAGCTGAATCTATTTCTGTATTTGACAAAGGTGACAGAGCAAGTGCGGAAAACTCCAGAACATCAATCACTACCTCAGTTATGGGATAGTGAAATGGGGGACAGAACTTTGGGTCATGAGGGGTCGAACATTATGTCACTTCTCCTAATAGGGGGTAGACTTACGAAAAAGGAAAGGGATAGAACTAAATAATTGTAGTTGGTATGAGAAAAGTGATCCTTTTGGGGATTCGAATCTAGAGGGAAATCCATCGCCTGTGGTCCGTAGATCTGAAAGAATAAGGAAAGCTCCAATTCGTTTAGATTTATAATTTAACTAACTAACTTGAAGAACGTTTTATGTCGATGGCAACACCAGAAATAAAGCGAACACGGATTTCTCCGTGAGGGATAAGGTGACTTGTAATGTGAGGTGATTGAACAGTTCAATAAAGAATTTATCATTAAAGTACGGGTTTTACTAAATATATAAAATGCTCTATTTACTACTTTCACATTTAGTTCAAATTATTAGTACTTACTAGTGATCACCCGCGGTGGCAAGCGCGTCCGTTAATAAACATTCCCTTTATGATTACGTCGTCATTAAAACATCTCACATTTTCCAACCCTTGTAAAATTTGATCCATAGCACATTGAAATACAGACGGTCCTGTAGATACACCAAATTGCAACCTGGTTCCATTGTTCACGTGATGATTCTTCCAGCAACATTATTGCTCAGGTATTGACAAAGGATAATAGTGCTTTATGCCCAGCACTCGATTTCGTAATTTAATAGTTACAAACACGCAACTTCTTATTACCCCTTTGAGCCAAATACTATTGTACTGTCCCACCTACTATGCCTAAGGGACTTTACCCGTGGCGCGGCATAGATTGACGATATCGTTCAGATATCACACAAGCATCCGGCCGAAGAAAAACTATGGAGAAACGCTAGTGTTTTCTAATGGAATCGCACGTATTATCGATATTGCTCGCAGATCTGCTCGATATCGAATTGCATGTACGTGCTAATGACAACGCACATGATTCTCTGCTCGAAATTCTATTGCGCAACTACTCGTCACTGGCGACGTCTTTTGTCTTTGATTTGCAGCACCTTTATGTCATAGTAGTAAGGTGGATTTTTTGAAGTTCACGGTCGAATTGCTTCGCATCACTCCATTAGTAAATACGTGGGACTTCAATCGACAAGCGACCCAATATCGCACGAGTCACGTCGTGCCATAGTTAAAGTCCCTTATGGGCGTAGGACACGGGGCGCGTCGGGTGTTGCGCCGGGTGAGGCGTGTTGTGAGGCGTCAATTGTTTTCTCCGTTTATAGTGTCCCCGGCATCAAACGCGGCTTCCCTTCCTTAAATTTTATTTGAATTCTATCAGTTTTTTCTTTGTTCATGATGTCCGCGTCCACTGGAGCGTCCAACGCGGCATCGTCAGCCAGAAATCGAACAAATGATTGTAAATCCGCTTCTCCTTGAACGCTCTTTACATCGCTATATGTTTTGTGTTGTTTCAGGCGGCTTGCTCCACCCGACGCTCTGCGTTTCCTTGAAAAGGCCTTACTCTTTCTTAATTTTTTTTACTAAACTTAATAATTCCTTTTAACCTCCAACCCTGCTAGAATATTGTATAAGCTTTGTGAGAAAAAGGCTGCGTCCTTGTTTAAGTTTTAAACTAGCTTTCAAATAGAAAATGTGAGATGATATATTATGTTCTCAAAAACTTTCTTGTAACTTATTTTAATTGTATCAACAGCTAGTATCTTTTTTACTATAAACTGATTTTGATTGTCTTTTCTGCTAACAAATAATTTACTTAAACTATTTTTTCCCACTAAAACGGGTCAAAATACTTTTAACAATCAATTACCACTAAAAACAATTCTTTGCTTAAATTCCTTATTCTCATTACGATCCACAAAACGTGACGTAGAATCTTTCCCTTTTTTAGTTATTTGTTTTGCAAAATGCTTTTTAAAATCCATGTAGGTTCCACTTGCTGCTCAGTTAATAATAATACGAAGATACTAGCAAGCTAATGGATCTACTTGCAATGATTATAAAATACTATCCCACGGGAATATAAAATCGGAATAAAAACTATCATATGTGTTAATCCAGAAATAATCTGTGTACCAAATTTCATCCATATCCTTTCTTCAGTTTTTGCCTGAAACTGTAACAAACATTCATCCATACAAACTTACGTTTATAGTATTAGTAGGAAGAAGAATTCAATTCAATTCAATTCAAATTCAAATTTCTAAATAGCATTAAAATTAGAAGAGAGCACAGTTGCACATTTGCCTGAACTAGGTTAAACCTGTGTCTCAGTTCAGTTCATAAATAATTCTTATTATAGTTATAAATAAATTAACAGTCTAAAGTAATAAAATTAAAACCTACGTAGCATTAAAGTAATAACAGCGTTGATGCGAATGTCCATGAAATAGTCACAGTAGCATCCATGCCACATCTTCCCCACCAGAGATTTCTGAATACTTCCAAGAACCACTTCTTCTTTCTCATATTCTTCTTTTCAATATACTACTCCTCGATTTGCTTTCTTATTCTGCTCCCCAAATAAACAGAAATTACATTTGTTGCTATGTGCATTTGTCCATTACAGTGAAAACACACAATTCTTCTTGAAACACTTTTCTGGCATTATGTTTACCACCACAATGTGTGCACTCTCCATTATTTTGCGACCTAGCTATGTCGTCTCTTGCTTTACCCCTACTTCTCATTTAATATGTCTGTCATTGGAAGTGAGGACATTACGGTACTGGAACCTGCTTTTGGAAGACATCTGCTTGTAAATTTCTAGTTTCTTTATCTGTACTTTCATAGGCAACAGCTATTTTTACAGCTTCTTCAAAAACGCGGTCTGCCACTGCCAACGACTTCTTAATAACTTGTTGTTTATACAAACCATCTAAATTTGAAAACTCCGAAATCAGCGGATTCGGTTCCTGGCCAGGATGATTGATTTTTCTAAAATCTAATGTATGCAATGCAGTTTTATTTTTTGTCAAAATCGGCCTCGAGACTCCTATTAACTTTTTTTTTTAATATTCCTCATGGTTTCGGATATAGCCACACACGCCCAGTTGAAAAATTCACCCTGTATTTATAAAAGCAAAAGGTCACTCACTCATAGGACACGAAATCTTGGAAACTACCAGTGGTAGGGGTTTAAATTTTGCACAGGGGTCCATTTTAGGATATAGGTACTCGCTAAGCCGGGATTTTGCGAAATTCCACCCTTAAGGGGTTGTTTCTGGAGTTGATAGTTTGTATGAAACTTTGTTACTACAAGTACTAGCAGTTTTAAATTTTGCATGCGGATTCTTAATAGGATGTACGTGCAACCTAAGACAGGATTTTGCGAAATTCAATGCTTCCAATCAATGCCATTTTACCTTTGTTTCTTGTCGCCAGCTTTATATATTTAGCAACACTCGTACCTTAGCGTTAAATTCTTTATTATAACTGTTGAATCAGTTCACGTTAGCGGTTTACCATCTGTCGATCTGTCACGAATTCTTGACAGTTCTTTTATTTTATTCTTCGTTTCTGGTGTTGCCATCAATATACAGAGTGTCCCGGGAAGTGTAGATCAAATGGATTAGGAGCATGGGGAAGGTCATTTCCAATCTTTTTATCTCTGAGAAATATAGTTCTACATATTTTTTATGGTTCAAAAAGTTATGACCACTTTTCGTGGTCTGATATGCAACAAATGCCTAGAGATTGCAATTGAAATAAATGCTTTTGCTTTAAATCTAATTTCTATAATATGCGAATGATTAATACTTTGTATTTAATCGCTATGTCTTGGGGAAGCTTTTCTTATACTTTATCAACTTTCGCTAGTGTAACTTTTTCCTAGGAAACCCAAAAAAAAAACAGATTTCTTGATTTTCGAGCAACATCCGATTCTCGAGTTACATCCGATTTGCTTGGAAAAAGTTACAAAGTAGCAAAAGTTGACCACGTACACACGGCTACAAATCAAGCCATACAAAATCAGTTTAATGTGGTCTCGTTTTATACGATATTTTCGAACATTCAAAGATCAGCTAATACTGGTTTTCCGTAGCTTGATGTGTAGCCGTGTGTACTAGAAAAACTTCCACAAGGAATAGATATTCTTTCGAAGTATTAATCACTGGTATCTATATTATAGCTAGTTTTAAAGTTCTAATTTTAAAACAGTAATTGCCTATCTGAACATGAAAAGTGTCACAACATAATGGATGCCCATTTGTTCATTTTTTTTTAATATGCTGTAATTGAAAAACCATTTCGAGGAATAGCGTTACTGATCATTATGTACTAATTAAAATTGAAAAATATTCATATTTCATTGATATTTTTAATAAAATACGTTTGACCTTCCTTGCCCTTCAAATGTTTAACACCTTCTTCAAACCTTTGGCTGTACACAGTTTTGTATCTTTGCCTCAGAAAACAGAAAATATAAAAAATATAAAAGCGGCCAAGTGCGAGTCGGACTCGCCCATAAAGGGTTCCGCAGCAGCAAGTAAAGTTCTTGTAGTTGGTTGTAAGGTAAATTGCGGTTTACGATTTATTAAAAAAAAAAATTGTTTTATCATTATCTTAGTTTAGAAGTTACAGAGGGGGGGGGGGACACATTTTACCACTTTGGAAGTGTCTCTCGAGCAAACTGTTCTGTTTAGAAAAAAATTGTTTGTAACCTCAATCACAGAATAATAATACTACCTCAATATAATTTTTCAAGACCTATTCATAGATATCCCACACGAATGGGTAAGGCAAAAAAAATATTTTGAGTTTCAATTCTATGTATGGGTATGTATACGTATGTATACGTGTTTAAGTATCATACACTAATTACCAGTCACCCTATATAGTTATGTCTATTTCCCACAGTGCAACTACTCTTATTCTCTTTAAGACGTCATGTTAGGCCTCCTGAAGCAAAAGAAAATAAGCAGTCTAAAATAGGGTATATAATATTGTGGGCTTCCCGTAAGGCGTAAGTAGAATTCCTCACGGAGTTACACAGAAAATACACTTTGTAATTGTTTTAATTTTTCTATGTAACAGACTTGCCTGAACAAGGTGATGCTGCGTTTAAGGCAGTTTATACTTCCAAAATTAAGGAGAAGAGAAATGCTACTATAAATGCTTTTACCAAAAGGGTACGTTAATCAAAGCTATTAGACTCCCTTTCCACCAGAGATGTGCTACGTAGCTGTGCTGCGAGAATGTACAAACTGAGCTACGAAACTGTGTGACCGTTTGCTCTCTGGGTCTCGGGCTCCATTTTTGAACTTGTACAATTTATTTTTTACCATCTATGTAACATATGGAATGCAATAAAGAATTGAGTAATGAGAGGAAGAAATGTAATTGAATAATTATACAAGGGTACTTATTCCTATTGAAATTACTACCAGCAGACTCGTGTAAATATTAAATATTTTTATCTACTATCATGCTATTAATCCTCTATAAAAGAACCTAGACAACAATTAGCTTATTGCCAACATTAAAACACTCAATGATATTATGATCATTATAATAATAATCCAAACGCGTGATACATATTATGAATTGCAAAAAAAGAACATTCTCATGCAATGACATTTTCACCACCAGAGAGCAAAAATTTTGAAAAAAGAACAATAATTCTTTTACTAAGGTTTGTTTATTTTACATGCTTCGCAATTAGACTTTTCTTGAATTTACATAGTTCTTACAACACTGTACCTACAACACCCTATGGTATTAGAATCTTTTATAGAGGATTCACATCATGATTGTAGATAAAGTCTTGTATGCAACTGTTATAATTAGGTATTAAAACACTCATGTGATACTATTATCAACCCACATTCGTGTTTTAATACCCCTGATTATACAACAGTTGCATAAATAACTATTATATACCTATTCTAATTATTGTACCTAATCTGTGCAGGAGAAGGAACAACAAGAAAGGAACAAAAAATTTTTGGAGGATACTAAGAAAAAACAAAACGAAGCTCACGAGGCAACGTTGGCTATTAAGCTCGAACAGATAGAGGAACAGGTAGGTAAGGGTCAGTTCAGACCGCGACGCGAAGCGACGCGACGATGCGCGCACTCTTTTAAGAGCCATTCAAAATACGACTTTATTTTCTACACCAAAAGATAAACATTTCGTTGAGAGAATTTAAGCGGCGTCAAGCGGCGCCGGATGCGCCGCGCTGCGCAGCGCGGCGGCGGCGCCGCCGCTTAAGAGGAAACAGCACGGCCGTTTTTCCATACAAACGTAGTCCCCTGTTTTCTCCCTGGATAATGCCAGTAGAGCAATAATTTTTTTACAAAAAATCTATGACCACTATTGGCATGTCTCTATGTTTTCCTTTTTCCCATAAATTTTTTATGAAAAGAGATATGAACATTCAAAATCCTAAAAAAATGGCCAGATTTTCCGCTGTGTTCAAATAATCAGTAAACAAATTTGACGAGATTATATAAAAAAAGGAAAACATAGGAACACGGCCAATGCCTTTCTTTATTTTTTAAAGGAAAAAGTAGTGAAATCGGTTAAGTTTTGGAGGAGTAATCAGGGGACTACGAATCGTTGATTTTGTGCTATTTTTAAGGTATTTTCGGTCCAAGCTGCAGTTGTCTCCTTCGCCCTCTGTAACTCTGTTGTGGGCACTGTGCGACAGCAATAGATTTTACAAATACCTATTTTTCAATTCTCCAGCCCTTGCTGTTTCCTCTTAAGCCGCTCGATGCCGCTCGTGGCCGCTCGACTCTCACTGCGGGAGGAAGGGGGTTTGGGGCACTTGGGGCGGGAAGCACGTAGCGAATGTCTAAGACACTCCGCTGCACCGCGCGGCGTTTGGATGCGCAGCGCGACGCATCGCGGCGCAGCGCCGCGCATCGCAGCGCAGCACATCGTTGAGTCGCTTCGCGTCTCAGTCTGAACGGAAGACTACCTACTTGAAGGCTTGAGGAAATGCGAGTGGAGAAACTTTTTTAAGTGAGTCAGGAAACTATTAATGAGGTCTATCTAAATAAGCGGTTAACTCATAGCAGTTTGCTTGCGACTCACGAAAATTCATCTGAGATTGCAGTTAGGTAATTCTCAGTTCGCTACGAATTAGCGGCTCACACAGTCGGCTGCTAACAGTTTGCCTACTGTGGACACAGCCTTTAGCATATTGTTGGTTTTTTGGTTAGTGAAATGTTAAACTTAATTACAGTAAAGAATCTTTTTTTTTTCAACTTGGTGAAATCATCAAATGAGTCCTCCCACCCCTTTCTGTCAGACTTTTACTGACTAAAATCCACGGTGTCCTTCAATAGCACTTTATGTTCCGGGGTCACGGTAAGGATTTAATCCCGCGACCCCGGCAGGCTTTGGCCCTCTGAGAGCGGGCCCCGTCAGTATGATGACGCTCTTTGAGGCGCGCGTGGGACACAACGCGCTGTCGACCCGGGCATGGTCCATGGTCGGGCAGCGAGTTAATGCCCTTTACTCGCTGCCCGCATGCCCGCGCCTACGGTGACCGGAGAACGTCTGCTAACGTCCGACGCCGCGGGCGCCTACCACTGCGGTTGATACGGAGGGAGGACGCTGTCCTCTCTCTCAAGCGGCCCGCCTGCAGTAAAGAATCTAGCTGCATTTTCTGCTCATAATTGAGATTTTATTTTAGCTTTTGCTAGTTAATTTCAAATTGCCTTTACTTATTTATTTATACTTCATGTACAAATCAATGGTACATAAGCGGACTTAATGCCACAAGGGATTCTCTACCAGTAACCTTTGCCTTTCGTGCATTAAATCTGGCAAAAAGTGAGAACGTTCGGGTACTCATAAAAGAATAGCTCCTAAATTTTGGAATTTATTGTTTCTTTATCATACAAAAAAAAAACATTGTGAAGTTATACTTATTTAAATATTTACACACGCCAAAAATTGAAAATCTATTAATTTTTGAGAGATAGGGGTAGGTGACTTTCCATGCCATCCTCTCTTTAGTACTCCCACACCTTTAATATTTAACTCTGCGTATTACAAGCAATGTGTGTAAACAAAACTTTTAATTTTATTTTTTAGGTATTGTCGAAATTTAATAAATTGGTTGCTGCCGAAGTAGATGCTGAGAAGAAAAAGTTAAATGATGAACTAAAAGATATGGCCAGTAAGCTCAAAGAGGTGGAAGACAAACTAGAAGGTAAAAATAAATACTCTTCTTTTTACCAGCTTTTAAGCTTCAGCGAGTAAAGGGCAACTTGCTGCCCGACCATGGACCATGGTCGACGGCGCGTTGTGTCCCACGCGCGCCTCAAGAGCGTCAGCATACTGACGGGGCCCCCTCTCAGAGGGCCAAAGCCTGCCGGGGTTGCGGGACTTATTCCATCACCGTGACCCCGGAACATAAAGGGCTACTGAAGGACACCGTGGATTTTAGTCAGTATAAGTCTGACAGTCCCTCCCGCCCTGCCCGGGGTGGGGGAATAATTTGATGATTTTACCACGTTTAAAAAAAAAAGCTTATAAGCTTATCTTCTTTGTGAGCGCTCACGCTGCACGTTTGGATAGTATCGCTGCCAGTGGCTTAGCAAATTACAAACTGTAGCCGCAGCGTGGAAGCAGCGCTGCAAACGCGCCGATACAAGGCTGTGTTTATAGAGAATGCAGGTGGTTTTTCGTAGCATTTGTCTGTTTGTGCATAAATGAGTTAAAAACTTTTTTGTTATAGATTACCCTGGTCCCTGTAGCATCACTGAGTAGTTAAGGGCCGATTACACGACACGATTCATCGTGCCCTAAGTCCCTAATTTCCGATGGATTGGGTGGTGTGATCGCTGTTAGGTCCCCAATTTCCGATGGATTGGGTGGTGTGATCGCTGTTAGGCTGAGGACACTAACAGCTTAGGGCACGATGAATCGTGTAGTGTAATCGGCCCTTGAGTCTGTGGCTAGATACGAGTAGATTGTCTGTGGTGTATCGATCGAGCAATGATCGCGTAGGTTGGTTAGTCTTGAAGATAAGTTGCATTGAATTAAATAAAAGGTTTTTCTCCCAAACACCTTCTTTCTCTGGTGTCTCATACCTTATATTTTTTACATATAACATTTCATACTTGAGAAAGTCCTAATTTCCCCAAGGTATTGTTTTCTCAAATTCTTGCATTTAATGTTTGAATTTTTCAGAGCGTTTGAAGGCGGAAAGGGAAACTCGCCGGTCCCAGGAACTTTGGGCGGCCGGTGCCTCCCTCCTCGCTGCTACCAAGAAGGCAGACCCTTACGTCAAAGTGGATAAAGAGCTGAAAGCTATTGAGAAAGCATCTGGTACAGAGTTTTTTTCTATACTATTAAACAATATTTGTAGGTAAAAATTAAAAGGCGTAAAAAATTACCCTGAATGTAGAAATCTACAACGTGTAACCGGGGCCACTCACATGCGCGCAAAGATTCGTTCATTGTACGAATCTTTGCGCGCATGTGGAGGGCCGTCAGACATACATTCGCAAACTTTGCATATTTGCAAATGGGTTCGCATACTCTATTTGCGAAACTGTTTGCGCTTCCTCCTACACTTGTTTATGAATGTCTCAGTTAATTTTATCTTTACAGATCGATAGTGTTTCATTTACCGAAATACCGACCCTCTTAACAATTATAATCGATCCTCCACGGGATTAAAAGGACCAAAATTTAACGGTGTATGTATAGGTACTTATACTGATCAGTATTTCCTCACACAAAATATAACAACGACACGACCGTTTGCTTCGCAATCGTGTGCGCAACTGGTCACACGAATGTGTAGGAGACTACGCGAAGGTTCGAGGTTCGCGCCCTTTGATGTGCGTTAAAAAACCGACACAGCTTGGAAAAGCACGAATGCCACGAAAACTTCGCAAAGTCATTTGCAAATGTCGTCCTACACTTGTGGGTTTGCGTATTCGCGCGAATGTGAGTGGCCGGCTTAACTTTAAATGCGCAAAACCTCTCGTGGGGTAACTCAGCCCATGTTACTGAACAATGTTTGTTCTAAAACTTTTGCAGATTTCTATTTTCAGAGTAATTTTTTCCAACTTTGGGTAGAACCGAAACTTTTAGGAATACCTAACGAAAAATACTGTAAGGAGTTTCGAGGCGAATTTTTTTGAAAACTCAAACTGCTTCATAAGATTCCTAAGATTCAATCGTTACTGTCCAGAAATTGAAACCGTAGATTTTAAAAAAATAATATACGCTGCATTTATTGTTTGCGAATTGCCCAAATGTCTTGCGGCGGAGGCAGTGGGATGTTCTGCAGCCAGCTATTGGCTAACTTGTTAGGCACTGACCAGCAGTTGTCACCCTGAACTTGGAAGGCTCCTTCCTTCCACTTGACATCACCAAAACGACACCACCGGTGGTGTCGTATGGAATCTCTAGTCCATATGACACCACCGACTATTATAGTGAGGTTACATACAAAGTTCTTGATATGAAAACTCCAATTAAGTTCAAGCAGTTTCATTAATGAGGTACGTCATTTGACAAAGTTAATATTTATCTGTCACTCAAATGGTGGATATTAATTATCGTTTAACTATAGATAACTTAAAATAATGAATTGGGAGCTGTTTGTCAAAAACACGAGTTTCTGGACATCACTAAGATGGTGTCATATGGACTAGAGATTCCATACGATACCAACAGCGGTGTTGTTTTGGTGGTGTCAAGTGGAAGGAAGAGAATGGCTTGACACCTGTTATGAGGCTAAGTTGAGGAGTGGAGTGCCTCAAGAGCGTTAGAATTGTTGATTTTAGGGAACATTCCCATTTATCAGTTTCATTGCAAATGCAAAAGCCAATACGTAATTCACTTTTTGACAGCTATTTGATGATCACCACACAGACACCGGAGCAGTGGTGGCCCAGTGGAATCAGTCGCGACTTACAAGTAGTCGGTCGTGGGTTCGAACCCCGCCAGGCGCATTACTTTGGGTTATTTATAACATCACCACTGCTCTCAAAACGGTGAAGGAAAACATCGCGAGGAAAACGGCATGTCCTAGACCCAAAAATTCGAAAGATATGACACCTACCAACCCGCACTGGGCCCGCGTGGATTATGGGCCACCGCCTTTCACAGAGAGGAGGCCTGTGTCCCAGTAGTGGGAACATTATAGGCTGATGATGATGATGATGACACAGATACCTACCCGAGATACGTATTAGCCCCGTTGATCATGTTCGCTGGACAAGCATGGCAAGAAATTGCCCAAATTATGTTATTATTCTCAGATCAAAGAAATAGGCAGATAGAACACTCTCAGCAGCATGAGCGTTCAGAACACGCGAGTGGGTCCACCAAAGTTAATACAAAATCAAAATCTAATACAAAGTCGCGACAGTACCAAGCTACGCGTCGTACCAAGCTGCGCGTCGTTGTTGTTTGTTGCCAAAATATGCCGTCTTGTGTCTTTAACCATCGTAAAAGTTGTTCTCAAAAACAAAGAAAACATTATGGAATGTAATTCTATTTGATTTTGTATTTGGTGGAGACACTCGCGTGTTCTGAGCGTTCTATCTGTCTATTTCTTTGATCTGAGTTATTATTATTAAAAATTCAGAATCAAAGTATTCTTATAAAAGTTTCTATTTTATAGTTGACGACGACCTGTTAGTGCTGACAGTATTAAAGTCTATCCCAGAATCTGTCCGTGAAATGGGGGTTGTCCCAGAATGCGTGCTTAGAGACCGTTTTCGCACAGTAAGTACCTACAGAACTTCCAGAAAAAGTATGCACTTACAGCTTTTTTTTTTAGCGTGGTAAAATCATCAAATGAGTCCTCCAACCCCGGGCAGGGCGGGAGGGACTGTCAGACTTCTACTGACTAAAATCCACGGTGTCCTTCATAGCCTGTTAAGTTCCGGGGTTACGGTAAGGGAATAATCCCGCGACCCCGGCAGGCTTTGGCCCTCTGAGAGGGGGGCCCCGTCATTATGCTGACGCTCTTTGAGGCGCGCGTGGGACACAACGCGCCGATGCACTTACAGCTTGGCCAGAATGTCTTGAAACTGAACTAATCTTTTGTTTGCTGACAACGTTAAAAATCTTTGATAATTGATGTAAAAAAGAACGCAGTTTTGTTAGATTTATTATTGTGCCATAAAACTAAAGTAAAAAGTGAAAAAAAAACAAAAAAAAACATTCAAAGTGCTGGTAGCGAGAGCACAGTGGCGACTTCCGGTTTTCTACTGTTTTTTGCCAAGCTGTACGCAACTTTCGGCTAATTTCAGCTTCATAGTTCATTGTCTCGGTCGCACAAAGCACTAACCTACAATAACGAACGACTAACTAACAAAAACCTAGTGTGCGACAGAGATAGGTCTATGAAACTGAAAGATGGGCTATACATATTTATGACTAGTACCTGAAGCTAAAGCTTTTTTGTGGAAAAAAGTCGATTATGTATGAGTACTTGGACCTGCGATTTGATGATGACCGATACAAGCTCGAATTCTTCATTCCTTAGGTATATGTTTTTTTTTAGTATCTTTATTATATGAGGGTAGGAATGCAGGTCGGGCGGAACGGGAGGGAATCTCAGGCTCGTACTGACTAAAATCCTCGGTGTCCTTCAGTAGCCCTTTACGTTCCAGGGTCACGATTTTCTAATAGGACAGCCCCGCGACACCGGCAGGCTTTGCATCTCTAAGGTGAACCCCGTCAGATTGCTGATAGATCGCGTGGAACACGACGCGCCGTCGTCACGCGAATGGTCCAAGATCGGACGGCGAGTCACCCATTACTCGTCGCCCGAGATGCCCGAGATCGTGTGCCGCCACGTAAGTTGGCAAGAGTCGTTAGATGCGCAGAAGTCATTTGTAGATCTCTTTCGTGGTCATGCGGGTCGCGGGATATGAGGTAGTGCCGATCCGAGCACGCGATTGGTGCATCACTCGTCTTTGCCCCTCGCACGTATACGCGCTCTCGCTTACACTTGTGTGCCGCTAAATACGATGCGCAAACTTACCCCTACTACACACACCATAATCTTGCCAACTTACGTGCCGGGTACTGTAGTACTAAATCTTGAAGTCCTGCTTGTTATCTTTTTTTCTTTTTCACAAAAAAGGTTAAAACTCACGAGAACGCAGTGCAGCGTTTTTTAAAAAAAAACGCTACATTTTTGAGTAGCACCTTTTTTAATAGAAATTGTTATGCAACCTGTTTTTGGAAGCCTTGACTCAATTTTTTTAAGTTCTGAATCTTTTTAAATTTGAATTTGTTTCTGTTCTCGAAAAAAAGTGAAGATTTTTTTCTTGGTGTCAGTTGGATGTGGATTGTTGCCCGATACGTTTAATCGCTGAATTCTTCATTTTCTTTGTAAATCAGGGCTTTAAATCAGTGAAGTGTGTATATCAGTGCCGCAAAGTAATTATATTGCTGTTCTATTCGCCGGAATGGCGTAATCTGAAAATTTTCTCATGGTTCGGTAAGTTTTTTTAATAGATTTTTCTGCAAATTTGTCTTCTGTTCAGTCCGTACTTTTGGTCTCATGCCGCCTGTTTTTCTTATCTACGTTGTGCAGGAAACGCTGAGTACGGCATCACCCACAAGTTTATAAGATAGCAGTCTGGAGCAACGCTCCGCCGCGACCCGGTGTGGTCGCGTACAGCCTTTTCCGGTTCCTGAATTTGCCAGGCTCTTAAGCCGGCAAATGTGATCCAGAGCCAGATTTTTTTGAAGACCTGTTTCTGTGTTGACCGAGGTTATCAACACGGTGCTCCGCAGCAGGCCGGCAGCGCGTCTCGTCATCCTGACAGGATCCAGCTGAGCATTTCCATTTTACTGTTTTATTTATTTCTTTTAATGTTAAAATTGATATTTTTATGTAAGGCTTAGGAATACAACCCCTACTCAGGGTATGTGTGAGGATTTAGGCATTTAAAAACCACTATCTTACACAATCTTTCTATTCTTACCGAGGCGCGTTAATTAGCATTGGCCAATTAGTTAATTACCGCAAGGTTCGCTTGATTATTTTACCTCTAAATTTCAAGATTTTGGTTTTCCCTTAATAAATTAAGTAATAATTAATTCATACTTTCGTTGGTTAATCTGACATGATCGCATATTAACTCAGTTTTAATTGTGTGCAACCAATTTGTTTTATAATTCAATAATAGATACTATCGATAACCTGGCACAATCGCATCTCAACTGATTTTTTTTATTGTTTTTTTACATTTTGAAAATATTTAAAAATTATACGTATTTAAATAGGGGAACGCTGTTTTTTTTTTAAGTATCCCGCTATAGCAGGTGTTAATGCTTTTTTTTTTTTTAACGTGGTAAAATCATCAAATGAGTCCTCCAACCCCGGGCAGGGCGGTAGGGACTGTCAGACTTGTACTGACTAAAATCCACGGTGTCCTTCAATAGCCCTTTATGTACCGGGGTCACGGTAAGGAAATAATCCCGCGACCCCGGCAGGCTTTGGCCCTCTGAGAGGGGGCCCCGTCATAGGTGTTAATGCTTAGAGAATATTTAAAATGTTTGCGTGTTTAGATGGAGAGGACGGCCCGAAGTGTAGCGTTGGTTGAACAGGAGGGTGCCAAGATGCCAGTCTATGTACTCTCTTGGTTGCAAGGGTTACTACTATTTATGAAGGTAATCATTCATCATTATCAGCCTAATAATGTTCCCACTGCTGGGACACAGGCCTCCTCTCTATAAGGAGTGGGCCATAATCCATCACTGGCCCAGTGCGGCTTGGTAGATGTCACACGTGTTCGAATTTGGGTGCTCCCACATCTATCGACGCGGAATCGGCTTTTTCCGTCGCCTTTTCTCTTTCTGTCGCTTAGAACTGCCATTTGCTAGACCGAGACAGAAAGCAAAATGCTATAGCACGCGGCGGCATCCTTGAGGCGGCCGCGTGCTATCGCATTGTCTCGGACATTCAGAAAGAGAAAGGGCGACGGAAAAAGCCGAATCCGCGTCGATAGATGTGGGAGCACCCTTAGATGGTTCTAGGACATGCCGGTTTCCTCACGATGGTTTTCCTTTACCGTTTTGAGAGCAGTGGTGATGGAATAAAGTACACAATGAACTATTAACTCGTAAGTCGGGGCCGATTCTACTGGGCCACCACTGCTCTTAATGAAGATAAGCGATGCCCAAATTTTTCTCCGCCCAGATCTTCTTAAGGTGATGGGTCAATAAAAATACGCTTTTTATTTTTTACTTTTCTTCGTACGTATATGGACTACAGATCTTAAAACTTGGAATATAGTAATTGACTATATGATATAAATTCTCACAAAGTTGAAAACACGATTCATTGAAATTTTCTCGATACAAAAAAAATGCAAAGTTAGGTCTATATTTTTTCTTTTTTGGACTTTATGGCATAACTACTATGAGTTATGGAAAAGATGTTACTTTAAATTGTAGAGAATACCACTATCTACATTCTGTAAAGACAGTTTTTCAATTAATAACAATTTTAATTCATAAAAAGACGTCAATATGTTTGGGCACATACGCCGTTTTATTCTGAGCACACATTCACTATCGTCCTCTCATCTTTTGCCTTTTACAAGTAGTGTCATCACTTTCGTTCCTTGACGAATCAGTCAGCCAGCGTGGCTCTTACAGGCTAGACCTGTGACACTTTTTTTCAGATCGCGGCTGTCAGATTTTCGTAATAATAAAATTGGTAATGGATAAAAAGATCGAGAAAATACAAACGAATGATACGTAGGCTTATAGATTATTCAAAACTATGTTTCGATGTGTTCAATGGGACGTGATTGTAAACGGACATGACTGTAAATAAGTCACGTAAACTTTCTTTTTTCAATAACAAATTATTTTCATTAATAAATCAAGAATAAAATAAACCAAACTTACTGAAAATCATCGCAGGAAATTCCTGACGACCCTTACAGAGCAAACAAGGGAAATGTTAGAATACGTATGATTCTATACATTACGAATTGTTCCTATCAATATAATAAATTACTCACAGTGATATTATATCAATGCTTTCGTGATATCGTACTATTGTTGTCGGATGGTTCCTCTGTGTCCATCCCCCTCCCATCTAATATTTATGCATCTAAATACAATTTCACATGAACTAATGATAAATTCACTGATTTGCAGTCAACAATTTGAGATAGTATGTAACTGAAAACAACTTCTAATCGTATCAAACTGCGATATAGGATAAGAAGCACTTCACTTTTATTATTATTTATTTAGTTTCGTCACAGATTTTAACAATTTCGAAGAAACAGGAATAAAATAAATTAAATGAAAACTGCTGTTGTCATTTTGAATACTTCAAAATTACTTGTCAACTACAAATAAGGCATAGCACCCACCACCTGAGGCGCAATGTTGAACCGACCATTTGGGCGTTTAAAACCGGTTTTTTGAACCAATTCCAAATGGTCCACATTGCATGATTTAAATATCGCCTATAGTATAATGCTGCGACTATGATGAAAAATCGGTGGTCATTGCTGTCTCACCGCGTGTTCGGTACAAGTTGCTTCTCGCTCTATTGATTGCTTTGGAGTATAAAAGATCAGTACTGGGCTCATGCTTTTGGAGTCGATAGATAATATCTCTAAAGGTTTCATTTATCAGAAAAGTGATATTAAAACCTTGTCCCAAAAAAATACTGTGGATAAGATATTATAGAATGAAGATTTATTTATAAAGAGGTTCTGACATTAAACTGTTCTACTATACCTGTACCTCATATGAGTAAAAAACTACTAAATCCACGCCGCTGCTCGACTAATGTCCATTTTACGCGGCGCTTGTGTCTGTCATTACATCGAAATGCAACAAAAATTAATACAAACACCAGATGGTGGAGGACAGGGCGTCAAGCATCCTTAGCTTTCCACTCTCGAACATATAAAGATATCACGCAACCAGCTTTGTGAACGCACGATAGTAAAAGGAGCGTGTGTTTGGGGCTTTATTTAGGGTGTTAAAATAATCGAATGAGTCCTCCTACCCAGAGCAGGGCGGGAGCGACTGTCAGACTCGGAATACTTACTAAAATCTACGATTTTATTTCAATAGCCTTTTACGTTCTGGGGTCACGGTATTGTATTCGTTTGTCCGCGACCCAGGTAGACCCTCTAAGGGGGAGCCCCGTTATTGTGCTGTCACATTTTCCGGCGCGCGTGGAACACAACGCACACGCCCATACCCGTGCGCGCGTGTGTTTGGGGCTTAACGATAATTGGGTATTGTCACTTTCGTAAGGTATGCCAATTATCATTAATTTTCTACCAAAATAGTAGTTTTGTTCGTAATCTCGGGACATCAAAATGTTATAAAATAAATTTAAGACTGTGAATGATAAAAATATTCACAAAATATTAATCCACATCAATAAAGATTTCTATCATTTTGTTTTGGTAAATGTTTCGACATCCTTATATTAAAATATTTCTACTAGAGTAATACATGTATTTTGCGTAAAGGGAACACTTTATGAAATGTCGAAGTTGACGAAATGAAATACATAAAACTTTGGATAGCGTTAATTTTGCGATACTGGCGCCTGCTGGTGGCGGTGCTTGGCAACTTTTCCGACTCATCAAACGATGCTTTCGCTTTGCCGTACGCCCTTAACACATCTTGATTGCACCGCTACAAGTAGCTTTAGCATCAGTGGAAACAGTCAAATAGTTTCTTAGCTTTTACATTCGTGCAGCATAGATGCATCGCACATCTCAGGTGAAAAAGCACCCTGTAAAGATGTAAGTACATTATAGCACGATACATCTCATTACATCTTTCCATAGAAATCGTCAGGAGACCACACACGGCAGCTATAATGTATATTTTTACATCTTTGAATTTCTGTGAAAAGATGCAATGAGATGTATCGTGCTATAATGTACATCTTTACATTATAGCGGCTGTGTGTGAAACCCTTTACTCAGCCTCTGTACAGCCATGTCGTCAAATATTGCTAGTGATTGTATTTTGTTTCCAGATATCAGGAATCCCGCAGAAAGAGTTTGAAAAACCACCAATAGAGGTCGATAAGGAGTTGGACACATTTGACTTATTGCAGAGAGCTCGGTAAGTAACATAAGTCATAGTCCCACTGTTGGGACCCATGCTTCCTCTCTGTGAGAAGGAGTGGGCGTTCCACCATATGGGCCCAGCAGGGCTATTGGCTAACTTGATAGTCCACTGACCAGCGGTTGTCCACCGAACTTGGATGGCTTGATACCTGTAATGAGGCGTTGAGGAGTGGAGTGCCTCAAGAGTCTTAGAATAGTTGATTTTAAGGAACATTTACATTTATCAGTTTCATTGCAAATGCAAAATACGAAATTCACTTTGACAGCTATTTGATGATCACCACCACACAGACACCGAGATACGCAATAGCCCCGTAGTACCTACGGGTTGGTCAACTGGTCATGTCTTCAAATTTCTTTTTACAGACTAATCCTTTTTTTTTCTATGTGGCAACATTGTTCCTACCATTTCTGTTAGAGTGATTTCATGAAATGCAATGGAGGTGAGCTGTCAGATGGTAGCAACTCTTGTCTGGGTCTGTCTTTGGATGGGTCACCAATATTTTCGCTACACTCAGGATTCTGTATTTGGATCATTCGCTAAGCAACTGCTGCTCGGTCTGTCCCTAGATTAGCGTTTATTATTTCTACTATATGAAACAGTATAAGTCAACCTGCATTTAAAAACATGTAAACTCACATAATACACGCTACATCCTGAACAAGTAGTCCTCAATAATTAGTACCCACAAGTATTTGTTTGGTGTGGGAATCGATCCCTAGACACGCAACGCATCAGTCGACCACAGCGCCAACCGTGCCGATGTTATACTTTTTTTTAATAAAGATTATTCTGACAGGCCTGTTAATCTAGTGGTTAGTGACTCTGACTGCTATGCCAGAGGTCGTGGGTTCGATTTCCATCCAGAACAAATGTTTGTGTGATGAGCACGATCATTTGTTCTGGATCTGGGTGTAATTTATTTAAAGTATTTATGTATTTACAAATATATAAGTATGTTTATCAGTTGTCTAGTACCCATAACACAAGCTCTGCTTAGCTTGGGACTAGATAGCGTTGTGTGATTGTTGTGAAATATTATTATTATTATTCTGTTAGATTCTGGGTGGATCGTGGTAACTTAGCCATAGCCGTGCGGTATGTGGACTCCCTGAAAGGCGCCTCGCGAGCCGCCGCTCTCTCGTGGTTCGAAGCTGCACGTGCGCACCTCGAGGTGAGGCAGGCGGCCGAGGCGGTGCTCGCGCATGCAGCCGCTTTGGGACTGCGGTATATCTGAATTAAATGGGCTACATCTTAAGGTAAGCAGCACCAGATTTTTCCTATTACTTCGGTAGATTTCTTTTTAAAATTTAACCGCCAGACTTCGTAATATAGTTGTACGAATCGGTGATATACAAGTTCCTCTCAAATATGGTGTGCAATAAAAAAATCTACGTAAAAATTATTCGTTTTCTTAAAAATATCTTCGTCCATACTGTTGAGTCCACTTCATTTTCGCTAAAAAGATCGTCGTCCACCGAGCACGTCAAATACCGAGCGGATTTTTAAAGGCATTGTTCGTTCGGTGTTGCGTCGTGTTCATTTAAAAGATTGAGCGAGCGAGTATTCGTTCACTGAGTTTAGCCGAACATCGGTGAAACTCGTTCGTTCGCTCTTAAGCTGGGTACTCACTTAGAGGTGTTGCATGAAATGTATCAGATACTGTATTAACCTGCAATTGGGTACGGCTCGTCCGAGCACACTGTGAGCCGCCTTTGTGATTCCGCCACTCGGCGTGTCACTGCGAGCTTTCAGCGAGCGGTTCGCAGCTGGTTCGTGCCTACGTACTCACTTGATACCGTATCTGATACGTTACATGTAACACTGCTAAGTGAGTATCCAGCTTTATGTTTCCATTCACCGGGCAAACATTCGTTTAAATTGCTTCGTGGTCATTTAATATGGTACCTTTCACCTGTGCTTTTACTTTCAGGTTATTATTAGACGTTGTGGAAGAAGTCAAGTTGAAAATTAAAGTGTAATGCGTATTTATCTTATAGCTTTTAAAATTATTGTTTTGGTAACTGTATTAAAAAAAAAGGAAAATTTCCCAGATTTTATTTTTAGTGCTAAGAATAATTTAATTCAAAAACAGAACAGTTTGAGTCCCATTTAATAGGGACGTGCTTATTGCCAGTAACTGGCACAGATCACAACACCAAGGCTACCTACTATTAAGAAATCCCGTGTGCAAAAATCAAAGACACTGTCAAATCAATGCCTGACTAGGGAATCGAACCCAGAACCTAGTACCGTAATTTCAACGCAAACACGGCGCCGAGTTATGGTAAGCGTCCACAGGTCCGCATCGCACGTATCGGACGTATCGTACGTATCGTACGTAACGGATTTTACTTTGCCTTGTATTAAAACTCATACAACTGCGTCCACTGATCCGCATCGTACGGACGGCTCATCGGCAATGCCTTAATGCGATGCGTACCGATGACGTCATACGGAATGCCGATCAGTGGACGCGATGAAGGTGACATCGGCAATCCGATTGCTGATACTCGCGTCGGTAATCCGATCGCTGCCGATACAGAAATCCGTTTGATTTGATGCGATACGTACGATGCCGACCTGTGGACGCTTACCTTTAGAAAACTGCTAGGTATGCTATTCTCTATAAGAAACCTCATCTCTGGACTCTACAATGCTCTTCGACAAGACGGCTTTAGCTGGGTACTCACTTAGCAGTGTGGCATGTAACGTAACAGATACTGTATCAACTACAAATGGGGTACGGCTCGTTCGAGCACACTGCGAGCCGCCTTTGTGTTTCTCTAGCTAACAGCGAGACTCACTCACTACTTACTACTCACTTGATACCGTATCTGGTACGTTACATGCAACACTGCTAAGTGAGTACCCAGCTTTTGAAATTGTCCGAGTGTGCAGCGCGAGCGCACACCGTTCGCGCTGCACGATTGGAGAGTGTCGCTAACAGTAGCTTAGTGAATGGCAAACTGTAGCCGCAGCGTGGAGACAACGCTGTCACAAAGCTGTGTTTATAGAGAATAGCACTACAGCTCTACCAAATTGTTGAAAAAATCAGTCGACCTCCAACTGTCTGAAGGAACCGGAGAGATATTCTTCAGAGTTTTCATTATGCGGCCTTAATTTTTCGTTGGACATCATTTTTGAGCACTCCAGCAGGTATTCTGCTATTTTCGGGCTTTTGAGTAACTTTTCAGTCCTCTCTGAAACAAAAATATGAATGGGTTCTTAATCTGATGTGACGGCGCGGCGTATATTTATCTTTTCTTTAGTTTTATCTAGCTGTTGCCAGCGGCTTCACCCGCTACAACTCGAAAACTATCCCACGGGAACATAAAATCGGGATCAAAACTATCCTATGTGTTAATTCAGGTTATAAACTATCTGTCTACCAAATTTTAGCCAAATCCGTTCAGTGGTTTTTGCGTGAAAGAGTAACAAACCTTACACATACATACCTACATCCTCACAAACTTTCCCATTTATAATATTAGTAGGATACAATTTTTATTCTCACAGCAGCTACCCATTATTTCTTGATATTGTGAATTGTCGGAAATTTGCGTGTTCCAACATTTTTGCAGAGTGCAGCCTATTACACGACATTAATAGTCACAAATTAATACCTATATCGATAAAGCGTTTTTTCACCGAAAATACCTTTGTAGTGGCAGTTCTTTTGGGATTATCGTAAGTAGCGCCACTTTGACAGTTGCTTTCCCCATTCGCACTTAACCGATTTTTTAGGTGGTATAATGAGTCCTCCCCACGCTGGTAGGAACGGGAAGGAATGTGAGACCTGTACTGACTCTTTTATATGTAAGTATCTATAATCCACTGTGTTCCTTCAATTACCCTTTACGTTCTACCACAGCTACGTTTGATGTTCTTACCTGCTAGTTCTGTCACACTCAACTCTTTGCCCCCGTATTCTATTGGGAGACTTTCTTTGGGCACAAAGTTGTACAAATCTTCCACATTCTCGTGGATGATGACTCTGTCCATGATAATTTGAGTCACGAACGGCTTGAAGAAGTCGATAATCCGCTGAACAATGCCCGTGGGACCGTTTAGATTCAAGACGTGGATGCCGTATATCCGCCAGTTAATGCATTTCTGGAACATACAAATAATTTGAAAACTGCTTATAACTTTGAGTATCTTTGTGTTAGGTAAGTGCGACGGATTATTTTACTTATAAAATGTTAGTGCGCATGTTTGAAAATTGTGAATACTTATGACAAGAGTTTGAGTTGAAAATCTGAAGTAAAAAGCGAAATAAAAATTTCAAAATCAACCTCAAAACGTGTAATAGTTATTTATGATACTAGTGCGGTAAGTTGGTTTTTACAAACGAGTAGACGAATGTAAGCCCGAGGCGAAGCCGAGGGCTTACCATAGTCACGAGTTTGTAAATACCAATTTCCGCACGTGTGTCATACAATGTTTTTCAACACATTTGCGAGAAAACAGTACAATATATAATTAAAAAAACTTTATTTACCAGTAGAAAAGTCGCAACAATATTTGAAGTTCCTAATATGAAAAGAATTTGCAAATGGCGCCACATGCACGTGGTGGAAATTAGAATTACATCCTTCGTCGCATTTACTCATACGTATTAAAGTGAGACAACGTATTGAGCAAAAGCGATTCCAAGGAGGTTCGATCAGTCAGGCTGTTTATTCTCATAATGTGAAACTCTTTAGTGGAATTCTTATTTTATTTTAATGGAAATTAAAAAAAAACCGTAAAGAAAACGCACGGTGCTAAACAACGGAGCGTGCGGTAAAGTAGGTACTTAGGTGAGAGTACCTATTTTACCGCACGCTCCGTTGTATGGTGCGTAATTTTTAACTTTCGAACAATGTATACAGGCTTCGTAAATGCATTTTTCGAGCAAATGTGTTGAAAAATAACTTTTCTTTCGGAAGTTGGTAGTATCTATAAAAATCAATTGGTAGTATAAAAGTCAATGATGTAATTATTTACTTATTATTTATAAACACCCGCCGTACCACAAAAAGATTAAACATGACGTGTTGAGCGCTTGTCTAAAAAAGTGTCGTGTGACGGCAAAACGATTAAATCAACGAGAGTGTTGTACTTCCTAGCACGTCCATGAACATATTCGATAAAACGAATAAATGTTCATGGACGTTATAGAACTGACAACGTCAAATATTTTGACGTTGACAGTTCTCTTAGACAAGTGTTCAACAGATGTTTAACTATCTTGTGGTACTCGTAAAACGGAAAGTCTCCGACTTCAGGATCGATATCAACAAAAAATATTTTTTTTACCGTAAATACTTTGACAACTTTCGCGAGTACTAGCAGGTTTTGACTCAAGATTTCTTTCCAGCCCACAGACTGAGCGTCCAAAATAAATATATCACCGGCCATGTAGTCGCATTCCATTCGCAAGTCCAGCATCTGAAATAAGAGTCAGATTGATAAATCAACTCCGTTCTTGAGCTCACAGGCCTGGGGCTATTATACAGGGTGAATTTTTCAACTGGGCGTGGATGGCTATCTTGGAAATTATGAGGAATTTTGAAAAACGTTGAAAGGAGTCTCGAGGCCGATTTTGACGAAAACTTAAACTGCATTGTTAGATTTAAGAAAATTCAATAATCCTGGCCAGGAATCGAACCCGCTGATTTTGGAAAAAAACATCACACCCTGTATTATTACTCCATTCGATAGTGTTGCTAATAAGGATCAATTTCTGGGAAGTAACCATATACGGCAAACATAAGGAAACAGCATATTTTTATAAAACTGCAATTTTTCTATGTCACTTTACTTCAACTACCACCACTAGGTGGACCGACGACATCGTGAGGGTCGCGGGCAGCCGATGGATGCAAGTGGCGAATTGTCGTTCGGCGTGGCGGTCTAAGGGGGAGGCCTATGTTCAGCAGTGGACGTCCTCCGGCTGTTGATGATGATGATGACTTTACTTCAACTGAGCCATAAATCTATTCGAAATTACAAAATTTCGTTGTTTTCAATGTTTCACTGGATTTGACGCCTCAACAACTGCACTTTATTCAGATTATACGCAATTATTGAATTGAACAAAAAATATCATTATTTCCAAGAAGAAACGATAAACCTATGTTTCGAATACAGTCATTGCCTTGACATTGATCAGTTTTTTTCATAATTAGACATTTTCCTTAAGTTTGCCGTATACGGTTACTTCCCAGAAATTGATCCTTATTAGCAACACTATCGAATGGTGTAATAAAACAGGGTGTGATTTTTTTTCTAAAATCAGCGGGTTCGATTCCTGGCTAGAATTATTGAATTTTCTAAAATCCAACGATGCAGTTTTCGTTTTCGTCAAAATCGGCCTCGAGACTCCTTTCAACGTTTTTCGATATTCCTCATAGTTTCAAAGATAGCCATCCACGCCCAGTTGAAAAATTCACCCTGTATATTCTGTGCCTGGGGAAAAGATTGCTGTTTTTAGGGTTCTGTAGCCAAATGCCAAAAACGGAACCCATATAGATTCGTCATGTCTGTCTGTCTGACTAAACTGAACGGTTTGCGCGAGAAACACTTCCAAAGTGGTAAAATAAGAGAATGATAAAACTAAAAAAAATATATGATATAAATTACAATGTAAACTTCAATTGAAAATTGGTTTGAACGAGATCGAGTAATTAGTTTTTTTTAATTCCTACGTCATAAATTGTAAACCAAAAGTTACAACCAACTACAAGAACTTTTATGTTACGTTACTTGCTGCTACGAAACCCTTTATGGGCGAGTCCGACTCGCACTTGGCCGGTTTTTATAATTTTGTCATTCAAAAACGATCCCACTATCATTTTGTAAAGTGCGTCTTGGTTCGTGTGTTCATGTGGTCGGTCAATGGACACATAATATAAAAGGGTATAGTTTACCTAATGCATAAATAAATGGAAAATCTGTTTAGTAGTGTTTTAAAATATACACACAAATAAACACATATTTTTTAAACGCTTCGAAATTCAGGAATGGGGGATTGTAACGCTTGTAAAAAAAACAGCAGAAAAATGATGAACATGGAAAAAAAAATCTTACCATAAAAACTATTTTGAAAAAATCTTCGAGGTCAAATTTAGTTCTATCCCCGTCTTCAGTAACTTTTATTATAGAAACTCTTCTATTTTCATGAAGTCTAGGCAGTGGAGCAATTTTGCTGAAATGTTTAAAAACTGGTAATTAATCTCCATAAATTATAATACCTTTTACTATCAAAAAAGACTCTTTATTAGTATCTTTGTGCATATTTAATTATCTTATGCGGGGATATGAGCGCCGATGGTCAATCAGTCGGCGGCGGCGCGCCGACTTTTTGGAGCCGGCGGCGGCGGCGTCGGCGGCGCGGCGTGACTTTTATTTAACTACTATAATTAATTAATTTAAGAGAAGAAATAGAACAATGTTTTACGTATAATTCAAGATTTATTATAATTTTGACGAGACAAATTGAATTGGCAAGATAAACTAAAAAAAAGAAAACCAAATTAACATTAAAAATTGCTGGTGGCTATATTTTTACTGTAAGCCTTGATGAGTATGCCAGAGGGTCATGACTGTCCGTATGATTCGGGGATACCGCACGATCGCCGGCGAATCGGTCAATCTCCGGATCTGCCCGATAGCTGCCCTGGGATTTGGAGGCGACTACCTTCCAGCGCGTTTGGAATGGCAGCGCCGGGTCGTATCCTGCCTCGAGAAGTCGAGGCGCGGAGGGAAGAGCTCCGGCGCGATCTCAGGGCAGTATGGAGGGACCACTGTCGGAAACTGATCGGCTTTCATGCTCTTTCCCAGATGTTTTTTAGTTCTTTTCTTTTTTTCTTTTTTTTTCCTCTTTTCCGGACTAGTTATATGTGTTCATATAATTGTTTATATTTTTTTTTATGACTTAGTTAAGTCATCTGGTTTTGTTTTATGTGTTTGTACTTGTTTTATTGTTTTACTTGATCGTCGGACATTGTTGTCCTACTTTACATTTTATTGCTTGTCTCTTTTTGTGTATTTTTTAAGTACGACAGTCGTAGGTTTTCTTGATTTTTAATAAAATTGTCGGAGCGGATGAAGATTGTAAAATTATCTTTTGCATTGTATAGAGTGTATTTATCTAGTATTATATAGCGTCATAGCCAGCATTGTGTGAGTACCATGTGCTTCAGATCTATCATTGACTAGAAGCCTACTTCTTTCATTGACTTGAATGACTCTGGCAGTTGAGAGTATGTCATGCTCACTCAAAGGTCTCGCTGATGGTGGCGTGTATGTCGGATCATTTAGTTCCCTTCAAAATGGTTGAGCTGAATGGTGCTGATATATGTGTCATGTTCGTGAACGGGCGCTGTCAGTTGGGACTGGTCATCTCTTAGCTGCCACGGCCTATTTTAATTATTAGTAATTTTATTTTGAATTGTCTTTTCATTTTACTATGGACACTATTAACTTGCCACATCGTTCTCACGTAATGTACCATCTGATGATGAATGATGTAACAAAAGTTTTGTAATAATTTTGGCGATTGAAAAAGAGTGTCCATGGAGTTTCTTGCTCATTCTTCTCCATAGAGATCTACGCTTTGGAATGAGCACCTACGGTACTTTCACAGTTTTTATGTCTTGTGACTGGGACTGTAGCACCATAACTATTTTTGTAATTGTTTTATTTGATGTCTTTTGACAATTCATAAATTGGCCTAGTTGAAATAAACGTTTTGATTTGATTTGGAACCGACGTCCGGGCACGCCGCAATCGTGGCAGCAAGACCCCTCTTGGGGGAGTGGCTGGATAGGCGTCACGGGGTCCTGACCTACCGCAGACGCAGGTCCTCACCGGAAACGGAAGTTTCGGGAGGAACCTGTGTCTGATGAGGAAGGAGGAAACGCCTGGGTGTCACCGCTGTGAGGATCGCCCGGAGGACACTGTAGAGCATACGGTGCAAAACTACCTCGCTTGGGCAGAGCACCGACGTGTCCTCACGGCGGCGATAGGAGGGAGCGCGTGAGGGAGAAGACAGCGTCCTCTCCGTCCCAGCCGCAGTGGTGGACGCCCACGGCAACGGACATCGCAAGACGATCTTCGGCCACCGTAGGCGAGGGCGGCGAGTACAGGGCAACTCGCTGTCCGACCACGGACCATGCCCGGGTCGTCGGCGCGTTGTGTTCCACGCGCGTCTCAAAGAGCATCAGTATGATGACGGGGCTCCCCTCTAAAAGGCCAAAGCCTGCCGGGATATAAAGGGCTATTGAAGGACACCGTGGAAGTCAGGATGAGTCTGAGAGTCCCTCCCACCCTGCCCGGGGTGGGAAGACTCATTTGATGATTTTACCACGCTAAAAAAAACAGAAGCTTTTTTTCCCTAATATTGACAACCAACTGACCAAAATAGGTCCTACAAAAACTGTGTTTGTTTGCTGATAACTTGGTCGACACAGAAATTGTAATGTCAAAGAGTATCGTTTTATTAACGTCTACGTCTAGTCCCGCCATTTTGCAAGCATTTATTATCGTGCGTTTGGTTTGATCAGCGTGTTAGATTAAACTGAACGCCGCCCGCTCGGGTTCGGCGCGCCGACGCCTGTCGACGGCGGCGGCGGCGCGGGGAAAATCACGGCGGCGGCGGCGCGCCGGCGCGGCGCTCATATCTATGCGGGGTACAGACTGGTGCAACGCAAATGTAAAAATTACGTGCAAAACTAAATTAAAAAAAGCTTGTAAAAGATAGTCCCACAAAACACCTGAATATCGCAACAAACCGCTTATGCTAGCCATGCACCATACTGCCTATCGTCCAATCGGCATGACGATTCAGGCTTGATCTAACTTTCAAATCAGCAGCGACGCGACGTCGAAATCATATAAACCGACCCCCATACACATTCCTATCGGAAGGATCCAATCAGCATGATCAAGCCAATCAAAAACTCTCATGCCAATCCACGTCCACACACGATCAATTCTAACTGGCAGTGAGCTGATGTAATCGGCAGCGTCATGCGGATTGGACGATAGGCAGTATGGTGTATGGCCAGAGTTAGGGCCTATGCACGCACACCACGTTTTTTAAACGCGCTGTCGCGCCCTGGGATCCCCTTACATTGCCGTACCCCGCTAGCGAAGGCTGAGTAAAAAGCAGGCCACATAAAGCCTATACTTACTATATTTCAAAAATCTTATCAGCGCATAGTATTCGTTTTCTATCTTGAAATAATTCGGGCATCAACAACCGATATTTAAACCAGTTATCAAACTTCTCTTTAGATCTCTCTACGGATCCCTTCGATATGATTATCATCATCTCCACAGTTACCCTGCCTGGTAAAGGGAAACAGTCATTAGTACAGTTTGTTCAGCTATTAGGTTCTACAGAGAGGGACAAAGTATTCATGAGAGGAGAGACTGTGTCCCAACAGCACAAAGAGCGTGTAATAAATTTTCAAATACACTCGCGAGCAAAATATGGAATCACATACAGCTTGGCCAGAACTGGCCAGAACGTCTTGAAACGGGACTAATCTTTTTGTTTGCTGACGTTTTAATATCTTTGATATTTGATGTCAACAAAGACGCAGGTTTGTTAGATTTATTATTGTGCCATAAATAAAACTAACGTAATAAGTGAAAATAAATTTTAAATCATTCAAAGTGCTGGTAGCGAGAGCACAGTGGCGACTTCCGGTTTTCTACTGTTAATTGCCAGGCTGTACTAAGATTCCGCGCGATCTTGATTATTTATTAACTAGTTAAGAATAATAGAAATGGTACCATTCTAAAGGTTCTACTGTTGACTTTAAATTGGTACAAAATTCATTCAAATCAGGCCATGGAGCTATCCAGCTATCCCAGATCAATTAGTAAGGATTGCATACTTTTGTTCGCTAGTATACAGGGTGAATTTTTCAAGTGGGGGTGGATGGCTATTTTCGAAACTATGAGGAATATCGAAAAACGTTGAAAGGAGTCTCGAGGCCGATTTTGACGAAAACTAAAACTGCATCATTGGATTTTAGAAAAGTCTATCATCCTGGCCAGGAATCGAACCCGCTGATTTTGGAAAAAAATCACAACCTGTATTATTACACTATTCGATAGTGTTGCTAATAAGGATCAAATTCTGGGAAGTGACCATGTACGGCAAACTTAAGGGAAACGTATAATTACAAAAAACTAATCAACCATCAAGGCAATATGGGTTTTTGAAACATAAATTACCATTTCTTCTTTAAAATAATAATGTTATTTTTAGTTCAACTCCATAATTTCGTATTGCTAAGTACAGCGGGATTGTTGAGACGTCAAATCCAGTGAAACATTGAAATATTTAAATTTTATTAATTTCGAATAAATTATGGTTCAGTAGAAGTAACATGGAAAAATAGCAATTTCATAAAAATCTGCTATTTCGTAAGTTTGCCGTATATGATTACTTCCCAGAATTTGATCCTTATCAGCAACACTATCGAATGGTGTAATAATACAGGGTGCGATTTTTTTTCCAAAATCAGCGGGTTCGATTCCTGGCTAGGATAATTGATTTTTCTGAAATCCAATGATGCAGTTTTAGTTTCCGTCAAAATCGGCCTCGAGACTCCTTTCAACGTTTTTCGATATCCTACTACTATTATAAAGGCGAAAGTTTGTAAGTATGGGTGTATGGATGTTTGTTACTCTTTCACGCAAAAACCACTGAACGGATTTGGCTAAAATTTGGTACACAGATAGTTTATAACCTTGATTAACACATAGGATAGCTTTTATCCCGATTTTATGTTCCCGTGGGATAATTTTCGAGTTGTAGCGGGTGAAGCCGCTGGCAACAGCTAGTTCCTCATAGTTTCGAAAATAGCCATCCACGCCCACTTCAAAAATTCACCCTGTATAAGTTCTAGTAAATAAATTGAAACTCCATTATAGACAAACTGTTTCAAAGACGAGAACTGAACAGTCTTTAAAAAGTCAAAACGTAGTTTCGACGTAGCCAGAAACAGCAAAAAAAAAGTTTATCAAAATTTAAAAAACAATAATAAAATAAACAAAATTATTCTTAGGCCAACTCAGCGCTGGCTAAACTAAGGCCTGTTTCAGTGCCTTGTGACCGTTGTTGGTGCGTACGTCGAGGGTCGCGCTTGTCATTTGTATGAAAATTCATAAATCGCTACAGTGATCGACAGACGGTACGCACGCATATAATATTGCTTATTTGTTCCGCACTGCTTATGAGGACCGGTTATGCATTTCGTCAGAAGCAGGACAGACTGTCAGGAAAGCTCTGAAACCGGCCTCAAGTACCTACTTATACACTGATAGGTACTGTACTATTGCGTCTCAAATGTGAAAGCGGGCTTAGTAAGAATTATTGGTTAAATACTTACTCATTTGTAAATGAGCGAGATGAGGCTGTTTCCGAAACCATTCCAAGATTGAGTCCACACCCTCTTTTATGCTTTTCTCTGTCAAACCAAAGCTTTGGCGTACAGCCTGCACTTCGGCTTCCGTGACACGGTAAAGGTCACTACATTGTTTGACCGGAAACATTATTATAGACTGGAACTAAGTAGTTTCTTTTTAAAACCTGAAATACATAAAAAATAGGTAATCTAATCGTCGTGATTAACATTCTAGCACTTCGACCGCGACTTCGTCTGCGCGTTTTTCGAACTTGCATTGTCACTCCCAACACTTGTAATAATACGAAGTTTCAACTTTCATCCACATTATCAACCCCAAGAACATAATACTCGTATTTCCTTATGGTTAGAATTTCAGAAAATCCTGTGGTCATAGGAAGCACCTACCTCTTAAAAAGAATCAAGATTGCTATCTATCACCCCCAAAAACAACCCATTTGATGACGAATTTCGCAACATTCCAGCTAAGTGAGCACAAACGTCCTTAAAAAAAACCCATGCAAATTTTTAAATTTTTGTTTCTTTTTTTTAGCTGACGAATTCTAAAAAATTTTACCTATACCACACCTACACCTACCTACTTTTTTTTTTAGGTGGTAAAATCATCAAATGAGTCCTCCAGCCCTGGGTTCCCACCCAGGGCGGGAGGACGTAGACTGGGGTTCCCTCTCGGATACGTCCGGGGGGAAGACCAGTTTTAAGTGCCGGTGCACCCTGGGATGCGGGCAAAAACTTTTCCTTAGGCACTGTGTGCCTAAGTGGTCTCTTTTCCCGTACGCGAATAGCCTGTCGTGTGGACGCTCCAACGCGTGTCCCTCTGATTAGCAGAGGGCACAGCGGCGGAGCGGGCTTGCGGACGGTGAGTGACGGGTAGCTCGCCGTCCTACCAAGGACCAAGCCCGGGTCGGTGGCGCGTCGTGTTTCACGCCAAATGCCTGCTGGGGTCGCGGGTTTTTTCTTAACCCAGGATACCGTGGCCCCGGAACGTAAAGGGTACATGAAGGAACACGGGTGGATTTTAGTCAGTAAGAGTCTGACAGTCTTTCCTACCCTACCTACTATTACTACTTAAGTAAATAAAAAAATTACTTACCTACCAAACTGCGTCTGCTGTGATATTTTTTTTATAAAATTAAATAAGCTCAAATAGGTATATTTTATGAGATCATCACGACCACTCCGACTCACACAAATAGACGAATGTTATATTTTTTTAAACTTACATAGGCATAAATAGCCAGTTTGACATTTTATTATGTAAATAAAATGCATTATGTAGTGTTTTTTTGTTCCGTAGTCTCCACGCGGGTTGTTCCCGTCTTGGCAGATTTTATTGTTTCGAGATCAATGTTACTTTGTTATTTCCAAAGTGCGTACATAGACTGCGGGTGCTTTGACAGGAAACCTCCACGTGCGCCCGTCGACTGTAGTTCCCTCTCGGATACGTCCGGGGGGAAGACCTGTTTTTCGGGCCGGTGCACCCGGGATGCGGGCAAAAACTCTTCCTTAGGCACTGTGCGTCCAAGGGGTCTCTTTGCCCGTATGCGAATAGCCTGTCGTGTGGATGCTCCAACGCGTGTCCTTCTGATCAGCAGAGGGCACAGCGGCGGAGCGGGCTTGCGGACGGTGAGTGATGGGTAGCTCGCCGTCCGACCAAGGACCAAGCCCGGATCGGTGGCGCGTCGTGTTTCGCGCCAAATGCCTGCTGGGGTCGCGGGTTTTTTCTTAACCCAGGATACCGTGGCCCCGGAACGTAAAGGGCATAGGAAGGAACACGGGTGGATTTTAGTCAGTAAGAGTCTGACAGTCCCTTCCGCCCCACCCAAGGCGGGAGGACTCATTTGATGATTTTACCACCAAAAAGAAAAACCAAAGTGTATAAATAGCAGCATAAAGTACATAGATAGCTACGTACTAAATAAAAGACACAATTATACTGATGGTATGACTATCATCATTATCATCAGCTGTCGTATGGTGATGTTTTAGCCTGTAGCGTTATTTGGTAAATGGAATATCATATCCAACACAAAAAAAAAATTCAATTCGTAACAGCACTTCCTGAGAGCTAATCTTAGGAACTCGTGGAATACCATGACGTCTTTAAACATGAGTAGTTCCACTGTGGAAAAGAGATGACAGATCTATGCAAGTCGTCTAGCGCCATCTCGTTCCCACAGTGGAACTACTCAGGCTTTATGACGTCGTGGTAATCATTGTTTAATTTGCGTTAAACTAAACAATCAAAGAAACTTCAGCTTTAATATAGATTGTAAATGGAATTTTCAGACGGTGACCTGTTATAAGTGCAATAGTTTACAAAAAATAAATTTAGTAAAAACCTTGCGATAGATAGGTAGATATGTAACTTTAACAAACAAAATTCTATTAAAAAATCCGACAAATAAAAATGTATCGAAACGGAAACCACTCGAAAATGTGACTTGATGACCTTGTCGGGGACATGATTTTATATAGTTTAACTTTATTCTGTGGTTTAACATAGATATTCCATTAGTATTATTTTTATATCTCCCACTTACCTAAAATCGTAAATAAATGCAAAAATATTTATATATAGGTAGGTACTTGGGTTGTTTGTTCCGGTTTTACGTCAAAACAACTGAACTGATTTTGTTGAATGTGAGACAGGTACAGTACAGAGATAAATAAGACCTTAAAGGATACAGTTATTTTCACTAATGTTAATATCAAGAGATAAAGTTCTTTTTTAGGTGGTAAAATCATCATATGAGTCCTCCCGCCCTGGGTGGGGCGGAAGGGACTGTCAGACTCTTACTGACTAAAATCCACCCGTGTTCCTTCCTATACCCTTTACGTTCCGGGGCCACGGTATCCTGGGTTAAGAAAAAACCCGCGACCCCAGCAGGCATTTGTCGCGAAACACGACGCGCCACCGACCCGGGCTTGATCCTTGGTCGGACGGCGAGCTACCCATCACTCACCGTCCGCAAGCCCGCTCCGCCGCTGTACCCTCTGCTAATCAGAGGGACACGCGTTGGAGCATCCACACGACTATTCGCATACGGGCAAAGAGACCACTTAGGCACACAGTGCCTAAGGAAGAGTTTTTGCCCGCATCCCAGGGTGCACGGGCCCGAAAAACTGGTCTTTCCCCCGGACGTATCCGAGAGGGAACTCCAGTCCACGGGCGCACGTGGAGGTTTCCTGTCATAGCACCCCAAGAGATAAAGTTAGTGAAATTATGTTTCTAGTTAGGAGATAATCTCATAAACTCCTAAACCGATTTTGAAAATCAGCAGTAAAGCTACATACGCTAACATGTTTAAAGATAGAGGGAAGGAAGGGAGAAGGGAGATGTAACGAAATCGCGACGAAGACAGTCCAATGTAAGTAGGGGGCTACCTGTCGGTACCCGAGTCGGTAAGAAGCACGTAAAGCTGATTTGCTTGTTCCATGCCAAAAAAGTAAGTATTTGAATGTAGAAAAAAAAATGTAATTAGTAAGTCCTCTAAAATAAGAACATTCATCTAAGATAAGATTAATTCCTTTTGAATAATTAATTAATTATGACCAATTTAAGTGATAAAAGAACGTACCACAATGGGCGCTTTTATAATTTACCGTGGCACGGCACGGTACGGCACGTTTTTATCGCCACGGTAAAGTAGGAAAGCAAAATGTATGCATTTGTATGCAAACGCTTTTAATTTACCGTCCACGGCAACGGCACGCCGTGAACGTCAACGATCTACCGTGCCGTTGCCGTAGCATACCGCGCTCCCTATCAAATCGTCGCGGCATTGTTGAGAGTGTAGTGTGTGCGTACAAGAAATTCGTATGTGTGCGTGCGTAGCCAAGAGGCGCGGGTGGCAGGGCGAAAGTATGTAAGGGAGAAAGTATGTAATAAAACGATTTTGTTGACATCCGAAAATAATTGAAAAACTTATTTAGGTCTTCCTTGACCTTATCAAATAGCGTGTAGTATGACCCTTCTGAATATTTTACTTTTAAAAGCGGATGTTGCCAATACTTTCTAGTAATTTGTCTTTTTAGGGTTCCGTAGTCAACAAGGAACCCTTATAGTTTCGCCATGTCCGTCCGTCCGTCCGTCCGTCCGTCCGTCCGTCCGTCCGTCCGTCCGTCCGTCCGTCCGTCCGTCTGTCCGCAGTTTAGCTCAGAGACGCACAGTACTAGAGAGCTGTAATTTGGTGTAAATATACGGATTTGTTGTGCCGAAAAAGTGGTAAAATAAAATCTCGAAAAATATTTTTTTTTAGGGTACCTCCTGTACATGTAAAGTGGGGATGTTATTTTTTTTTCTCGCGTACCCCTTAGTGTGGGGTATCATTAAATAGGTCTTTAAAAAATATTGATAGTTTCCATTAACAATTTTTTGATAAAAAAATTAGTTTGTGAAATATTAAGCTTTAAAGTGTTAAATTTTGCTCGACTCGAGTGTCCCCCCCCTCTACCAGCTAAACGGTTATGTTTGGGGGTGTGAAAAAATTCACAATAGTAGTATATATAACGAAGTTTAAAAGAAAATTGTCATGACTAAGTAGGCTTTACAACTTTACGAGTAATAGTCGACCAACTTATAAAATGTACTTGGATTACATATTTTCTTAAACAAAATGTATCGGAATCAACTGCAAATGTAAGTTTGTCAACTTAATTTTTACAGCTTTAATAGGTATGTTTTTACGGTATGTTTTTTGGGGATAGGTAGGTTTTTATCGTCAACTATTTTTAACTAACTTCAAAAAAAGGAGGAGGTTCTAAATTCGTATTTTCCCCGATTTCTCAAAGACTCCTGGACCGATTTTGAAAATTCTTCTTTTTTAAATTCAATTCAGCGAATCAGTTTAGTTAGTTCGCATAAGTATTTTGATGGGCAACTACGGAACCCTACACTGTGCGTGGCCCGACAAGCACTTGGCAGGTTTTTTACGTCTTAAATATATCAAATAGAGCATAAGTAGTCGCTGTCTCTTCGAGAACATGTCTGCACTTTCAAGACGCGCAAACCGTAATAATTTCACGGCGAATTATAAAAGCACCCTACGGCACGGCATGCCGTCCACGGCCACAAAATTCTTCTTCACGTCCACGGTAATATCGTGCCGTGCCGTGGAACGGCAAATTATAAAAGCGCCCAATAGCTGCTAGCCTCGGTTGTGATGGATGTCACTTAGACAACACTTCTACTACAGTAACATTCATAGGTAACAATTTCAAAATTAGAATACGTACTACCTACGAGTATTATCGATGTTTATAAATTGAAAATGAAAAGAAATCATCAAATGAGTCCTCCCACCGGGCAGGGCGGGAGGGGACTGTCAGACTTGTACTGACTAAAATCCACAGTGTCCTTCAATAGCCCTTTACGTTCCAGGTTCATGGTAGTGAGATTAGTCCTGCGACTCCGGCAGGCTTTGGACTTCTAAAGGAGGGCCCTGTCATCTTGCTGACACTCTTTGAACTGCCTTGGATCTTGCAACGAAATTAATCAGAAAATAGTAGTGGTGGAGGAGTAGGAACATACATAGTTTTCACTTCCCTCAAAGGAGACAGAACGAAACAACAATAAGCACAAAAGAGTACAACTCAGTAGGTATTTGTGAACTTTAAAATCGCCTACGGATCTGACTGTTCACCTGTCATACTTAGGGTAGTTTTTTACGTTTTTACCTATGGCGCGACGCGATTGCAATTCGACCGATTCCAACTACAAGTGAAAATCAACCTTACCACTATGACATATGAAATAAAACACGCTATCTACGGCAAATGAAAAACAAAACACGATCGCCACGACGACGTCAAGTCAATCGAATTGCATCATTATTTCTTAGCAGCAAGTTCGATTTTCAAAGTCCCTTAGTCAAAGGAGCACCCAGGGCACCCAGGGCGGAAGGCCTATTTAATAATTTTACAAAAAATGACTTGGGGACTGGTTTACACACATATCTATGATAGAGCACGGTTAGTGCAGTGGCGATTGGATTGCTGCGCAGCGTGTCGCGGTCGCGTTCGATTCCCGCGCGGACCTAATATTTGTATCATAAATAAAAACAAAACAAGATCATCATGATGACATCAAGTCAATTGAATTGCATCATTATTTCTTAGTAGCAAAGTTGATTTTCTCTTGTAGTTGGAATTAGTCGAATCGCAAGGCATCGCGCCTTGGTTAAAGTCCCTAAAGCGCCATTTAGACGGAGCAAGAACTCGTATGCGAGTTTCACTACATTGCGGCATTTGTTTCAATAACTGAATTTGTTCTACCTATAAATTCCGCAATGTAACGCAACTCGCGTTCGAGTTCTTGCATCTTCTAGTTGCGTCGTCTCTGCGCTCTGTCCTACAATTGAAAATAATTGACAGCTTAATGTTTCTCCATGGCCTCTATTTAAAGCTGCAAGATTTATTAAGTAAAGAGACAAGTTTTGGTATACATCATGTATTTATTCATTAATTATACAATTAACTACTATTGATTTTACATTCAGATACTAAAGGTGAGTTACTTAATTCTATACCATATAACTAGTAAAATAAATTGTCTTTTACTTTGCACAATAGTGCACTAAGTATTAGCTTGTGAAACACTTTGAATTTCAAGGCAATTCAGTGCACAGCACACATATAAGTCACTACCCAATGGTATCACTGAATTAATTGCTTTTTGTCATACCCAAGTCATCATTCACAAGCCTACGCTGGTTGACTCCTAGGAGCCTCGTAGTTGTCAAGATGGATCATCATCGGAGTCCAGTTCATCTGAAGAATCATCTGAGGAACTGCTATCAGTAGAATCTGATTCATCATCGCTTTCATCATTTATGTAGGCTTGATTGTTCCTGTGTAACCCTGTAAGTAATGACATGGAGGCCATCTTAACAGCTACTTCATTCTCCATTATATTATCCACCTCTTCTTGTTTCACCATCTCTGCAGCAGCCTCTAATTCTTCCAGATCCAATTCCAAATCATTTTTAGTTATTTCAATATTAGCAATGTTATTGTACAACTCATCAAGCTCTTCATTTCTACATTTCTGCAGGAAAATTAAATAATCCTTGATGTACAACTGATTTAGAATGTATCTAGCATCATTGCTTGCATTGAACATTTGGTATATCTCAATCATGCATTTCACCACGAATTTCTTTCCTTTTTTAAATAGAGCTACCAGATCATTTTTCACTTTGGTGCACAGGTCAAAGTTCCTGAATATTGGGTAAATTAATGCACGTCTATATGAAGCAATGAGAACCTGCTTCATATCATCAAATGTGGAGAACCAACTTAGGGTTGAGGACAGTTTGTTTATGGTCCATCCTGATTCCACAGTGCTTTCATTCAAAGTAGACCGTTTATCATAACAATATCCATAGAGAATATCAACCAATCCATAGAGAACTTGCTTATACTCAGTCTTACTTAGCAAATAGTGTTTGTTTGGTAACTCTTTCAGTACACAAACTTCTTCCTCAGAAAATTCAATCTCTTTATTAAAGTTTGGCATACACCAAGGTGCTACAGCTGTCAGGAATGGCTCAAGTAGTTCTTCATCATATAAGTCGGCCAGGTAATGGTCTGTTGAAAATTTGACATTTTCATGTTGCTCTCTCTTAGCATTACGCTCTTCAATTGCTACTGTTTCAGGGACACGCAATTCGAAAATCTGAGGGAACTCAATACCAATGTTGCTGAATTCAGTTGTTAATTTGTTTGCAAATCCATAGGAAAACTTATTGGCATATTCATCTTCATTGTTCCCATTTTCTAGAGTGATTCCATCTTCTTCTAACATTTCCACTAAATCTGGATTTATGTCAGGTATATCGGCTGGAGCCAGTAAACTTGTGATCATATCGAGATTTTCGAAATGTTCTCCTCTGGTCTCTTTGTCGAAGGTTAAATTAAAGTCACCAGAATCACACAAGTACGAACCTTTAGCACTGTCATTATCGACGATTCTGCCTGGTAGGCGTAGCCGCAGGAAGTATGGACTGGATACAAACAGAAAATTCTCGCCATCGACGTCAATTTCTGTATCCCCGATGTTTGTATACGGTGCGTGCACGTTTATATAAACGTGGTTTTCGTCCTGAGTTAACTTGAAACGTGGAGTCAACATTTTGGTTGCGCATTAACCACCCTTAAATGCACCTATGATAGATGCTTATGTTGTAAAAGTTGATGCATACATACACTGAGTATAGCGTGCAGGCGAGGCGTGCACTTGCAGTTTCGATCAATCGAGCATCACAGAACAGAATAATATACCATAGCAAACTATAGTACAAGACAAGTAACTAGAAGACAACACGAACTCTCACTCCTCAGTTAATCGGAGCACAAGCTGGCTGTATTTTTCTCGGGTTTTGTTTGCTTTTCAGAAACAACACGGCTCGCTCACACACGCTTGCTTGCCGAGCTTGTATTTTTGACTTTTGTTTTGACATATAAATGACACTGACAGAGATTTTTTTTTTTTTTTTTTAATTGTTGTGGCTATGCCACTGGCTTGGTTACGAGACCTTTAAGCCAAGTCTTTAATTAAAAAGTCTTCATTTTATTAAAGTTTTTAGAGTCAACACTTGATTTGTGCACTAAACACTTCCACAACTGTTTTTAATAAATTTAAAAATCGGCATAAAACACCCATCAATTTTTAGAATATCGTTCAGGCGGCGGGAGGAATTATTTTGTAGGATATCACTCAATTCACTGGCAAGTATCAGTCTTTCTATTGAAAATTTTTGGCAGTTAAAAATCAGGTGTTCAGCGTCAGCTTGCGGTGTGTTGCAGAATTTACAAGAATCACTTGAAGTTATGCCCAAACGGGATAAGTGAGCAGGTGTGGTGGTATGGCCAAAGCGAAGCCTGTTGATCGTGGTGATAAAGTGCCGGCTAGCTGACTCCAGGTCGTTGTACCAGGGCTTTGTTGGTAAGTCTGTTTGGATACTTCCGTACCACTTTCCTTTCTGTTCTTGGTCTTTCTTCCAAAAGTCAACCCAAAGATTTTTCACATCTTCATATAGGGATCTATAATAATCCGTGTGCGGTACATCAATTACATATTGAACATCTAATGAATTTATCCCCTTTGTTGCAGTTCTGTCTGCTACTTCATTTCCAGATATACCTTTATGCGAAGGGATCCAAATAAAGGATATCTCAATGCCCTTACAATTTAACTTATATACAAAATCTTTAATACTGTACAAAATATAATTAGTTTTAAAATTACATTTCAAATGTTTTAATGCTTCCAAAACACTCATTGAATCAGTTAAAATTAAGAAGTATTTATAAGACTGGTGAATATAATTTATTAGCTTTAATGCTTCTAGGATTGCATAGGCTTCTGCAGTAAATATTGAGCATTCATTGTTCAGAACAAAGCTTTGAGTGAACCTTGTTTGAGGATCATATAAAGCAGATCTCACATGGCTATCTCCCTTACTGCCATCAGTGTATATAGTATAAAACTTATTATTTTCTGACAAAAATTCAAGCAGGTCATTATTATTTACAATTCTGTGTTCTATTACATGAATTGGATGCGTTATAATATTATATTTGTGGGCATAGCACGGCCATTGTGATTGTTTTTTAATCCGTGTGCATTTATTCTTTATTTCCAGGTATATCCGGCATACCTGTGGAGCTCTGCCCCTCAACAGTTCATCGGCTGAGGACAATGGGCCAGAGACATTTACCAGGTGAGGAACTATTTTTTTTACAATATCATTATTACCTAGTGACAAAATTTTGAGGCAATATCTTTCACATAGTAATATTCTCCTCAAGATAAGGGGCATGATTTTGGTTTCAACTTCCATGGCTCTTATGGGAGTTGAACACATTGCTCCAGAGATTATCCTCAGAGCCTTGTTCTGAACAATATCTAATCTATGTACATATGTACAATTAATATAAGCTAAAGAGCTATAATCAAAGTGGCTTCTTACAATTGCTTTATACATTATCGACAATATTTTTGGGTCAGCTCCCCAAGAAATACCAGCGAGACATCTTAGAACATTTAGTCCTTTGTAGGAGTTCTTTAAAATGTGTTTAATGTGCTCTTCAAATTTGAGTTTTTGGTCAATGACAATACCTAAGAACTTATGCTGGTTAACTCTCTGGATGCTCTCTGTAGCATATATAACATCATTAGTAGGGTTGTCATCTCCAAATATCATAACACTGCTTTTGGAAGCATTAATTTTAAGATGCAGCCTATTACTATAATAATCATAAAGTTTTCCTAGTGCTATATTTACAGTATCAATAGCTGCAGATAAACTAGAATTAGAAGTATACAGCACTAAATCATCAGCAAACTGCAATATATTTACATTCTGAGTATCAACATATTTACATATTTCACAAGTATATAAGTTATAGATCGAGGGTGACAGAGTTGCACCTTGCATTGTGCCTTTACTGGCCTGCTCTGGTCCATATAGAATGTTATTATGTTTAACAAAGAGTTTTCTGTCACTCAAGAAGTTATAAATCCATTTGGACACAAGTCCAGGTAAACCTATACTACCAGTCAATATTTTGACAAGTATGCCAGGGTCAACATTGTCAAAAGCACCTTGTACGTCCAAAAATACGCAAACAGTATGTAATTTGGTATTTTGTGCTCTTTTCAGGTCTGCTATTAGAGAAATGAAACTGTCAGCACAGCTACGACCGCGCCTAAATCCATATTGCACTGATGGAATAATATTATTGGATTCGGAGTACCAGTCCAAACGATTCTTCAACATATTCTCAAAGATTTTTCCAAGACACGAGGACAACGAAATTGGACGATAACTGCTAGCTAAATCTGGTGGTTTGTCCGGTTTTAATATGGGAATAACGCACTGTGTTTTCCATGATTCTGGTATTATTTGCTTACACCAAAGACTGTTGAGAATTTTTAAAAATAAATGTTTTACATTATCATCAAGATTTTTAATCAATATGTAAGGGAAGTCATCTAAACCTGGGGTAGTATTTTTTCTAGATTGTAAACTCATTAAGAATTCAGTCCATGTAAAAGGATCCAATAAAAATTTGGAGTTTGGGTTGTCATTATTGATATCAAAGTAATGGTTATATTCACTACTATCTATAAGGTTACTATTATCAGATATTTTTGCCAAAAAAGGTTGAATAAATTCATCCCTGTATGATTTGTTAACAGATCTGATGCCTTTAAATCTTTTAATAAGGTTCCAAATTTTACTAAGTGGAGTGGTTCTATTAAAAGTGTTACAAAGGTTGTTCCAACCAATCTTTTTCTGTTCTGAAATTGTACGTTTTTTAATAGCATCTATTCTCTTATAATTAATGTAATTATCTATAGTTGGGTCACTTCTGTACAGTTTTAGAGCATTATAAGATGCAATTACACTTTGTTCACAAATATTATTCCACCAAGGAGCTGGAATTCTAGATTTAAAATCACTAGTTTTAACTAATTTAGGAATCACCATTTCCTTTAAGGCATCAAGGCGAGTACAAAATTCGAGGTAAGTAGACATTGGATCCTCTTCATCAATCGTCATGTCATGGAAAACATTTTTGGATTTATCAAAAAACTTATTCCAATCAGTTTTATTATATAAAAATCTGTCAACAGGTGGATTAACCTGATATTTGTCAGCACGAATTGCAAGTTTTGTAATAGTAGGGTAATGATAACTTCCCATTGTATCATCATAAACAGACCACTCACAAAGTGGCGCAAGATTTGGACTAACAAAAGTGACATCAATTGCCGATGGATTGCAATGAGGGCGATTGACTGTAGTAAAGTCACCCTTATTAATTACGCATAAGTCATTATCATCAATTAAATTATATAGATTTTGTCCCCTGCTTTTAGTGGACACGCATCCAAAGGCAATATGATGGGCATTAAAATCACCACTTACGACAATAGGTTTAGGAAGGTCCCTGATAATATTATGCAATCGATGCATTCTTATATGCCCAGATTTAGGTGGACAATATACACATAAAACTGTTATGTCGCCTATTTCTGTAGAAACAGAAATCGCAATAGTCTGAATATCTTCATAGAAATGGGTGTCTAAAACCCTATACTTTAAATAAGGCTTTATTAAGATAGCTACTCCATTATGACTGTTAGCTGAATTTTTATGGTGGAAATTATAGCCAGGTATTTTAAAACTCTGTTGGTCTTTTAGCCAAGTTTCATTTAGTAAACAAATATCTATACTTTCATTTTGTACAAAATTAATTAATAAAGGTTTTTTATTATTTAAACTTTGAGCATTATACTGTGCAATATTTAATGAAGTTAAAATGTTTGAGTTCAAATCCATTATGTTGACAGATTTCTAATGAGCATTTCTTTGATAGACGACGTGGTAATGGGCACATCGTCTGATTTGTTTCCTATTTGCACTAAAGTATTGACTAAAGCCATTAATACATCGTTATTGGCAATGATTTGAGCTTTAATAGTTGGTTTGGGAGTTTTATTATTGGGCATGGTTTCTAAATTTGTAGGTGTGCTATGTACTTTATCGATATTATACAATTTCATTTTGTTCTTATTTACAACAAGTTCTTTATTTACATTTTCATTTTTATTTACAGCTGCCTTGGAGAGGTCCGGCAAAGGAGGAAAGTCAGTTTTCTTAGTCTTTGTATTAGCAATGCTAGCATAAGTTACTTTTTCTTTTTTTTCAATCATTTTCCTCATTTTAACCGGACAGGTCCTTGATATAGCCAAATGAGGTCCACTGCAGTTGATGCAGCAGAGCTCATCGGACTTGACACACTCTTTGTAGGAGTGTTCTCCAGCACAGCAGCTGCAACGCTGTTTACCATTACATATTTTGGCAGAGTGATTGAATTTGAAGCAGCGATAGCACTGCAACAGGGGTTGAATGTACTCGAAGACTCTATATGAAAACAGGTCATATTGTATTGAATCTGGTAATGAATTCGATAAGAATGTAATGCTGACTGTCTGAAGAGGTATCCTGTTCTGTCCCACTTTCTTTGTAAATCTTCTCACAGCTACAATTTCGTAGACAGAAGAAAGCTTTGTGTACAGTTCTTTAGTTGAAATATTTGTTGGCACGAATCTGATGATGCCAACTCGTTCTATTTGAGCTGCGGGGATATATGCCCTCATCTTATACTTATCAAGGAAGCTCACATTGTTGATGAAATTGTTGGCCGTGTTGTATTGCTTGAATACCACTACAATTTTATTCGCATTGACACGGCGTATCGCCACCACACCTTTAACGTCCGTTGCGAAAATGTGATTTAAATATATGGGGCTTTTATTTCCCAAACGTTCATTGTCCTGACTTTCTACAAAAACGTTAAACTCCGTGTTACCAGAGTTCTCTGGATAGAGTCTTTTGTAATTAGGTTTAAAGTAAGGAGCGTAATTAACAGAGTCACTTTCCTCACCGCCGCCGCCGCCGACGTGGTCCTCGGCATCAGCACCAATAGTCCGCTTCCGATTCTTGGGATTCGGGGGTTCAGCCCCGCTCACCTCATTCCCGTCCATTTTCAAGACGAGAACAAACTATTTACAGCAAAATACACAATTTACAATATTTAAATTCTCGAAAAAACTTCGGACGAAAATTAAAAAGCGCGCCTTGGTTGAAATTCCCGCCAGAGTCACTGACAGAGACAGTCCGATATTGGGTTGCCAACATCTAATAATGAGTCAAAAGATTATACAAGACTGGTGAGCCAGCATTATTTTTTCGTTGCATACCTACCGGGGCCAGTGAATACCACACAAACCACAGAATGATTGGCAAAGTTTTAGACATTAAGGGACCACTATGCTTCAACTGTACATTAAGGTGATTGCTTCGATGTAGCCCGCGAAATTCAAATTTTTTTACGTTTTTTGCAATTTGCAGGCCAGTGACATGTTGTAACTTTATAAATATTTGTGTTGCGCAAATAACAAGTATAATTTTAAATATAAAAATTGTCAAAAAATTCGCTCCATCAGCTCTCACATAGAAAAGGTGCATCGTAGTTAGATTTCGGAGATTTTAACATGATGCACCTTTTCTATGTGAGAGCTGATGGAGCGAGTTTTTTGATATTTTTTATATTTAAAATTATACTTGTTATTTGCGCAACACAAATATTTATAAAATTACAACATGTCACTGGCCTGCAAATTGCAAAAAACGTAAAAAAATTTGAATTTCGCGGGCTGGTTGGAGCATCCCCCTTAAACTTCTATGACAATTTTAGGCTCTACTATAAGCATATTGGCGTAGTGTAAAATTAAAATAGATTTTCTAAAAATGACAAAGAATTTTCTGTCTCCAATTTTTCAGCCTCACTTTGTTCATTTTCTTTACAATGACTTGACTTATGCGAATCACAAACGAGTTTTTAGGAAAGCTTGTTTTCCTCCTAGCATTTAGCCTATAAAATTTTTGTTCACATTTTAATGAATACTTTAGGATGAACTTATTTTAATAACGTCTTTTTGAGCTCCGCCGACGCCATCGCCACTACATTATTCAAGGGGCTCATAGATTTGCCAACGCCACCGCGGTGCCCAGCATGGCTATTGGCTAACTTGATAGTCACTGATAACGCAGCGGTTGTCCACTGAACTTTGATGGCTTGATTTGATACCTGTTATGAGGATAAGTTAAGGAGTGGAGTGGTGCTCAAGAGCGTCAGAATAGTTGATTTTAGGGAACATTTACATTATTAGTTTCATTGCAAATGCAAAAACCAATACCTACGTTTACCTTTTAACAGCTATATTTTGATGATTACCCTATAGACACCGAGATACCCACGCAACAGCCCCGTGCTACCACCACAGTATCATAAATGTACTATAAAATAAAAATGAAGTCCATATAAAAAGTCAGAGCGAAAGTAAAACTTGTTTCCCATTCATTCTAAAAGTCAGATTGTGAGACATCAAGAAAATAACAATCTTAGAATACCTATTAGTTTTCAGACGAGTGCGACACAATCAATTGACAGTCAAACTTTGAAACATTATATAAATAACTTTATGCTACCCCTCTTTTGAAGTTTTATTTTGAGTCTTTTGCTATTTTAGATCTTCACAGGAAATCCTTTTAAAAATGATCCTATTTTAGGAACTGAACTGACCGCGTAGAACATAATTCGTATTTGTGTGGGTGGAGCAAGTAGGCGGGCGATGTGAGTTGTCAAATATTATTGAATTATTACCTACTGTCTTTTCCTTGATGTGCTGTTGCTGAATGTGAAATTACTGTGGCCATTAAATAATTATCTGTAATAATTGTTTTACCAATAGTTATAATTTTTAAGTGTGTGTTTGTGTGTACAATGAAGCAGAGTTTTTCTTGTGGTTTTTCTATACTAGAAAATGGATTATAATTTAGCTGCCACAAATAATTGATTTGAAGCACTTTCTCATAGAGATTTGTGTGTTTTATTTATGTAGATAAACCACAGAAATGTCGATCACCCATACAATAATATATTTTCAAACCAGTTTTGTATGGCTTTTCTTAAAAAAAGAAATTGCAATATTGCTTTTTTCTTGTCACTGTCAGGCAGTTTATTGACATTGACGTATTGACAAATCAAAATCAAAAGAATATTTTTCTTTATTTTTGTTGTCTGATGAGTAAAATAATCAAAACATATAATAGATGTAGGCGTACCTACTGGTTTAGATCAAATATTAATTATTTTGTTACAGTTTACCGTTATTGGAAATAATTATTTATGTACGGAATCGATTTTAAATTTGATAAGTGATGCCAGTCGGTCGGAAACGTTGGAATCTACATGGTAAGTCTATTCATTCATTAATCTACTACTGCGGCTGTATTTTGATGCTTTTGCCTAAATATTCAATGTACATAACACCATAGCTTTGTTGAAAATAAAAAGTATTATCCATGAAGGTGCGTTCTGGATTTAGGACTTCAAATACATTCATTTTTGTTGATTCATAGTTTAGTAGCTGTAGTCAATATCGGTCTGACTGTCAGAGACATTCACATAAAACAGTTATGGTTCCACATGTTACTCAGATGAGTAAATGTAGATATAGTTAGTCAACTAGTGACTTATGACCAAATAGGGACAATAATATTATACAGGTGTCCCACGGCTTTCCCACATGGAGGGAAAGTACCTTGAATGTTGCAGATGGAATATTTTACTGAAAGAAGACATTATTTTAATTTAAGAAACTATTTAAACTGCAATCATAGATTTTAAAATAATTACATGGTTGAATCGGGAATAATTAAATCAAACAATCAGTCATATAGAGTACTTAGTGATCTAGGTATAGTAGGTATTAGTAACAATTATTTATCATGTGAGAAAATCACATACCTAAGTCTTTGAAAAAAAAAAGCAATTGTAAAGTTACAGAAGAGGTAAGGAGGCCAGTTGTCTCGGACAGTTTAAAAATCGAAAATCGATAGGTTCACGATCACTGCACAACTGTATTAAAACCTTTGGTTAGATTGCTCTTTGCCATCTTTTACTAGAGCTTATGCTATAGATGCTTTATAAATAGTATACTTTCTGAGGTTTTTCTTCCTTCAGATGGGCCACAAGGATCTCTGAGAAGATTGCGGAACCAGCTCGCCGAGGATGGCTGTGCCGAGTCACAAGTGGTTCTTGCTAAACAGCTTCTGGAAGAAAAATGTGGTATGTTCTGCCTTTTTATTATCATGGTAAAATTGTCAAATGAGTCCTCCCACACAGGGTAGAGTGGGAGGGCCTGTCAGACTCGTACCGACTAAAATCCATGTGTGTCCTGTGTCCTTTTAAGTACCAGTCATGGTAATTCTTAAGTCACGCGACCCCCGCAGGCTTTGGTCCTCTTAAGGGGGTCCCTGTCATTATGCTGACACTCTGATGTTGTGGCTTTCACATTATTTTTATTTGTCTTTAAACTGACATGGTAACTTAAGGTTAATTCACACCAAGACGTGACACTTCGCAAATTGCAATAAAGCAACTCAAAATCCAACTTTATTTACAATAATACATTTCCAGTATCATCACCTAGTGTCTCGTTGTGTGGATTGAGATATAGTCTCAATCCAAACCCTGATTGATTGCTGACTGATTCTGATTGGACTCAGTTTATGATTTGTTTATACAAATACCCCGAGGTCAAGATTGAAACTGAGATAAATTATAATTTTTGGAGTTAAAGCCTTATTTAGACATGGCAAGAACTTGTATGCAAGTTTTACTAGGTAAAGTGTACTATTTGTTTGATCAGCTGAATTAATTGTGCTACAATACTATGCAATGTAACAATGTTGCATGCAGCTTCTTGAATTTGTCAAAATAAGTCATAACTACCATTAAAACCTAAATCATATTATATGGATATATTTTTAAAACAGTTATTCTGTGATCTGTTATGCTTGCAACAGAGGCCTTACCAGCTGTGGGAAAGAAACAGAGCTATACTAGTCGTCTAGCGCCATCTCTTTCCAACAGCCTAAACTGAATCGCGTTAAGAGTCGTGGTAAGGCCTCAGGTCATAATATCAGAAACTTAAAAAAAATTATGAAAATTAAAAAAAAAAACCCATTTAAAGTTCTAATGAACTTTCTTATTATTGGCAACTAGATTTCACCTGTGGGTTTGCCTGCCTGTAGGTGAGACATATTTGGGTACAAAAACAGTTGGAAGTCAATTAAAAACGAAAATCCATTCTACCACTAAGGAGTGAAAATATAACAGACAAACAGGTTGACAGGAAGACCTAGTTACTTTCACATTTCTGATATTATTAGTATGGATTGGATTGACTCAAGTGTTCAAGGGTCGAAGGGGGAGGCGGACCGCGTGAGGAAGAGGACAGTGTCCTCCCGCCGCCCCACCCGCAGTGGTGGACGCCCACTGCGACGGAGGTCGCTAGATGATCTCCGGCCACCCGTAGGCGCGGTCATGCTGGCGACGAGTAATGGGCAACTCGCTGTCCGACCATGGACCATGTCCCGTTCGACGGCGCGTTATGTTCCACGCGCGCCTCAAAGAGCGTCAACATATAGACGGGCTAAAGCCTGCCGGGGTCGCGAGACTTATCTCATTACCGTGACCCCGGAACATAAAGGGCTATTGATGGGCACCGTGGATTTTAGTCAGTACAAGTCTGTGACAGTCCCTCCCGCCCTGTGTGGTGGGAGGACTCATTTGATGATTTTATCACGCTAAAAAATAGTGTCTAAGGGTCAGTTCATAACGAGTCATGACGAGATACGAATCGGCAGCGTGAACATTTTAATAGAGTGACACAAAATCTAACTTTATTTGCTACACAGCAAGATTCACTTTTCACTGTGAGATATGTCTGTCTAAAACCTTGACATGAACTATTTGTTTGTTACAGAGTTAGAAGCAGACAAAATATGTAACTTCAAGCAAGCTTTGGACTGGCTGATCTGTGCAACTGAACAAGCTCACCCGGAAGCCAGGAGGATGTTGAGAAGGTATTTAAAAATAATACTTATGCAGCCTTTTCACTATAATATAGACAAGATGGCTTAGGAAAATCTAAGGCCACTATCGGCATCGGCACAGCTGAGGATTTTAGGTGATAAAGCATTATACTTTAACTTCATCGCAATAAAGTAGAAATTGCTGATGTAGTAGCCTCAAGCATACCGTAGCGGTATTTTTGTTACTACGATCACATATCATGGAAATGTCTACTTTACTGCCTTTAAATTAATGTCTATAATGCTTTTTATCACCTAAAGTCTTCAGCCGTGCCGATGCCGATAGTGGGCGCCGAGCCTAATTAGTATGTCAGTTAGATCAAAAGTCTCGTATTATTTCTTTCTTCTCGGCTTTTCACGGGGCCGACTACCGCGTCGGGTAGCGAGAATATCTTAAGAAGTTACTGTTGCCCTGGAATGCAAAAGGCAATTGAAGTAGGTACCAGGGTTATTACTCAGTACGAGTTTGATAGTCCTTTCAACTGGTCCACCCAAAGGACTTGGTGATTATTCACAACAAAAAAAGGGGTTTTAATTAACTTCGTCTGACTTTGTCTGAACCTGATACTTCTCTTCTCCTGGCCCTATAGCCAAATGGCAAGCGATATTCGCTAACGTTCAGCAGTCACTAAAACATTTTCAACTTTATAACCCATTGCATAAAGTTGAAAATCTATCAAAGATTACAGATCGTTTTCGTTTGTTTCGTTCGCTGTCACTCAGGCGATGGGGTATAAAGTTGAAAATGTATTAGCGACTGCTGAACGTTAGCGAATATCGCTTGCCGTTTGGCTACAGGCCCTGTACAACCTGAGATGGCGACGAGTAATAGGTAATAGGTTCAATTAAAGAGGTCGCTTTTGTCAAGGTTATTTTTAATGTGGTTGTGGTAACAAAAGACACTTTGAAATCAAACCTCTTTTCCAATTTTATACAGCCATCAGCGATCTGTCAAAAATATGTCACATCGACGTCATTGTCATCAAAATATTATGATCAAAATGTGTGTTTTTTCAGTTTGTAAGCAATTGTTCCATTATTCTATATTCCGCGAAAAGCAATAGCATCAGATTCCCAGTTATGATATGAGGTAATACGGTAAATACGCTATTGTCAAGAATTACTGGCATACCTTTTTCAAGTAAACATAAACACACGATCCGCCTTTCTTTCAACCGAATCAGTATGTCTTCAAACGCACAGACCGACAGTTCTTCAGCTTAGTGTTTTTTAGTTTTTTTTTTTTTATTTAAATGTGTATCAATGTATGGCAATTTAAATGACTTCGCGCTCTGGAAGATCAAATGGGATAGAGTTCGCGATGAGTTGCGCCATTCAATGTAAGGAAGTTTAATTTTTAAACAGAAGGGCGGTACTTGGGTAGGTTTTGGTGTAGGATGCTACCTGCAACGACACCGTCGCGCCATCCCACGTTGCAAGCACGGCTGACTCTGCTATTGCTACTGCTGCGGCTGCTGAGAACCTCAATAGGCGCAAATACAGACCATAAACGCCTTCTACACGATCCAAATCGACCGCCGACAGGTCATCTTAGTCCAGTTGGTTTGAAAATCTACAGCTGGGTACTCACTTAGCAGCGTAGCACGTAACGTATCAGATACGGTATCAAGTGAGTACGTAGGCACGAGCCCGCTGCGAACCGCTCGCTGTAAGTTCGCAGTGATACCGCCTCTCGGCGAGTCATACAAACACAAAGGCGGCTCGCAGTGTGCTCGGACGAGCCGTACCCACTTGCAGGTTGATACCGTATCTGATACGTTACGTGCTACGACCAGATACGGGCGGAGTCAAACGACCTTTGGACAGTATTCCAGACGGTTGGGGACGGTGGACGCGACCATCTCTGTCGGCGGTCGGTTAGAATCGTGTAGAACGGCTTTATTGGTTGCTCGATTTTGAGCCGTTGGGGATCGAAACGATCGAGTCATGGGGTACGAATCCGTGTCTCCTTTTTTAACAATATCTCGCTGGCTAGTCCACACTTCGTTAGATTTTAGTTTTTCATACAATATTTTGTTTTGTAAATATATATTATTTACAATATGGTGGCTTACTACGACGACGTCTAAAAGCCAGAGTAGTTCCAGTGCGGGAAAGAGACAGAGCTATACAATTCGTAGCGTCATCTCGTTCACTCATTAGAACTACTCTGGCTTTAAGACATCATGTTATTAGGCCACCAGTGGCCTTATTATGAAGTCTTAAAACCTGGCTTGTTCCAGTGAGTGAAAGAGACAGAGCTATACAAGTTGTCTAGCGCCGTCTCATTCACTCACTGGAACAATTCTGGTTTTAAGACATTATGGTAGGCCACCTGCAGGCTTAGCCAAGTTGACAATCTACAAACGTTGCTGCTTGTAGAAAACAATGATAATGTATGGGAATGAAACAACCTCAACGCTAAATCACGTGGTCAGAACAAGCGAATAGATCTTAAGCGCCTCGTCCACGGAGAGAGAATAGAGCTAGACAGCTTGGAGACTAATCTAATCTATACTCTCATTTCTACGTACACGTATAGATCATTAGAGCACCCTCTTGCATTTTTTGCTCTATCGTAGAGTAGCTCTATCATAGAGAAATTTTGGCCCGCGTACACTACGTCGTAGATTGCCCTATGAGACTCGCTCTACGTTATTTTAATCTATCGTGGACGAGGCGCTTTAGACAAGTTAACAATTTAACATAGCGTTCGTAATGATAGAATGAAATTAGATCCTTTCTACGACGTTAATCGCTACATCCCGTACACTGTGCTGCACCTGTAGCCATGTAACAAACGTTAAACGCAAACGCTCAGTAGGCTTTAATAGATTTTCAACTTAATGTGCTGGGGTATAAAGTTGAAGATCAAGTGAAGATTGCATATCGTTTTCGTTCTTTCCAGTCTCAAACGCTAAGAAATTATTAATAGATTTTTAACCTTAGGCTTTGGGGTATAAAGTTGAAAGTCTATTGGGGAGTACCGAGCGTTTACGATTATTGTTTCGACTCGGCGGCTGGTACTGTTTGTCGCTTCCATCCACTTTAAAATAATTGTTCTCTTCAGGTGTATTCGTAGCGGAGTGATAGACGAGGACAGCGCAGCTATCATTCGTGCCAAGTCGTGTCTTGCTGCCAGTCGACAGGAGACTGTCGCGAGGAAAGCTGCCAGAGACCTGTTCGCTAGGTAAGAACTTTGAACCATGGGTATCCAAGCTGTTGGTGTTGTGGTTGAAAGAAAGAAATAAAGAAAATAATTTATTTGGCAAGCCTTATGCACACAAAAGTTAAGAGAATACAAAAAAAAATCTAGGTACCGTGTGCCTCACGGCTGTGCCAAATAGGCTCAGTTCAGCATAAAGCCAGGCCACAGGGAGCCTGACGCCGGTTTTGAACTAGGTTGCAAGTGCGACTGCTGAGCATCGAGCTCGATTCCCGAGCCTGGCAAAGTGTTATTGGGTTTTTCCATAGTTGGCGTCTATATTCGTGATGATAAATGGGCTTGTAAAAACTCAAGATAATATATTCTATAACATAACTTCAGGAAAAAAATATTGCATGAACGCGCGACGGTAAAATCTTAGTAAATACGTGCAAGCTAAGAGCTTGTACGCCGTACTGAACCGATTTGAAAGACAATGACTATTTGTACCAAAATATCTCCCGAATCAAGATTACCGATTTATAGTAATTAGTTTCATATTTTTCTCCGACTTTATGTGTCGGGGATAGGTTTTTAAATAGGAGGGAGGAGTTCGTGGCTAAGTCATAACAACCGCACAGGCTGATCTTCCGGGTTAAGCCGCGCTTGCCGAGGTTGGTCTGTAAATGGGTGACCATCTGTCATAGCGAGTTTCGTCCATGCCTTGGATAGCACGTAAAGCCGTTGGTCCCGGCTGTCATTTGTGGATCTTTGAAAGTTATTACTGTTAGTCAGAAGCTCTAAAGTCTGACAACCACTCTTACCATGGGGTATCGTACTGCCCAGTTACTGGGTTGTGGAGGTCCGACAGGCAGTCGCTCCATATAAAATACTGATATTCAGATGCATCTGGTTTGACTGGAAGCCGACCCCAATATCAATATAGTTGTGAAAAGGCTAGGCAGATAAGATTATAAAAAGGTAATTTATTTTTGAGTTTAAAAGTATGGTTATTATTTAAAAAAGCATCTGTATTGGTCATGTATCTTTATAAAAATGATGTATCCTACTCAGCCTGGCGAACGGCGAGCAGTACATAACTACGGCGCAGTTGGAACGGCGCATTCGCGAGATATGCAAGACCACGCTACGGAAGGAACCCAACGATAGCGACTCGCCGGACGATGACTCCCCAGGTACATGCCTCACGTCACTAATTTATTATTTAGTAATGTTGCCATAGTTAAATAATTCAAATAGGCCAATTCTTCAATAAGTTCCACTGTAAGAAAGAGACAGAGCTATACAATTCGTCTAGCGCCGTCTCGTTTCCACAGTGGAACTATTGTCGCTTTAAGACGTCATGTTAAGCCACATTTGCTGGCAACTTTTCCGGATCTAAGGGCCGATTTTACCAGTTGCCCAGTAAACGGAGTTCAATAAAACTAAGTTCAAATCGATCGCGTTTACTTTAAGCGTTCGATCTTGGTTCAAGCACAAATTGATTTTACCGACCACATTTTGATCGCGTTTACGAAAACTAAGATTACTTTCAATATAGAACGAAAACTCGCAAACAATTGCAATAATCATAGACAAAACTTGATGTGACAGTTGGCAAAATAGCCATCTCGTGAAAAAATTGTTTGTCAATTACAATTTGTTACAAGATTACAAAATTGTTTCTCAACAAAATGGAAAATTATATATGTGATATAATAATGTTCAACTAAATATATTATTACATTGCTAAAAATATATTTATTATTGGTAATTGTGGTATATTGGAAACTCCTTTGATCAGGTGTCTCTGTGCTAACGCGCTAGAGGTCATATAATGAAATGTCATACATATTGTCTGTCACAAATAAATACATGATTTTACGCTTTAACAAGACTTATTATTGGCGACGAGAAAAAGCCATTTTATAAATAGATATGTACCTACATGAAATGGACAAATTAAAAAAATATCGTGGCACCCTACGCGGGATGCTCACGCGACTCGACCCCTATGTCAATCACAAGGTAACGATGTCTGACGAAGACATCACTACATGCTTTGTTTTTAAGAAATGAAAAGGAGACAGCATCAGCGCTTCAGGAGGTCAATGTCAGAGAGTTCAGCCCAGGCGATCGGGTACAGGCTCGTGACTACACGAGTGCCACGCAGCGGTGGCAGTTTGGAAGCATCATAAAACCTTTGGGCCGACTACACTAACGAAGTTCGCACCGACAACGGTGATGTCTGGCGCCGACACCTTGACCAGCTCTTGAGAGCACCCTTGATCCGCAGCAGCTAGGAAGGGAGAGATGCGGTGTATTGGATACTTGTTTGGTCAGCTGTCTCTGTGCTAACGCGCGAGAGGCCTAATGAAATGTCATACATATTGTTTGTCACAAATAAATAAATGATTTTACGAATTAACAAGACTTATTAGTAATTAAAGTGTATAGTAATTTTATTATCAATTTGAAGTTTAAAATAATGAAATCATCCTTTGTTCCGGAAAAATTAATGTGACGAGGTCGAAGTGCAGCAATAGCGGCACTGACTTTATGCACAAGGGCAGTAGAAGTGCTGAATCCACATAAATCTGCTGCAGTCATTTGATAGCACCCTGTTGCGTAGAAGCGTAGGGCACACAGCAATTGACGACTGATATGTTACACTGTTGTTTCTAAAAAACAAACATTATAATTAGCTATCTGCATAGTAAGTAAACTAACAAACTACAAAATAGAACTTACATAAATTTGTAGGAAACTCTAGTTTATTCTCAATAGATTCCAATAAATCTAGCACTGTGTGTTTCGTGAGACGAAATCTTGTTACAAAATCCTTATTATCAAGGATCAAAATGTTCTTCTCGCTCACGGATCTATCTTGGTCGGCGATGGCGAATAGTATTTTCATCGTAAGTTTCATCAAATGCAAGCGATAGAGCCCTTTTCATGCTTTAATTTTATTGGTAAAAGCCGATTTCTTCGAAAATACGAAATCTTTCCACAACATTCAACAACACGATGACAGATGACATATCATTTGATCTGCGTTTAACCACGTTAACCGCAAAAAGTTGGGCGTTCAGAAATTAAACGAGTTCAAGCTCTAACTGAGTTCAGTTTGTGTTGGTAAAATCGAATTTGGTCCTTGGAACTCAGTTAAATGCCTAAACTGAGATTAACCTGAAGTGATCGCGTTCAATTGAAATGGTAAAATAATCGGCCCTAAAACGGCTACTTTATAATATTGGTCATGATTCAATTTATGAACTTTCAACAACGACAATAATATTTATAAAATGGTGCTAGCCTGAATTACATGTCAGATCTGAATCTTTCCTAGCCAAATCTATACATATAATAAAATAGTAGGAAAGTCAAAACTGTACATTGAATATTTTTTAAAAGAATACTTGGGGTGTGATCTACAATCGATACCGAAGCCAAAAATATAGTTTTTAGAATTTTTGTCTGTTTGTCTGTTTGTCAGTATGTATGTCCGGGATAAACTCAAAAAGTACCGGACGGACTTGATTGATTTTTTTTTTGTTGTATAGGTATTAAGTCTGGCCAACACATAGGCTATAATTTATCTTGGAAACTTGAACACCTGGTGCAGAACCGCAATGGACCAGCTAAACTATAAGAGATACAAAAATGGTGCGATAGCAAAAATTGTTCCACGTGATGAGCATTTTCTGCTGAGAGAATAAATTTGAAGATCTGGAACACCTGATGTGGAATTCCAAGAGCCCAGCTACACTATAACATATACAGGAATGACGTCTCAGCAAAGTTGTTCACCCAGATGAGCACTTTCTGTTGACATATAAAAATTTAAGATCTGGAACACCTGATGTGGAAAACCAAGAGCCCAGCTACACTATAACATATACAGGAATGACGTCTTAGCAAAGTTGTTCAGCCTGATGAGCAGTCTCTGTTGACGTATAAAAATTGATGATCTTGAACACCTGATGTGGAACACCAAGAGCCTACCTACACTATAACATAATTTAGGAATGACATCTTAGCAAGAGTTGCTCAGCCTATGAGCACTCTCTATTGATGTATAACAATTAAAGATCTGGAACACCTGATGTGGAACTCCAAGAGCCCAGCTACACTATAACATATAAAGGAATGACGTCTTAGCAAAATTGTTCAGCCTGATGAGTAGTCTCTGTTGACGTATAAAAATTGAAGATCTTGAATACCTGATGTAGAACTCCAAGAGCCCAGCTACACTATAACATATGTATATAGGAATAATGTCTTAGCAGGAGTTGTTCAGCCTAATGACCAGACCACTCTCTGTTTACGTATGAAAATTGAGATCTGGAACACCTGCTGTGGAACTCCAAGAGCCTAGCTACACTATAACATAAATAAAGGAATCACGTCTTAGCAAGAACTGTTTAGTCTGATGAGCATTTCCTGTTGACTTACAAAAATGGAAGATCTGGAACGTCTGGAATCGTCACGCGCGTCCCATTGTTTTCCCGTCCCCAGGCTCTAAGAATTTCACATCAGACCTTTTAGATCTTCGATTTTGTCGACGCCGTTGTCACTGGCATAAGCAACAGAATCCGCGTACGAAGTCGCGGGCAGAAGCTAGTATCAAATAAAATCGTTCAATTCCTATAGTTAATATTACGAAATAAATTATCTATAATAATTATCTACAAGGAAGAGATTGGTGGTCAATAAATTGTTTTTCCGCTCTTTCTAGAGAGTATGGTAATATATATTTTGAACCAACTTATGCTCAGTCCATACTTTATGTCTATGTTCAGATATGACAAGCAAGGAAGATAATTTTATTTGCTCTTTTCTGAAAATCGGTACTTACATAAACCAACAAGTTTATGAAAATGACGAATCTTCGAACTTCTATAACTTCTTGTAAACATCTTACAACTTTTGTGCCATAGTAACTATTGATCCTAATGACTAGTATGTACTACCCATAGATACCATTTTTTTCGTTGCCCTCTTTCAGAAGAGGCCCGATTGTGTGGAGCGAGAATGAACTCTTTTGCTAGTGCATGTAACAATTCAATCGCTCGATTGACGTTGCTAGAAATTCACGAAGTAAATCACTATAGAAATATTGCTTATAATGCCCATTTTAGACTCATAGACAAAGGTCGTATCTATGGAAATGTAGAGTTCAGAGTAACGAAAAAAAAAAAAATGTAAATCTATTTTTGAAAGTATATGATAATTTTGCAGAAGAAGCGCGGGCCCTGGACGACGGCCACGCTCTGCAGCCGTCCCAGCTTCAAGCAGGCGATCAGCAGGTACACAGCAATGGTACCATGCGCACTGCCAACACGCCTGAAGAAGGTACGAGATTACTACTTTTTCTTTCTATTGAAGTTAGCTTTAAGCAGTTAAAAGACCTTTTGATTTTTTTGTGAATCCGTAACAAATTGATATACAGGGTGTTTGGTCCATCGTGTGCCAAATTGAAATGGTTGATAGAAGGGGTCATCTGCTATCCTTTCAGACCCCTTAACACCCCTCATGCCCTGTGGATTTTTTTTAAATCGACTTTTTATTGTTTTACTAAAAAAGACCCAAATCTTACATTCAAATGCAATTTTCTTTTTAAATGTCAGTCGTAGACTCTCAATTTTAATTTTATTTAGATGAGTATTGTATAAGAGTACTTTTAAATACAAAATTAGTGACATTAGTTACTTAGTTATTTTTTAATCCACTCGCAAAGTTAAAACATAAATTAAAGCTGTACATGTTACAGCTGTTTATTTGGCTACAGAAAAAAAACTAGAAGTGACCGGGATCTTCCAACTCTCTCATTAATTCTCCAGTCTATCCCCTTGCTAATGATGTGTCACATGCCATAAAAATCTTTTAACAACTTTGTGAATTCACTAGAATTGTGAATCGAGTCACCCAAGGCTGATATTCAAAATTAATTTTTTGTTGCTTTTTTGATACCTGGCAAACCTATAAAACTCATCTCATTCGTGTAAGGTAACATCTGACCCGTATCTCTATTTTTTGTGGGATTTACTTGAAAAAAAAAAATGCATTTTTAACGTTTATTTCATAATCCTGCTCGAATTGTTGGCCTCTGTTGCGAAAGCAGGCCCGACATCTATTTCGACAGTTGTTGTACGAAGTCGTATTTCCTCCTTAGTGGTAGGTATTGAATGCCGCTTCCATGTATTGGACTAGTAACTCCCTAGTTGGAACGTCCGTTGGCGTACCTATACCAGCCCTTTGGCTATGCCTGTGCCAGCCCCAGACATAAAGTGTAACGAAGTTAGATCTGGGGAACGTGGCGGCCATGGTATAGCGCCATCGCGTCCAATCCACGCATTGTGGAATAAATTGTTAAGATATTTCCTCACAGTCAAACGCCAATGCGCAGAACAGCATTTTGAAATACCATGGGCAAACGTTCATTAAACACGGGCACATCATCGGTCACTAACTTGAGCAGGATTTGTAACAATCTATACATATAATAAAACTGTAGAAAAGTAATTTTTGTACATTCAAAAAAAACTCAAAAAATATAGCCAGGGTTATAAAGGACAACCAATAGAACCCATTTTTAGCATTTTTAGAATTTTTGTCTGTTTGTCTGTATGTCTGTTTGTCTGTTTGTATGTTTATTTGTTCGGGCATCACGTAAAATGTACGAAAGTTATGTAGATAACTTTAATACACAACGACTGACCGTAACTTGAAGTAACATTTAGTTTTTGTTTCATTGAAATCGGATCAGTCTATCAAAAGATATTTGAATTCAAAGTGTACCAGAAATAAAATTACGGTCAGTTTACATCGAACGCGCAGTTCAGTAGCGCGATCTAGCTTGGAATAGGAAAACTACATATTCAAATATAATGGTGTGGACTGGAGTGGAGTGGTTTGGAGTGGGATGTTGTGGGATAAATTGGGATGGAGTGGGATAAAGTGGGATGAAGCGGGATGGAGTGGGACTGAGTGGGATGGAGTGGTATGGAGTGGGATGCAGTGGGGTAAAGTGGGATGGAGTGGTATGAAGTGGGATGGAGTGGGATGGAGTGGGATGTAGTGGGATGGAGCGGGATGGAGCGGGATGGAGCGGGATGGAGTGGAATGGATTGGGATGTAGTGGGATGTAGTGGGATGGAGCGGGATGGAGCGGGATGGAGCGGGATGGAGCGGGATGGCGAGGGATGGAGTGGGATGGATTGGAATGGAGTGGGATGTAGTGGGATGTAGCGGGATGTAGCGAGATAGAGCGGGATGGAGCGGGATGGAGCGGGATGGAGTGGGATGGACTGGGGTCGAGTGGGATAAAGTGTGATGGAGTGGGATGGAGTGGGATGGAGTGGGATGGAGTGGGATGGAGTGGGATGGAGTGGGATGGAGTGGGATGGAGTGGTATGGAGTGGGATGTAGTGGGATAAAGTGGGATGGAGTGGTATGGAGTGGGATGTAGTGGGATAAAGTGGGGTGAAGTGGGATGGAGTGGGATGGAGTGGTATGAAGTGGGATGTAGTGGGATGGAGTGGGATGGAGCGGGATGGAGGGGGATGCAATGGGTGCTTTGAACGCTGCTAGGTGGGCTTTGAACAACAGAGGGCGTTTTTCACAAACAGCTCAAATATTCTTGAAAAATCTAAATAAATTCTAATAATAATAGGGTCTATATGAAAACGATTATCATTTATAAAAAACAAGGCGAAAATTAAGCGCTTCGCACTAAGAAAACATTTTTAAATTCCGACATCCACGCGGACGAAGTCGCGGGCACAGCTAGTTATGAAATAAATTAAAATGTTATGAAAAATATTTAGTTTTAATTCCGCGACAAAAATCCAGGCTTGTTGCAGGATGCAATCCCACCCTATGCAGTCATGCATATGCACATGCAGCAAAGGACCCACCCTCCCGCCCTCATGCATATGCACACATGCAACAAACGGAAAAACAAGCCATGCAATCAAACCTATACTCGACACGTGTTTCGCCCCTCCACGGGGCATCCTCAGGAGATGTTGACTCGACAAGCGCTCGGCCGAGCGCTTGTCGAAATTTTCATAACATTTTATTGTCATGGATTTCCGCAAAGTAACGCCTGATTCCATAATTTATATGAAATAAATTTAAAAAATGCATTTTTTTTACACGTAAATCCCACTAAAACATAGAGATACGAGACAGATTTTTTTAAAGATAAGATTTATAGGTTTGTCAGGTATCATTTATGCAAAAAAGATGTTTAAAATCATATCAGCCTTAGGGCACTCGATTCACAATTCTAGCGAATTCACAAAGTTGTAAAAAGATTTTTATGGCATGTGGCACATCATTAGCAAGGGGATAGACTGGAGAATTAATGAGGGAGTTGGAAGATCCCGGTCGCTTCTGGTTTTTTTTCTGGAGCCATATAAACAGCTGTAACATGTACAGCTTTAATTTATGTTTTAACTTTGCGAGTGAATTAAAAAATGACTAAGTGACTAATGACACTAATTTTGCATTTAAAAGTACTCTTGTACAATACACATCTAAATAAAATTAAAATTGAGAGTCTACGACCGATATTTAAAAAGAAAAATAATAGCATTTGAATGTAAGATTTGGGTCTTTTTTAGTAAAACAATAAAAAGTCGATTTAAAAAAAATCCACAGGGCATGAGGGGTGTTAAGGGGTCTGAAAGGATAGCTGATGACCCCTTCTATCGACCATTTCAATTTGGCACACGATGGACCAAACACCCTGTATAACATTAAACAGCCTGTCTATTATTAGGGTGCTTGTACACGGCGCATGTAACCCACGCAAGTGCCTCAACATGCTCAAGCTACATGCGCCGTGTACAAGCACCCCGCGGGTAACTTGATCAAGTAGCTTGCGCATGTTACTCGCGCGGGTAACCCGCACCTTTACTTGCGCTGGTTACATGCGCCGTGTACAAGCACCCTTACTCCTCTTAGAGAACCACCGCATGACGCGATTCGTGCGATTTGATATTTCTACTAACTAAAAATGAAAATCGTCCATGTTACTGAAATATAATGTTACAATTCGATTGACTTGACCTCGTCGTGACGAGCGTGTTTGGTTTTTCATCTACCCGTAGACGACCGCACGTTTTAATGTCTTATGTTGTAGTGGTAAAGATTATTTTCACTTGTATTTGGAATCGGTTGAATTACGGCGCATCGCATCATAGGGAAGGTCCCTTAGATCATGAAACGGCTATCTTTGTCATTTAGAGATTCCTTCTGATAAAAACGCGGACTGAGGAGTATGCACTACATTTAAAATACATATAAAAAATCATTATAAAGAGCACTAAGTTTTCTCCATACGTATAAATGAATATACACGGTAAAATTTCCAACTGGGTGTGGGTATATTCTGACTTAGAATATCGAAAAAAAAAATACTGAAGACTGAGAGGATCATCGCGACGAGGCCGATTTTGGAGAAAACTAAACGACATTATTGAATTTAAAAAAATCCTGGCTAAAAATCGAACCCGCAACTCGATAATGTCACTACCTTATAGGTATGATATTCTGTTAAATCTAGCTGTTCTACATATCAGTTACTCCGATCCCGCGATATTCAAGAAAGGTGACTATAACTCTGGTATTAATAAATTTTATTTAATTTTTCCAGAATACCCAGAAAGATGTGGTCCCAATGAAGAAATACGGAATCTAACCGTAGATAACCTAGTATCAGCCGCGGTAGACTACTGCCAAGGAGAACTGCCACTAGTCAGCTACGAGTTGACCCTCACAGACCCTAGTCTTAAAGCATTGGATCATATACCTCTACTACACCAAGCGTTTCTACATCCCATTGTCTTCTTACAAGTTCTATATCTAAAGCTACTATATCACTTCGGGAATTTCACTTTTAGACTTTCAAACGTTGAGCTGTCTCTACTCCTCATAGCTTATTTGTCAGTCAGCGCCGACAGTCTGTACCATTTAGTACCCCTAGCGATATATTACGCTAGTTTTGTCGCCATGGTCATATGCACATTCAAAATGTTGCATGCCAAAAAACAGTTTATCGATTTTAGGAAATGGTCAGGCCTATTTCTTAGGTATAGCGATGGGAATCTACAACCAGATGAGTCTGAAAATCTGTTTGTTAGGAATAACCTCGGGCCTTTTATTCAATTCTTTTCTGCCTTGTTTATAAATCTTTTCTTGTATCCTTTCATAGCGACCCAATGGGTTCCTTTCTCAGAATTTTGTGTGTTATCATTCTTTTTAATGTTTCTCACGTTAATATCTTTTGGAAGCAGCGGTAAGCCTTACCCGGACTTACTCGCTCTCTTATCATTCGGAATCAATGTTTTAGCGAAATACCCTTACGAAAAAGACACAGTCGTGCACCAAGGCTGGCGATTTCTCGATTTGCAGGTATCGAATTATCCGTCTTATATACTGGGGAATAGCATAGAGTTTTGCTTGAACGCACGGGTGTTCTTTTCTTTATTGGTGCCGGTTATTTTGATGGGTATGGCGAGGCGTAGTGGGTGGCAGGGTGTGTTCAAATACGCGTTGCCTCACTGTGTGACATTGAGTTGGTTGCAGATGTTTATAACTTGTTCTCATGGGTGTACGACTTACGGGTTGATAAGGGGTACTTTGGCTCTTGTATGTTCGTTCCTCTTCTTGCCCCTAGTGGGGGTTATTACGGTAACTCTGCCTATTTTCGCCTTCCTCCAGTACATTACGATGTCCCGTGTGTTTTACACTGTGTCTGTTATGGTCGGGGTCGGGGTCAGCTTTGGCGCGACTTGCTTTATGGCTAAGGCGGAGGCTACGAAGAAGTTTGTTACTCCGTTTCAGGTATGTTTGTGTTTTTTAATGTTTTATTTTATTGTAACAACACTGAGTATAATCTTTACACTCTGTGAGTATGTAAATTACAAATTACAGGTATGAAAAAAAGCTTGTTGCTTTGTTTCGAAGGAACAACTCCTGAAAAAGAAATTAAATTTTGATTTTTCATGTGTGACATTGCTCATTATGAGAATACAACCAATACCTAGTACATGTGCTAAAGAAAAAACTGCACAGTAAATAGATTAAAATGTTCTACAGCTTGTATTTTTTGCATAAATCAAAAGAAAACATTTTAATCAACATTTAGGGCGACTTTCACCAACGGTTAAACATGTTTAATATTTTATTTAAGCACAAAATTCAATAGAATTTAATATAATAATTTTAAACATGTTTAACTTTTGGTGAAAGTCGCCCTTAATCTGCTCTCCAGTGCATTTGTGTTTTTGCACTAGTACTACTACGTGGAAACCGTCGAGTTCATGATTTTTACACCCCAAAAAAAGAGAGTAACCAATAAACAATATCGTTATCTTCCACAGCTCACAATCGGCCTAATAACACTAGTCTACCTCGGCAACCAATTCGTATTAAACCTACAAGATGACGGCCTCCCTTCCGGCCTCATAGAATTGATAGGAGACGAGAAATCAAGCATCAAAAACCTACTAAAGAACGAATTTATAACCGATTATGAAGACAACACTTTCCACATAAACTGGGACGATTATTACAACCAATGTAACTCTCCTTCTTGGTCGGATTATAATACAGCAGCAACACAAATCAAATGTTCGATACTCGATGGGGCCAACGTAAATTGGGAGGGTTATGTCAAAGATGTTCAACTCAAAAATGTAAGGAATCGATGGAGAGATTTTGCGGCATGGTTACCAACCTTTTTACAAGAATACTTCAAGTGTTATTATGGTGAAGAATATTCGAACTTATGTCAAGGGGAAGAAAGCTTACAGTCGGTTAAGGAATGCGAGTTTATGAGAAGCGTTGCACGGCAAAGTGGGAAGAGCTGTCATTTGGACAATTTGAATGAGTAAGTTCATCTTATAATGGTGGTAACACTTAGAAAATCATTCTTATTGCTACGACATAAAATTCATTTTAGTTTATATATTTTTTGCGAGGAGCAGTGATGTCGGCCTCGACTTACGAGGTAGGTCGTGGGTTCGAATCCCGCCAGGAGCATTACTGTGTTATTTATTTCATCAAAGTCAAAGTCAAAGTCAAATCATTTATTTTAAATAGGCCATCAGTGAGGCACTTTTAAACGTCGAATATTAAAATTAAGGAAAGGGATGGGATGGGATTGATTCTACACCCATTCGCTAAGGTAGGTTGTATGGAGAAGAATGGGCAAGAAACTCCATACTTACTCTTTTTAAACATCTGTTACAATATTTTTATAACATCATTTGAAATAATATATAATGTGGAAGCAATGTACCTTGAAAATATAGACTAAATAAATTATAAAAGAAAATAATTAAATAATAAGAATTACAAAAATCAAAAAGGTACATGGTGTTCACATTTTAACAAAATATTGCAATCAAAGCTATTTTACAAAATTAAATATAAGAAGTGTGTGAGCATTCGAATATCAACCAGCTTGATTCTGCTTAAGCCCTACATTGTACTATGGAGCAGGACCGGCATGTTTCCAAACATTTTTATCTTGGATATAATCTTCTAATTTATAATATGCTTGTTTACTAAGTGTATTTTTTATGTGACTTTTAAACTTTCTTTCATTTAGAGTTAAAATTTCGCTAGGTATTTTATTATAACATTTAACACAGAACCCCATAAAAGATTTTTGGACTTTGGACAATCTATAATAAGGTTGATCAATTTTATCTTTATTTCTAGTATTAAAATTATGTCTATCACTTCACATCACACATCACTACTGCTCTCAAAACGGTGAAGGAAAACATTGTGAGAAAACCGGCATGTCCTAGAACCAAAAAATCGAAGACATGTGACATCTACCAACCCGCACTGGGCCCACGTGGTGGATTATGGTCTCTCAGAGAGGAGGTCTATGTCCCAGCAGTGGGAACATTTCTAGGCTGATGAAGTCATGAAGTCAGTCATTTACGAGAAATGAGTGACCTGTTGTGGACCATTCTCGGATCGATGGTGCTTCGTCATCCAGCCGCATCTCAAAGAGCTATCAGCAATCTGATGAGCCCCCATAGAGGGCTAAAGCCTGCCGGGGTCGCGGAACTGTCTTATCAGGTTACCGTGACCCTGGAATGCGAAGGGCTCTTGAAGGAATACCTTGGATTTTTGGTCAGTACGAATCTTACAGTTAGAGAGCAGTGGTGGCGGAGTGGTAATTAGAAGACATGTGACATCTACCAACCCGCACTGGGCCTGCCTGGTGGATTATGGCCCATTCCCTCTCACAGAGAGGAGGCCTGTGTCCCAGCAGGGGGAACATTTATAGGCTGATGATGATGATGAATCTGACAGTCCTTTCCGCTCATCACAGATTGGGAAGACTTCAAATATAATTCCTTATTTCTTTTTTTTCAGGTATACATATGAAATTAAACTCGCAATGGAAGCCAGCGGTGGTCTATTAAAACGGCATTCAGAAATATCTATTGTATTCGACCATTACTTCAGTAATTTCACAAGATTGCTTTGCTCCGATGACAAGATACGATTCAAAGGTGTCCTGTCAAACGAAAATGTACCTTATAACATTGGCACTAAAGACCTATATATAAAAGGATATGAAATTAATTGTTTAGAATGTAAGGAGGCGGTAGGCACTGTTAGGTCGAAAGCGCCCTCTGTGTCGAAATTCTCAGAATTATGTAAAACTATTGTAAATGATTGTGTTGTGTCTACAAAGTATATTTTAAATTTCTTGTTGAATCCCGTGGTTGTTTTTAAATAAATGATATATAATGTCTGTTTTAATGACTTTTTAATTTCTTTTTACCCGAATTCTAGGATCTTTTAAATCAAAGGCCGTAACATGAGATTTCTGTATTTTATTTACAGAATACTTGAAGTTCAGACACTGGTACCCTTAGCACGAACTTTCACTCTTTTACTTTACAGTATTTAAAGCGTTTCTTGAGGTTTCTTGAATGAAAAAATGGAACAGTGCCTCTGGTGGCCGAAGAGGGAACTAATTTTTCCCTTGAAAATTTTGAATTTGAAATTGTTAAAGTTCCAGTTTACGTCTCAAATACTGAAAATTCATGCTAAGGTTCAGCACATCAATTTACCTCAATCTGTAAATTTTCGATTTTCAATCTTTTCACAATACTGGAAGGTTAATGTTCGATTGGTAAAATTTGACTAATTCGGGTAGGTTGACCTGCTGCCGTCTGTACAGTCACGAGCAATAACATGTAAACACTTAACAAAATTCAAACGCAAATTGCTCGTGAAATACTGATTTCCACTTTGAAATAAGACCTAGTTTGTAATAGTATGGCTTCCGAAATAGAAGTCTAATTAAAAGACAAACGTTTAATCAATATGGTAGCAGAACATCGCTTTTGAATACTGCTTAGTGTATACATACTCGTGACTGTACCTACTTACTACTAGAGGCGCTGTTACTACAACCAGTGGCTCATATTATTCCAAGATCGAAAAAGCTGGAAGTCAATATGCCCAGCAGTGACATGAAACAGGCTGACAGTAACATTACTCACCTACACCTATAATAATTATCTACTATATAAAAAATAAGTCGGGTTTTCCTTCCTGACGCTATAACTCTCCAGAACGCACAAACCGATTTCCACGGTTTTGCATTCGTTGGAAAGGTCTCGGGCTCCGTGAGGTTTATAACACCATCTGGTGGCGAAACGGAGTTCGCCGGGTTTGCTAGTGTTACATAAATACAATGCGAACCGCGAGCATCTGCTATTTATTCAACATCAGCCTATTAATTTTCCCACTGCTGGGACACAGGCCTTCTCTCTGTGAGAGGGAGTGTGTGATAATCCACCACGCGGGCCCAGTGCGGATTGGTGGATGTCAAATGTCTTCGAATTTTTGGTTCTAGGACATGCCGGTTTCCTCACGATGTTTTTCTTCACCGTTTTGAGAGCAGTGGTGATGGTGAAATAAATTACACAAAGTATTGCGCCTACCTGGATTCAAACCCATGACCTACAACCCGTAAGTCGAGGCCTATACCACTGGGGCCACCACTGCTCACATCTGCTATTGTATTTCTAATATTTGTTGCACGGATTTCTATGGTAGCTAGCGTAAAATAATCTTACTCATGTTTTAAATCGGAAAGTTGTTGAATAGGTATGTGTGTTAGTTACTCTTTCACGCAGAAACTACTGAACCGATTTGAATGAAAATTTGTACACAGATAGTTAATAATTCTCGAGTTATTTTGGGCCGGTGGCAACAACTCGTGGTAGATATTTCAGCGATGTGAATAATCTTTATAAGGCTTTTACGTTCTCCGACTTACATTCTATACTACCCATCATAGGTAGGTATATATTAAACTACATCGCACGGGCAGCGTACCCCCGACCCGGTTGCTCAGTCAGCTGGCTAAGCCGCGGCGGCCCATGGTACTATATTTAGCTTCACGCAACCCGCGACCCGCTCATCGTGACATATTATTATAACATCAATAGACTGAGAGCTTCTTCAAAACGTGTCTATCTAAATTCATAATTATATTTTGTTGAAAACTTATTTTTTGAAGGACTACAGATGATTTGGTAAGTGTCCAGTATTTTCCAGGATCACATGGGAAACTGATATTACCGGTTGGATAAAAATTGTGTAAAATCAACACACGGTAGCATGGGCGTAGCCACGGTGGGGCAGGGTGGGGTGCTTGCCCCACCTTATCTTCGACTTATTAGGTGTCTTATAACCAAAATTAAATAATGTTGGTATTACATTAACTATCTTAGTATCCGTAAGAAACCTCACACACGACAATCGGCAGACGACACAAAAAAAAATTGAATTTTGCCCCACCCTGAGCACATACCTAGAATTTTGCCCCACCCTGTGCACATGGCTGGCTACGCCTATGCACGGTAGCAAAGAAGACTCTCTTTATTTGCCTGGCACCACGAAAAAATATAAGTACCTACCAATATTTACGATTCCAAAATTGAGAGCTACGAACTTCTTGTATGTGTAAACAAACGAAATTCGAATTAATTTATTCTCTTTGAACATAAAACCAAACATAAGTAAACAGCGTACGTCTGAAATCTTATTTGTATCACAGAATTAATTGGATTAATCAGGGATTCCGATTTAATCATCGCGAGGACTAACAAAGCGGATCTTGACGAGATTATCTGTTTTAAGAAGTCCAAGAGTTCTCTAAAAGTCCTTTGACATCTAGATAAATTAATTGATTGTTAAAGAAGACTGCGCACCGATCGATTTGGAGAAAAACTTCTGAATTAATAAAATGTGAAATGTACCTACATTAATTTGTATGTGTTAAATTAAAGAACTCTGCACTGGTGGCACAAACATTGCACTGATTGTAGATGCACCAGTTTTATAGAAGCCAAAAGATTTTCTTCCACTCTATATCTTTATAACTTACTTAAAAAAAAAACAATTGTTTTTCGTTAGTCTCGCTAAAACTCGAGAACTATTGGACCCAAACTGGACCGATTTGGCTAATTTTAATTTAATTTTCAACACATTTGCTCGAAAAATGCATTTACGAAGCCTGTATACATTGTTCGAAAGTTAAAAATTACGCACCATACAACGGAGCGTGCGGTAAAATAGGTACCTCTCACCTAAGTACCTACTTTACCGCACGCTCCCTTGTATAGCGCCGTGCGTTTTCTTTACGGTTTTTTTTAATTTCCATTAAAAAGAAAAGAATTCCACCAAAGAGTTTCACATTTTGAGAATAAACAGCCTGACTGATCGAACCTCCTTGGAAGCTCCTTTTGATCAATACGTTGTCTCACTTTAATACTTATGAGTAAATGAGACGAAAGATGTAGTTCTAATTTCCACCACGTGCATGTGGCGCCATTTGCAAATTCACGCTATTTTCATATTAGGAACTTCAAAAATTGTTGCGACTTTTCTACTAAATAAAGGTTGTTTAATTACATATTTTACTGTTTTCTCGCAAATGTGTTGAAAAACGTTGTATGACACACGTGCAGAAATTGGTAATTACAAACTCGTGACTATGGTAAGCCCTCGGCTTCGCCTCGGGTTTACATTCGTCTACTCGTTTGTAAAAACCAACTTTCCGCACTAGTATCATAAATAACTATTATTTAGCTGTTGTCGCCGTTTCTCTGGGCAATATACAAAATCTTGACGCCTGCCTTACAACCTTCCTCAAGAACAACTATCCATTGGTGAAAAACAGCATGAAAAACGGTGCAGTAGTTTCTGAGTTTATCGCAAACAGAAAACAGTTGCGGCGAAGGACTCTGTTTTATAATATGCAGTGATGTAGTGACAATCTCAATTGTAAACTGATGATGTCTGATGAGTGGGAACTGAAAGAACCTAAGAGATTTCGCAATGCTGATGTCGCCGACGATCACGTTTTGGTCAAGCGCTTCCACTGCTCACGCGAGGCTGCATGTTACGTAGCGCAAGCTGTTACAAAGTAAAATGTACAGTAGGTACCCTTAGTACGAATTTTACGATTAGCACGATTTTTGGCAATTTTCAAGGAAAAAATTAGTTCCGTCTTCGCACTCGAGAGGCGCTGTTCCATTTTTTCATACAAGAAACGCTTAAATACTGGAAAGACGCTGCTTATGAGTGAAAATTCATGCTAAGGGTACCTCCTCTCCGCTTATTGACAGACGCTTATTACAGACATCTGATTGGTTATTCATCTCCTATCCGCTTTGCTTGGATACCGGGCCTAAGGCATGCTTAACACAACACTAACTTAGCTCAAGCGCAATGAGGACGTCATTTGCAAGCGCCTATTAATAAATGGCGTCCTGTTGGCGCTTGCGCTACGTTAGTGTTGTGTTACGTTTGCCTCAAGTTTTTGTATTTCCTATCATACCTCGCGACCCGCCTTGTACACTGTTCCCCACAGCCATGATGATGTGTTGTGTCGTATACAGCTATATTGCAAACAGTGCGGTGTATCGACGGTCCCTGGCCCGCAGAGATAGACGCACAATGACGCATTGTTCGCGCCGTGTCTATTGTGCGCTGCGGAAATGGCTGTGAAGTGCGAGCAGGCGAACGTTTGCGATTTTGTCGATTCGATTTTGTAGCCTCGAATATCAACAGAGAGAAAGTGATCTTCAATGATTTTGGCAAAAGCAGATCGTTCGGTATCTATTTAATTTGAAGAAAAAAATGCAAATGTTAAATTAGAATTTGTTAAAAATCTGTCAAATACGCCATTTTTTTCTAAAGTGAAATCGTGCAAATAATCTTGTGGTTATGACCATAAATACGATTTTATTCTTACCCCGCTTGATGGAAGACTAAAATTTCAATTTTACGGGGATAACGTGTCCTTTCGGAAAATGTCAAAAAACACACTAATGCTCTCACGTAACGACTGACGCAGACTGCGGTGTGGGGCAAGACAAAACGGTGTCTACAATGATGTTGCCAGCATTGAAAGATTTCTTTTATATTCGGCGTTATTGTATCTTTTTTATCTTTCCCCGTTTTTCATCTTACCCCCACTCACCCTAGTGATATCATTAAATGATCCCAGGCCGGGACGGGAGGGACTGTCAGTCTCGTACTGATACTGACTAAAACTCACGGTGTCCGATAGGCCTATAACTTCCGGGGTGTGTAGGTAAGAACATCTATTGATTCTATTCCGAGTTATAGATTAGAGTCAAGAGCAAATGTCACCTTAAATTATAAAAAAAAATTACAAAACAGAAAGAAACGAGATGGATCCTCAAGAAAGTTGCATAAAATATTTAGTCGTAAGCTCGTGGCTTGTCTTAAAACATGAAGATAATGGTAATAGGTCTTTATAAGTATCTTGGAGAATTAATTACTCATTCAGTATACATAACGCGGTTAAGTTTTAAGCTTCGTATACATACATGATGATAAAAGTTGCGTTGGCTTGTTGTAACAACGTGTTTACTGTTGTAGGAAACTTGTTTTTACGGTTCCGTAGTAAACAAGAAACCCTTATACACTTTTTTTTAGCGTGTTATAACATCTTCAATTGAGTCCTCCAACCCCGGGCAGGGCGGGAGGGACTGTCAGACTTCTACTGACTAAAATCCACGGTGTCCTTCACAGCCTGTTAAGTTCCGGGGTTACGGTAAGGGAATAATTCCGCGACCCCGGACACTTATACACTTAAAAAAAAAAAAAAAATACTTTATCAAACTTTATCAATTAAGTCCTCCCAACCCCGGGCAGGGCGGGAGGGACTGTCAGACTCGTACTGACAAATCCACGGTGTCCTTCAACAGCCCTTTACGTTCCAGGGTCATGATAATTGGAAAAGTCAGAAAAGTCAGTCAGGCAGGTTTTCGGCCTCTAGAAGAGCCCCGTCATCATGCTGACACTCTTTGAGATGATATCAGTTACTTGGAATTGATCATAGCGTGATTTGAATGGACTTGGTATTAACTCTTGCGAATTACGAAGTAAAAAAAGATTTTGATAAAAAAAAAACAAAAGTATCCATTATATTTCGTTACTCCGGCAGATAAACAGATTACAAAAATACACTATTCAACAATGGCCTATGTTTAGCACTGGACGTCTTCCGGCTCATGATGATGACTATTCAACAAAAATAACCTCTCAAACCGAACTTTATTCACGTAAGGTAGGTGAACCAAGGAAGGCCACACTAATAAATAAACAGTTATTATTCGTTTATTTACTAAACAAATAAAACTAACAAATATTGTAGTAATACTTTGTTTTATTACTTATCATAAGACCACTTTTTTGAATTGCAGATTTAATCAATATTAATTAGACATAAGTTTTATTGAACTCTACCAAATGGCCTAACTAGGAACAGGGGCTTCTATGAAGGCCATCGTAATAAATAGGTTATTTAACACTAAAAGTTACTGTTATTAAATCTACGTTAAAAAGAAGTGGTTTATATGATTGTTATATAATAAAACAAAGTATCACTTTAACATTTGTTAGTTTAATTTATGCAATAAATGAATTAATAATAACTGTTTATTTATGAGAGTGGCCTTCCATGGCACACCACCTTAATTTTACGTTGTCTATTCCCGATATCCAAGAAGCGAGGGCCTGTTACGTACTACCAAAATAATAGCGCGAGCGATTCGCGGCTGCGTCTGTGATTTTCAGTTGGATGGATCTTTGTAAACGGAAGGAATTTGTCATCACATGGCAATAACTACGAAATTTTAATAATTGGCCTTCGAAGGAGCATGGCCTTCCATGGTCCACCCACCTTAGTCCCCCAATTTGTTTTACATTACTACGATAAAGGTGAGTGGGGCCGAGCCGCTAAAAGTTAAATTGAGAGCCTGATGTGATTTCCAAGCACTCGTTATTACGAATTAGGGAGTTTCGTAAGATTTTGATTCAGCCTCCTTTGGACCTTTTCCCCAGAGCCACAATCCTTCATAATTGATCTCGAAAGGATGGGAATGATATTAGGTAATTTATTATGTGTGCTTTCTTGGTTTGCCGACTATTTGAATGTTTATTACAAAACATGTTGTGGCTCTTGACTTTATCTGTGAGAATATCTTCGTTTCATGTTTGATGATTGGATTTATATAGATTGAGACAGATTGATTGTCACTCAACGAGCAATGGAAAGAGCTATGCTCGGAGTTTCTTTGCGGGATAAAATCCGGAACATCGATATTCGGCGAAGAACCAGAGTCACCGACATAGCTCATAAAATTTGCAAGTTGAAGTGGCAATGGGCAGGTCACATCGCTCGTAGAACTGACAACCGATGAGGAAGAAAAGTTCTCGAGTGGCGACCATGGACCGGAAAACGCAGCGTAGGCAGACCTCCCACTAGGTGGACCGACGACATCGTGAGGGTCGCGGGCAGCCGATGGATGCAAGTGGCGAATTGTCGTTCGGCGTCGCGGTCTTAGGGGGAGGCCTATGTTCAGCAGTGGACGTCCTCCGGCTGATGATGATGATGATGATGAGACAGATTGATGTGCCTACTGGACTACTATAGGTGGCCTACCATCCAGTGTGGGAACTATGTAGGTGGCGTTAGTCAACTTGTACAGCTGTGTTTCTTTTCCATGTGTGTCACCACATAAACTGTTTGTTTATATTGAATTTTCTGTTGTGTCTGGCGTATGTATGTACTGAATTTTAAAATTAATTAGTAATCTACACCAATATTACAGAGCTGAAGAATACGGCTGATCGCGCTTATCTCAGAGATTGGTTCGAATTGAAACAATATTTTAGATCTTTGACAGTCGTTACTGTTAGTCAGAAGCTCATAAGTCTGACAACCAGTCTACCATGGAGCATCGTGTTGCTCAGTTACTGGGTTGTAGAGGTCCGATCGGCAGTCGCTCCATGTAAAATACTGATATTCAGCTGCATCTGGTTCGACTGCAATGGTAGCCGACCCCAATATAGTTGGGAAAAAGGCTAGGGAAATGATGATGAATTAAACCATTTTTTTTTGTTGTACATTGTAGACTGTTTATAGATGAAGGCTATAGTAGGTTTAGGCTATATATTATATAACATCACGCTACGAAGAAAAGGGACCAAGAACACCTAGTTTTTATACGTTGAAAACTTGATTTTCAATTCTGTGAAGTTTAGTTAGGACTGACTGATAGTAAAAAAAAGTAATGAAAATGGAATCAGGTATCAACTTCATAGCCGAAGTTCCGTAAAACCTTTTTTTTTGTAACAAACCAAGCAACAATCTAACTTGAATTAATGTTTGTGATTTTATGACTGGTTTACGGTCTTAGTTGTAATTGAGTCTAGGTGGAGGTAGCCACGTCTGAGTGTTCCAATTTCAAGTTTATCTGGAACACGAAATAATTAAGGCGATTGCTAGACACGCCTTTGCTTTGAGGCCCTAGCACTACGGGGACTTTTACGATAACCGCTAAATTGATTCTGGCAACGATTGATTCCAAACCCTATCCCCGCGAATTTTTCCACACACCAGATTTATTCCTAGTGCAGGGCAACGTTTTTTTTTATAAAAGCGAATGTCTATGGCCGAATGGCCGTATGTCACTGACTGAACTGCCAAATCAAAATGAACCTTATTTTTTTGGTGATAAGGTTACTGTTAAGTTGCTGGTTTTAAGCGTGAACTGAAAAATGACTGTAGTGTATAATGAAGCATAAAAGATTGAATATCGAACACTCCACTAGGCGTTTTCGCGCTTAATATTGGCAAATGTTTCACCAATCAAATGGCGATTATAAAGTTCCCGTTAGAAATTACTCGCCAGTTTCTTCCTATTATGGTGAAATTATAGAACTTGGGTATGTGCAGTAGTTGAGCAATTGAATCCTGAGCTACCCCAATCTTGGCTTCTATTTCTATGTTCAGGGTTTAAAAGAACCTAACATGAAAAAGACGGCATCGTGAGGTCTCTTAGCTGGTTTCTTCTAGCTCCCTTCATCTCCTTTGAACCAACCTGTCCGTTTCGGGGTCCCCGAAAATTTCGAATTCGCCCCATTCATGGAGGTTGCATAGCGAGGGCGTTTATCCATTTTGGTAAGCAAAAAGAATGTAAATACTCGTACAAAACTATATTTTTAATCGTTACTTAGTTTTAGGGTCTAAAAATATTTTGGGAGTAAGTAGGTGGATATAAAATTAAATATTTTATCCTTGAAAAATAAACACTGCATGTTCATTGACTGAATTTATCAGGCATTTATAGTAGGTGCATTCTGTATCCTGCTAACGCTAAGTACAAAATATGAAGTTTCATTCAAATTGGTCCTGTTATTTCTAAAAATAAGGACGGTAGTTTGTTTTTAGTATGCATACATTACGCTATTAAAGTCGTTTTAAAAGTATCACACGTAACATTACTTTTAAAATATAGTTTCCATATACATAATCGGTACAGATTATTGTTGAAAGCTTTATTAAGTCTAAAACCGTGTAAGTTTCAAGTTAATTGTAATATCGCGTGATTTACTAAAAGGCTTCGCAACACGCTTATAATTTACAACAAAAAAAAAACTACAACTAAAAAATCAAAGTAATATTATATCGTGCTGTAATCCCAGTTAGCTGGTTCCTAAAAAAAATTACTCTTATCCCGAACCTGAGAACCGAACCCGGGACCTCATGCACAGCACTCGCTCTTACGACAACTAGATCCACGAGACACTTAAGTAATTAATTCTTATAAACAACTCAAACTCGGAATGCCCTCACAAGGGCTTTAAGAAAACTTCCTAATTATAAGTGCTCTCAAATTAGAAGAATACTTCATAAAGTTTAATGAACTCTGTAGAGTCTCTCTGTAGAGTGTTTTAATTTTACACAAGATTATAATCAGCTTATAATATTCCCACTTCTGGGACACAGGCCTTCTCTCTGTGAGTGGGAGTGTGCTATAATCTACCACTCGAGTTCAGTGCGGGTCGGTTGATATCACAAGTCTACGAATGTTTGGTTCTAGGTTATGTCCGTTTCCTCACGATATTTTCCTTTACCGTTTTGAGAGTAATGTATTTTAAACAACAGTTTCTTCAGTTTCAGTTTGTTTCAGTTTCAGCTGTTCCTCGCGGTTTCACCCTTAATGCTCGGCTTCTAAAGGTAGCCTGATGCCATGCCTATGGCATTCTTCGACGAATGGACTATCCATATCCAAAAATAAGTTTCAAATTTTAACTAGTAGTTCTGAGATTAGCGCGTTCATCCGAACCAACGAACTTTTCAGATTTATAATGTAGTATAGAAGTATAGATAGTCATAGATTTGAAGCCTCGAGTATGTCTTGTTCGTCCGTGAGCACATGATTAAATGTACCGAGACAGTGTAGTTTTGAGGTTTCTTTTATCCGGTGCAGGGATTAGTGGACATATGGACACTTGGACAGTCTTGTAGCATAGTGGACATTGTTATTGCCTCGCCACCATTGAATTCATGCTTTGTAGCATCCGAAGGGTCGTAATGCCGTAATGGTTAAAATCTCGTCTTTCATGCAAGCGATCAGAGAAGGGATAATTAATCACCTAGATTTTAACTTGGTTTGTGAGCCCCTGGCATTTATTAATGCATCCACAAGAAATACCGGTTGAGCAGTAACCAACCTTCCAGGTTGAAAAATATTTAAGGTGAAGGCAAAGCGGCACGTCGTGTGAACCGGTACGTACAAAGCGTTATACCAATAAATAAATAAAACTTGAGAGGTGTCAAGGGACACCCGGATGGAACGAAGTTACTGTATACACTCAACAAAAATAATCGTCGCGACTCCACTCCACTCCACTCCGCTCCCTCCTCCGCTCTAGCACCCTTTCGCAACGCGCGTTAAGGAACTTCGTTCCAAAAAGTGTTGTGACAACTTTTCGTAAGAATTTTTTCCGTCTAGCCCCCTTTCACAACGCGCGATAAGGACCTCGTTCCAAAAACTATGTCACTCATAAAATAAATCCAAGAATGGCTGGACCGATGTTGATGAAAGTTGGCAGTGTTGGCACAAAATATGAACCAACCTCAGTAAAAGTTATTATTCTTATAAATAAAATACCTCTGAAAAGAACAGCTATTTCTGCAAAAATGAAAAATGAACAAAAAATATCGCATGACGATATCGGTTAAAAATAGTAGGAGCATGCTCGGGTTTCAGTTGCGTTTAGAGATAAATCGCACGCGATTAATCGTAGCACGTGTGCCTCATGTCGTGTCGCAAAACTTTAGAATTTTTGCTGCTATTTTAATCGTGAGATTTTTTATGCCCGCGCGGCGTCTTATAGGTACAGCTTGACCAGAAGGTCTTGGAATGAAACTAATCTTTTTGTTTGCTGACAACGTTTTAAAATGTTTAGCATTTGATGTAAACAAAGAACGCAGGTTTGTCAGATTTATTATTGTGCCATAAAACTAACGTATTAAGAGAAAAAAATAATTAAAATCATTCAAAGTACTGGTAGCGAGAGCACAGTGGCGACTTCCGGTTTTCTACTCTAATTTGCCAAACTATAAGTACTCCAGGTGCTAATTATATTCAGCTTCTGAGTGTGAGTTACGGTAGCCTGATTGGTAAGGTGTCTGCAGTTATCCAGAACACACAGAATTTTTCTTTCTTCCAAAAACATCAATCGTGAGATTTATCAAAAAGTAAGTTGTAGAAAACGTCGTAAGAACACTGTCATGCCATAGAACCAAATTCGAAAATTTGTCTCATCTACTATCAAGCACTAATCCGTGCGTGGTGGATTCCACTATCTGTCATAGAGGAGACTTCCAGCAGGGGTCCCGGGACTGTCTCATCAGGTAACCATGACCCTGGAACGTAAAGGGCTATTGAAGAAAACCGTGAATCTAAGTTAGCTCGAGTTTGAAAGTCTCTTCCATCCCATCCTGGGTGGAGGACTCATTTGATGATTTTACCACGACAATGAAAATTGGGCTTGTATTACAACATTGGAAACTTTATGGGCTGTTTATGATTATGTTTTTTTGAAGTCCAGTGGCATTTGAGTTTAATATTTAATGTTTTTTTTTATTTATACTATTCATCATCATCATCAGCCTATAAGTGAGTATAGTAAGTGGTGATGAAATAAATTACACAAAGTAACGCGCCTGGCGGGGTTCAAACCCACGACCTACAACTCGTAAGTCGGGACTGATACCACTGGGTCACTACTGCTCTGCTTTATGCAGGTTTGGTCAAACGACCAAAGAGCCTATTCTCTTTGGTCGTTTGACCAAACCCGCGAGTCCAAACGACCAAATGCATTTTTGAATTGGTCGTTTTACTGTACAATAACTTTTAATTTTTTTTTTTTAACATGATTTTTGATGAATTTACTTTACGATCATTAATTTTCCCCGTCTGTACAACAACATATTGGCGCTACACCACGCTGCTTGTTGCGGTTTGCGGTCGCTCGCTGACGGCTCGTGTCGCCGGGTTGTGGTCTCACCCTTATGTCAGTGTTTGTGTTTTAGGTTACAAACACACTATAGTGCTTCCTAAGAGGCCACGTCGTTTGTCGTAAGTCACATTACAAATGTCACATTACCGTAACGTAGTGCACTATGCATTATGGCCCATTTTCATTAGTTGTTAGGGCTCGCATGCAGGGTGCGAGAAATTTTGATGATTTTACCACGATAAAAAAAAACACAAAAACGTGAAAAAATGTGCTAGGACCGTTATTCCCCAAAAGAATTACTGTGAACAAAGTTTGAATAAAAATTAAGCAATATTTGTTTTCGTGTTTTTTGATTTTAAGTTTTGCCTGAATTTTAAAATACCACTAAGTGGAATTCCGACATTTATTTACTCATTCAAAGATTGTATACATAAATATTAATTATTGTTTATTTTATAACGAATCACGTTTTGTGGCACAAGTAGGTATGTATAGGTAGGTATAGAAGCTAGCAGGTCAACCTACCCCAATCTGTCTTTACACTAATCAAAAATTAACCTATCGCTGTTGTGATAAGGTTGAAAAACTATTAAAGAAATTTGACAGATTGTGGTAGCTCGATGTGCTGGCGTCTGTACCTTAACGTTGTATTTATGTGGAATGTTGCGGTCTTGGTTACGGCGCCGACAGTTTGACGTAACATTTGAGGTTTTACTCACCACAAGTTGTATTAAAATTCTGTAAAAAAGTATATTTAAAATGTGAAGAAATTTTCCTGTATTGTGGATATATTCACTAATATTTACTGTCGTACCACACAATCTTTAAAACGTTTGTTGAACACTTGTCTAACAAAATGTCAGAATATGACGTTGAAATAAGGTCCGTTTTGCAGTCACACTTTTTTTAGACAAGTGTTCAACAGATGTTTAAGTTTTTGTAGTAACGCTGTTAAACTTTCCTACACAAACAGTTAAACTAAAACCAACTGGATAATTGTTTCTAGTACGAATTATTGGTTATAGGACACGCCTGTTTTCTCACCATGTTTTCCTTCACCGGTTTGAGAGTAGTGGTGATGAAAATAAAATATAAAAAGTAATACAGCTGGGTTTGAACCTAACAACTCGTAATTCGAGGACTTTACTCCTGGGTCATCACTGCTCTCTCAACTTAATGAGTAACTTTTGTTGAATTGCCCAAATAAGTAGAAATATGATTGCAGATACTTTACATTAGGTATGCCTACTGTTAAAGACATCTTGCCTTGTAAAACTAGCCTTTTATCTAAAATTATAATGATTGAAATTGCGTGACTTAGATCGTAAATACTTTCGAGGCTAATATAATTTTAAGAGTATCTTGATGAGGATTACTTTAATGTATTTTGTCGAGCACTCCGTTTTAATTAACGTAATTGGAAATTGAACTATCTCATTACTTATTTTGATTATGCTACTATGCTTAATCGAGCTAATGAATGAGATATACAATTTTATCCTAATAATCCATCATTCAAATTAATTTCTTCGTCATTTTTCGTAGTCAAAGAATCAGCTTTGCCATCCAACTCGGAAATACTGCCATCGTATTATTAATTATAATTATTAATAATTTATTTATTTATTTGGTCTACATCGACAAGTACATATCCTAGCTACCTGTCTGTTCCTAGGTTCCTACCTGCTTCTTTATACATACTAGCTGTTGCCAGCTGCTTCACCCACTACAACTCGAAAATTTTCCCAGACGAATGTATGTAAAATCGGCATAAAAACTATCCCATGTGTTAACCCAGGTTATAAACTATCTGTGTACTGAATTTCTTCTAAATCCGTTCAGTAGTTTTTGTGTGAAACAGCATCAAATATCTATCCATCCAAATAAACTTTCACGTTTATAATACTGAGGGCTGATTTTTCAATAGTCAGATAACCTTTATCTGAGGAATAAAAATGGTGGTTTGACAGCTTATCTATGGAATATAATTATGTCAAACCGTTATTTTGTTGTTAATATTACGTTTAACCGCTATTAAAAAGTCAGCCCTTAGTAGGAAAATCACCCTTTTTTTTTTTTTTTTTTTTTTTTTTTTAGGTGGTAAAATCATCAAATGAGTCCTCCCGCCCTGGGTGGGGCGGAAGGGACTGTCAGACTCTTACTGACTAAAATCCACCCGTGTTCCTTCCTATGCCCTTTATGTTCCGGGGCCACGGTAACCTGGGTTAAGAAAAAACCCGCGACCCCAGCAGGCATTTGGCGCGAAACACGACGCGCCACCGACCCGGGCTTGGTCCTTGGTCGGACGGCGAGCTACCCATCACTCACCGTCCGCAAGCCCGCTCCGCCGCTGTGCCCTCTGCTGATCAGAGGGACACGCGTTGGAGCATCCACACGACAGGCTATTTGCATACGGGCAAAGAGACCACTTGGGCACACAGTGCCCAAGGAAGAGTTTTTGCCCGCATCCCAGGGTGCACCGGCCCGAAAAACTGGTCTTCCCCCTGGACGTATCCGAGAGGGAACTCCAGTCCACGGGCGCACGTGGAGGTTTCCTGTCATAGCACCCCAGGAAAATCACCCTTAGAAAGTACCTCAGGAAGCGATAATTTCTTCTATTTTCAATAACCTACCGAGTCAATATTTAGATTGGCATCCCCATCCCAGTATTAATTGCTGCAGGCGACTGGTGTTTATTAAACATTTTAATTGAGTCTGATACACGTTGGTGACGCGACGATCGGAACCGACGCGCGTTCGCAATTACCGCTCACCTCCATAACTTTAAGTCAAGTGCGATGGAGCGATATTTTCCTGGATATCGATTTATTAGCTGTAGAGATACTACATCTTTTTCGAAAGTGCTTTAGGCATTCCTTCTACGAAGCAGCCCGGAGGACACGGTGGAGCATACGGTGCAGGACTGTCCCGTTTAGGCAGAGCACCGCCGTGTCCTCACGTCGGCGATAGGCGGAGACCTCTCGCGCCCGGCATTGGTAGAGGCTATGTTGCAGGGAGAGAGGGAGTGGGAAGCCGTCGCCTTCTTCTGCGAAGTAGTCATGCTCACGAAGGAGAAGGCGGACCGCGTGAGGGAGAGGACAGCGTCCTCCCTCCACCCCAGCCGCAGTGGTAGATACTTCTTCAGTTATCCCTAAACAGTGGTTTGAACGAAGCTAGATGTAGTATTTAAAGATGCGATTATTTTGGTCTAAAAAAAAGTGTTTGGAGGCATTTCGAAACCTTAATACTTTAAAATTGAAAATTTGAAAGAGGGAAAATTAATGAGCTAGATCATTTCGTTGATTTGTACAACTCGCCATTCGCTAAAATATGTTAAAACTCAATTTCCTACGGTTTTTCTCAAAAAATTGCGGGCACTCGTGTTTTATACTAATAAACTATATTTCATACACAACACATACACATTATTATAAAAATATCCTATGACAACTATTACCTCCTAAATATCCTGAAGTGTGGAACTTAAAATCTAAGCATGATTATATTATTATGAAAATTTACTGTACACATTTTATATCCAATTTTTTTTAACAGAGTAAAACCCGCCGCAAAAGCTAGTAATTAAATAACGTTTGAACAAGCCTGCATTGTCGCTAGGCAATCTCATTTTTCTTAGCATCGCTTTGTGAAAAATTCCATTAATATTGATTTGACGTCGTTTTCCCTTGCGTCGGGATGGATGAGTCGAAAATATGAATATAATGGATGGGCGCGTACGGATACGGCATTACGATCAGTTTGGTGATTTTTATCACTTTAGGAGAATTATGAGATGTTATTAACTTATTATAGAGTGTTAAAAAAGTCTTGTTTGAACCTGCGAAGGAATTGAAAGTATTGATTTTCATTTTTTTTTTAATGTAACGCTTGTAACTTAATGAGTACCTTGGTAAAATAATTTATTAAAAACTTGGCACTCCAGTCACTTTTCGCGTAATGGCCTCACAATCAAATAACTGACAATCAAACATACTATAGTTGGTGCAAGTTAAGATGGCAATAGCGGTCATTGACCTTTACCTAATAAGTCCTCGTATGATGACATAAGATCGAAATAGCATTTTTCTGTGAAATGATGGTGTTTACTTGTGAGTCTTAAATATAAAAATAATATAAACTCTTAGGTATACGTGACATATTTTTACCATTTTGATATTTTATGAATACTTAAATACTTCTATCCTTACAATATACTTACTAATTTATTCGGTATTTTATAAAAATGCTAATTCTGATCTGTGTCATTATACGAGGACTTATTAGGTAGGGGTCAATGTCCGCTATTGCCATCTTAACTGGCACCAACTATAGCAGATGAATGTGTTCGCATTTTAAAAGTTTGTTAGATTCCGGGGCAAGAGTAGCAAAATGGGCACAAAAATTAGCATTTTATTATATTTCATGAACATTTAGCACACATTATATTTAGGAAATGTAAAAAAGAGACGGGACGCATTGGTTACCAACTAAGAGTTGCAGTAATATGCATAGAATTTTACTATATTTTCTTCGCTCATGTTCTAAAAAGTACATACCAGAAGAAAATGAAATTATTTGCCAGGTAAACGGAGTTATTACCTGCTGCGAGGACAATGCAGGGTGTATGAATTTAAATTAGAACACGGTACTGTTTGCACCTCCGCTCCGTCGTGCCGACGCCTTAGTGTCATTATCATGGTGTTCATTTAGTACAGGGCTGCCACATTAATATTTTGCAGTCTAAGAATGAAATTCAGCACCTATTGCCATATAGGAAAAACGAATAGCCACTTTAGCATTTTTCTTTATGGCAATAGGTGAGGGGTTGAATGTGGAAACGAGGGTAGAAATTATTGGAGGTTGAACGCGGAATAAACCCTAAAGACAACGGTGTTAATGTCAAATATTTTGACACTTGACAGCAGCTTGACAGTGATTGTGACCGAAATACCATCTCTGGAGTATAAGGTACTGTGCAATCCTTCCCTAGGTTCGTTCTGCATTCTAAATCCTCTGTGTAACGTCAACGCTCCCATTTGTTTCCCATTTTTCGTCATAGCCAATTAGTCTTTAGCTAACCCGCGCAACCACAATATTTACACGAACTCTATTATAGGTACAAAATACGAGTAGCTGTGACATTTATAATTTATTTATTTATTACAGGTGTGCATAATTATATTTATAATTTGTTTATTTATTATCTTCAGGCTGGGTCTGACTCGCGTGCGTATCGCGTCTGTATCGCTGCAAGCGTGCGAACGGCTCGTTTAAAAAATGCGGTATGCGTAGGCCTTTATTCTAATAGCAATTGGTGTCACCCAAGTGTAAACTGTATTTCAAACAGGTGCTACAAGTTGATACAAGTTGCTATACAGTACAAAATGTGCCAACCCTATGCATACCGCATCAGCCGGTCCGTTGTACCAGTTTGTAATCGTATTTTGCCGTAACCCATAATGCGGCTTTTCTTCAAATATTCTCATAATGAATGATGTATAGTAGATGAATAATATGCTAACGCTTTCATCCCTATGTATTGTTAAACATAACTTCTCTTTGTCTTTATGCGTACGTGCTTATTACTCGAGAACTCATTATCTTATAATGAATATCTCATTATCTGAACGAGCGTACGTAAAGGTGGTTTAGATCAAACGCATATTATGTTATTGAGCAAAAGGATAATTTATTCCATTTTAATATTTTTGTCGCCATTTTAGACTACAGTTTTGTCGGTACAGTTGGCGGACTGGTTAAGACATGGACTGTCGCACTGCGTGTCACGGGTTTGATACCCATACGGAGCAAATATTTGAATGTAACCTGGGTCTGGATTTTTGTGCATGTGAGTTTAAGTGCTTGTAAATTTTGACTGGCCTGACTGCTATGCCGGAGGTCGTGGGTTCGATTCCCACCCAGGACAAATGTTTGTGTGATTCACGCACGATCATTTGTTCTGTGTCTGGGTGTAATTTATCTATAATATGTATGTATTTAGAAATATAATAAGTTTAAGTACGTTTATCAGTTGTCTAGTACCCATAACACAAGCTCTGCTTAGCTTGGGACTAGATGGCATTGTGTGAAAGTTGTGAAAAAAAAAGCACCTACGATATAGGAGAAAATACCAGTGTTACCAGTGTACAAAATTTCATTAAAAAATAATAATTAAAGTCGTTAATATGACGATTTGATTTACGCCTTTCACGTGCTCACAGTCTCGCAAAACAATTAAAAAAAGAACAATTTCTTTCTTCATGCAATAATACAAATGGATTTCCCTTCACAAAGGTGAGCGCTATCAATCATGAGATATGATCAGCGTTGTTATCAGTCATCGACCTTCACCTCAAAAGATGGCTGCTTACTGATAACGCTACCTCATTCATTTTCATCAGAAGAAAGTAGAAAATTTTTCGGTTGTTTGAAATGACAGTGAAGCATTTTGTTAGGGAAACCGTGCTTTTGGGGTGCTAATTGGACATTATAACATTTAACACTAAAAAAAACTAACACAAAAAGTGTAAAATAACTAATTTTTCGGAATTTTCTTTTTGCCACTGACGTCCGAAAGATAAGTTATTGAACCCTTTATAGTTCAAATATTCAACCAAAATTCTTGTCAAATTCGTAATTCGTAGCAGCAGTAATAACATAATCCAAGTACACAATAATCGGATCCAAATAGTTAAAAGAACCAGATGACAAAATATATACTGCATTGAACAAAAAAATATATCCCAAAATGGTTCACCCAGTCGTAAGTTACGAGGTAACAAATATGAAAGAAATAATACAGTCGAATTGAGAAACTCCTCTTTTTTTGAAGTCGCTTAAAAAGCTTTAGCATGGTCCCATTGACACCGTTTCAATATGAAACTTTATCATACTACTACATCTTTGTGAAAATTATGCTACGTGTCGTGCTACGGGGCCTACGCTTGTGCTACGGCGTAGCTAGCTACTACGTTTACATGTAGTACCAGCCATAAAGAATTACATCGATCTATTTTTAGTATGAATACAAACTCAGCTTTGTAAGGACTAACTACAACGAATTACGTGTGTGACAGAGATGATGCTATAAGAAGCCAAAACTAGTTTATCCTTCCAAAGATGGTTGATGTGCAATGGCCTGTACCAGTTCAAAATAATGAGTATGTAGTATAGAAAACTTGTAGAAATAAGTACTAGAATAAAAATAAAAATAAAATGACATTTTTAATTTTATTTTAATCACACCATAAAATTCGTTTGCTCTTGAGGCAAATAGCTAAAATGATTGTCGATTCTTAATGTCAACGTTTTTATAAATTAGGGAGCCACCATCACGCAATTGGATTTTTATTTGATGTTAACGGTCTTCTCCAGATGCCGGCCAAATATTGGAAACCAATATTCATTAAGAGACGTTCCTTAAATGACCTTAAATTTCGGCAAAATTGACAAAATGCGTTAAAAGTTAATTAGGTTTTTTGGAAGAAATTATTTCTTTTTTTGGCTACCAGTGTTAATTGGTATGCCTCACCAGACGGGTATGCGGACGGCGAGTAAAGGGCGACTCGCTGTCTGATCATGGATCTATCCGGGTCGACGGCGCGTCCTGTTCCTAAAGCTGTCAGCAAATGACGGGGTCCCCCTTTAGAGGGCCAAATCCTGCTGGGGTCGCGGGATTAACGGGTAACTGTAGACCCGGAAAGTAAACGGTTATTGAAGGACACAGTACAAGACTGACAGTCCCTTTTGCCCTTGCCCTGGGTGGGAAGACTCATTTTTGATGATTTTACCACGCTTAAAAAAATTACGTCCTGTTAGTAAACAAGGCTCAGGTAAAATACTGATTGACTGACAACCAGTCTAGCGGTAACAAGGTATTGTATTACAAGTACCCTTAGCACGAGTTTTCAGTATTTGAGACGTAAAGTAAACTGGAACTTTAACAATTTCAAATTGACAATTTTCAAGGAAAAATTAGTTCCTTCTTCGCACACCAGAGGCGTTGTTCAATTTTTTCATACAAGAAACGCTGTAAATACTGGAAAGACGCTGTTAAGTAAAAGAGTGAAAACTCATACTAAGGGTACAGGTTACTAGGTTATGGAAGTCACAATCGATCCATGTAAAATATTGATATTAAGCTGGAAGCCCGGGTGGGAGGAGTCATTCGATGATTTTGACCTGTAAAAAAAAACCGGAACCACCTAGCTTACTCGCGACCATTTTTGTTGGTCATGAGTGAAGCACGCTTGACCATTATCTTATCGGAGCCCAGCGCCAAACAATTTTTACTGTGTTCTAGTTTCATACGTATTCATAGTAATATTTTCTTGCAAAATATTTTACACAACAATGTGTTAGCGAAACGAGCGCATCTGGGCTATTAAGACGTTAGTTTGAATAATATGAATATTTTTAAGTTAAATCTGAAATAAATTACAAAATAGAGCTTTATGTTACAAAGCGGTAGCCGGTACACATGCAATCTTCTATAGCAATAAGTTATTCAAAGTAACAACATTTTTGGTCTAAGAATAAACATTGCCATCCAACGTGGCAATGCTGTCAGTCTTTTGGGCACGTTCCCGGATGACAGCGATGTGGAGGAGTTCTTTGACACCTAAGTGTCTCTTCCCATTTTGTGTTTTTAATTTAGTAATATTTTAGTTTTAATTTAGTATCTTTTGTAAATATTTACATTTAGTTATGTATATGTAATATAAGAATCTTTAAGTAATATTGTAACATACAACATAATTATAGGAATATAAGCTACTAAAATATATAACAAAACTAAACTATTACAAGGCAACAAAAAACTCCGCTTCGACGCTCTCAGCTGGTAATGTACTCAAGAGACTGGAGGCGTTTATAGCAATTACCGAATAATAATATACTAAAAAAATAATAACCACATAATGTACAAATATAAATGAAGACACAAACAGAATGAAGAATTCTTGTTATTATTTTGTGAAGAATGACGTATAAAAACGACGCAATAGTGACGACAATCGCGTCTATACGTCTCATTTACTAAACAAGTACTAAGATCACTTTACATACATTAGGACATATCTAACATGAAGCATAACATACCTGACAAGTGACGAAAAGTAACGAGACGTGAAAAATAAACCATCCTTACACATTAACGTGAGAAGATCAAAGCCTTAATAGTATAAGATACGGGCGAAAAATGACATTCAGTCATCTGTATAATGGATGAAAAGTACTTAAAAGTCCACAGTTGGCTAAAAAATCCTCAAAACTCTCTTTTTTTAAATAAAACATTTTATATAATATTTGTCCTGTGTGGGAATCGAATCCACGACACGAAGCACAGTAGTCAAATGAGTTTACGGAATCAATATACCAACCAAGTACTTACGTAGAAGTATTACGACGATAAGCAAAGGCTGGGTTGCTTTATTATTTTCCACTGGTTTCAAGCGCCCCGGGAAAAGAGCACATGGTAGATTCCTACCCTGTAGGTAGATTTGAGAGCTATGGGATTGATTTGAGAGCTATGGGACATTACAAGCAGTGGTGGCCCAGTGGTATCGGTCTCGATTTACGAGTTGTAGGTCGTGGGTTCGAACCTCGCCAGGCGCATTACTTTGTGTACTTTATTTCATTAACACTGCTCTCAAAACGGTGAAGGAAAACATCGTGAGGAAACCGACATGTCCTAGAACCAAAAATTCGAAGATATGTGACATCCACCAATCCGCACTGGGCCCGCGTAGTGGGTTATGGCCCACTCCCTCTCACAGAGAGGAGGCTAGTGTCCCAGCAGTGGGAACATTATAGGCTGATGATGATGATTACAAGAAAGATTTAAAAAAAATCGTCATTGTCCAGATTTTTTAGTCAACCCAGTTGCGGCTCAGCCATTACTAGATATGTTCATTTTCAATACAGGATGAAAAAAAAATAGTAAAGGTCTTTTCTCGCCCGTATCTTAGACTATAATACGAAAGAGAAGAAAATCTCCTAAACCAGACGTAAAGGTAGATACGATAATGTATGCGTGTAAAATTCCTTACACTTTTCATGTACGTACCGCAAACAAATTCAGGCCATCAAGCCTTTGTTACCGGCTCGTCTGAAGAGGCTTTACATTATAAATGTTCCTCATATAAATTCATCATGTATTCTGTATAGCTATTTGAGTTTCTAGGTTGTGACACGGGCCTTAGCTTTGATTAAAACGACTTATTTTGCTGGATTATGAGGCTGATGTGATTTTGTGGAACTATTTTGGTTCTTGTTAGACTTAATACGTATAAAATCAGGAATGTAAGGGAAGATGTGTATCTTTCAGAGTTGCAGGTCTGTCTAGGCTGGATACGGTGCACCCAGGGTCTAAATCTGGTTTTGTATCCCAGTATCGCGGGATATTGGCCGCGGGAATTACCGAATTACCGTGACCCTGGAACGTAATGGGCTATTTAAGAACACCGTGGGTTTTAATCAGTACAAGTCTGACAGTCCCTCCCGTTCTGCCCTGGGTGGGAAGACTCGTTTTATGATTTTACCACGTAATAAGTTAACTTAAAAAAAAGTATCGAGGAATATTACCGAACCCCAAGCGTTCACCGCGTACATAAGCTAGTTTTTACCTATTTTTCAATGCAACAGTAATGGATATGTTGAACATGAATTTCTCACAGCATGTCCGAAGTGCCTCCAAATTTTACGACGCACATAAAATTCTCAGGAAGGCGTCGCCTCAGGTGAAAGGTGACACGTGAGAGAATGTTGGAATTTCCATGACAAGGTAAGATTGCCAGTATTTTACAGAAGATATGGGACTATTACTTAGAACATCTAGGTCTATCTTTGGCCATTAGTATCAGAGCTTTTGGATATTAAATTAGTGAAAAAAAAAAGATTCCGACGAATTGAGAACCTGCTCCTTTTTTTGAAGTCAATTAAAAATACTATATAGCCACTTGTGACGACACTAATTTCAACTTGAGGCAAGTTTGATAAGTGGTACAGGTTTATTTATTCAACTATTTGTGTAAGCCTGAACCTGGAACGTAAAGGGTAATTAAAAGAAGAGGGTGGATTTTTAGTGAGTAAGAGTTTGACAATCTCTTCCGCGACACACGGGTTGGGAGGAGTCATCAGTCCCATACACATTAACCATTCTTTTTATTGTTTTTTTTTTTAACCTATGTTGTCCCACTGCAGGGCAAAGGTCTCCCCCATAACCTTCCAATCTGTTCTGTGTATGACATTGTAAAAATAGTTAGTTGAACTTTTGATTTAACAACTGGCCCTAAATGCTGAACATTATAAAACAAAATGCCATAATAGTTCCGTCAATCTAGCCGCTAGATGGCGCGAGCTCACCAAAGGGACAGGAACTCCTGCGCACTAACGGAACTCAGTAAAAACTGTTTCGCGCCGGCGGCCCCCGACAGAATGGTGCTCGCGAGCCAGGCAGCCTTGGTGAGGTCTACCACCAGCAACAGAGCACTCTACCAAAGCGTAAGCGCTCATTGGTCAAATCAAAAAGCTCTTTAACAAATCCTGTTTGACTTGAGTTTACGCATTAAGTGTTGTAAAACATGATTGTTGTCAAAATGTCAATTATTTTTTATCAAGAACGCTTTTCATATAAGTAAATAAAGAAGTATATCAAACGGCTCTTTTGTATAACGTAGAAACCCGTGACATCGCTAAGATATATTATTATGTAATTTGGTGAATCACAACTAAAACTTATTCGAAATCTGGTTTCCAAATTATGTTGATGTCTTTTGCATTTTCAACGTTATGACAGGGTAAGTAAAGTTGTGATCAGGCCGGTAGCTATAATGTTCCCGCCTGCTTCGACACAGGCTTTATCTCTGTGAGAGGGAGTGCGCGTACGCAGGCCTAGCGTGGGTTGGTAGATATCACATGTCTCCTAATTTTTCCAAGATGTTTATGCCATTTTCCTTCATAGTTTTGAGAGCAGTGCTTATTTAATAAATTATTTAAAGTAATACACCTAGCTGGGTTTGAACCCGACAACTTGTATCATATGGCTATTATCATTACGTCACCACTTTTCTTCTTAGATAGTTTTTGTACCACATTAGGAATTTCTCTTGTGACCTGGGTGCGATTACAAACATAGAAACTTACATACACAAACACGCAGACACGGAACAACTTCATTCTTTCTTTTTCTTTCTTTAGATCATACAAGTATTTGATTCTTACGGGGATCGTTCAGCTAGTGTTCCAATCAACCGACGCCGACGATTCAACCGTAAAAAACATTGTTTCATCATCTGCCTGCCTTTTCCCAACTATATTGGGGTCGGCTTCCAGTCGAACCAGATGCAGCTGAATATCAGTATTTTAGGTGGAGCGACTGCCTATCGGAACTCCACAACCCAGTAACTGGGTAATACGATACCCCATGGTAAGACCTGTTGTCAGACTTTAGAGCTTCTGACAAACAGTAATCACTTTCAAGGATCTACAAATGACAGCCGGAACCAACGGCTGCCATTTAGGTGCTTTCCGAGGCACGGAGGAAACTCGTTATGACAGATGGTCACCCATCCACAGACTAACTTCGGCAAGCGAGGCTTAACCCGGAAGATCAGCCTATGCGGCTGTAATTATTTAGCCACGAGCTCCTCATCAAAACATTGTTTATATTTCTGAAAACAAAATCACGAACGTAGTGTAAGTATGTAAAACTCATATGAAGCAATATTAGGGTTCCCGCACATGGAGCATTACGCGGCGAACGAAACTTTATAGGCCATCTTACAGTGAACGTCTTGAACAAACATTGTAGGTTTATGTTCAGTGATAGTACCGAAGTAGATACGTGCTTGAATGTAACGACAAATAATGTCGTGACAAGGTTTTATAAACTTGTACTGTCTGCGCTATATTTTTTTGAGGTTCCGTACCTCGAAACCAGGAGATTATAGGATCACTTTGTTGTCCGCTTGTCTGTCTGTCAAGAACTATTTTGTAGTTGAAATTAATTTCTAATAATCAAGTTTGCAATCCGTTAGAACGGAAAAAATACATGTTGTAGGTATATTTTCATCATGGATAGTCTAAGGTATGTATATGAATGAAAAAGGAGTAAATGATACTGTAACGTCTGATAGGGGAGAATGGAAGAAAAAAAAAACGTGTTGCGCCGCCCCCAAGTATAATGGGATAAGGGCAGATGATGAGGTATATTTGCATCCTCGCAAGGTTAATCAAAACCATTGCTCTATGTTTCCCGTTGAATCTTCATATTTGGCAAAAAGCAAGAACTTAGAAGAATAAAGGAAAATATCTGAAAATTGGCACAAAATAACACACAATAAATATTTTGCAGCTCATTTTACATGAAAGAAAAATTATAACCGCTGTGCGGACGGGTCAGAGCCCATTCGTACCCTAAAATTCGTACCCCAGCATAAAAGTTGTGGATTCGGCCCCTATATAGGTGCCCATTGGTCTCCTGGTAGGGTACCAATTAATATTTTAATAAAAAATATTATTTTTAAGGTACCCATTCGTCCACTCTAATTTAATACAATATAATTTAATGATTCGGCACCTATTCAGGTGCCTATTGGTACCCTGAGATAAAATTAGCTATATTGTACAAAAGAAACGGTTAACAGAGTACACTTGTGAACAGTTTATTAACGGAATTAATTTAATAAATTATAACAGCTCATTGAAATAACCTCGTTCTTTTTGAAGTTGGTTAAAAAGAGCTATGATAAATGATAATCCGTCGTGATAATAATAATTATAACCTGTCGATAGGCTTACGATGTAAAATTATCTCTCTACGAATGGCTTGTTAAAAAAAAACGGGTTACAAAATTAGATAAGGTGTTTTGTTTGTATGTTATGGCTGCCTCGGTGACATATTGGTTCTTGAAAGTGACTGCGAATACGAGACTGTTCAATGCGTCTTTGGTCTTTTATTATGAAGTTCGCCTAACGAAATGTTTAGAAAAGTTTTTTTGTAGGTAATTTTGAACTTTTTTGTGGTTGTTTTGAAGTCGGTTACATTTTTTTTTTTGAAAAAGTTTTTTAATTTTAGTTTCACTATTCAACCCAAATTTTATGGATTCATATGGCAGATATACTAAATATATCGAACAAAAAAAGAATCATCGAAATCGGAACAGAAATCTCGGAGTAATCGGTGTAGACAAAGTTGAAAACTTTTTAGGGTTTTGTTGATTTTCTAAAAGTGCTAGTCCGATTTCGATAAAATTGTAATGGGACCATTACGGAAGTATACCCTATCAAAAAAAAAGAATTTTTCAAATCGGTTTTGCGACGGAGTTATGCCCGAACAAAAAAAATACAAACGTCGGAATTGAGAACCTCCTCCTTCTGGAAGACGGTTAAAAATAATGAACGTTCTAACATTAATTCTGTTTTTCTCCAAAAATTGCGTTAAAATTGGTAAGTACTCTCTAGATGTGCGCGGGGTATGGAATGCAGAAGCGGGAGGAGTAATAAACTTAGCCAGAGTATCTGCGCGCAAGCAAATTAGATTTAAGTTATTATGATTTTGCATGTATGTTGGTAAGTTGGTACTCGTATATAAACAAAAAAATAATAAGTGATATTTACTGTTGATATTTGTGTTATATTTTTTTTTTGCATATTTTACATTTAATGTTGATTTATATATTTATGATGGTCAATCAAGGCTGATTTGTGTAAAAAGAGTTGTATTTTGTTAGTTTATAGGACATTGTGATTTTGCATGTGTATTTGTTGTTAGTAAAAATGTTGGTTTTACGTTGATAAAGACTGATTTTACTTTTTTATGCTTATTTTGTACAAAGTTATTGTAATATTGCATTATTTTGTAGATCTATATACCTGTACAAAGTACTAACATTTAATTGTTATTTTTGTTATATTTGGTTATTTGTTTGTCCACTGGATGTAAATTTATCTAAAATTCAATTACTACTGAAATTTTATTTAAATAAATTAGTTACACAGTTTTATTTTACTGCATAAATATTATTATAGTTATCATATATTTTGCTAAATATTTACTAATGTACAAGAAACCAAAAGTTAATTAATTATTTTAAAGACTGACTTAATGCCCAGAGCCTAGCGGCATTTATTAAACTTAATCTTATTTGAAATAAACACGATATCTACCGAATTACTATATTTTTTATTTTACCCTTTTCTGCGCGACTGTACCAGGACTACCAAGCTGCAGTAATACACATGTACATGTACTTATATTAGAAGAATGAATAAAAATAAATATTGTTCAGGGTACGAGCGGGCCCCTTAAAACTTCCAGGGTACGAGTGGGCACAGGGTGCGAATCTTAGGGTACGAATGGGCTCTGACCCGTGCGGACTACGGAACCCTCGGTGCGTGACTTTGATTCGCATCTGACTGTTTTTTTTTTAACCGACTACTGGATAGTAAATTTAATGGTTGTCGCTTAGTAATATCAGTTGTATGATTTGATGTACTAGAATAAGCAACGTTTCTTGGGATAAAGACGGGACGCGAGGTATAATGGGGTCATACACTCTTAAGCATACTTAACACAACTCCAACGTAGCGCAAGCGCCATCAGGACGTCATTTGCAAGCGGTCATTAACAAATGGCATCCTGTTGGCGGTTGTGCTACGTTAGTATTGTGTTAATCTTGCCTTAAGTGTGCGATTTCCCATCACACCCCACGTCCCCGTCTTATACATTGTTCCCTTAAGTCCGTGGATGGATGATTGTTTAGTTTACACTTAGGCTCTTATGTGTCTGTAATAGCTTATGATAGAATTATAGTGTGACCTTTTGATTTTTTTCTTTTTATATTTTCTAAATTATTTAAACGACTGTTCCCACTCCTGGAAGTTACTATCCGACTGCTTTTATTTTCTACCATCAATATGGAAAGTAATTAATAAATATATTTTAATGAAAAGGAAAAATCAAACTAGTCAGTTAAATTATTAAAGAAAAAGTTCTTTTCTATAAGAAAATGTTGTATAATATAATAAAGTAAATACTAATTTATTAAACAATATCTGGTTTACCGAGCTTCGCTCGGTATTTAAAATGACTATATCTTGGGAATCGAGTATTTCTCAAACCTGGGACTACTTGATAAATCGATTCCTTGAGCCGAAAAACCCCTAATCTGTAACTTTCATGAAAATCCTTTTAGCCGTTACCGAGATCATGATTATATATAAATATACAAGAATTGCTCGTTTATAGATATTAGATACAAAACACTATAGGTACAATCATTAACTAAAACTAAATATTTTCACGTAAGAAAATGCTCAAATGCTCATATCCACTTATAATAATGTGTATAATTAAGTAAAATTACACGATCCTAGTATGTAACAAACTTGGTCTTAATATAATTTGAGTTAATTTCTACATTCGCAATACAGATATTCAGCTCATAATTGCAGATTGCATTCAAGAGTCGGGGTTTCCTCTAAGAAATTAGAAAACTTATACAGCGTGTATGAAAATAATTCCAGTCTATTACATTCCCACTGCTGGGCCAAGGGTTTTTAAAAGGCGCCATGATTTACACACATAAAAAACTTAAAAAAAAAAAGTACCGACTTCAAAAACAAATACAAAAAAGTTTAAAATAACCTTTCTTTCGGAAGTCGGTGGGTTTGATTTTTATTATTTCATTGACTATTGCCACCGACTTCCGAAAGAAATGTTATTTTAAACTTTTTTGTATTTGTTTTTGAAGTCGGTACTTTTTTTAAAAAAGTTTTTATTTTACTCTTTTTAGTTTATTTATTAAATATTCAACTCAAATTCTTGTAAAATACAAAGTTTTCTTACATGATGTGCACTAATCTTGTAATCCGTCACAACGAAAAAATCCGTATCTCTAAAACTACTAAACCGATTTTGATGAAATTTGCAGTGTACCCTAAGTTGGACAATACCTAGTACAACAAAAAAAGAATTACTTAAATCGGACTTGTAGTTCCGGAGATATGCGTGCACAAACATAAAAACATACATACATTCATACATACACTTATAAAATTTTGTACATTTGTTCAGACGCTGATATAGACTAACATATCCGAAAACTGGGCAGTTCTGATAATATTACATACATACGGGTCGAATTGATAACCTCCTTTTTTTGAAGTCGGTAAAAAGGTCTTCGATTACTTTGACCAATCGAAAATCTTCTTCTTACGGTGGATTAAATTACGTTTTTTCCCTTTTTTAGATTCTTTGTATTAAGTTACAGATTTAGGGCTGATTTCTGAATAGTCAGATAACTTTTATCTGAGGAATAAAAATGGCAGTTTGACAGCTTATCTATGGAAATATGTCAAACTGTTATTTTAATACCTCAGTTAAAAGTTATCTGACTATTGAAAAATCAGCCCTTACAATATTAAACAATTCTCGTAAAACAGATCAATTGTTTAAAAAAAAACAGCTTATACACAAATCACAGACTTTTTTTTTGTGCTGCTTTTGCTGTTGATTTTGCTCGCGGCTTCGTTTGCGTTTATTTGGAATAACTTTACATTACCGTACTTCATACTACATTTTACTCGTACACCATCTATTATTCTATTAACGTTATTGTTATTTTTCTCAGGAACAGTACATTTTTTTAGGTAAAAAGGTACTCTATGTCCGTCGCTGCACAAATATACACTTAGGATCGATTCAGTGGTTTGACATGAGAAGGTATGAAACAAACTTACTTTCACATTTGTATTAGTTAGGTTAAGTTAGGATAAGTCCAGGTTCTTCAAGGTGTATAAGATATTCTTAGAAAGTACATAGTCATTTAAAAAGACACATTGGTGGGAACCAGACTGGATATGCACAATTTTTTTTTAGCGTGGTAAAATCATCAAATGTGTCCTCGAACCCAGGGCGGGGCGGGAGGGACTGTCAGACTTGTACTGACTAAATTCCACGGTGTCCTTCATTAGCCCTTTACGTTCCATGGTCACGGTAATGGAATAAGTTCCGCGACCCCGGCAGGCTTTGGCCCTCTACTGGATATGCACTGGCAACCCCTTACAAAAGAGGCGACTCCTGTTATTCACCTTTTGCATCGTCCTTTTGATACAAGCTGTATATTGTAATTACTTTCTCCACATCATAAATGTTCAGTTTTGAAGCAGCTTGAATATTATGCTTACAAGAGACTGGAACATTAATGTATATTTGCTAATTAGCTTAGCTCTGGGCCACAAGGCTTGCGACAGCGTCTGCGGTACGAAATAAATGCATGAAGGTTGTTTTAAGCATATCAAAAATTACCTCAACGCAAATGTAACTGAGTGAAGATTTTTTTTAATGACTGTAATGGGAACAGGGTGTACAATTCTTCAATACTCAATTAAAGAAGGATCATTTCAAGTAGACGAGTGTTGTTACTGGTACTCTTCGGACCGCATTTGTCAGAAATTTCTAGTGTATTAATAGGTAATTGCTTGCGAAAAAACTCTCATATCGAGATGATACAGGATTTTGATTTTAGGTTAATAAGGGTACGTTTTTATGTACGATGCCGCTAAATATTCATGCGATAGAAATGAGTTGCGTATTTGTGTGTCACTCAATAAAGGTCGCGTTGGCGTAATGTATTTGCAAATTAGTTAAGAGATTTACAATAATGGTGTTACTATAGATCCGGAACTAAGTGTATAGAGAAAGTTTCTAGGGTCATTCAGGTGAATCAAAGATCACAACTTTGTCTAATCTGATTAACCTTAGTTCAATAAGGTCAGATATAATAAGATATTAGGGATACATGCATGGGTTGGGTAGGCTTGACTTATGGAAGGCCTATGAACTGGTCGACCTCATGGAAACTGTCTAATTTGATGGACCTTGACTAGAAGGTCAGAAAATATGGATATTGAATAATTTTATAGATCTGTACCTAGTATGTAAGAAGTTCGTAAATAGCAAAAACATTAGAATGAGATAAACACTATGTGCCATCTCTCTCAAGACAGTGTTATTAGTTAACCATTGGTAAATCATAATGGCGCCATCATTTTGTAACTTGTCAAAATCAACGATTATGAAAATCAATGATAGACCATTCTGACACTATAGTAATAGCAGTCTTGAGGTCCAGGGGGAGCCTTTGACTATGTGTGAGCATTTGCAATGAAGTACCTATACATTTATTACAATCTAAAAGCCATTTAGTGCAATAGCGATTTCTTCATTTAAATAGAGTTTCCAAAACATATTTGTGAAAATATTTTGCATGCAGAATGACTTTTCTTGTGGCCATCCTATGGGCATGATTTCTCATATGTATGCGAATCAAATAAATGATAATTCCCAGTAGATCATATAAGGGTCCTTCAAGCCTGAAAATAAATAGGTATTTATTTAACCCTCAGCACCCTCGCGGCCCAGCCGTGTAATACCGTTTCGAGAGCTTAGTTTGTCCAACATAACACGACAGTCCTGTGACGTCATAAAACCCTCCGTTCAACCACAGTGTAGAGATAATCAGTAAAACAAGTAGAAATGTATTTTTTTTAATCGTTGCCCCAGATTAGTATCAATTTTGTGTCGGGGGTGCGTTTACAAACATTTTAATTAACGTACACAAAATCCCAGACCCGGAACAACTACTTGTAGATAATACAAATATTATTGTTGTTGTTGTGGGTTCGATTTCCACTCAATTTTTGAATGGCCTCTTAGGTAGTTGCTTTGGGTCCAGTTATTGTAGAAATGAGTTTAAATTTTTTTAAATGGACTCATGACACAAGAGAAATTACAAATGTGGGGCAAAGTTAAGAAAAATTTGGAATTATTCGAAGTATCCTACAAATATTAACTTTTTCCGTACAGGAATGGAACCCGTGACACACTGCGCTGCAGTTGCTCGACGTTTTGCTGAACTGAGCCTATTTGGCGCAGCTGCTGTGAGACACACAAAAAATATTCTTTTATATTTTCTTGTATTTAAGTTTGTTCTTTTTTTTGCGTTTATTTTATTTTAAATGTGTGTGTCTTTCGTGGTTCCTTTGCGCCAAATAAATGGTTTTTCTTTCTTTCTTTCATAATGTCAACCATGCCATTCTATGTTCGTCCTGAGCTGAGATACTGTATGTCAACACTAGACTGTGGCTCAAGTAACACTCAAACGGGTTTTATTGCGATCCGTGTAATCATACTATTTGTATGAGTGCACTATTGGGACGATTCGACCCCCGAGTTGCTGACGGGTTGGTTATTGATTTTAGCATGTCGGTCAGTGTTATTATATGATATTTGGTCTGAAGTGAATTGAGTGCTGGACTGAAGTACTGTTTGCAGATCAGATGTGTTTCCATAAAATCTCTTGGGAAGGCACAAATTCTGAAGGATGGCAATTTTTTTAACAAGAATTTATGAAACTTATTTTTTCTTGTAGTGGCTCCTTCTGCTCTGGATGGAGTGGAGGATATTGTCAGACTTATACTGATTAAAATTCAAGCAAAAAACAAGACACTTGTGAATTGTCAAAAAGCAAAAAGTTCTTCCATTATGAAAGACCCCACCGTACACCCACCGTAAATTCTTCACAAACATACTATAGCACTAGCAGCGATGACAAGTGTAACATTTGCCATTAAAATAATTATTGAACACTGACATTTGAGGAAGGTCCCTTCGGTCGGTCGATCAACAGCTGGAACAGGCAATAAAGTAGAAATCAGCACTTCTGGATACAGCTCGTATACACAAGTGGCTACCTCTACCATGAACCCTGACCACCGGCAGTTCTGTTACTTTTGGTGCCTAGAATGGATCCTGGGCCCGATACTGGTGGACTACTACTTTTAATAATTATGTTTATTTATTATTTTTTGCATTAACACTGACCTTTGACCTTCTTCGTCTTACCACAAAAAGATAATGTAACGCTTGCCTAAAAAAAGTGTAAATGCAAAACGACCCTTAACAATGTGAAATTTTGTTGACCGTTTTTTTTAGACAACTGTTCAATAGATGTTTAACTTTTTTGTAGAAAGACGATAAATGTTTAAAAATGTATTATACGTTTAAATATTAATAACCGCACCATATTTTAATTTTGGAATCATCATCATCATCAGCCTATTAATGTTCCCACTGCTGGGACACAGGACTCCTCTCTGTGAGAGGGGGTGTGCCATAATCCACCACGCGGGCCCAGTGCGGATTGGTGGATGTCACATGTCTTCGAATTTTTGGTCTTAGGACATGCCGGTTTCCTCACGATGTTTTCCTTCACCGTTTTGAGAGCAGTGGTGATGAAATAAATTACACAAAGTAATGCGCCTGCCGGGATTCGAACCCACGACCTACAACTCGTAAGTCGGGGCCGATACCACTGGGCCACCACTGCTCTTAATTTTGGAATAGTTTAACTCAATATTTTAATAAAGTCATTTTAGGAATGAAGCGATTATTCCACACATATTATATAACAGCTTTATGAGAACTGGCATTGTTCCCTTCATTTAAAATGCGTCTCGCTCTAACACATAGTCAAAGAGCGGGACGAATACAGTTGGGGTATAATTTCTAATCTTGTTATTTCATTCAAACTGTTATTAGTTTCAGTTTTAAAGCCTTAATGGCCAAAGAGCTTATCTTAAGGCAAAGCTTTGTTAGTGAAAGTCCTATTCATTATATAATGTAGGTACCTATGTAGTTAGAGCCTATGCCACACACCACGTTTTTTAAACGTACAGCGCGTTTCTACGCGACGCGACGGCGCGTTTAAATTGTTTGTTCTAGGCTGCGTCTGACTTCCCGGCATTGGTTGCGGCCATGCTGCGGGGCGAGACGGAGTGAGAAACGGTCTGCTCCTTCTGCGAGGCAGTAATGCTCGTGAAGGAGGAGGCGGGCCGCGAGCGAGAGAGGACAGCGTCCTCCCTCCGCCCCAACCGCAGTGGTAGGCGCCCGCGGCGTCGGACGTCAGCAGATGATCTCCGGCCACCGTAGGCGCGGGCATGCGGGCAGCGAGTAAAGGGCAACTCGCTGCCCGACCAAGGACCATGCCCGGGTCGACGGCGCGTTGTGTCCCACGCGCGCCTCAAAGAGCGTCAGCATAATGACGGGGGCCCCCTCTCAGAGGGCCAAAGCCTGCGGGATTATTCCCTTATCGTGACCCCGGAACATAACAGGCTATTGAAGGACACCGTGGATTTTAGTCAGTAGAAGTCTGACAGTCACTCCCGCCCTGCCCGGGGTTGGAGGACTCATTTGATGATTTTACCACGCCAAAAAAAAAAAGGCTGCGTCTGACTTGCGTGCATATCGCGTCTGTATCGCGTAAAACGCGCTGCACCGGCGCGTTTTAAAAACGTTGTTATGCATAGGCTCGTTGTGTTACCTAGTAACAGTGGTATAGAAGTAAGATTCAGATTTTCAGCTATTCAGCGTTCTATGTAAAAAACTTATACCATAACTGAGGCCCTAGCATGAATTCTATGTGTTTGGCAGTACATCGTACTTTTAGTATAACCACATATTACTTACAGACTTAAAATGAAAGATAGCGTCTAGAGTACGAACGAGGAACTAATTTTATCTATCTAACGTTTTTATTTACTGTTCACTTTACGTCACAAAAACGTGAAAACATGGGGTAAAGTGTCCGTTTGGGGTCGCGGGACTATCTCATGAGATTGAACGGTTGTCTAAAAACTGTCAAGTGTTTAATTAGATGTCAAACTTTTTTTATTAAGGCGCGGGACTCATAGAAAATACGAGGACGCTTCGCGGACGTGCGAAAATGTATGAGAGTCGCGCCCGCACCCCGTCTCTTCTGTATGTTTTACGTCGCGACGCTTCCATACATTTTCTATGAAAGAGTATTTCTCCTTTCGCGGATCTGTTGGCAGAAATTTATATAGAAATAAGCAGTACCCTTGTACTGAGTTCTATGTTTTAATTATCCTGTGCTGTATTTTGTGTGTACATAAATAGTTAAATAAATAAATAAAGAGACGCCGAAGAGACATATGTCTCCGCTTCGTCTGCGTCTCACGTCTTTTCTGTGTAGCCCGCGCGTGAGACGGAAAATCTTAATTAAGTATCTATTGATTGTAAAGACATCCAGCATTGAAAAACTACCCCAAAGGGAAATTCGTTCATTCTTCGTATAGATTTAGAAGTAAATCAGTAGAATAAATTAGTGTTTTCTAGTATCGTACGCCGAGGAATGCGGAACAATGGAATTAAGTACTTACTTGACTTCGTACTAAAAATTCTTCAAGGAAACTTTTCATGTAGGAATGTTCATTTGCTGATCGATAGCGTTTAACAGCGTTTACGTTTAAAAAATACAGTCTGTATTTCATAGAAATAATGTGTATTATGAAGAACCCTAGTAGTAGGCCACTTACATTTTATACAAGCCTAGTACTTTTATCATAGGATTCTGCCCAGAAGTTGTATGTTGAAACACAACTTTTTCAGTAGTACCTTTTATAAAAATGCAATGAAAAAAGCCACACATTTGCTGGGTATTCACTAAAAAGATGTACTTATTTTAAGTACTGAAGACTGCGGTTTTTTTAGCGTGGCAAAATCATCAAATGAGTCCTCCTACCCAGGGCGGGGCGGAAGGGACTGTCAGACTTCGACTGAGTAAAATCCACGGTGATCCTTCAATGGCTCTTTCTTTATGTTCCAGGGGCACGTTTACCTGATGAGATAGTCTCGCGACCCTGAAGACTGTGGTATCAACAACTTCTTCACGATCCTGTTCTCCTAATTTATTGTATTTTCTGTTCGGATTCCACATTGAGTTTCTGAATCATCCCATACTAGAAAGTTTCTAGGCGATTCGCACGGCGATTCGAATCAACCCATTAAAACAGAGATCTTGGTCGATTTGGACAGGGGGAGGCCTATGTTCAGCAGTAGACGTCTTCCGGCTGATGATTATGATGATCTTGGTCGATTAAGTAAGTGGTGGTACAAATACACATTAAAAAACAAAAGTAAAACTTATTTCTCATATAATTTGAGACCCAGAAATACAAAACAATTTCTTCATTTCATCGTCGCGTTGTCGTTCCAGTTACCGAATTTCGATAGCATTCCTCCACATTGGTATTCCACAAGTATTTGCGATCGGATAACTATTTACCATTATTGTTAAGGGGAGATACTGTTCGGGTTTTCAACAATGATTATTGTTGCGGTTACTGGGGATTATTATTATCCGTAGACTGTTAACCAGTTATTAAAGGATTCTCTGTTATGTTGTGAAGTTGTAAGTGTGGATAGAACTTGCTTTATTGTGTTATTGTGGCTGTTTTGAAGTAAGAGTCTTGTTTGGTGTTTTAAGTACTATTTAATCTTAATATATATAAATCTCGTGTCACAATGTTTGTCCTCAATGGACTCCTAAACCACTTAACCGATTATAATAAAATTCGCACACCATGTGCAGTTCGATCCAACTTGAGAGATAGGATAGTTTAAATCTCAAATTATAGTCTCGAGTTGCAGCGGGTGAAGCCGCTGGCAACAGCTAGTATGTTATAGTTTTCTGTGTAATGTGGGTGGAATTAATAACATACGCTTCTGCCTTACATTTGGGAGATTACATTTATTATTATTCATAATAAATTAAAGTCTACTCGTGGCTAAATAACAAAAGCTTCACAGGCCGATCTTCCGGGTTAAGTCGCGCTTGCCGGGGTTGGTCTGTGGATGGGTGACCATCTGTCATACCGAGTTTCCTCCGTGCCTCGGAAAGCACGTAAAGCCTTTGGTCTCTGGTGTAATTTCTAGATTTTTGACAGTCGTTAATCACAGAACCGTTAACCGTTGCGTTTCATTTTCATTGCCCTTGACGTTCGTGCAACCCTGAGTTCTTACCTTAGGCTGTGGGAAAGAGACAGAGCTATATACAAGTAGTCTAGCGCCATCTCTGTCCTCACGCTTCAAAAGTTCATGGTAGGGCCACCCGGTCATTGATCTCTCGACCTTATAATAGAATATGGACCCACTAATTAGTACTAGTTTCTAATTAGTTTTATCGTGACAACGGTCAGTTAATGTTGACCTGTAATTACCTATTATTTCGGGGCAAAGGCCTCTTCTTATTCCAAATGGGTGTATTAAGAAATTATACGAATTCTTGTTAATGAGCAACTCACATTCAATGTACAGTCACACGAGTTTTTTTTTATCGTTTTTTTTAAATCATAAATGAATCTTTCCACCCAGGGCAGAGCGGGAGGGACTGTCAGGCTTGTACTGACTTAAATCCACGGTGTCCTTCAATAACCCTTTACGTTCCAGGGCCACGGTAATTCGGTAAATCCCGCGACCCCGGAATTTAAAATACACTTAGAGGAATTCAAAGTGATGTTCTCCTACCATATTGATTAAACTTTTGCATGTTCAAATCCGGGCAAGAAACAATGTGTCTTTTTCATTACTTGCCTAATCCGCACTGGGCCCGCGTGGTGGATTATGGCCCACCCCCTCTCACAGAGAGGAGGCCTGTGTCCCAGCAGTGGGAACATTAATAGGCTGATGACGAATAATGCACTTTCTAAGTTTTTTTTTTGATATCAGTGAAGAAAAATATCGCGAGGAAACCTGAACTTATATAAATCAATTAGATCTTAAACCATGGCAGAGGACTATGGGGTTTTCAGACGGGCTTGCGGGCGACGAGTAATGGGCGACTCGCTGTCCGACCATGGACCATGCCCGGGTCAACGGCTTTGTGACCTCAGACCTTGAATAGGTTTAAGAGAAAATCAACCTTATTTTTCCCTGTTAAGGTTCAGACATTACGCATGTAAGTTTTGGATCCTTCCAAAAAAGTTACTTGACACAATCGAAGTGAGTAACTTGATCCCGCATCCCGAGGTACGCTTCAATTAGAACAGACCTTAACAATCGAGCCTTACTTGTATAAACAGTTGTCGAAATATTTGTTAATTATCACTTACTTAAGTCTTAATTAATCAGTTGAAAGACTTAATTTGCTGATTCATTGAATTTCATTTTACTAATTGATAAGTTCTTTGAATAACTTCGGAAGCTTTGTTGAATTTTGCGTGTTTACTGCTTTGTTGTTTTTTTGTTGGGTACAACATTAATTATAATTTATTTCGTTTGTTTTGCGTCAATTATAAATGAAGTATCTGATTCTAGTTATGGGGTTGTCATATCTTCTACTATTTATGTATAAAAATAAGTCGGGTTTACCTTCCTGACGCTATAACTCCAGAACACACGCACCGATTTCCACGGTCTTGCATTCGTTGGAAAGGTCTCGGGCTCCGTGAGGTTTAAAGCAAAGAAAACGAAGACATCTGGTGGCGAAACGTAGTTCGCCGGGTTTGCTAGTCTTAGATAAAAACCCCAAAATAAAACCGAAGAAAAAAATCTAAAAAAAAACCTTAAGCACTGTATGAAAATACAATAACATCAAAAAAGAAAAAAACATTGTTTGTTTATAATACCGAAAGTTAAAAACTACTCAACCATTTTTGAACAAAATTTTTGTAAGATAAGATCAGGAAGATGTTACTTTAGTTAGAAAAAGTTACATTATTAGCTAACAACGGTTGTTTTATAGCTTCAACTGTTGCCCGATCGAAGCCAGTGCTACTTGCTAATACATCTCTAACATTCTACATAAGTTCAGAACCATAAATAAATCCAAAATGGCGGCGGTAGAAAGCATATGAAATGAGGCCATTCATCATGTTCTCCATAATCCCCTTGTCCGGTATTTGACGAATGTATTTATGCTCCAAAGCGTTGAAAATAAATCTTAAGTTAAAAAACAACATTTAAACAAAATATTTCATGAAACGTGATATTTACTTTGCAAAGCCATTACTCGATAAATCTTGCTCGCTTTCAGAGAATCAATCCAATCATTCAGATGCAAGTGTAATCTTTACATACTTATATATTCAATTTTACTGAATAAACCTGTAACATTTTGATTGGGATCATTAATATTGTAATGGATCTCTGAGCTGGAACAATAAGAGTAGGTTTACACTGGTATTCGTTGACTCAACTCATGTCAAGCTCAACGCCGATATCACAAAATTAAGAAAACGATTTGACATTGAGATAGGATAACATTTAGGAGTAGGAAAACGTTTTCTCTTTCAGTATGGACGAGCGCTCGGTAGACCATCCTCTTAAGTCGTTATCGATCGGTAATGACGTATTTTAGACGTAAACACAAAAATAAAAACCAGAAAAATATGAAATCGCTTGTTTACAGTAACTAAGTAATTACTCTACAGACATGAATGTTATAGAATTCCGAGTCAACGCAATATTTACCACATTCGAACACTATAAATAGCAATAACGTTTATATTTTAGCGATAACTGTTTACATTTCATGTTTAATTTTCAGAGTGGTTCTGTGCACGTTTTAAAAGGTAAATTTGAATTGAAATGTTGTCCGGTATATTGGAGGGCTCTTGAATTTTTCCCGAAATGTATCGTCGAATTTATTTCATTTAGTATAACATGACAGCCTTTTAGTGTAAGCAATGTATTTTGATATTTATTGTTGTATTACATTTGTATCACCTAGACACATACTTTATTCTTTAGTTCTCGTTTTGCATATATCTCAAAATTTCAGTTCTGAAATTAATGTCGGCTGTGAATTAATAAAACTAAATTCCCTATGATCCTACATACTTGCGGTGGTGGACGCCCACAGACGTCGATAGACGATCTCCGGCCACCGTAGGCGCGAGCATACGGGCAGCGAGTAAAGGGCAACTCGCTGCCCGACCATGGACCATGCCCGGGTCGACGGCGCGTTGTGTCCCACGCGCGCCTCAAAGAGCGCCAGCATAATGACGGGACCCAAAAAAAATAAATAAATGATCCTTACATACTTATATATTTATCTTTTTCTTAATTCGTAAACACTGATGGCATAAACCATTGACTGTTTTGTATGGCGCAGTTTCATTGGTCATTAACTCGTTCGGTATTCAACATACGGGGAGTCCTCGCATGCGAGATAAGAACCAATGAAAGTCACAAGTCGATACGTGTTTGTTGAGTACACCGTCTGCGGTGATTCCCTGCTTGCTTTATACCGATACACTACACTTTTTCATGCAATTTGAAGTAATGACATAAACACAAGCGCTACGCCAAAAGGACTTCAGAGTTGTGGCGCGGACTGTACATTACGGATGGCCACAACTCCGCGATCTAATCGAGTCAAACGCCGTTTAAACTTGAAGATCGACTCAGGCGCCTATCTTTAGTGCAACAGTTTGTTTTATAATATTTAATTATTGTATGAGGTCAATTCGGCGAAGACCTTCTGGCGGGTAGGACCGTACAATAAGCAATACAACAAGGTCTGAATAACCACAGCAAGACAACCTGAACTACAAAAAATTAAGTTTTAACAGTTTAAATGAATCATTTTTTCATTTAATTGCTGTGGTTATTCACACTTTGTTTGGTTTAAGACTTTGTTTACTGCTTATTGTACGGTCCTACCCGCCAGACGGTCTCCGCCGAGTTGACTATGGTAAATTGTAATAAAACCAGCCAAAATAATTTTAATATAATTTATTTTCTGACTAGAAATCCTTAATTATACCAAATACCAGCTTTGGCTTCATCCCTTCAAGGGTGCCCATGTCCAGCCGTCAGAAACATTAAGACAATAGAAAATATTATGTACAATAATGGATGAAATCTAACATTGCTTCTCTTACCTTAAATATTAACTAATTATATGAATTTACATTACAAAGATTATTTTGATAAGCTCATATATATTGCGATCATGAAAGTAATATACCTACAAGTAAATCTTTGGATACACATAAAGAGACTAAACATCAAAGAACGCCGAGGCATAGCGGCTTTGATTGTTGTTCATTTGACATGAAGCCGACTTTGATGTACAGGCGGGTTTTGCTGTTGAGAGCGAGTTATTTGATCAGTAGTTAAAACAAACTATTTTCTTTAAACCAACTTATATTTCCCAAAATTATAACAATCATAGTTAGTTTAACTATTGATCAAACAACTAGCCCTAAGTCTGGTTGTTTTACAAACATTAGCCCACGTTAATAAATGTACCAACAAACAATTAATCATAATCTATACGGTCATCCATGTCACAACTTATTTAACGTGGCTACAGGATTGCGTAAGGTCAACTGAAAACTTATTGAGCCCACGGTCAAACAGGGATATAAAATAATGTAGTTATAAATAACTATTTAAAACTCTTACATTAAATGAAAAACAGTATTGGTTTTTAATAAATAATGTAGTAGTAAATTATCAAATGACTCCTCCCTAGGTTGGGTGGAAGGAACTGTCAGACTTGTTTTCACAAAAACTCACCCTGTTTCTGCAATTGCCCTTTCTGTTCCAGGGCTGAGGAATTGTTCAAACGTTCCTACAGCACTGGCATACGTACCTGCATGGAGTACCTATGCCTCTGGCTAAATATTCGATGAAGGCAGGATGATGAATTAATATTAAAAAAAAATACGGGCTGTTGTAAGTTCGCCATAAAAATTATTCCCCTCTAAAAAAGTTTTGATCCTAAGATTTTCTTAGGAAAGGAAAAATTAAATCCGCGGGCAGGATTTGAACCTACGGCCTTCGGATTCAGTACATCCGACGCTCACTTCCAACCGAGCAACCGAGGATCTTACCTGCCGCGGCGAATTCTTCCTTCCATTGTTCTCCTAGTACTTTTTATTCAGATTCCACATTGTGTCCTCGTTTTCGATAGTTTTGTGCTGGATTATATAATTTATAATTGCTCTGCTATCCCCGTGCGGAAAACATGGGTCGAATTTACAGTAACCAAAACTAAAAAAAAAACAAACACCTTTGGCTGACTTATACATACGTTTTTCATAGGAAATTATTTTTGTGGCGAACTTACAACAACCCCAAAATACATAGGGAAGGTATGTTTCAAACACATGAGGTTCTGTATGTATAAATGCTTAATATGTCTACTTTTGACAAACTATAAGTAACAGTGATTTATTATAATGACCATTATAATAATTGGGTTCAACCAAAATTATCATCTAATTGAACATGTATTTCATTTCAGTACCTAAGTATGTAACTTTTGTTGAAAGCTATCTACATTATTTCTGGAAAATCGATTGAATATTGATAAATTATTGCAGAGGCAGTAATAATGACTAGGTTCTTAAAGATAATTTATATTACAGTTCCCTAATTAACGATAAAATTTGATAAAGTACATTCTACTTCTGCAACCAGATTAAATCCAGATTTCGAAATTTACATTTTAATCTAGAATTAATATCTAATTCCTGCTGTACACAGCGTTTTATCAACGTAACTTATCTAATAATAAATATATTTATTAGCACATTATTTCTGATAGCTTAGTATTACTACGGATATTTAACTAAAAAAAGCATCAAGCTATGAGATTCGTTCCCAACTTACTGTTTTCAGTACTTTTTTTTTCACAATGGTTGCCCTACTATAGATCTAAAGCTTTGATCTGACTGAAGCGAAACCCGCGAGTTGTGGAAATAAATTGGGTCACCTTACTTTTGTAGGGTTTATTTTCAATGGCGCAAATAGTAGCGTAAACTAAAGGTGCTTACTCACATTCGCATGAAATGTAACATTATAGATTCGACTCTGAGCGTTACATACAATATATAGTATAATGTACTCTGTGCATACAATACTACCTCCCTGACTGACGAGCATTCGCGTACGTTTAGTATTGATTTGAAACAAAGCATTGCATATTGTGATGCTCGATTGTCTTCCGTCACTGATGAAATGTTCGAATCTGTAACGTTACATTCAGGTGAGTTGAATGCTCGCGGAGAGGGAGCGCCTTTAGATTCATTTTCATTTCATTTATTTATTTCCAAACAATTTTTACATTGTATCGAAAATGACTAAATTAAACACACATACAAAATTATTACGACTAATTGATACTGATTAGCCTAGTTTCAATGAGTGTCATAGAGAAAGTTGACCATTAACAATATCAAAAATACAAATCAATTTTATAATAATTTAGATTCTACCAATACAGATGTCAAGATTAAAAATATACTGTCAGTAATTTAAACGAAGGTCACAGATAAGGAAAACCATTCCGAACAAAAATACAAAGTCAATCCAATAATTATAAATATAAATAAATAAATTAAGATTCGACCAGTACAAATGTCAGGAGTAGAAGAAGTAAATGTCACAATAAAATAAAATGTCAATTATGTCAACAATTAAAGCGTCACAGACAAGTCTACCATTTCAAATACAAATTCAAATCATAAAGTTTATTCACAATAGTAAAAATAATGCCAGCTTATAAGTGCCCGTAACAATCTAATTATAAGTGTCACAAAGAAACTCATCCAGTGTGTAATAGCATTTTTCTATGAGATATGACTTAAGTTGATGCTTAAACTGGTTCAAATTATAAATAGACTTTAAATATAAGGGAAGTTTATTAAAAAGTTTAATTGACTGATATACTGCAGCGTGGCTGACTACGTTCAGATGTGGCTGGATCCTATATTGCAAGTCCCTTCGCCTTGTTGCCTCCCGCTTATTTCTTTCCTCAATTGTTTCACAATTACGTAGCTGTTTCATTTGCTCAGTGAGTAGTACTAGGATATATAAGCAAGGGACCGTTAAAATCTGAAGTTCCTTAAAATACTCCTTACAAGACACCCACTGTGGGATTTTCACCATGGTTCTTATAGCCCTTTTTTGTATGACAAAAGCAGTATTTACATTGTAGGCGTAACTACCACCCCATAAAACGATGCTGTACCTAAGCTTCGATTCTACAAGCGAATAATAAACTACTTTTAATTGTTCAATAGTTACCACATCTCTGAGACTTCTCAGGGCATAGCAAGCCGAGCTAATTGAACTTTCCATGGCTGTCAGCTCCTTTTTCCAGTTAAGGCTTTCATCAATGTGAATACCAAGAAACTTCACAGTGTCCACCAATGTTATTTTGTTATCATTAAGTATAATCTCCATGGTGTCTTTATTTTTCGACGTCGTTCTGAATAAAATGGCACTTGTTTTACTGGCATTCAATTAAGGTTGTTATTGGTAAACCAAGTATGAAAAAGAGCCAGAGCGTTATTTACCTTCCTCTTTAGAGTATCTAAGTCTTTGGCGGCTAAAATAGCATTAGTGTCGTCAGCAAAAAGAACAAGTTCAATGTCATTGTGTTTCAGCATATAGTTAATCAAATCATTTACAAACAAATTGAAAAAGATTGGGCCTAAGATTGCGCCTTGTGGAACTCCTTGTGTTATTAACTTGAGCTTCGATTTATAAGTTTTATCATAATTTCGTTCATTCACTTTAATTTCTACATATTGCTTCCGATTTTGTAGGTATGATTTAAATAGGGATAAAATCGCTCCTCGTACTCCATAATGTTCCAATTTTGCTAATAGTAGCTTGTGATTGACGGTGTCAAAAGCGGAGCTGAGGTCAAGGAACAGCCCTACAACTTTTAATTTATCATTGATCCCATGAACTACTTTCTCCATTAATGTATTAATTGCGTCATGTGTCCCCACATTTTTCTGATATCCGAATTGCCTATGATCAAGAATTTTATTTCGATTCAAGTGCCTTAAAAGTCTTAATTTAAGTATTTTCTCAAAAATTTTTGAGATGATTGGTAGCAGAGAAATTGGCCTATAATTATTTGAATCTAATTTGCAACTTTTTTTGTAAATTGGTAAGACCCTTGCTATTTTGAGTTGTTCAGGGAAGACACTCATATTTATGCACTTGTTGATAAAATGTGCTAAAGGTTCTGCTAGTATGTCAATATGATCCTTTACTATTTTTATTGGCATTTCATCATGACCAGACGATTTTTTTACAGCCATCGATTTAACTATGCTGACTATTTCATGTGCAGTAGTTAGGTCACAGGTCATTTCTTTGTCTACTCTGTTAACGCTATTTCGCAGAGTTCTTAGCGCTTGATCGAAAGAATAAGATCCGCCGACTGTCTCAGCTTTATCAAATGTGTTTGAAAAAATGTCAACTATTTCTTGGGGATTCGATATTATTTTATTATTTACTTTAAGCAATATATTCTTATTACTTTCGGTTTTCGATTTGTATTTCTATGTCTGTTTACAACCCGCCATATAGCCTTTGTAGAATCATTTGCTTCAATTAGTTCTTTTCTGACCGCAATTTGTCTGGCTTTTTTTAAGACTAGTCTGTAAATCCTAATATATGATTTTGTATACGCCCTTATATTATCAGAGCAAGGCCTCTTGTTTATGTCTTGGATTATGAATCGCTTCATTTTACTCGAGACTCTCAATCCTTTCGTAACCCAAGATGACTTGTGGCATTTCATTAAACTAACCCGTCTTTCCTTTTTTTTAAAGCTAATGTGGAATATTTCAGCAAATTTCTTTAAGAAGCCATTTATGCCTTCTTCAGTCCAGTTATTATTGATTATACGTCGTCTAAAATTATTTGAATGTCTGTCACTAAACTGCCTACTGACTGTGTTTAAAAAGTTTTGTTCGCAATTTGGCAGCACTCTAACGGTTCTTATGCCACAAAGCAGTGCTGCATGTCCGTCAGCCAAGCAGTTATGATCAACGGACTGCTCATTGATAAAATCGTCTGGTAAATTCGTCAAAATATTATCTAAACATGATTTCGCATTATTTCGTTTATATGTAACTTCGTTTATAAGTGGCCTAAAATTGTAAGATGTCAATAATGTCAAAAAAAGTGATGTCTTTTTATCGTTTTTAAGCAAGTCAATATTGAAATCACCGCATATAACGCATTTTTTACTGAAGAAGTGTTCTAACAATTGTTCCAACTTAGATATAAATGTTTCATAGTTTTTATCGACAGGATTTCTATAACAGCAGAAGATGTAAATGTTTGATTTAGAATCTTTAACACCACATATTTCGAAGCTTTCAATTGAATAAATTTTTTTACAAAAAGGTACTTCTTCACAGACTACATTATTTTTAGCCATTATGAGGCTACCTCCCCTTTTCTTATTTTTTCGAGCATTAAAAGATGCCATTTTATAATTGTCCATTTTAAACAGATTAGCTGATTCAATAGTCAAGAAATGTTCTGTCACACACACATATAGATTTTCCTGTTGAATGTCTTGTAAGTATAATTCTAATTCATCTTTTTTGCTACTTATACCACATAAATTCTGATGAAAAATATTTAGGGATATAAATTTGTTAAGAGGCTCAGTTAGAAATTCCATGTTAGAAATACCACATGCCACCAATACCACATGATTATATGACCAGCCCCCCTAGCCAAGTCACAACAAGTCGCAAACGATAATCTTAAACGCTCGGTATTCCCCAATAGATTTTCGACTTAATAGCCTAAAGCGTTATGCCGAAGCACATAAAGTTGAAAATCTATTTAAGCCTGCTCAGCGTTTGCGTTTATCTTTTGTTACATGGCTACAGGGCCAGATTCCGTGTTCGAAACAAAACGTAACGTTTATAATTAAACCACTTGTTTTAAAAATGTGTGAGTGAGTGCCACGCACACATTCAAATGTTTTCCTTGGAGAATTTCACTTGTTTTTCGTCGAAATTGAACGACGTAATTTCTATACCGTGTTGCTTACTAAATACTAAATAACTCTAACCCCCTTATTAATAAACGTGAACTAAAGTCACAACCAAGATAGTCTTCAAGTCACCATACATTTTAAGAATTAACTTTGGTTTAACTTTACTTCTCGTTTTATTAAAAAGGGGGTAAGAGCGTAACATATAATTCGTTTTTAAAAAAAGAAGCGCTTCTGTGGTCCGAAGTAGGAACGCACGGCATCGCCTAAGTTTGGTCAAAGCTTTAAAAAGGTAAAGAATAATGGACATTTTCTCATTGATCTACATACATTTTACCGTGATGACTAGGACAATATATACATAAAATATGGTGTGTAGAAATCTCTTACATACTAAGTATGACACTGAATTTAACACAAAGTACTATTTACACTATGTATAACGATAAATTCATTAAACATGATATGTTCTAATATTATATAATACTGCCATTTATGACTATAATACACATGTATCTAACTAGTAAAGTATATTAGCGCTTTTCCCCATTAAGTATTATTTTATCATAATACTTGCCTAAATGTAAATTTTCTGTGGAAGGGAAAGTACTAAAACAGGTCGACTTTGATCGACGTTTTTGGGTTACTCAATTTGAGACTTAATAATGGAGGGATTAAGGACATTTTTGATTTGAATAATTTTGCGTAGTTGCGGTTATTATGAAAAAGCTATTAAGTTTTTGAAAGATCTAAATTTTCATTCGGATGAATCTGAATGAACTAATACTTTTCATTCACTGAAGTTACATTTGTTTATCTTATTTATATTTAGTGAGATAGCTCAAGGGAGAATAGTTAGGTTCGCGAGAATTTCTGCTTAGTATTTAGTTACTTACAGTTTTCGACAATTCAAAAATGGTGCTAAATCTTTAGTTTGTAAATCTATAGCTTGGAATTGGATTTAATGGACATACAATTCTGACAAGAGTTATTTACTGTAATTATAGTTTAACAAAGTTGAAGAGCGGTAGTATCGTGTTAAGTTCCTAACGAACCTGTGATGATAGTAGTCAGGAAGACTTTGAATAAAAAAATAAAAAATGTGACTGCTGTTTAAGTGCGCATATTCCGAAAGTTGGCAAAGTCGCAAATGGTTGTCAAATATTAACAAGTTTTAATTAATTTAGCATTGTTACTGTATGAAAATAAGAAATATGGATCTGTAGAGCACTAAAAAATTGATATGGGAAAACATACCGATGATACAGGAGAAAACAAGGAAGCAACAATTAAAAAAAAAACGTCTTTTTATGGGTTGGAAATGTGGGAATTCACCACTATACTGTCGAAGTCCGTCTCCAAACAGTTTTTACTCTGTTCCCGAGATAACTTAAATCCCATCATTGTTTCTGGGCTAGATTGTGGCCAAGAGCAAACCCGTTTTCAATAAATACAAAAATAGGATGTTAACATATTGCTGTATCTTGGGTTTTTATAATATTTTCGATTATTATGTGATGGAAAATCACGTAATATATAACATATTTTGTCCCACTCTGTTCCTTTGGGTCTTAAAAGAAGCGAGATTCCGAATGATACGAGTATTAACTTAAACCGCCTCACTTGATGTAATGCATATCAATAAGGTGTCCTTTTTCTCTTTATTTGAAGATTTCCCCAAAAACGTATTACCTCAAAGCCGGCCAATATGAAAATATTACAATGAGACCGCCATCTTTAATTGTGATATGATTTCGGAATATCTCACAAAAAAAAATACGAAACATACCATTTAATTAATTTATTAAATATTCGGGAATTATTTTTTTACTGTTCATTTTGAAAGGAGATACCGACTATAAAAATGTTATTAATAAATATTTTAATACAAAATGTTGGAATGGAGTTTTTATTTTGACGAGAATTAATATGACTTCTTTCATGAGGGTGGATTAAAAATGAAATTATGAATTGAAGATATTTGCAAAAATATTTCTGGAAAACAAAAATATTAAGTGATACTTTTAAATAGGTATATAGTTTTTATTTATCAATTTAAGTAGGGATAAAGTATATTAAAACTGTAAAATCTTTCAGTTATACTGTATCGTATAGCGGATTTGATTTGATTTAACTGAGACTAGGATTTCATTTCAAGCGACACACAGCAATAACGTCACATTCGATCAAATTAATTTCCGGTATTCAGCTGTATCCGGATTGCGGAGCTTCACACATTTGGCTTGACATGATTCAATACAGACAGGTGGCTAAAAAGGCCACTTTATCAAGATCATATTTAATAATTATGAATTAGGTAACCACCATTTAATTTACTAATTTTATAGGTTGTCAAAACGCGATTCTCCCACCTAGATTTGTATGACATAAGCAATTTGTGAAGTCACTAATTAGTGATCTCCATAATCTAACTATTTACAGAAGTCGGAGCTTGGAAAAAAAAATTAAGTATTTCGGGTTTTCGGGTCGAAATAAAAGAGTGTTTTTATAGAATTACCGTCTTCCTACAAGAAAGATAAACATCTATCATAAGTTAAACTTCTTGTCTGAAAAACCTGTCTACGTCAAAACGACATTTCACGTTGATCTAGGGGTCATTTTGCAGTTACATTTTTTTTAGACAAGCTTTCAACAGATCTGATGTTTATCTTTTTTGTGGTAAGGCGGTTACTGTCTTACACTTGAAAACTGTTAACTTCTAAAAGGCATTTGACATTGGGTCGTTTTGCAGTAACAATTTTTAAGACAAGTGTTTAACAGTTGTTTAAACTTTTGTGGTACAACGGATTGTGTTTTGAAAAAAATCACTGGGCTTGCGTGGTTGACTATGGTAACTACGGTTACAAGCCCATTTCGTCTCACAGAGAGGAGGCCTATATCCCAGCAGTGGGAACATTATAGGTTTATTGTGCTATCTCAATTCATATTATCTTTATTTTGATTCAGCTAAAGTGCACTTTTGGGCCTTTAGGTGTTTTTATTGTGGCAAGCAGCTCCATTAAACTGTTAGGTTTTTTATCGTGTGAAAAGTGTCTAACAAGTATAATAAGCGATTGATTATAAAAAGAGTTTGACGAATGAAGTGATCTCCTTTATAATATTTCCATATAAAAATCTGAAGAATATTTGGTGCTCTCTATTTACATAGTGCGGGGTTGACTATGATAAATGATTTTTGCTTGAAATTACAAACTTACCGCTAACTTGAGACGGTATTTCAGGTAGAGCTGCCCGGTGCGGGAGGGAAAGTCACGTATTCGTAACTTAGGACTTAGTATGTCTAAAAAAGGCAATGTTAAGAATTTTGATAGCGATAATATTCGTAACATGGTGTTACCCAAATTAATACCATTACTATTATTTCCCTGGCAATAGTGTTTAATTCATAAAGAACAATTTTAGCCACATTTATAATAGCAACGTTGAGAAAGTGGCGATTTTAGTCCCGCTGTACCTTTCGCCGTTTATTTGTCAATATCAAACAGATCTTTAATTTTATTTCTATAAGATACGGTTGTCGTTAGTGAGCAGTTTTCAAAATCATAGTATGTATTACTAGCAAATTGAGACAAAGAGAGAGTTTTGTTGTTTTTTTTTTCTAATTTGTGGCTTGCATAGATAATATTTAGAACAGGATTTTTATTAGCCAAGAAAGTAACTTGTTGTTTCCAAAACAGATTGCCAATAGCAGAATCACCGAAAAGCTTGTACTAACCGGCGTTATGAGATGTAACGTATCGCGTTACACGGCGAACGTTCAACAAGCGGTTCGTTACGACCTGTAACACCAGTCAGTACCCAGCTCAAAGTTAGAGCTGTAATAACATCGTTTTTGGGTTGGTCTTTCCATCAAAACTCTCGCAACGTGCAACCTCAGCGCCGCGCCGTACCAATGAAACGGTAGCTGCAAATTATTTTTTTTTAGCAGCTCTATCTACCTACTTCAAAAATTTAAAGGATTATCCAATACTTTTTCTATGTTTGTGATATACATATTTTTAAAAGCTTTTTTTTTAAATAAAATGTCTATGTGTCCCAAAACGTGTTTCTATAATATTTAACATTTAAGGTTTTAGGTTTGCAGAGGCAGATTAATTAATTCTGAAACCAAAGGGTGGCAAACAAAACCGACAAAAAACTGTACATCAAATCGCTACAGCCTTTAAAACTATGTAAGTGTATTTATAATTCGGAAAACTGCTTAGTAGAAACTTAATTTTAAATGCGTGCCTAAAATTACTAATAATTTAATTATTTATAATTTAAGTTTACATTATTCTCTATATTTCCTAAAGATATATTTTACAAATCATTTTTACACTAACATTTATTTACAGAAGTATCACAGGAATTTGTAAATTAATAAATAATTTATATTAGTGTAACCGGTGGGTTAGTTTTTTTACAAACTTGACTAGATCAGTGGAGTACATAATATAATAAAATTAATAAAATATATAATAATAAAAATGATTTTGGACATTATTCACATTTCGTTGATAGACTAGAGTATTCAGCGGAATGTTTCTACGACCCGGATTCCTTTTGCATCCCGAAATATTCCTTGGTATGCCAATTAATACTTTGCTAAGTTATGCCATGCCGCCTTCTTGGTGACCCTCAACAAGAATTCCATATTTGAAACCAACAGTAGCAATCTTTTTAAATTCAGAACAAAAGAAACAAAAAAATAATAATGTGGCCTGATTTAATTATTCAAATGTATTTTTCTTCAACCAAGTTAATGAAATTGTACATTCATTGCGTAGACAGTGTCTCTTTTATAATAGAAACGAATTAAGAAAGTAATGAGGAAGTTCTTTGTCATAAAATGTTACTTGTATAGGACTACTCCATCCATAAAATGTATACGAACAGTCATTATGCTTGAATTAGGGCTATAAATCTACAAAAGACTAGTTTTTTTTTTCATTCTTAGGACAATCTGTATTCTCGTTATTGATTCGTAAATATATTTTTCTATTTAATGGCTATGTAAATATTTGAGTTCACGACTATGATATGAAGGTATTTTGAACTTATGAATGACGTATTGATGATAAAAATAATTGCTATGACACGTAATAATCTAATTCCTTGGCATCGAAGCGCAAGCGCTATAAGCCTTTGCAAGGCTAATTTACACTTTTCATCATAATTATTATTTTCTATTTCTAATATCACAATTCACACAAAAGACGGCGCATAGTATTTATTACAAGACTTAAAAACTTTAAGATTCATAATAAGCGAACGCTTTTCGCGGATAGTCTACGGCACGTCCATGCACAACGACGGGCAGTGCAAGACTGACAAGTCCGCTACTAATTCTCTCAACCGTGCAAAGTAATTTGACTTTTAACGTTTACGTCATTCATACTAAGATTGCCTTTTGCATGTATTGTGTCAATACTGTTTGTATTTCCATACCAGTCTTCGGGCGTTCAAACCACGTCACTTTTGTCAAGCAGCCCATTATTGCTGTTCCCGTCTTCTTGTCAAATGTGGTACTCTCGGAGTGGTCGTACGGACTCTGCCGATGACCTTGGAGTGGGGTCCACTCCTGAGAGGCCAAGGGACCCGCTACGCCGCACCACCAAGGTTTTAGTCCCGTAGTCAGTGACAAAGTTGTCGTTTCGTGTTGGTGTGTTGGCCCTGACGCTTTGATACCCGCAGCATAGTGGATACCTCGACGTCAGGATCTTTTTGAAGGCTTCCCGAAACTCTGTGTTGAATATTGAGTATATGATCGGATTGAATGCTGAGTTTGAGTAGCCAAGCCACGTCAGGATTTTGAAAGCCAAATCTGGAACAAAATGATTTGTTAATAATAATCATCATATTTTGACTACACTTGACCAAATTTGCTAGTCGAAGAAGCTTCTTCTCCTATACTATAACTCTGTACTTGTCCTCTAAGGCCCATTGTCCACGTAACCGCACGTCATGTGCACGCTTTTGCTAATTGACGATTGCAAAAGAAAATCTTGCGTAGAAACAATGAAATCTGTGTCCACGAAGCGGCAACGTCGCGTCAGCTGCTCGTTTTAACGCAAAACGTCATGCATTTTACAACAAAAGACTTCCTTTCTCGATGCTAGTTGAAAGAAAACTGAGACCTTTTGTAGCGTGACTGACTATTGCATGATCTAGCGTGGACATAACAAATATGCAAAATACGCCATATATCTTCATTTGTAGATTACATGCATCCTACGAAAGACGACTGTGTGGACAGTAGGCCTTAGCGAACATCTTATTGCATTTATTATGATCGTTATGTACAGACGCTAGCAAGTCACTTTAATAGATTTTAAACCGTATCACTATAGCGAAAGATTCGATTGGTAAAATTTAGGATTGGGGTCGGTTGACCTTCTGGCGTCTGTACCTCAAAAAATACTCTCTTACGAGCTTGCCTTCCTATTATATTTTTTTCAATGGAGACTAAAATGCTAAAGAAAGTCTATTAAACTTGTTCCCGAGTTTTATTTTTTGCATAATTTTGTTTGATGTCTGTAATATTGTCATTTAAAAGTCGATGGTACCGTGGTATAGGAACGCGAATTCGCGAATGTTCAAAAGCATGATGAATTTAAGACAATCGTCTACCGAGCGCTCGTCCATACTAAAAGAGAAAACGTTTTCCTGCCTCTTAATGATCCTATCTCAATGATGTTTAAAATGCTTCTGACACAGTAAAAAACTAGGTTTACAGGTTTTCTTTTTTTCAACATTTATAATAGTTTGAAATTTACAGGCGCCTAAGAGTTACTTTTGAAAAAAAGAAAATTTTTAAACCTAGTTTTTTACTGTGTCAGAAGCATTCTAAAAAATCATTGAGATAGGATATCATTTAAGGGCAGGAAAACGTTTTCTCTTTTTGTATGGACGAGCGCTCGGTTAACGATTGTCTTAACAAAGTTTTATACTTTTCAGGTTACATGTTCCGCGTTTATTAACCAGTTCAGCAATTAAAATGGAATTACTTCTAGTATTTGCTCCGATAAAACAGAATATTTAATTTATAGAATTAATTTTGGTCTGTCCGCGAAATTAGGAATGAAACTATAATTATTTCGAATTGCCTATTCATAAGGTAAATCCTAATATTTGCAAGTACAAATTGAATGGGTATCAAAATGTGGTTTATGATAAAATAATGTTGTTCATATTCTGGGTAGGTACCCAATTATTTATTAAATCATATTTTACCCGTTAATACGTTGCATTAACCCGATTCTGATTTGACTGGCTTGTTAGTCTAGTGGTTAGTGACCCTGACTGCTATGCTGCTATGGTCGTGGGTTCGATTCCCACCCAGGACAAATGTTTGTGTGATGAGCATAATCATTTGTTCTGTGTCTGGGTGTAATTTATCTATAGTATGTCATCATCATCATCATCAGCCTATAATGTTCTCACTGCTGGGACACAGGCCTCCTCTCTGTGAGAGGGAGTGGGCCATAATCTACCACGCGGGCCCAGTGCGGGTTGGTAGATGTCACATGACTTCGAATTTTTGGTTCTAGGAAATGCCGGTTTCCTCACGATGTTTTCTTTCACCGTTTTGAGAGCAGTGGTGATGAAATAATTTACACAAAGTAATGCGCCTGGCAGGGTTCGAACCCACGACCTACAATTTTTAAGTCGGGACCGATACCACTGGGCCACCACTGCTCTATAGTATGTATTTATTTAGAAATATATATAAGTATATTTATCAGTTGTCTAGTACCCATAACACAAGCTCTGCTTAGCTTGGGACTAGATGGCGTTGTGTGATAGTTGTGGAATATTATTATTATTATTCCAATCATAGGTATTTTGATAAGCACATTTCATTTTCTTTGGTCTGGAACTCCACGTTCGAGGCTTAAACCTCTCAATTTGTAAGTCTGTATTGGTATTATTTATTTGGGGACACTGTTGGCTATGTGGCTAAGTTATCTGCCGCTGCGCAGCGTGTCAAGGGTTCGATCCTCGCACAGATATATTTTTAGGATTTTCAAGTAGTTGGTCCAGATCTGGGTTTTTGTGTATGTGAATTCTTTGTTTGTAAACGCAAACACGACCCACGAGAAATTCTTAGTGGAAAGGAATGATAAAAAAAATATAATTACTACTATGTCTGTGAAACTGCACTATAACCTACTGTGAAAGAGCCAAACGTTGGAAATAAAAAATAATGCATACTGGCAAAAAATAAAACAAAAAAATTAAACGTTTATAACTACCATCTTGTTTAATATTAAACAGCATTTAAAAGAACGTGCTATGAGATTAATAATTCGCTTTGAACTGGGAATTGCTTATTCTCCGTTCAGGGAATTATAATAAAAATGCACGAGAAATTATTCGCTCTATCTCTATTCGTGTAAATATTTTTATTTTCTAATCAATGATATTATAAAGTCATAGATATGTTATACGCGTACAAATCGACGGAAAAAACTGTGCCGCACCGAGCGGCAGCACAGATACACACTTTTTTATTCACACATTACATTTCACTACAAGTAAAAAGGATAGCTTGATACAACGCAATAAGAAAAAAAGTGACAGCTAGATAAACAAACAGCGCCACGCGTCATCAATCCCCCCGCACGTCAGCGTCTCCTCTCACTCGCACCCGTGCTCGCACTCTTTCTTTTACGACGCCATATTTATAGAAACGTAATGTTTTATTTGTGAAAATATTAAAGATAAATAGTATATTTACGAATGTTATGTGATTCCTTGACTTTTAGAAGTCTTGCATGTTTAATTTGTACAATATCTCATCACACACGACGGCATTTTCGATAGTTTTGAGTCACTTTTACTTTTAATTCAGTCTGTGCCACGTGAAGTGCCGCTGGCAACGTCGCACTGAGATCAAGATGTGTGAATCAGCCTCATTTGAGCGTATATGTTATTGAGCGCGTATGACGTATCTACACCTTTTTTACTTATAATATCATTGTTTCTAATAAACTGTGAGGTTTATCGTTTTATTTTCTCTTTTATGAAGCAGATCGGTACGTATTGTATGGCTTGCTATTGCTTCGATTATCTTAAAGTATAATACAGTATCGAAATGAATCGGGATCGGAAAGTTAAACCACCGGGTCTAAAACAGTTACTTAAAGCAATATTATTGATTCACAAATTGAATCATCAGGGATATTGCTAAGAGGCCAATAAAAACGACACTTTATAAATTCAATCTCTTAGGCGATTCTCACACAGCACCGCGCACCGCCACGGTAGGTGGTGAAGCGGATCTCATGTCGCATTGGTCTCTGAAAAATCCGTAGATGCCTAACACGCGTACGCCTCATGCACGGAGACCGCTTAACCACGCGGATAATCCCATGATTATCCGCGTGGTTAAGCGGTCTCCGTGCGTGCACCCATGTGCTGGACGTATTGATTGTCCCATTTAGAGTTCTGCTTCTTAAAAATGGATGAAGCCAATATCTTCTTGTTTTTTTCTTTCTACGGCATTAAAGTCAGCGTCCATTCTTGCCAGTGTCTGTGATCAAACTGGTCAAAACGGTGATAAATCCAACCGCGCGTTCATGCGCCTAAACCGCCTTACCGCCACCGGACTCTGCGGCGCCGGCGGTGCGCGGTGTCGTGTGTGAATCGCCTTAATAATGATGAAGGGTATTACGTTTTGTTTTTTTGGGATTGCATGATTTAAATTACATTTATTAGCAAAACAAGTCTGCCATCACACTTGTAAGGTTTTTCACCAGTGTACGTGTGCGAAGATGCCCCGTTAAATAAGCACGAGTGTGAAAACCATGCTTAAATAAAAAAAGGTAAGTATGTACTTTTATGACTGTAACAGCTACATAATAAAATGTCAACAACACATAATAGAATATACGTATACAAAAATGGAAACAGCAGTCAACGTCGTCTAGGTTGATCTACGAAATGAATACTGATACTGCTAATACTGCTGATAGCCTACATCATCCCACTGCTGGGCAAAGGCCTTTCCCCATTTCCAATTTTCACGATCCAGGGCCAAAGTGGACGTGGAGTTTTATCAAGCTCGTCCCGTCATCGTCTACGAGGTCTGCCGCGACGCCTTCTTGCTGTGTCAGGGCTCCACAAAGTGGTTATTTTGGCCCAAGCTCATTGGGCATGCGGCAGACGTGGCCGGCCCAAGCCCATTTCAGTGCAGCGGCCTTTTGACCAACGTCAGCAATTTGTGTTTTGGAGCGTAGTGTGGTGTTGCGTACGCGGTCTGAAAGTTTAATGTCTAGAATACTACGCTCCATTGCACGTTGGCAAACCTTGACTATGGACTTTTGAATGTTTGTCAAAGACCAAGTCTGGGATCCATAGGTCAAAATGGGAAATGAAACGACAAAAAAAAAATAGATGAATTAACTAGTACTACTGAAACTTACCCGGTATACACGTTTTACAAAACGCAGCAACGATGTTCACACAGAAGAAGGGCACCCAGCAAAGAAGAAACACCCCCATGATGATACCCACAGTAATAGCCGCCTTGTGATCGGACACGTGGTATGGTGATGAATGCACGTGGGTGTGCACACGAGTCCGGACGGACTTCGTCCGGTTGTCCGGCATTTGAACCGTCCGGGTGACGGCCCGGATTGACTTGACGTGTTTTTGAGCGTAGCAGTATAGTCTGTGGAAGAAGGTTGTAGTTAGTTATAATGTGGTATAAGGAATACAGTATTAGGGCGAGGCCCCACTAGTGCGTTGCGCTGCGTTGCGTCGTCGCTGCGTCGTTTTCCATACATTTTTTATAACATGCCCCATTAGACTGATGCGTCGTAGCGCGCGACGTTTCAACGGATCGACGGACAAGCGACGAAGCGGGAGGGAATGTGATGCGCTGTGCTGTAAGAGCTCCGGTGCGACGACGGACAGTGTTCAAACTGCTCATACCCTCTTGCGTTGCGTTGTCGCAGCATCAACGCATCATAGCATACAATGCGTTGTTCCGTTGCGACGACGCGACGCAATGCAGCTCAACGCACTAGTGGTGCCTCGCCCTTAAAGCTATCGAGGAGTTTCGAGACGATTGCGAATAGACATCTTTGGGAAATTGACGTTTTTGTGGTCAAGACATAGTGGGATCGTCGGCGTGTTGTCTTCTTCTTATTCACATTAAGAAACATAATTATACCATGATTTATTGCTAATTGTGTGTGTGAGGAGCTCGTGGCTAAATAATCACAGCCGCACAGACCGATCTTCCGGGTTAAGCCGCGCTTGCTGAGGTTGGTCTGTGGATGGGTGACCATCTATCATAGCGAGTTTCCTCCGTGCCTCGGAAAGCACGTAAAGCCGTTGGTCCCGGCTTTCATTTGTAGATCTTTGACAGTCGTTACTGTTAGTCAGAAGCTCTAAAGTCTGACAACCAGTCTTACCATGGGGTATCGTATTACCCAGTTACTGGGTTGTGGAGGTCCGACAGGCAGTCGCTCCATGTAAAATACTGATATCCAGCTGAATCTGGTTTGCCTGGAAGCTGACCCCAATATAGTTGGGAAAAGGCTAGGCAGATGATGATTTATTGCTAATTGTACGATAATTTAGTTGTTGTTTCGGACCCAGGCCGTTGCGGTAGCTGTCTGTTCTATCCGAGTGTACGAAACGGGGCACTGACAAATAAAAAATGTCGTAGAAAGGATTGTGGGCACCCCGACTCGGACAGGTTAGGTTAGAAGGGGATAGCGTGATCTTTTGTATATGTGAATTCTATGTATATTCTATTTTTTTTTGTCGTTTCACTGTACCAGTTTAGAGAAAAGATAAAATCGTGTTGTTATTTTAACACCATCCGTTGTTTGATCAAAAACCTAATTTGATGAAAAACGACATATTTATTAGTAACTGAACATTATTTTTTTGAATAAATAAATATTTTTAAACCTGGATCCGTAAAAACGGTACTGTAAATGCAGTTCGAATATCAGCTCCTAGTATCCACGGATCCGTTAAGAACGATCCTGTATATAGGGTTACTGGTAATTAGTGGACGATACCTAAACACGTGACTGTGCTCATGATAACCAACAACTTTTACTATGGGAACCAACCTGAAAACGCTAAAACAATCAGCTGTTCAGTACATTTCTGTTTACTTAATGTACTGAACGGGGTGCTATGACAGGAAACCTCCACGTGCGCCCGTGGACTGGAGTTCCCTCTCGGATACGTCCAGGGGGAAGACCAGTTTTTCGGGCCGGTGCACCCTGGGATGCGGGCAAAAACTCTTCCTTAGGCACTGTGTGCCCAAGTGGTCTCTTTGCCCGTATGCAAATAGCTTGTCGTGTGGATGCTCCAACGCGTGTCCCTCTGATCAGCAGAGGGCACAGCGGCGGAGCGGGCTTGCGGACGGTGAGTGATGGGTAGCTCGCCGTCCGACCAAGGACCAAGCCCGGGTCGGTGGCGCGTCGTGTTTCGCGCCAAATGCCTGCTGGGGTCGCGGGTTTTTTCTTAACCCAGGTTACCGTGGCCCCGGAACATAAAGGGCATAGGAAGGAACACGGGTGGATTTTAGTCAGTAAGAGTCTGACAGTCCCTTCCGCCCCACCCAGGGCGGGAGGACTCATTTGATGATTTTACCACCTAAAAAAAAAAAAAAAAAAAATATGTACTGAACAGCAGATTTTTTTTTTTCGCGATTTCGGCTTTGCTCCCTTAGTAAAAATTGTTTGTTATCATGAGTCCAATTACGCGTTTAAGTATCGTACACTAATTGCCAGACACCCCATATACCTACGAATGCTCTGTGAGAACGAGCCCTTAGTAAGAGTACAAAAGATCAATATTGTACCGTAAAAAATTACACCGAATATTATTTTCTACGACTCTGACTGTTATCAAAAGAACTTTAATGATAATTTATTTTCGTTCTTCGTCCCTTTAGGGCAAAGTACCTTATTACTCCCGAGACGACGATAAAATGTTATTTATGAACTTATGTTATTACTTTGTAGTTCGTCTAAGGCTACCTGCTTTATTATAGTTTTTAGTGGGGCATCAAACTTGGTGAAAGAAAATGAAAATGATTTTTTTTAAATATTTTTTCCAAACTCAATTTGAAAGTTTGTATGTTTTGTTGGATGTTATTAAATAACGTCAAAATGGCTGAACGTATTTGGATGCTTAGTTTATTAAAATTGTTTTAATTTGTAAAAAAAAAAACGAATTGAATCGATACCTGCACAATCTTTTATATTTATTTACTGTAATAAATAATCACTTAAAACTACTTGAGTATATAATTATGTTGCTGATTCTGAAGTAGATTATAGTCTTGAATAGCAACTAAGATATGAGTATGTATGGTATTCTCATGGTTTAATTTTCCTATTAAACGCGTGCGAACCTGGGTTGGTTGTGGAAACCCAAATCACCCGATTTGGGTTTCCACAACCCAGTGACAGGGCAATATGCTACTCCTTGGTAAGACTGTTACTCAGACTTTCGAGCTTCTGACAAACAGTAACGACTGTCAAAGTAAATGACAGCTGGGACCAACAGCTTTAACGGTCTTTCCGAAGCGTGGATTAAGCTCGGCAAAATAAATGGTCACATCCACAGACCAACCTCTGTAAGCGCGGATTAACCTTGAAGATCGACCAACAACGGCTGTTATTATTTAGATATAAGCTTCTTTAGACTAATAATTTAGTTACTTCTTAGAAAATAATTGCGTACTATATGAACATACAATATTAAACCCGGTCCCCTAACAATATTTACTTGAAATTACTATTAATAAATTGAACACACCTTATCTGAAATGTTGTTAAAATCTGTTAAACTAACCCAAAGGTAAACTCTTAATTATTATTTAAAATTAACATTATAAGCCAAATTAAGATTAGCCTAGATATTTACCAAAACTGCTAATGGAATGTTCTTTTTTTTAACGTGGTAAAATTATCAAATGCGTCCTACCACCCCGGGCAGGGCGGGAGGGACTGTCAGACAGAAATTCACGGTGTCCCTCAATAGTCCTTTATGTTCCGGGGTCACGGTAAGGAAATAAATCCGACCCTGGCAGGCTTTGGCCCTCTGATAGGGGCCCCGTCATTTGTGCTGACGCTCTTTGAGGCGTGCGTGGAACACGACGCGCCGTCGACCCGGGCATGGTCCATGGTCGGACAGAGAGTTGCCCTTTACTCGCTGTCCGCATGCCCGCGCAATGTTCTTTAGGGAAAATTTTCACAAACCAATCTCTGCATAAATTATGTGTAGTTTTGAAATCTCGATTTCTGTCAAACTGATTTCACCAGCAACATTTGGATTGAATTTCTTGTACGTCTAACAATAAACTCATCGATTTACGATGAGTCAAATAGAGTTAAAAATCTATTTATTAATTAAAACACGCATGAAAAAAATTAAGAAAAAGGCAGTGGCACCTTCGGTTTTTGCTAAATTAGACTCGATGAAATCAAAATTGGAAATATAAACTGAATTAAGAGCTAAAAACTCCATTGAAGAAATCGCGATAATATACAAATCGAAATCTCATAGCGGTAGGCACAGCAAATAGTAGTGGTGTTTGTAACTCACTAGGGTTGTTCCACACATGTTTTTGTTAAAATAATTTATATCAAAATGTAACGTTATTATAATATCTGTAATGCCAAATTTACGCAGTAGTGTACCTCAAGGTACACTCATTTCACCAGTTACGTTTAAGTCCTGTACCCTTATCATGAGTTTTCACTATAGTATGTGCCATTTAACATGACAATAGAGGTCATTGCTCCGACTTTCATCCCGATATCTCAATATTAGCGATACTTCCTCTTCACCCGTACAAATCTGTCACAAACTGTCGCAAAACTGACATCGCTTTAGTCTCATAATACATAAAAAATTACCACAAACATAACACAATGCACAACCCAAAATAATAGAAAATCTAGCAAACGTACCCTACGAAATATTTTTTTTTAAATATTGTATTTTCCTTTTTACACAAGTTTATCACACTGAGACAATTTAACAAAAGTAAACATAATTATTATGCATCATATAATTTTGCATTAACCTATAATACAATACTGAGTAAATATAAAGTTAGTGCATATTGTATGGATATAAGTGTATTAATATTCTTTTGATATCAGGATGGTAAAAACACCTTATTTTTCCTAAAATAAATTACAAAAACTATTTCATCACAGAAAATGCAAATTTTGATCTTATGTCGTTTTTGTTTTACCCTGACGCGATGACGTCATCGCGTCAGGGGTGCAGCATCCCCGGCAGCAGCCGCCATTTTGATTTGACATTCCGTGTGGAAGTTCGCTTGCGTTCGGATTGTGCAAAGACATTAAACTAAATACGACTATACGAGCAATAGACAGGACATCACGAAGAAAGTTGTGATCATGAAAACTTTTTACCACTAGGTAAAAATCGCTCAGTCTGGTAGTCGCGTTGCTATGCAACGGTAGATTGTGCTACTGACACACGGCATCAATAAATTTTGTATGAAAATTTTCCCAATGCCCGCTCTATAGGTTTTTTGTTTTTGTGTTCTGTGTTGTTATTGTTACTTCATTTGTTGTTTGTAAAGAAGCATGGAACCAGAAGCCGGAACATCTACTGGTGAAACCAGTAAACGCCGTCGTCGTCCAAACATAGGTATTCCAACCTCAAGAAGGTTCGGAATCGATACCGCTCACATCGCCGCCAGCAAAAAGACAGAAGACGATTCTCACCAGCGGAGAACGTCTTCATGATTATTAATATTTTTAAATATGTCCAAAACACAAAGCCCGAGGATAAATATTTAACTAACCATGATCTTGTCAAACGTACGTCAGAAATATGTGGGGTGAGTGAGAGATCGATATAATTATCGGGTATTACGTGAATACAGAAATACTCATAAAATAACGCAACCTGAAGGTAAAAGGAGTAGACCAAACGTTCTCAAAAACGTTGATGATTTTGATAAATCGGCAATTACTAAAACTAGTTTTTAACAAACATTGTTTAGAAACATGGGCTGAGTTACTCCACGAGAGGTTTTGCGCTATTAACGATACACGTTGTATATACATAATTATATACATTTGATTCTTTTGATGCCTGTGCATTCCACATTTTTTTATGATGATTCTTTCACAGTCCAGGCTGTCGTTTGTGGAATGCATTGCTTGTATCAGTAAGACAAGCCAAGTCACTGGTTTCTTTTAAAAGCTTAGTCTTAAATCATTTCCTTTTTCTCTAATAATACATATTTATATTTGTGTATTTTATTTTATTATTAATGTTTGTGTGTATTGTAATTTATATTATCGGTTATCTATAATTTGATGTGCATCACTGTCCACCCTCATTTTTTTTTAAGGTTCTTTAAGTCCATCATAATTGTCTGGTAGATATCGCTATTAGCGATAAGACCGCCGTTGTACCCTTAGTATTAATAAAAACTTTTTTTTAAAAGTACCGACTTCAAAAACAAATACAAAAAAGTGTAAATTAACTTTTCATTCGGAAATCGGTGGCTTTTGATTTATATGTCATTGACTAATGCCAGCGACTTCCGAAAGAAAAGTTATTTCCACTTTTTTGTATTTGTTTTTGAAGTCGGTACTTTTTTTTTAAAAAAAGTATTTATTTTACCCTTTTTAGTTCAGACATTCAACAAAAGTCTTCGTACAATCGGCAACTTAAGAAATTTATATCCAAGCGAGCAACAAAAACGGATCTATGCGGGCAACGTCACAAGACATCCATTATTATTATATATTAAAACCTTCCCTAGACTGTAATAAACATTTTTCCGTAAACCGCATGAAAATCGGTTCAGACAAACGCGAGATAATCGTGAACAAACATACAATCGACTTTGAAAATCTACTATGATCCGCGCGCGGACGAAAATACATATGACGGAAAAAGGTCCGTTGCCTATCACTCCGTCACACACTGTGGAACATTTTTTACGTCCCGCGTAAATTTATAAGCACACAATTTGATTTCTAGAAATACAAAATAATAATTTTTAATTAGAACAACACAAGATTCACAACCCCTATATGTCAAGCAGGCTGGTACCACGATACTGTAGCGATAGAAGCAACTGTCAATTATTAGTGGTTTTAGGTAACAATAAGTGTCATTATCGCTTACTGATGAAAAACTTGGTAGGAGGGAGTGAATGACCTCTTTTGCCATGTTAAATGGTACATACTATAGTTTACTTTACAGCGTCTTTCCAGTATTTACAGCGCGCCTCTGGTGTGGGAAGAAGGAACTAATTTTTTCTTTGTTTGTAATTTTGAAAATGTCAAAGTTTCAGTTTACTTTACGGAACAACTGAAAATTCATGGTAAGGCCTCTGTGTAAAAGGGCCGAAATATTTCTACTACTCTGGAATTCAAAGGAAAATAGCTTGTACCTATATTGGTTTTGTTGGGGTGCTAAGGACGGAAACCTCCACGAGTGCCCGAGGACTGGAAGTTCCTTTCCGGAGACGTCCGGGGGAAGCCCAGTTTCTCGGGACGATGCGCCCCGGGGTACGGGCAAGAACTCCCCGTAAGGGGTTTCCTTGCCCGTATGCCAATGTCCCGTCACACCGCTCCACTACGTGTCCATCTGTTTAGCAGAGGACACAGTGGTTGGAGTAAGAGCGGGCCCGGCGCGCGGCGTGCACTAACCCTGCCGCCGGGCAGGCAAGAGGAGCGTCAGCATAATGACGGGGCCCCCTATAGAGGGCCACAGTCCTGCCGGGGTTGCGGGACATAAATATACCGCGACTTCAGCACATGAGGGGCTGCCGAGGGATACCGTGGATTTTAGTCAGTACGAGTCTGACAGTAGGGGTAGGAGGACTCATCTGATGATTTTGCCACGTAAAAAAAATATATATATTGGTTTTGTTACTATTATATATTAATATCTGGTTGAGGTTTATAAAATGTCTGTATCTTGGGAACCGAGCTTTTCTCGAACCTGGCACCTTGATAAATCGATTCATGAGCCGAAAAACCCCTAATCTGTAACTTTCATGAAAATCCTTGGAGCCGTTTCCGAGATCCTGATTATATATAAATAAATATATAAGAATTGCTCGTTTAAAGATATTAGATTAGATATACCATTAAGATTTTGTCCGATTAATGACAGTGTCTATTTCACTCCCACACTTGTCCTTCTTTTTAGTTAGTACACGACCGAAATACTCAAGGCCATTGAGTAAACAATACTAAGAATATACCGAGCTAGACAGCGTGTATCAACCCTTAGTCACTATGCTCAGTTTGTGTTTCAATGTACGACATGGGCCTAATTTCGCTTCAAACCCTGGAGGCAACATGCTTTGGTTTGTTTTGAGAAGACTATCTCAGAAAGGAAAGCGAACAATAGGTAGTTATGTATCTTAATGTTCAAGATAATATGAAAATTGGTAGAAGATAATGTTAACGAGACCCCCTTGACGTAGTTAATTTTGACCATATGGTGTCTGGTTGTCGCTGTGGTGAGTTTTAATTTTTATTATGTCTTCAGTGACACTCGCAATATCAAGATGAGTCAAATGACGTAAGAATCATCAGAATCGTCCTTCTCGTTTGGTCTAGCTCTTCTACGCCACATTCCTTTGCGATGCGTAGCTGACTAAATAAAACCCTCCTTAAAATATCATAAATCATGCGTCCTTACCAAAGCCTTCGATCGCGAGATTACACCTTCGACGCGTTAATAATTATATAACTTATTTGATTGGAAAAAATGGAACGCACCCTCGGGCACACACATTTTTGTAGCTGCCCTTATTTTATGAGAGAAGGAGAATTAGAAGTATACTACGATCGTTGGCTTGAAGCAATCTGGGAAAAGAGACCATGATGGAAGGAATTAGGGGAGGCCTTTGCCTAGCAGATCCAAATCAAAACATTTATTACAACTACGCATGTACAGGCACTTTTGGATTCTCAAAAGTTCTAAAAATGACTATCTTTAGCAGACGACATACTCGTAAAAAAATACGTTATTTGCTTTTCAAAATTAAATAGTGTTGAAAAGACTATTTATTTAAATTAGGTTTTGAATTTAAAGTCTTAGGTTTAGATGTTTAACGTTTGTGTTTTGTCTTCATCATCGATCATCGATGTTCCCACTGCTGGGACCCAGGCCTCATCTCTGTGAAAGGGAGTAGGCCATAATTCACCACGCGGGCTCAGTGAGAGTTGACAAATGTCACGAGTCTTCGAATTTGTGGTTCTAGGACATCCGGTTTCCCACGATGTTTTATTTCAGCGGCTTTGGGAGCAGTGATGATGAAATAAATTACACATAGCGGGGTTTGAACCCTCAACCAACCCTCTAGTAGGGGCCGATACCACTGGGCCACCACTGCACTCATTTGCATATTTTTTTTCTTTTAAAAATGTTTTCTGTCTAAATAATTGAGGATTCTAACGATGCTTTTTTTTTTACTTGGCGAAATCATCAAATAATTTAGGATTCTGTCCTTCGGTAACGATGCTATAGGGGGGCCATCGCGCGTACTCGCACCCGGGCATGGTCCATTCCCATCAATGCGGATTCGATGTAACCATCCGTACTCTCACAGGTATTCAATCTTTGATAATATTCCTTGTTATACTGACACATACTTTGTGAATAAAATAATCTAGAAACTCACTCATCAACTCAAAAAATCCATCCCACAAAAACGAAGTCTGTAAAGTTGTAAATATCTGAACGAAAACATGACAAGGAACATTTTTGTACATTCAAAGTTTTGTATAGGTACACAAGCTCATCAATCAATGTTATATTCCTAAGGGTGCGGGACCAACGACTGACACAGTTTATACACAATCCATCTTCATTTACGATGTTATGTTTCGCACTTTCGTATTCATTCTATTGAACTCTTAAGCTTTAGAAAAGGACTATTCAAAAAGCGTATAATATAGTACATGAAATCACTGATCCAGGGCGCTTTCAAATCTCCCGCAAAGTGCCATGCGAAAGCAAGGTAGCTGCAGCGCTGCCGTGTCACAGTTGCGTTTCTATTTTACAAGTTTAACAAACCTAAAATGTAAGTTGCAAGTAGGTACAGCTTGGCCAGAACGAGTTGAAACGGAACTAAAATTTTTATTTCTGACAGCGTTTTAAAATCTTTGATATTTGATGTAAACAAAGACCGCAGGTTTGTTGTTACATTTATTATTGTGCCATAAAACTAACGTAATAATTGAAAATAAATAAAATAAAATCGTTCAAAGTGCTGGTAGCGCGAAGACAGTGGCGACTTCCGGTTTTCTACATTTTTATGTCAAGCTGTAGTTTGAACTTGTAGTTTTTTTTTCTCAAGCAACTTATAAACTTGTATGCAAAACTTGCCTAATGGAAACGCACCAATAACCTGTATTTGTCCCATTGCATATTTTTACAAAGAATAATGTAACTTATGCGAGATAATTTCATTTGCGTCAAACTGAATTAATTTACAAAATTCTATAGTCTCTTATCAACATTTCTAGCATTGGCGATGCGAATAGACATTATATTGGCTTCACAAAATTAAATAACTACGTACTGTACGACCACGATAAATTAGAACATGAACACGCTTGAAAAGTACGTCTAGCAAAATAATACTTTGTGTTAGTTAATTTCCAATAATAAATATTAACTTATTTATTTAAATAAAAGGGAGCTTCACAGCTGACAAGAAGTAAACAAAAATCTATACATATAAATAAAATTGGAGTAATATTAAAATAATCGTTATTTTTTTAATTTTTTGTCCGTCTCTCTGTCTTTCTGTCTGTCTGTTTGTAATGGCTAATCTATGAAATGGCTGGGCCGATTTTGACGGGACTTCTATTGACAGGTAGCTGATGTAATAGGGAGTAAGTTAGGCTTCTTTTTTTTTTAGAAAAAAAACATTGTATAAAAAAAAATTGATTGTTCAGTTCCGACATACACGCGAACGAAGTCGCAGTCACAGCTGGTATAATATCATATTTTGTTAATCTAAAGGTTTAGATTAACAAATACCCACCTTTAGATTAACAAAATATCGTTAGAAAATAACATTAACATGATTCGTTATGTTTATTGTCAAACGCGAGACGCTCAGTTACGTCTGTAATTCCAGTATGTTTCTGTCATTGTTTAGAATGATATTATACCAGCTGTGACCGCGACTTCGTTCGCGTGGATGTCGGAACTGAACAATCTACGCTAAAGAGCCGAGCACGAGCTGAGCACAAGCCGTTTTACTAGATCTGTCAAGGGTGGATGGACAACAATCCTACAACAACCATCGTAGTTCGAAGCGCGCTCGTTCGAGGCTTAGAAGTCGGTCCACACTACACTAATTTTTGTCTCGTAGCAACTAAAGAGCGTGTGTTAAAAAAGCATGAATGACGTCACGATATTCATTTATTTAAACTTTATGCACAAGTTTCAAAAAACCTGTAAAGTGGTGACTTAACGCCCAAGCTGCCTTAAGCGCCATTTAGACGGAGCAAGAACTTGTATGCGAGTTTCATTACATTGCGGCATTTGTTTCATTACCTGAATTTGTTCTACCTATAAATTCCGCAATGTAACGCAACTCGCGTTCGAGTTCTTGCATCGTCTAAATGAGGCTTTAGGGTGATGCAGAGACATAGACAAAGTAGGTGAAACATAATAGACAATTACCTAATAAGAAAATGAATATAATAATATTATTATGATGGTGTTATCAGAGCTTCGCAGTTGGCAGTTCGAGTAGTCGCATAGTACGAGTCTTCTTACATACCTATAGAACAGCATTGAATTTGCAAAGAGAAGCGAAAATGTAATGAAAATCTTCTTCATTTCAATGAAAATATATTACAAAGTCTTATTGGAACAAGTCGAGAAAACGTTTTATTTCCTGTCTATTATTTTATTGTAACAAAAGGAGGTGCTGCGTAGACTTCATTATTGTATTTAATGTTTATATATTTTGCAGATCTGGTTAAATTTTCGGTTTGTTTTCATTTTGGGAAGTCAATTTTTGGTGTGGAAATATTTAGTCTAATTATATTATTGCTGGGAGAATATCTAGCACGAACAAGCGGAATAAAGAGATGTAATTAGATTGACTTAAAATTGTTTCGCTTAACATATTTTTTTTTTAATTATGTCCACTGTTGTAATTATTTTTATAGCACAACTGAATAAATGTTATGCGTTAAGTGTAACTAACTGTGCCATTAATAAAAAAAGTGTTATGGGAAGGTTTATTTATTAAATCTGCAGATTTAAAATGTTTTAATAATTGTGAATGCTTGGACATTGTTCAAGCACTAATTATCGAAGAACATTGAGGTATAATATTGTACTACCTTAAACAAGCAACTGTTGTATATTTTTGGGTACTTAATACAGAAATGGGTCTATCGATTAGAGATTAGATAACGTTATGGATATGGTACTGTTTTTTCCACACTTTAAAATACAATTTCACAAAAAAACGTTATAACGCCATCACGTTTTTTTTAGTACCACGATTACCCCAATATGTTGTAAGATGGCGAATTTAGACGTTTTAATTAAAAAAATTAAGCTGAGGCCAGGTACTAAGACTCATCATCTGCCTAGCCTTTTCCCAACTATATTGGGGTCGGCTTCCAGTCAAACCAGATTCAGCTGGATATCAGTATTTTACATGGAGCGACTGCCTGTCGGACCTCCACAACCCAGTAACTGGGTAATACGATACCCCATGGTAAGACTGGTTGTCAGACTTTAGAGCTTCTGACTAACAGTAACGACTGTCAGAGATCTACAAATGACAACCGGGACCAATGGCTTTACGTGCTTTCCGAGGCACGGAGGAAACTCGCTATGACAGATGGTCACCCATCCACAGACCAACCTCGGCAAGCGCGGCTTAACCCGGAAGATCGGCCTGTGCGGCTGTGATTATTTAGCCACGAGCTCCTCCACCAGGTACTAAGACTAAATCAGATAAATAAACAGAAAAAAAAAACTCACCTGCAGTATATACTAATCATAACAATACAAGGTAGTATGAACGATATACAGCTGGATACGACCGCGTATGTCGGCGTCAGTACCAGCGCGCACGTGGGGTATCTCGGGGGCTTCTGCGTGGCTAGGGCTTCTTCGTCAGGCCTGTGGAGCCCTAGCGAGATGGGCAGGAAACTGACCAGGCCTGCTAGTAGCCAAATCATGGCTATCGTGGATATTGCCACCTTCCGGGTCACCCAGCGACCGTATCTGCGGAGAAAGTGAATATTATAACAATTAGGTATAATAATTTAAAAAATATTATACATAATTATAATTAGGTATAATAATTATATATTTTTTTTAGTTCGATGAGTAAAGATTATAATTTATTTAATCGACATAATAAAAATTCTTGCTACTGTAAAATTCCAGATGGAAAAACACAACAAAAATTTGCACTATTTAGGAAGTGAAGCTAGTATAGTATAGTAGCCTCGTGCTCAACAGTACTGCTTGCAATCACAAGAGGCAATCGTTGGCTGTATTATATAAAATGCTATGCTCTAGATAAATAATTATATTTTAATTATTCATTTTACAAAAATTTTGCTATTTTTTATCTCGGATTAAAAAAAAAAACTTAGGATGAAATGATTAGCAGCTAAAAAGTTTTACAGTGAGCTTGGATTGATGTGATATGTGTCATTTCATTGTACCATCAACACATCGAAAATGGTTAAAGAAATAAAATATTGTACGCACGAATACATTTCATTTTTGTAACCTATCTGTTACCAAAAATAACATAACTAAAACAATTGATATTCTAGTTACAAAAACATCCCTACAATTCATATGACAATATTTGAATTGTGAACGTATGTATACCCACGAAACAAAAGAATTTATATGAAAACGTGGCTCAAAACTTTCGCGGAACTATTATTCTTATTACTCAGAAATAAAGATCAAAGTCCCGTGAGAGTGTTTCGCCGAACATTACGAGTAAGCTTCAGAAAACTGGAGTTGACGGATAAGAAATGACAAAAGCACTTCGCTATCACTTTCGCGTTGTCCTAACTTATTGAATGCGAGTATTATTATAATCAAGTTGGGAATATTATTTCAGGCTTCCAAGAAAGTCCCTACTTAATTATTTTCTGACTAGCTTTTGCCAGCGGATACGCTCGTTTTGAGGTCGGAAATTATCTTACAAGAACGTACTAGGTACTGAGATAAATGGTACCTATTATTAGATCTAACCCAGATATATTTTTATAAACTTTGTTGGGACAAAGTTTACACTGGAAATATTGGAACGAAGTTCCTTATCGCGCGTTGTGAAAGGGGGCCAGACGGAAAAAATTCTTACGAAAAGTTGTCACGACACTTTTTGGAACGAAGTTCCTTATCGCTCGTTGCGAAAGGGTGCTAGAGCTCAAAGAGTGGAGTGGAGTGGAGTGGAGTGGAGTGGAGTGGAGCGGAGCGGAGCGGAGTGGAGTGGAGTGGAGTCGCGACGATTATTTTTGTTGAGTTTATACAGTAACTTCGTTCCATCCGGGTGTCCCTTGACACCTCACAAGTTTTTTTTTAATATAATGGTATGCGTTACACCAGATACGAAATATTTTTTCCGTGCGGGAATCGAACCCGTGATACACCTAAGGAGTGCCAGCGTAACATTAAGTAACGTACTCACTTTTAATATTGTAAGATAATTTTAATAACTTTTATTCATTCATTTCTAAGACGTTCTTATCACTGAAATATTTTAGTTTGTCCTTGAGGCATTGAGTGTAGGCTCTTTAGATTAGCAAATAGGTACCTACTTATCTTAAAGTAAATAAATATCTTCCTCGGATTTAGGAGGAACATATTTTTTTGTGGATTTTTGTCCAGAGCAAATTAAGCCACACCACAAACTTCACAGTGAAGCTTATGGCTAAATAATTTAATCCACACAGGCCGATCTTCCGCTATTTAAGAAAAAAGAAAGAGAAGAAAAAAACATTACACAGGACAAAACAAAACTATTTAAAATAAAAAACAAGATATATTAAAAATATAACAGTGTTAAAAAAAACAACAATTGCTGACAAAAGTCCACGTAAAAATAGACAAGAAATAAAAATCCCACACAAGCTAACTCGAGGTGATGGGTGACCAATAAAGTTATACGTCCGTCACTTATTGGCTCAGATTTATTGACCATATTCTTGGCCTTGTATCAATTTACAACCGCACCAGGTCACTAACTGACAGGCCATTTAACATTTGAAATCGGTCAGTTTTATGTAGGTATCATAAAAGTATTATGCTCTTACCGTTTTTTTTTTTTGTTTTTTTAGGGTGGTGAAATCATCAAATAATTCCTCCCACCCGGGCAGGGCGGGAGGGACTGTCAGACTTGTACTGACTAAATTCACGGTGTCCTTCAATAGCCCTTTATGTTCCGGGGTCACGGTGAGGAAATAAATCCCGCGACCATGCTTTTACCGTTAGTTAAATTTAACCAAAAAAATAATGTTTATGATTTTTTTTTTGGTTATGGCAATGTTAAAGGACAAAATGTTTAACGTGAGTTAATTAGAAGAAGAAAAAACAAACACATTGTTTTCCACTTTACTATATTTCATTTATTTGTGTTAGTAGATAAAAATTAAAATACTGTCAATTTTACTATTTTTTATGAACGAGTCGTACTGGACCGAAAATTATGAGTATAATATTTGAAACTGATTTTATTGAAAAAAGTAACTAAAGTTTATTTTTATAGTACATGAAAAGAGAATAACAACTAGCAAGCATTTCAGACGAGTTTTCACATATACAATGATAAAAGTTGACGTGATGGATATAAATTAGTTCTTTTTTCATTTATTACTTGTACCGATTTTTCACTTTTCAAACAATTTGCGTCGTACATACTTCAAGTACAAAGTAGGTATGGTCAAATATGCAGAAATCGTGATATAATATTAAGTTCCTTATTTGCTTCATAGATGGCTTGTGTTTCATTTTGTAGAATGAATTAAGTGGATATTATCATTGTAAAGTACAATCCATATTTGACTTACAGATGCTGTTGATTTAATAAAGTGTAGCCAGGAAAACGGTTTCTCATGCAAATTGACTGTCAATTTAAATTGAAATGGCTTACTGTACGTATCATTTGTTATTCAGTTCAGAATTACATTTCCTTAATTTGCTTGATTTTGCAGTTGGTCAGTCTGTTCGGTTTTTTTAAAGGTTGTACAATCATCTTATGAATCCTGCTACCCTGTTATACTTCAATAGCCTTTATGTTCCGGGGTAACGGTAATTCATCAATCCCGCGACCAGCCTGCTTGGTTTAGAGAAAATATTCAATATATTGCAAATGTTCAGTTTTGTTGTGGTTTTTGACTATTTTACGTAAAACACACATAAGATTGAAGTGCGAAGATTCACAACTTTCCGCTTAAAATAAGAATTGAACTACGAAGGTGACATATTGTAATTACAAATGAATTACTTAATTACAAAGCTATACTTATATATAAAAAAACCATTGCCTAAAATATTTAGTTATAATTCCACGAAAAATCTGCTGCATTAAAAGCCTGGATTTTGTTTTGTGGAATCAAATACTTTACATTATTTTACAATCTCATGGATTTACGCATAGTTATTGCGGACTTAATAAATAACATGAGGTTACGCGTACGATTCCCGGAATGAGGCAGTGTTATGAAGTTTTTTTTTATGTTACATGGGACCAAAAGTAAAAATATAACTGGCGAAATCATGGGTGTACTGTTAGGCACATGACTGCCACCCTCTTTAAGGGTTACAGGCGTGTGTAAATATTATTTGAAACTTCATTGCGGTTGGAACAATGTATCCGTCATTTGATATTTGACGTTTCCTGACATCTAAGTGACATTCGACCTTGGAACGCCAAAGCAATTGTGAACTCAACTGTACTTACACAAAGTGCCTACGTACCACGTACGCACGTAACATTTCAAACAAACCTTTGAAATCGATTTTAATGAAACATCATACCTACGTCTATAAGCCATGATACATTTTTAAGGGTACAATAAAATATCATTAGAGAAGATAAAATTGATGATTGAAAAGATTGATAAATTCGAAATGTATTATTTAAAGCAAAAAGGGAAAAATATCTATCGAGAGATAAGTATTTGTAGTAAATATTGTCTCATAACTTTTAAGACCTAAGGGCGACTTTCACCAAAAGTTAAACATGTTTAAAATTTTATTTAAGCACAAAATTCAATAGAATTTTGACATTAAATAAAATTTTAAACATGTTTAACTTATGGTGAAAGTCGCCCTAAATATCGTTGGATATGAAATTTCATTCAAATGATTCAGTCATTTCGAAAAATAAGAAATTCAAATGACAATGGGCAAAAATGTATGAAACTTGGTCCAAGGTCCTCCACTGATGACACTTATGGGAAATGAAAGTATATGGTTGTCACATTATTCTGGCAAGAGACTGAAATCCGTCCGGGGGTTCTTTTTTGCATGTCCATTTAAGTGACTACTAATCTAACCTAACCTTACCTATCCAAACCCAACCTAACCTAACTTGTTTTGTTAAGCTGTAAATTATGCCCGACACACATTGAAACATCTAGGCAGGCGGTTAGCTTATGCGTGCCTTAGACTCACTAGAAATACCAACGAGATAAATAGCTAACCTAACCTAACTTTTTCTGTTCAGGATGCCCGACGTATATTGAACCATTGGGAGACGGTTGACTTATGTTTGACTTGGACCCACTAAAAATACCAACGAAACCTTAAATAGCTACCCTAACCTAACTTTTTTGACGTATACTGAACCATCTGGGAAGGCGGTTGGCTTATGTAGGACTTCGACCCGCCAAAAGTACCAACGAGACCTTAAATAGCTAACCTAACTTTTTTTGTTCAGCTAAAAATGATTTACGTATACTGAACCATCTGGGATTGGCTTAGTGTGACTTCGACCCACTAAAATACCAACGAAATCTTAAATAGTAACCTAACCTAACTTTTCTAATTCAGTTGTAAATGATGCCTGACGCATACTGAACCATCTGGGAAGGCGGTTGGCGTATGTTTGAATTACAACGACTAAAAATACCAATGAGACCTTAAATAGCTAACCTAACCTAAAGCTAAAATGATGCCCGACGCACAGTGAACCATCTGGGAAGGCGTTAGCTTATGTTTGACTTGGACCCACTAAAATACCAACGAACCTTAAATAGCTAACCTAACCTAACTTTTTTTTTCATCTGTTAATGATGCCCGACGCATACTAAACCATCTGGGAAGGATATGGCTTATGTTTGACTTACACCACCCAAAAATACCTTACGGCCTTAATGTCTGCTGAATGAACAAAAAAACTTAGGTTAGGTTAGCTATTTAAATAGGTCATTAAGGTCTCGTTGATATTTTTATGTGTAAGTGAAACATAGGCCAACCGCGTTTCCAGATAGTTAACGTGTCCTGCGTCGGGCATCATTCGAATTGAAAAGTTATGTTAGGTTAGCTATTTAAGGTTTCGTGGTATTTTTAGTGGGTCCAAGTCACACAAAGCCACCGTCTTCCCAGATGGTTCACTGTGCGTCGGTCATCATTTTCAGCTGAATTAAAAAAGTTAGGTTAGGTTAGCTATTTAAGGTTTTGTTGGTATTTTTAGTGGGTCCAAGTCACATATAAGCCAACCCTCTTCCCAGATGGTTCACTGTGCGTCGGTCATCATTTTCAGCTGAATTAAAAAAGTTAGGTTAGGTTAGCTATTTAAGGTTTTGTTGGTATTTTTAGTGGGTCCAAGTCACACATAAGCCAACCGTCTTCCCAGATGGTTCACTGTGCGTCGGTCAATTTTCAGCTGAATTAAAAAGTTAGGTTAGGTTAGCTATTTAAGGTCTCATTGGTATTTTTAGTCGTTGTAAGTCAAACAGACGCCAACCACCTTCCCAGATGGTTCAGTATGCGTCGAGCATCTTTTACAGCTGAATTAAAAAAGTTAGGTTAGGTTAGCTATTTAAGGTTTTGTTGGTATTTTTAGTGGGTCCAAGTCACACATAAGCCAACCCTCTTCCCAGATGGTTCACTGTGCGTCGGTCATCATTTTCAGCTGAATTAAAAAAGTTAGGTTAGGTTAGCTATTTAATTTTTGTTGGTATTTTTAGTGGGTCCAAGTCACAATAAGCCAACCGTCTTCCCAGATGGTTCACTGTGCGTCGGTCATCATTTTCAGCTGAATTAAAAAAGTTAGGTTAGGTTAGCTATTTAAGGTCTCATTGGTATTTTTAGTCGTTGTAAGTCAAACAGACGCCAACCACCTTCCCAGATGGTTCAGTATGCGTCGAGCATCATTTACAGCTGAATTAAAAAAGTTAGGTTAGGTTAGCTATTTAAGGTTTTGTTGGTATTTTTAGTGGGTCCAAGTCACACATAAGCCAACCGTCTTCCAAGATGGTTCACTTTGCGTCGGGCATCATTTTTAGCTGAAAAAAAAGTTCGGTTAGGTTAGCTATTTAAGGTTTAGTTGGTATTTTTAGTGGGTCCAAGTCACACATAAGCCAACCGTCTTCCAAGATTGTTCACTTTGCGTCGGGAATCATTTTTAGCTGAAAAAAAAAGTTAGGTTAGGTTAGCTATTTATGGTCTCATTGGTATTTTTAGTCGGTTTAGTCAAACATAAGCCAACCGCCTTCCCAGATGGTTCAATATGCATCGGGCATCATTTACAGCTGATTGAAAAAAGTTGGGTTAGGTTATATTAAACGGAAATAAAAAAAGAACCCCAGGACAGATTTCGATAATATTTTGCCAGAATGATGTCACAACTATGTTCTTTCATTTCCAATAAGTGTCATAAGTGGAGGATCTTGGACCGCTTTTGCCCATTGTCATTTAGTGTAAATCCGTTCTCTTAACGTCGTCATTGAATAAGATAAACATCTGTTATCTGAGTCCACTGAGCATAGTACTCACCTCAAAGGGTCTTTGATGTGGATGTATCTGTCGAGCGAGATAGCGCACAGGTTGAGAATAGAGGCGGTTGAGCACATGACGTCACACGCCACCCAGGTATCGCAGAACTGCTCGCCGAATACCCAGTAACTGGAGGGAGAAAATAGTTAAAAAAAATAATTTATAAGTTGTTGTAGTTTAAATTAAGACAATCGTCTACCGAGCGCTCGTCCATACTAAAAGAGAAAATTTTTCCTGCAACAGCATAAATGTCACGCTTTAATATCGTAACACCGTATATGTATACAGTTATCGTAAAAAAACATTTGGAAACTTTCCAAATGCCTTTGATACACCTAAAACAAGTACAGCATAAAATTAAGTGTTTCAATTGCATTCTTGTATCAATTTTCTAGTGCAGTCCAGAACCATATTTTTTATTTTCATTCAGTAAGATTGCCAAATTGATTAAAACTTGTAAATATTTGACAGCTATTAGCGACGCGACGTTGCCAACTTTCTGGTTATGCGCCCTTAATTATTGAATTTTCTAATCATTTTTAGTGCATTACAAAGCCATATTTTTTACTTTCATACTGTTAATTTTTTAAATTTAATCAAAACTTGTTAATATTTGACAACTATTTGCGACGTTGTCAAAGCTCCAGTTTACTTTACTTCTCAAATAATGAAAACGCGTATCAAAAATTCATTTTAGGCTAACTTAATGCAGTATTTATCAACAGTAGCAGTATAACTTACCCGAGCAGGTCATTGACTCCTGCAAAGGTCATGACCGCTGCAGCTACTAGCATGTCAGCGATGGCCAACGATGCTAGGAACAGGTTCCCAATGCGTCGCAACCCTCGGTCCGTGTATATTGCGATGCAGACCAGTATGTTCCCTGCTACGCTGAGGAAGATCAGCAGCGACAGGAATATACCTGGTGAAGAGATTGGTATGTTTATTATGGAGAAGTTGGTTATAGAGTGATTTTTAACATATGAAGCCAAAAGGAAGGGAAAAGGAATGAAAAATAACTTTTTTTTTAAGGAAGTTGGTGGCTTCAATGGTTTTGTTGACTTTTCTGCAAACGAATTTCAGTAAAGTTATTCTTCACTGGTTATGTTTGTAGTCTCAGATCAAAGAAACAGGCAGGTAGAGCACTCAGAACACGCGAATGTGTCCGGTTTGTTCCACGTTCAATCCACCAAAGCAAATACAAAATCAAAACCGAATACAAACTCGCGTCCAAGCTAAGCGTCGTTGTTGTTGTTTGCCAAAATATCTCGTGTCTTTAAACAATGTAAAAATTGTCTTCAAAAACCAAAAAAAAGAAGCAATATGGAATGTAATTCGATTATGGATTTCGTATTTGCTTTACTGGACACACTCGCGTGTTCTGAGCGTTCTATCCGCCTATTTCTTTGATCTGAGTTTGTAGTACTATAAATGACTTGTTAAAAGTAATAATATAAGGTAGAGGGAGTTACATATTTGGTGAGACAGGCAACTCAGTGATAGAGTCTTTATACACATAATATATAGGTAACGTTTTGAAAGACTCTATCACTGAGTTGCTTGTCTCATCAAAAAATCTCCCTTTACCCGACTAAACTTATGTTGTGGGATCCAATCATAGGATCCAGTTCTTAGAGATCCACCTCGACAACGGCACTAAATGCTATTAAATTTTGACGTCCCAAATATATATAAATACATTTCGAACCACCTACACAAATAGTTGGTTTGTGTAGAATAACATGAATAACAGCATAAATGGCCTAAATACCTATTTTACCTTTTATTTGTGAAAACTACTATCGCGGCTCATGAAATTCAGTTTGGTGACAGAAGTATAGACGGATAAAAAAACTGCGGTTCCACTGAGGCGGAGCGGAGCAGAGCGGGGAGCGATTCACGAATCACATGGCTTAAAGTAAATCTCTTCTCCACTCAAGCCAATTGTGATTGGTGAATCACTCTCTGCTCTACTCTAATCCGCCTCAGTGGAATCGCAGCCTTAGTATGAGGTCCCGTTTTACCTTTTGGGTATAGAACTTAAAAAATTACTTAGCCTAAAGTAAGCAAATGACTTTATAAGGCCTCTCTATTCAACACTGTTTCAGTTACGGTCAGTTCACACCGAGACGCGACGCGAAGCGACGTGACGCAACGATACTTCTTCTTCGTATCTTTTCTTGTAGTAAACAATGTCAGATTCTGAATCGCTATTAAAACACTGCGCGGCGCCGAGCTGCGCCGCGCTGCTTTGCGTCTTTTCGTGTAGAAAATAGAGTTACATTTTGAATAACTCTATTGAAATTTGCGCGCAGCGTCTCGTCTCAGTCTGAGCTGACCCTTAGTCAATAACTTTTGAATTTACCAATACATCACTAACGATGTATGTGTATAAGTCAAAAACCCCATTACCCAAAACACACCTATTTATATACCAAAATCTACCCAATTTTCCTCACCCACTTTTGAATATGAAGGAAATTACATAACATTTGTATACACCTCTATCTGTTGGAGCGTGCAAATACTTCCAGTCTATTTCGCGCCTCGTTCGTTGCTAAGCGGTTCAATTTCCTGGTGGTAACAAACTGGTGGAGGTGGCGCGTCCTATCGTTCTGATCTTCGTAAGTGTGGACGTGTCGATGATAGGTACCTCGTCAAGAAAGGGACTGGAAAGGAGGTGTGTTGAAAAAGTATAATGTTGTTTTTTGATTGATTGTTGTTGTTTCTTCATAAAGGTCGAGTGAGTACATGAACAATGGTCTAAAAGGTGTTGTTTACAGAATCGCTGAAAAAGTCGGTCTTTTCTATTCTACTGCTTGCCATAATCTATATAATATTATAATCAATGCCACTTTTCGCTGTAATTTTGTAACTCAAGAACAGGCTCACCTATCCAAACCAAATTTTTAGGCTTTGTTCGGACTATTTAGCAGATGGTTTATGCGAAGTTTGCACAAAACCGGTCGAGCGGTTCTTCATTTATCATATTTTTTGTAACAAATGATGAAATACTCGTAGTAATAGTGTTAGTAATGTAGTAGTATTGATTCTGTGGCGCTACGAAGTTCACAGGGTCAACTATAAGAAATACAACAATCGAGCATTTTACGAACTTTATCAAAATTCCTGTTATGATTTTAAAAGTGTTTTTTAACAACCAAGTTGGAAAATAAATATCATTTATATTATCATTTACATCATCCTTTTTAATAGACACAAAAAAGAGAACCTCCTGGGTTTTCAGTTGGTAGAAATCTTTTTATTTATGTTCTGCGGTTTTTTGGAATGCTCGATGAGTTTTCTGAATATTGTCTTACATAAAAAACTTGTCCTGACAATATTTATTTTATTTATTATTTATTTACTTCCGGCTTCAAGGCTCATTTAAAATACTAAAATACAATTCATTTTGAAACTTAACTAATACAATATAATACAATACATAAACAATACTATTTAAATAATATGAAACACACTACAAAAAAAAAGAACTATCGCATTTTGGTTCAGTCGTTAGACCGATGTAAGCAATCTTGTATTAGGCCATGTAAAGAAGAAGAGATATAATTATTAGCTTCTTTCCCTTGCAGCTGCTTCTCGGAAATCTCTGTATGTGTTTGCTACGTAACGTAAGATTTAGTTAAATAAATATTACGTTACATAAAATATGTACGCTGCTATTTGAAGTTTACTCGTAAAGCCACAAAGAGTAGTACAGAAATTCCGACAAGTTAAGCTAGTAGCTAGTAGTAGTAGTACATAGTTCACGGAAACAGTTTCCATTAATTAATGTTACGATGGGCTTAATAACCTTTCGGACTTATTAACTTTTTTTGAAGATTCTAACTTGCTTTACAAACGTTTACTATGCGTTTCAACTAACAACCTTTGGTGGTATATTGTGACGAAAAATTTCGTGTAACAAAAAAATATTTGTGATTTCTTTTAAAGTTTTATATTCCGATACTCAACCTTGCGTATCATCAACGAATTTTTCGATTTATTCACTTATATCGCTTCGAAAAAGAAATATAATAAGCTATTATATCATCATGTTTATATTATTTTTATATGTGTTACACAGCGTTCATTTGGTTAGTATGGGGAAACAAAATGCTCACAATGGTCTCAAATGGATTACGGTCCGTATCACCGGTCAGTAGCCACGTTATGAGCATGTAAGTATAATAGTTGGGCCACACTCACGTAATTACCCGTATTATAGTGTAGTGTTAGAAAAGCATGCCCGAAGTCACAATATGGCGCCAATATTATCATCAAATTTTTACTTGAATCGCATTGTATAAATATTTTGATAAAATTATCGACCAAATGAATTTTTCAGTTACAGGATATTTTGCAGTATTTCTAACCAACAAGGATAACAGGAGTCAGGAAATAATTCCGTGTTTCCACGTGCATAAAAATCTTACTTCATCGACCTCTAGGGAACGATTTGCTTTGCTTCCACAACATCTTCAGAATGATAAGCAGCCGCTAAACTACCTTGTACCCTGGCTCAATAAGGATATAAGATTTCTACGTGCTCCAATGATATCTCAAATCTTGAACATAGGTCGGTGACCTCATTTAGTATTTGGCTTTTGTCGTACGGCCACGTGTTTAGACAGGGTGAATTTTTCAACTTCGCCTTCCATGAACTCTGATCTTCCATGAACTGTGGAAAAGAGATGGCGCTAGACGACTTGTATAGCTCTGTCTCTATCCCACACCCTAAAATGGATCGCGTTAAGAGCTCGTGGTAAGGCTTCTGGGCGTGGATGGCCAAATACTCTGATACTACGAGAAATAATAAAAAAAATAGTCTCTAGGCTGATTTGATGAAAACTGAAGCTGGAATATTGTGATTTGGCAAAAAATAAAACCCATAAATTAATAAAAATACATACTGTCTTATTAGATTATTTAATAGGGCTGCTTTTGACGATTAAATTCAGGAAAGAACAGTATACTTCGAACTTATAATTCTTATTATGTTTTCACTTTTTAGTAGACATCCTTTATCCAAATAGCATTTATCCAGAAGGACAATGCTTCGAATCCTGCTCGCATTCTAATTTTTGTTTCCCCAAAAAAGTCATAATTTTTATAGTGAAGATCATTAATCAAACGTACACCATAGGTAAAGCATAGTTTGACATACCATTACACTACGACTTCAGTTCATTCCCCGACCCACTTATTAATAAACGCGGACTAAAGTTACAACCAGGATAATCCTCGGATTAACCATACATTTTTTAAGGACTAACTTTGGCGTAACTGAGCTCGTGCCTGAGGAGCTCGTTGCTAAATAATCACAGCCGCACAGGCCGATCTTCCGGGTTAAGCCGCGCTTGCCGCGGTTGGTCTGTGGATGGGTGACCATCTGTCGTAGCGAGTTTCCTCCGTGCCTCGGAAAGCATGTAAAGCCGTCGGTCTCGGTTGTCATTTGTAGATCTTTAACAGTCGTTACTGTTAGTCAGAAGCCCTAAAGTCTGACAACCAGTCTTATCATGGGGTATCGTATTATCCAGTTACTGGGTTGTCCTACAGGCAGTCACTCCATGTAAAATACTGATATCCAGCTGAATCTGGTTCGACTGGAAGCCGACCCCAACATAGTTGGGAAAAAGGCTAGGCAGATGATTTAGCGTAACTTTAGTCCACGTTTATTAATAAGGGGGCGAAGCTTTAGGGCAGAGGTGTACCTGATACTTCATCCATCCACCTGAACATTACACGGCATATATAGAATGGAACGATAATAATGTATGTATGTAACATGTAAAATCGACAAGACTTAGCAACTGTTCAGTGACTTGGAAGACGTTTCGCTGAGTGCTTACTCGAGAAAAAACGCTACATAATAATGTTATGTAATGAATAAAAGTCTATTATTTTTAATTTAAACGGAGGCCCAGCGCAGCGGTATCAGCCCCGACTTACGAGTTGTAGGTCGTGTGTTCAAACCCAGCCAGGCGCATTACTTTGTGTAATTAATTTCATTACCACTGCTCCCGAAACAGTGATGGAAAAAGTCGTGAAGAAACCGGCATGTAATAGAAGCAAAAATTCGAAGACATGTGACATCCACCGCCTCGGACAGGGCCCGCGTGGTGGATTATGCCCCACTCCCTCTCACAGAGATGAGGCCTGTGTCCCAGCAGTGAGATCATTTTTGTTTTAACTGGGTTAAGACCTAAGATCGGGAGCACGCTCACCCAGAACTGACGGGAAATCCTGCACAAAGACGGAACACGGTAAGAACTTATTTGGCACCTGACAGGATCTGACAGGATTGTATACGCTAGCCAGACGGGCTTGGTGAGGTCTACCAACAATTGGACCGCGTAGCCGTCACTGCAGGTTACACGCCGCTCGTAGTGCCAGGGTTGCCCGGGGTGGGTTGGACGTTGGACCATGTTATCCCCAGCTTCTCTATACCTTATTTTTACTTTAAACTTATAAATGCAATTGTTCAAACTTATAAATGCAATTGTTCAAACTTATAAACACAAACGTTCAAACTTATAAACAAAAACGTTCAAACTTATAAACACAAAAAATCTAACTTATAAATACGTTCACTTTTATAAATACATGTGAGTTGTTACGGTCGAATTTAGATCACACACTGGGCGAAGACTAGTAACTATTAATTTCGATTACGTTCGGCGACAACTAGTTACTATTAATTAATCTAGAACTTACCGACAAGCAATATGGAGAGCAACGTGACAGCATCCGGGTCATCTCCCTCGTCGTACACCACCGTCGTCTCATTGTACTGAAGCGCCACCTGCCGACAACATATCATACATTATTCATTCAACCACGTCCTAAATAAAGCGATCGTCGCTATCTTTTTGTGTTAGGGTGAACTCGAATATAAGTCGGAGGATATGCCTTTTTATCGTGGTTAAATTATCAAATGAGTACTACCACCAAAGGGCGGCAGGGACTGTCAGATTTTTACTGACTAAAATCCACGGTGTCTTTCAATAGCCATTTACGTTCCAGCGTCACGGTTATGGAATAAAATCCGGGACCCCGGCAGGCTTTGGTCCTCCCTCGTCAACGACGGATAAGTCTTAAATGTTTTTATTACCAGTGTGCCACACTGGCTTCGCAGAGGTGCGATTTTAAAATAAATGTACTAATAGCACATTGATGAGTTAATTTTTCACATCCTTTCTGTCGTTTCTGAGATAACAAACTTTGCCGCTTTATAATTATGTATGTACGAGTATGTTGCGTTATTACGTTGAAATGGCTCGACCGATATTGGTGAATTTTAGTAGTGACATGGATTGGACCCTCAACTACAGTTGCAGGCTTTTTGTCATAAAATTAAGAAAGGCTTTAAACAAGTTTGTCAATTTTCTAAGCCCCATGTCAACAAAGAGTATATTTGGGTATCTCGAGCAAATGAAGGCGATGTTCGGTCGCTTGAGTTAGGACATGGGGTTTGATAGCATTCTTGGAAGACGGCAGGAAATGATTATTGAGCTGGCAACATTCTTGTGGGGTGGCGTGACGTCATGGATAATAATATAATAATTGACGGATGTTTGGATTAGTATGAGATTAATGTTACGTGTGCGAGAGGAAGATACCCTGAGTATTATTTTCTTGATAAAAACAGTCCGATGACTAATAAATTTTGTTAATATCTCATGAGGAGTTGAGAATAATCAAATGTTTATATTATGAGCTATCAATCAGTACTCTTAGCACGAGTTTTTAGTATTTTAGACGTAAACTGGAACTTTGTCAATTTTCAAGGAAAAAATGAGTTCCTTCTTCGCACACCAAAGGCGCTGTTCCATTTTTTCATACAAGACGCTGTAAATACTGGAAAGACGCTGTTAAGTAAAAAAGTGAAAACTAAGGGTACCTAGGTCTAAAAAGAGTTTACCTCAAGTATCTTCTTACTTTATATGTCAAAGTTTCAGTTAACTTTCACAAAAAACTATGGCACGGATTTGAATCAAATTTGGTATAAAGACAGTTTATAATCTAGATTAACAAATAGTGTAGTTTTTATCCCGATTTCGATGGACCAATGGAATAATCGAGTTGTAGTAGAAACAGCCGCTGGCATTGGATTTGTTACTAAACAAAATAAATATAATTGCGAAAACTTGTATGATGGATGGATGTTTGTTACTCGATCACGTCTGAAGAGATCTTGGTTGAATTTCGTATAGAGATAGGTTTTAGCAAAAGCTGAAGTAATATTCAAAAGATTTTCTCAACACAGTTATAACTTAAAGAATGTCAAAGGATATGAAATTTCACTGAACAATGGCGTCTTTTAATCACCTCCAACTTAACTGCAAATAGTTTTCAAACTACTTGTGGTAAAGCAATTTAACCACATGCTGCGAACGTAATGCCAATCACATGTTATGAAACTTAAATAAGTTAAGTTAGTTCAATGATTTCAGTTCAGGCTTGTACGCCGTACGACATTTCATACAAACAAAGTAATAAAAATAATATTCCACAAATATCACACAACGCCATCTAGTCCCAAGCTACGCAGCGCTTGTGTTATGGGTACTAGACACTGATAAACATACTTATATGTTTCTAAATACATACATATTATACATAAATTACACCCAGACACAGAACAAATGATCATGATTATCACACAAACATTTATCCTGGGTGGGAATCGAACCCACGACCTCCGGCATAGCAGTCAGGGTCACTAACCATTATCAGACCAATTACAGACCAGAGTCCTTATTTTAGTGGGTACAGGTACCAACCATGACGTCTTCAAGCGAGAAAGAGAACAATGTGGGAACGAGATGGTGCTACACGACTTCTATAGCTCTGTTTCTTTCCCATATTGGAACTACTCTCAGGCAGGGGTCACCCCAGGCATGATGTTATGTTGTGTGATAGTGTAAACAATGCTTAGATCACTGTTGTTTTGCTATCATTTATTGAAAAATTTCCTCGGTTTATTTAGGATTCCATCATCAGATCCTGATTTATTGATCTTCAGACCACCCAAAAAGTACAAACATTCAAAAAAAAACAACAAATTAAGGCATTGAGAAAACGGAGAACGAACAAAAAAAAACCCAAAACATGGTTAATAGTCGGTTAAAAAATATATATAAATGAAGTTTTATGAAGTATTATGTATAAATGAAGTTTCATCAAAATAGGTTTGGTAATATAAAAAAAATAACATACAAATATAAGGTATATAAAAAATATAAGGTTTGTATGAAAATTCATTCGGCTTTCATGTTCAAGTTTTAACTGGATTACGGGAACAACGTGATACCTGTCTACAACTTAATTTGTTTGTTGTGCGATACGTCATATTGTGATTTTGGAACGCGACGGGATATTAGTTTTCGTAGTTGTAAATAGTTTCCATTTTGGTAGGCAGTGTTTCAGTTTTCAGTCAGGCACACAAGCCGTGTTCAAAAACAGAATATACTAGAAGTTTTATATTTGACGTAATCTCATGTTCCTCGTTTTGATCCTAATTAAATATCTTGTTAAACAATGCTTTGTTTGTGATTCAATGAAAACCATATATCTTAATTCGACTTTATGAAAAACAAACTTTAAAGTCAGTATAAAAATAGGTTCTTTTGATAAAATTACTTTTTTTTGAACAACTCATTCTTATTTTTTTAAAACCTTATGATCAATTTTCCAGTCACTACACTTTAGCCAAATAAAAATTTCAGAAAGTTGTTAGTTATTTTCTTTGAAAATCAACGAAGTGCGTAGACAACGGAGTCTGCACCAATATAGTTTCAAACTGCGTAGCCATTACAATTATAAATAATGTGCTACTGTATAACCGCTTCATTTGACGACGCACCTACGCTGTAGTGCAATAATATAAAGAAAGGATAGTTTACTGTATTAGTATATTGTTGAAAATCTGTTTAGTTAGAATATTGAAAAATAACGAACACTTATTTTACATATTTTTTAAATCAATGAATATTATAACGCATTAAAATTCGGGAGTGGCCGAACCCGAATTTCAAAGAGTACGTATTATCTTTATCAACTTATGACGTCATAATGCCTGTTAAAGATTAAAGATTAAAGATTTATTCAGTTTACATAACATGGTACAATATTTAAAAAGCTAGTAGCCAAAGAACAGTAATCCTTAATAACTAGATATTTACATATTCCCTGGACTCCACACTAGGGTACCCTGTGTCGTGGAGTCCAGTCTCTTCCCATGCGATTTTCACATGTTATTTTACTGAACTAATTACACTATTTTAGAGGAAACACAATAAAAAGAAACTTAAAAAAATAAAAGAAAATTAAGTTGAGAAAACCAAAAAAAATAAGTAAGTTAATTAACATACTAACAACTATTAGGTAAATGTGTAACAATAATTTCGAAGGAAAGGTTTGGTGGTTTCGGAAGTGTGCGTGTGTGTGTGAGAGTGTGAGTGTGTTAGTGTGTAAGTGAGTGTGTTGTGAGTGTTTGCGTGGGTGAGGTGTGTGTGTGTGAGTGTTTGCGTGGGTGAGGTGTGTGTGGGTTGTATTTGGGTGAAACGAGTAAACACGTGCATGATTGTGTATATTATTGTTGTAACAAATATTACGACTGTATATGCAAGAGGTGTTCGGTTTGATCATAATTTTTGGGATGCAGCCATTTAAAGATAACATTTCGACATGAGCTGTAGGTTAAGGTGAGTATAGATTTACTGTGAGAGTAAAATTTAGAGTAGAGGAAAGGCCCAAGAAATGCAAAAGATCTTCGTGCAAAAGATGAATTTACCCTTGGTCGATCCCATTTTAATATTCTGGATGACTGACGGGCCAGTTCTCTAGCATGCCTATGGAAGCGTAATAATGTGGAAGCGATAAATAATTGTCTCACACGAAGCACACAGCACTCTGAGTACAAAGCATCAGTAGAGTAACGCCAGGGTTTTTTGTAAGCTATTTTTAGAATAGCTCGTTGAGCTCGTTCCAGCCTTAACAAGAGAGTTTTGTTAGCTGATCCCCAGACTGATACACAATACATCAATATTGATTGGCACAAAGTAAAATACACAGTCCGAATCAGTTCAGGCTTTGCGACGGACTTTAATTTTTAAATATATATGATAGTTTTCTAGTTCGCTTCACGAGTGCATCAATTTGTGTTTTCCAGGACAGATGTTCATCGATTTGGACCCCTAGGTATCTTATACAGCGCACCTGTTCAATAGGCGAGCAAAGACAACTTGCATCAGCGACATTTCCACAGGTGTGAAGTTTGACCTGTAGTGCTTTTTCCGGTGCAGACCGATCCGAAATACTGAAGCACATCGACTTAGTTTTTCCCACATTTAGGGTCAGCAAATTATCTTCTAGCCAGGCAGCAACCCTTTTGAGCCCTTCCTGAGCTACAGAAACGACATCACTCCATGTGTTCTCATGAAAAATAATGGCAGTATCATCCGCGAATGTAAAAATGCTAGCATTGCGGAGTTCAAGAGAGCAAAGGTCGTTAATGTAGATCAGGAATAGCGTAGGACCCAAAACACTGCCCTGCGGTACTCCATACTGAACATATGCAGTATCACTGATATGCTCACCTATGCGAACTCGCTGTTTTCGTCCATCCAGATATGATCTGAACCAGTCTAATGCTAAGCCCCTTATACCGAGACACTCTAGTTTTTTTAGCAGTATCGGCCGGGAGACAGTATCAAATGCCCTGGCTAGATCCAAGAAGACACCGATACACCTCTGTCCCTTATCTACTTTGCCCACGACCAAATCAATAAGTTGAGTAACGGCGTCCTCCGTAGATCTGCCGGCACGAAATCCGAACTGATTTCCGGCCAATAGACTGTTGTGTTCTAGATATTTGAGCAGTCTAGCATTTACTACCCTTTCAATCACTTTTGATAGTGCACTCAGAAGAGAAATAGGCCTATAGTTCGCTGGTTGGCATGAATCACCTGCTTTAAAGATTGGTATCACATAAGCTATCTTAAAGTCATCAGGTACAACACCGGAAGATAAGCTCAAGTTGCAAATATGCGTTATAGGACTTGCTATAACTAGTTTGGTCTGTTTTAACATATCATTACTAATGTTATCGTGTCCTTCAGCAGAACTAGATTTAAGGGTACCAATTAATTTAATTATCTCGATTTCATCAGTCGGCGTGAGAAACATAGAGCCCGGTGTGAAATTTTGAGCATGTTTCTTCTTATTTGCTAGTTCAGTTTCAGTTTTTCCTAACCGCCCAAGCATTGCATCAGCCAACTGATGTCCAATAGAGCTGAAGTATTCATTGACTACATTCAGTGATTCTATAGAATTAGGTTTAATAAATAGTAAATCATCGCTTGTATTGCCTATTTTATTAATATTACAAATTGTTTTTATAGATTCCCATGTTTTTTTAATGTTGTTTTTGTTTTTAATGATAAGATTTTGTTCGTATTGTGTTTTCTGTTGATGCAATATATTAATACAGTTATTTCTATATAGTTTATACTGTTCTTGTAGATTAGAGTCCTCGCGATTTTTTTTTGCTTTGATGTGCAACTCATCGCGGCGTCTGATGCACTTCAAGAGACCAGGTGTTATCCATTTTTTTACAATAACATCAGCACTACTAATTTTCCGTGTACGTTTATTTTGATTTAGGGCATGATTAAATCTCTCGATAAAGAGTTTTATGGCTAAATTAATGTCGGTTGTATTATATAGATCGGACCAATCAATTTTCTTGAGATCTTCAAGTAAGTTTTTGTAGTCGATTTTGGTACTTGTTTTATTGCTATTGTTCTTGGAAACAGATGATCCCATAATACACACTATCGTGCTGTGGTCTGTTATATCGGAATGACAGACAATTGTTGTAGAGGATAGTCCTGATTTTATCATACAATGATCCAAGCTATTTGCCCCACGCGTTGGATAAGTATGGCCGGGGACATACCCATAATGTGCTATAAGGTTTAGATATTCATCAACGCGAGGATCAATGGAAGTCTCTTTAATATCAAGATTAATGTCTCCAACCAACGCACAGTGCTGGCTAGTTCGGCTACTCAGGACGTTTTCCAAGGAAGTCAAAAAGTTACTAAGGTTATAGAAAGATGGTGATCGATAGATTGCTATAACTGAATGCGTTTGGCCAACATCTACTAGTAGACAGTTGGCATTACTAAAGGGGGGCTCTGTTACAACGACGCAAAGTTCTACTTTAGAGAACACCACAATGCCGTCATTTTGGTTAATATATTTTTTTGAATAATAACAGTTATATCCTTCTAGATTAATAGCATTAAATGATTCATCAAGCCAGCATTCAGTGAGTATTATAAGGTCAGGTTTAAGCTTCAGGCGCTGCAAAAATACGAGTAATGAGTCGAAATTCTTATTTATGCTGCGTATATTCTGAGTTAAGATTGTGAGTTTATCATGGGCAGCATTGAGATATTCTTTGCATAGTTCGGGGTTATCAAGCTCAATACAACTTAGAAGGTTCATGTTGTCAATTTCTTCAAAATATGAGGTGTTATCCAACATTGTGCTTTAATAGAAACATATCTAGTACCATAAAATAACCCGAAGCCTTGATACAAAACGACGACCAGTACGAGTCTATTATGTACGCTAGCCGAAACAATTCAGTAATTTTTCTTCGATAATAGTTATGTAAAGTTCGTTTAGATACCATGTTTTGTAGTTTTGTAATCAAACCCTTGTGTATCATTCCGTAATTCAACAAATTATTATGTACTGGCACATAGTCTTCAATTAGACACCAATGCGAGAATGAAGTAGTATTAATTTGCACGCTAAAGAAGTGAGTATTATACGTAGCATTATGAAATACAAGTTTTGTAATATGTAAGTGTAAGTTGTGTGTGTAATTACAATAAATTGTTACACTGAGGTTACAATAATAAAGACCGTTACTATTTAGATAAACCCAAAAATACAGTGACATAGAAATAAACATAAATCTGAGCAACAATTCTAGTCATTTTGATTGCCTTAGTTTGTTTATCTGGATTTCATCGCTGATACGAATATATTCAGAACCATCCTGTTTCTTGACATACACATTGCCGTTTGATGTCCAGCAGTATTTATAGTTTTCCATTTTAGCAAAGTCTCTTGCGAGGAAGTGAAGCCGCCTGGTTTTGGCGGTCAGAGATTCCGAGACAAAGAGTGGAGAGGAGTTGTTTTCTATCCCCAGGTGGCTGATCTTCAGCTCGTTGCGTTTGTTAAACGTTTTTGCAGAGGCTAGGAATTTGCTTTTGATTAAGGTATTAGACAGTTCCATAATTACAGTTGACTTCGCTGGATCCTTTCTGTTAGGTACACGATATACATCACGCACATCTCCAGGACCCAGAGCAATGTTCAGGCAATTTGAAAGCTCGGTTACATATTTAAAAAGAGTTTCTTTGTTTTCTTTATCTGTTCGGGGAATATACTTTAATTCGAGGCTCGTCTTTTTCAGAGCTTTCTCCAAGAAATCACATTTTTGGTCGATATTAGTTATTTGTGTAGTTAGATTGTTCCGTTGTTTTTCCAGTCCATCGATTTTGGTCTGCATTGAACGTAGCTGGTCATTCATATCTTCCAAGGCTTTTTCAATATCTTGGTTCGTGCCGCATATCGTAGCCGTCTGTAGTTTTACTTCTTCTAAATGTTTGTTCACTAAATCAATTTTTTTACTTTGAGTGACTTGGAAGTCTCGTAGTAATTCACGCATTTCCATTTTGAAAGCCGTGAGTTCATCATAATTGTCATCAGAAAGACGGCGACGCTTATCTCTCATGGTTACATTTGGTTGCTGATTGCGATCTCCGTCCGTTTTAAAAGTAATGTTCGAATCAGACACTGATTGCGTTTTATTAAGTGGCGGAGAGTCCATATTGTTGTATATTAAGCAAAAGTATCAAAAACAAATAACCACACTGATTACTACTTCACGATAGGTAGAAGCACATACGCAATATACCAGGCGCGCAGTTGTTGGTGCAAGATTAAATAGTCTTTAGATGGTGGTAATTAGGCACTTATTCAAAAAAAACAATATATATTTTGGTTATTGTTTTGACTCACGCGTTTGGGTCGAGCTTCCTAATGAGGTGCGTCCTGATTTGCTTGCGGTACTTGATGGCAGCGCCCGCGCAGTTGGTAGCTCTCCACTGTTGACCAATGTCTGCAGCAGTAGGCGGGGCGTCTTCAGGTAGGCGGGGTTTCTTGGTTGGAGGACGGGCCGCACTTATCCAGTAGTTAATCGTGGTCTATTCGTTAACGATCAGCTCTTCGATTTTATGTGCTCCGAATATTTGACTTGAATTTATTGAATTTAAATCGAATTAAAATAGCAAGCAGCAGCGTATTTATTACACGTTAGCTCGTGATCGAGGTCCGGGGGGAAGAGGTGTTAAATTATACCGACCGAGGTTTGCTACGCCGTAGGTGCGAAGCAGACCGCTACGGCGTAGTTGATACGCAGTCGGCTACGGTGAAGGTGCTACGCAGTCCGTTTTAGCGTAGCAGCTACGCAGTCCACTACGTCGTAGCTACTACACAAAAGAGTTAAAATAATTAAACTCACATTGGTAGGTAGAACAGAGGCGAACTCCATTTTATAGAAGTTGGCTCCAGCGGTGCTTGTTCATCCTCAGGTCTTGGTGTCGACCTTCATAAGGAAGCTGTCCAGTTGGCTGCGAACCCTCGGCGTCACGTGAAGAGATGCCATTGTGGCCTGTCTTTACATATCTGGAACAAAGGAAATACTGTTATTTATAATTTACCAGTGAATTAGAATTGCTTAAGCCAAAGTAAAAAAAAATGTGTTAATCTTGTTCAATTCTTTTTGCGAAACGGTCTTACTTCGGTTGAAACTTGCGTAAGCCTTCAGAACTCGGATAAAACTTTGCCGCTATCAGGTAACGTTAGTACGGTTGCTATCGTTTTTTTTAATGTATTGCTGCTACAAGCAAAATAATTTGTAATTTGTGTGTTTATATTAATGTGTTATAGTAGTGTATTAGTTAAGATGTATTATTATTTATGTAAGTACTTCTTTATACAATGATTTTGTGCCATATTTTGTGTTTTAATTTAATTGAATTACATTGTGTAATATTCTTTTTTAAACTTTGTTTTATTGTTTTCTATTGTTATTGTTATAGTTTATGTTAGTTTAAGGTCTTATCAATCGCACTAGAGTAACCCAGTTACGAGAGAATATTAAAAAAAAATGTTTTAAAGTAATCTGTTACTCCCCGTCTATTTCCATTTGTTACCACTGACTTTGTCACCTCTTATGACAAGTAGAAAAAAAAATGTCTCCACTCCCTGAACATAATTATAAATACAAATTAAAATGTAAATATTTCACTTTATGTTTAAATGAAATCGTGCCCAAATAAACTCATAACCGTATGAAAGCTTGCTGCTTTCCTAGACATCAATAATCCATATATTCCTGACGACAGGTGCGTGTCAAAGCCTCTCTGTATATCTCTATTGGTTCGGTGACTCTTTTGATTGAAATCCATATTACTAACCTATCAGAAGTTCCATTTGTAGAGGAGATGTATTTTATGATTGCTACTTATAAATTATAAAATTTTATTTGTGTGATATTTTTTTTCTATGCTAATGTTTTAGTTTCATGTTAAATTATCTTCATCATCATCATCAGCTTATAATGTTCCCACTGCTGGGACACAGGCCTCCTCTTTGTGAGAGGGAGTAGGCCATCACGCGGGCCCAGTGCGGGTTGGTAGATGTCACATGTCTTCGTATTTTTGGTTCTAGGACATGCCGATTTCCTCAATGTTTTCCTTCTTCTTTAATTATATTTGATTAACATTATTAGTTTTGTACGAATTTTAACTACATTATGTACCTAGTTCTTAGCTGTAGGTAATAGATATTTGTATCTCATTATTTTGCTGTGCCCTGACAGGGTCTAGAACAGATCTTAGCTCTTAACTGTTTGTAACATCTTTGTACCTTGTGGAATACGAATAAGTGAATATGAATTTGAAAAAAAAACTTTTTAGTTCGTTTTATCATCAAAAACGGCACAGTAACCGCAGTAGCTGAACGATTGAATTGCTGCGCTGCGTGTCGCTGCGCTGGTTCGATTTCCGCAAGGAACATAATATTTGTATGATCTACGAGTAGTTGTTCCGGGTTTGTTTACTGAATGTTTGTAAACGCACCCACGATATAGAAGAAATTCCTACTACGACCCAACTTTAAAAAGTCTTCAGACTTGCCCGCGACCCACCAAATTAAGTCTTCAGCCTCAAAAATCAACTGTGTTAAGAAGTTTGTTAGAATAGAATTCTCGAATATTTTTTCTCAGCGTCTGTACCTACTTGTATACTAGGATATGGATGTACAGTCACGTCCAATTTTTTTTCAACTTTATTAATTTATCAAACTTGTTCGTCTGGAAGTACCAAATTATTTTCGAGATGGAATTGATTTGTTCGTTAATTGTTTGTAAGAAGTTTTTGGTGAAAATTCCTTTTGTTATTAGGAAAAAAGTGGCTGACTTTTTTGTGAAAAAGTGAGGTAATTTTGTGAGACAGGCAACTCAGTGATAGTCTTAAAAGTCTCTCAAAACGTTACCTATGCATGCAGTAATGATGCAACTAGTTCACCACTAAAGTGGACAAGACGTAGTGACACATCATTATGCAATACTGCGTGCATAGGTTAGTTACATCTTGAAAGATTTTTAAGAGTTTCGCACAAGATTTCCTTCCTCACCAAATAACCTTATTTCACCTTACTACAAAATGTGTCAATAGTATTTTTGTGGTCCCGTTTATTGCACTGTACGACTGTACTCATGGTAGGTTTGTGTTACAATATCAAGTTATGAATGAACAGTATAGTGCAAAGTTCATTAATGAAACTTCATCACTGTTTTTTAAAGGAGTTATAAATTAAATTAACCTGTTTTTCGAATGAGATCAGTTACACGGGTTATCAATTTGTAGTTGTTACTGGTCTGGGTGCGTTTGTGTAATTGAGTTTCCATCTTTGAAATCATACCCATGACACAGAAAAAAAATTAAGTGTGAAGCAACTTTAAAGAAAGTGTTTTACCTTGTTATTGATTTATTCTCATTTTGAACCGAGGTTTTTATCTATATTCTAAATACTGTCAATTTGACCCATAATAATAACTACCTAACTGTTTAAGTTTTTTTTTTAGCGTGGTGAAATCATCAATGAGTTCTCTCACCCCGGGCAGGGCGGGAGGAACTGTCAGACTTGTACTGTCTAAAATCCACGGAGTCCCCGCGACCCCGGCAGGCTTTGGCCCTCTGAGAGGGGGAGCTATTTAAGTTAACGAAATCGCATTCTTAAAACAACGCTAGAAAAAGAAACGAATATGAATTTATTGTAAACAGCAAATAATTGAGAACCCCGAAAAACTCATCAATATCCGCACCACAACTCGTTGTATTAATTAGAGAACATTTAGCGCCGTCACGTTTCCATTTAACACCAAAGAAATTTCGGTTGAAACTGTTTCAGAGATGATCAATTATGTTTTCGGTGTTAATGTACGTAAAATAATTCATTCAATCAGTGGCACTCAAAATTATAGGCCCGAATGAATTGCGAATTTTTTTAGTGTTTTAGTTGGGATATTGACAAATAGTGAACAAGTTTTTTTATTCTATATCAATGAATATTGAAGAATTATATGAAGCAGTGGTGGCCCAGTGGTATGGGTCACGACTTACGAGTTGTAGTTCGTGGTTCGAACCCTGCAAGGCGCATTACTTTGTGTAATTGAATGTATCACCACTACTCTCAAAACGGTGAAGGAAAACATCGTGAGAAAACCGGCATGTCCTAGAACGAAAAAATCGAAGACATGTGACATCCACCAATCCACACTGGGCCCGCGTGGTGGATTATGGCCCACTCCTTCTCACAGAGAGGAGGCCTGTGCCCCAGCAGTGGGAACATTATAGGCTAATGATGATGATGAATGAGTATTACAAATCGAAAATGCGAATCAAAATTCACAATACTCTTTTCCATGACTCAAGCATGGTTATTTCATTATTGTATGTACATCGTGTACAACCAGTAAGGTATATTGAATAGTCATCGGTATACAACATGCAAATTGATACCTTCATCGATCGTCAGTCAATAAGAGCTCACGCGACAAACAAAAAACCTATAGGTTTGAAGACAATGACGCAATGGCTATTTTGGGCTTGATTTTATGCAAACAAAAATGGGCGCCCAACGCTACGATCGATACGTAAACATGATCGACTGCAAAGCATTTATTGATGTAAGAAGTCTAAGGGAACTCACTGTACTTAGCCACTTGCCGCGTTTCGGGGTCTAATCTGACAGACGGTCTGTCGAACCTGCTATGATTCTTACATGCTGGTTACGCCCCACCCACGTTTGTAAAACTGATTTTTCTGGACAATGTGGTAGTAAACCATGAGTGGAGTGGTGTCACCACTTAAATCTACCTTGTACACAAATACATTCTGTAGTCTCCTTTTGCTCATGAATAAACCATCTAAGCAAGTTTTTAATAATTAATGTCATAATTAATACATAATTAATTGTACATAGGCGGGATCGGCTATTTTCTCAACAAAAAAAAAAAATGTCCGAAACAAAAAACATTAATTTGACCAGTATTTTTACAAAATGTCCCTAGGTTGGTATAATTTCACAGGCGTTATGACATCACAATCCCCACTCCCAAATTTCGAAGCGTTTTATCTTTGTAAGCATTGATTTAATAAAACATAAAATACTCTATATAATCATTATTTTTAATCCTCTATAGAATTAACAGATTTTGCATTAAAAATCGTTACGAAATATCGTGACGTGTGTATCAAGCATTACTTATCAAACCAATTATTTTAGTAACGGTAACTGTGGTTGAATGCTGTTTTGTTGTGTTTACCATTAAATTCTGCGCAGTCGAAATTAACGTTTGAATTTTCGAAGCATTGCTGAGTAATTTTCACTGTATTGATGTTTGGCAATTATTGTTGATTTTACCTTGGTGGAAATTTTGCACGTATCACGTGTCTAAAATAAAACAATGACTTGATTACAGTAGGTTGGTAGTGTGGATGTATGAATAGGAAGAACAAAGAACAGAGATGGATGGATTGTGTAAGGAATTATATGAAAGAAAAACGCGTAAAATGAGTCAAGACATCATTTATTGAGCAGTGGTGGCCCAGTGGTATCGGCTCCCCGACTTACGAATTGTAGGTCTTGGGTCGAACCCCGCCGGGCGCATTGCTCTCAAAACGGTGAAGAAAAACATCGTGAGGAAACCGGCATGTCCTAGAACTAAAAATTCGAAGAAATGTGATATCTATCAACCCGCACTGGGCCCGCGTGGTGGATTATGGCCCACTCCCTCTCACAGAGAGGAGGCCTGTGTCCCATCAGTGGGAACATTATAGGCTGATGATGATGATAATTTAATTATTGTCTGACAAGATTAGAAGAAGATGTGTTGCAACGACTAAGTAGAATAGGATAATTAGTTGGAAAATGATAATAAGGCTAAGGTTAAGATTTATTTATTGATTATTTTTTTAACTATCATAAAAAGATGAGTGTTCATAAGAAATTTAGAAGTTGACCAAATATTTTTAATGACTTTTGACTCTGTTTCATGAAAGGATCATTTCAGTGTAATGAAATTGGCAGAAAAAAAGAACTTTTGTCTAACGACATCAATTGAAACTAATACAGTTTTGATAAAAAATCCTCTAAAGTAAAAACTGCAATGTGAGTTTCAATCGGAGGTTCCGACTTTTCGGAACGAAAGTCAAACTTCCGTAAGATGTTTGCTCCAAATATTCCAAAGTCACTTGACTTAAAGTACGCTCTTCAAAGTCTTGTCAACACTGGTATTTGAAAATTGGACTGGTACTTTGGCTTCGCATTCAGCTTTAGCTCGGACTTGGAGTGCAATGACAAACTTTACATACTGTCATCCAAATCTACTTATCACGATGCAAAGCAAGATAAATTCGACACGTTCCTGATATTTGGACAGTTAAAAGAACTCTTCACGAGTTAGAAAATGCAAGTGCAAGTGTGATTTCTTTGAAATATAAACTCTATTGGCCGATGTATAATGTCGTTTTTTCATTACTTTATTTATTTGTCTTTATTTGATCATTTATAGACTCTATTGGTCTATAGTGTTAGTAACAAAACTGCTTAACCTATGTTGGTACTTTATACTTAAAACGGAACGTCTCTGGTTCCGTTTACCGAGGAAGGCTTTAAAACATCGCAATACGACTAATAGGATTCGAGCAACAAAACCGCAGAGAAAAGCCAGTTAAACATAAAATTGTTATTATATAACTTCCCTGACTGATTGATAGATGCGATCCGACCGATTTCGGTCAGGCTGATTGATTCAGCTCCGTTGTAGTTGCTGTTCGTGTGCTCGCATGTGGCTTGTGTATCCAATCTTTTTTGCAAAGATCACGCACGTGAGCACACCATTGATATAATTACTGATCACCGCAGGTGGTCAGGCTTTCAATTGGTCATGCTTTGCATCCTCAACGTGCCGCTGCAATTCGAAATTACGGACTTTGTTTTTAACCAAAGATTCTATCTATCCTTTGGGTGGCTTGCTGCTCCCACCGAGACGTCTATAAGTCACATTTCCTGAAGTGACGTTTTAACAATTTCCTTGACTATACAAGATACCAATCATTAACGGAAACATACCTACATAATCTATAACCGACCATTTCCTGTTGAGACATGTCATCTGTCATGTCAGTAATTTGTCTATGATTAATTGGACGTGCTTCGTAGCACACGACAAATCGAATGTTGATTCTAGTTGACAGACTATAGATAGCTTGCGTTGTCAATTTCTACCTGGGTATTATTAATATAGTTTTTTACTGTTTTGTTGTAATTTTAATTTGAAATAGAAAGAGTTTCTCAATGTCACTGTGTTATTTCTATACATCAGGAGTTTTTTTTTTAATTTGGCCCAAGCTAGGATTTTCTCCTGTGTCGTGGGTGCGTTTAAAAGCATATAAATTCACGTACATAAACACCCAGATCCCAAATAACTACCGGCAGACCAAGACTGCACCAAACCTTTAAACCTCTTTTTTGGCACTACTACGAGTTTCTAGGTTTTTGTGGCTTAAAGCAAACGTGAACTTTGACGTTAATTTGATGGATATTTTTCTACATAATTATGAATAATAATAATAAATTTATTCATAAATGTTTTTACAGAAATGGGGTGTAAACGTAGCCACAGAAATGTAAAATAGTTAAGTCTTATATACTAGTTAAATAGTCCATAAATAAAAACAGATGTATAAGTAAAGAACATAGGTACAAGATATTTAACTAAGGAATTAAATTAAATGTAGCGACCTGCCTGAGCTAAGTTACTTAAAACCTGTGTTTCAGGCCATCACTTCAACGAAATTTAATTGAGGCTAATTTGTGTAAACTAGATCAAAAATATTTAAACATGTTCATCGACTATAATAAAAAGCAAACTTACATTTAAAACTATTCTAAACAATTACGGAAACAATAAAATAAATACTTGCATCGTTTGTTAGTGTCAAGGTTGCAAACATGCAATTTTAATCAGGTGAGAATTGTGCAATCTTTCAAAAACAACATTATGTTGTCTTAACAACTACTTATCTAGGTCAGCTAATGAGCCATTCTTATTTTATTTTAATTAATAATTAACTTATTTATCTAAGATAAAACTACTGCAGATAAGGGTATTGGGTGGCACTCTTAGGCATCTTCGTAGTCAATGGAGTTGATGTAATTCATCTCTGCGTATTTGCGCGCCGGGCAACTTGCATCGCCAGTAGGATGGTCACATTTCCGCTTAAAGTGTTTGCACGTCGCACATTGAGGGAGAGAAGATTTGCTACTACATTCCTTGAAGGAGTGTCCAGTCTCTCCACAGTGGCTGCACGTAGTACTAGTTTCTCGGCAAAACTTGGCTGCGTGCCCGTACTGTTGACAGTTGAAGCATCTGGTCACTATAGTGAAATCTCTCACAGGGCAAGATGTCCAATTAATGAAAATTCGACTTTGGTTGATCATAATTTTTCTTATGTTAGCCGGGAGTTCTATTATGTAGTTGCAGGTAGTAAGGTCTTTTTTACCCGATTTATGGCTCAATTTGATGCTCTCAAGGAAGGACTCACGAGTTATTTTCGGCAACTTGTCTGTAAGGTTTTGCTCGTAAATACAGTCAAAAACTTCTTTCTCGGTGAGGGCAACGGGGACACCAATAACAGCAACCCTAGGACGGCGTTTGGAAGGTTCTTCTATTGTAAGGCCCGACGATACTAGTTTTTCAGAGTTCTTGAGTTTGTCAATATCACCTTTGTTTTCGGTGCTAATCAATACGCCCCCATTTTTCGTTTTTCTCAGGCCACGGACATGAAGCTTAAGTTGTTCGGGTGAGATTATCTTCTGTACGAGTGACTTGGTGGCGTCACTTGTTTGGGTCTTATCACTGGGATAGATGGCGATTGAACTCAGGTTTGCAGGACGAACGTAGTTATCGGAACCTTTCTTCACCATGCTAGCATAAGAATTATTTTCCGAGGGTTTGTAATTAGTCTCAACTACCTCTTTGAACTGCTGGAGAGAGTCCACAAAATTCTGTTGAGTCTTGAGATGCTGGATTGTGGTATGGGCCTGGATCGTTTTCGATTTTAACGACTGATACAGAACGGCCATCTGAGAGGTCCCGGTTGAAACCTTCCGGCATAGATTGGACACACGAAGCTTCTGTTCTGTGTTCATTTTGCCTTCACTGACAATAGTGCATACTTCGTTGAGGATAGAATCTATAGATCCTATCCATTTCTGGATCTCCGGCGTACTGACGACTTCACTGGGCAACTCATTATCCGCTGGTTGATTTGGATCGCTCGGGGGTCCGGCTGGCGTTGGCGGAGGACTTCTCTGCAGCACTTGGCTACGACCAAATGGGCTTGATCCTGGGTTAGACATGCTACCCGAAACACTTTATTAATTGTTTGTAAAAAATATTTAGTTCATTTGCACATGTCGTTACAAATAAAAAGTCACACTCGACACACTTTACTTTTAGACTGACGGTGCAAATAATATATTTATTTCTCGCAATTGTTTATTTCATTGTGATCAATAAAACACACGTCCGCTTAGTCTTGCGTTACTTCACTAACTAACTTTAAGGGGGATGCTCCAACCAGCCCGCGAAATTCAAATTTTTTTACGTTTTTTGCAATTTGCAGGCCAGTGACATGTTGTAACTTTATAAATATTTGTGTTGCGCAAATAACAAGTATAATTTAAAAAATATAAAAAATATCAAAAAACTCGCTCCATCAGCTCTCACATAGAAAAGGTGCATCATGTTAAAATCTCCGAAATCTAACTACGATGCACCTTTTCTATGTGAGAGCTGATGGAGCGAATTTTTTGACAATTTTTATATTTAAAATTATACTTGTTATTTGCGCAACACAAATATTTATAAAGTTACAACATGTCACTGGCCTGCAAATTGCAAAAAACGTAAAAAAAATTGAATTTCGCGGGCTACATCGAAGCAATCACCTTAAGTAAAGTATGATCGGTACAGTCAAATATGTTGGCCTGTGGATGCGTACCATAAGGGTTGGTTCGAAGACAGGATTCAAAGATCCTTAAAGCGCTCATGCACACGAGACGTTTTTAACACGGCACGGTTTTTTGCGCCGGCGTCATGTGTTTCATACACGACTGACAACTGCTCGTAGACCCGGTTTGACGCCGGGCTTAGCTCCGGCGCAAAACCGTCTCGTGTGTTTGAGCGCTAATAGGATTAGGTAGGTTTTATACTCGGCATAAGGTCATAAAAAACTATAATCATAAGAGATTAAAGAAAAATTGTTACGTAAATTGACTTCAGACACCACATATACATTACACACACTGAGACACACTTCACACTCGAATCAAACACACAACAAATAAAGATACCCTCTACCATAAACACATTGAAATAAAATCCAAAGTCCGGAAACATCTCAGCTTCAACACCAGATTTCGGAAGTTCTTTACATTTCCCGTTAACCCTGGAGTGGTCGCGTGGACTACATATGTAATCCACCTATACAAAATCGATAATTTCCAACAATCGATTTGCTTTAATTAGTTGAGCCTCCAGGTACTTTCAAATGAATGATTGAGCGACACACTCCGTGCAGCATAAGCGTAGGACTCACTCGGTTGTGTCACAGGAGCTCAGTAAAGTGCGTGGACTACAATTGTAATCCGCGCGACCAATTGCGTAAGTATTTTTTTTACATTGAATTGACATTTTTTCGTTTATTGTAGACAAATAATACCTTATTTTGTTTTGTTTTTTCACATTATTGTTATTTATGATGTTTGATTTTAGAAAAAAAATATACAATGCACGTGATGCATTAATTTAGTCGTGGCTAGCTGAAGTTGATGTGGGAAATGATGTTTATGAAGCTGAATCAAGCTCCGACGAAGAAATTGATAATTTACTAGAGGAAGACCATCAATCAGAATCCAAGCAAGAGCAAGAGATACTAGGTGATGCATCTGACGAAAGTTCTGAAGAAGATATCCATCTCAGCAACGTTACCAACGCACTGACTTTTACAAATAAGTGAATGACATTTATGGTCGAAAATAAATCTCGTAAACAGAGGGATAATACAAAGCTATAACATAGTATTTATACCCAAAAGGAACAGCTCGTCAAAAGCAACCCTAGAAGACTGATTTATCTAATATTATACTAAGAAGAAAATTGATAATATCGAGGAGAAACATAGAAGAGAACGAGATGCTACACAGACCAATAAAACTGAAATTTGACGCTTTACAAGAATATTACTAATGGGTGAAGTAGTTAGAAAAAGAAAAGTACTTGTACTTTATATTATTTAAGCAGAAACTCAACCCTCACACCTCGGAAGGAGCATCGAGCAATGTTATACGCCGTTGTCGCGAGTGTGGATGAGCGCGCATTATAAGCACCTGGAAGATGTGCACCAATGTAGTAAGTTTGTATGTGAGGATCTTTTCAAGATTATGTGCCTATCCTGTGCTAAAAATAACATTTAGATAAAAGTTATTACTATTATTTATAAATTTTGATCTCAATAAGAACAGTCCAAGTGATTTTCATGCCATTTTGGAGAAGATTTTGTTTTTTTTTTATTATTTGTATCACAGGGGTTGTGATGAAATTGTTATATTTATATTTTATTAAGAAAACTGTACTGAAATTATTTTCATTGAAGGAATAAAGAGTTTATGAATAAATCTTTTGTTTTTTCAATTTGTATTATGGATTACGTATGTAGTCCACGCGACCACTCATGTAACTTTTAGGGACGCGACCACTGCAGGGTTAAAGTGGAGAAGCAATTTGATTCAAGTGGGTATGATAATGCCATCGAGGGTATTATAGGTCGATCACAATTTGCATGAGCCTTCAAGGATTCCGATTTAATATTTTATTAACCGATTTTTTTTTATTACAGGCGTTTTTGATAGCTTTTTGGCAGATGTATATAAGAAATAATGTTGCAAATACGCATTTTTTTCTAAAGTACTTTATTATCATAATCAGAGGTCGGAATCAGGTAGAGTTATTTTGATACCGTACTTGCATCGTCATCGTTGATATTAATTATGGATCTTCTCGGCTTTCTAATAGACAATCTCGTGTGGAAAACAGCATTACAAATAAATAATAATAATAGAAACATCAAAGATAGATTAGACAAATAAATTGTGTAATAAAACTCGGGATTTCTCTGCTCTTAAAAGTTTGTTGTGGTCTAGATTTGAGGCACATCCACTTTATTTTCCGCTGTATGAAATCAGTGTAACTTGTACATACATGAATAAACCCTACCAAATTCCGACCTATCATCATAATACAATAAGGAAAATAAGTCGCAAATCCATATTATGATACCTGAAAAGCAAATCACGCATAAATAAATTCTTTATCTATAACGGGTCCTTTCCAGATATTTATTTCCCTTAGGAATTTATTTAAATTAATTCAAAGGGCAGCGGTAAAGGGATACTAAGATTTCCCACCATCTGATGGGATCTTTTGGGATATGAAAGGTTAATCATAATTTATTACAGATTAACTTTTCCGAAAATAAAAGGTAAAATGTAAAATCTTTTTCGGATTTCTCGGGCTGATTTTGATTAATGTCCCGAAGGGGGATAAATGGCTAAAGAATCAATACGAATTTTGTCAGCTCTTCATGATTGATTTATACGTCTTGCTAATACACTATCAATGATAGATAACGCACAGTCTAATTTGGTAGATGTACGTATATAAGTACTGCAGAGCACGAGTTATGGGTGACTCGCTGTCCGACCATGGACCGTTGACGGCGCGTTGTACTCCACGTGCGCCTAAAAGAGCCGTCAGCAATTTGACGGGGTCAAAGCGGGGTCGCAGGACTGTTTCATCAGGTAACCTGACCCTGGAACATCAAAGGCTAATGAAGGATCACTGTGTATTTTAGACAGTACAAGTCTGACAGTATCAGTAAGTAGGAGGACTCATTTGATGATTTTACCACGAAAAAAAAGGTCTCAATTATGATATTGGGCTAGATTGAGGCGTGGAGATTAAACCATTTAAAAATAAATAAATAAAAAAGAAAAAAAAAAACCGTTATCCTCAACCGCTAAGTGCATTAAACCCTAAAATAACCTCCCAAAGATAAAACCACTTATCTGAGTAACCCTTGACTAAAACAAATACACTTCAATTTTATTCCAAGCTCTTTTAAGTTTTATTCCAAGCACTTTTAGGTCTCCACTTAATTGAAACGATTACAGAGTAATATAACATTTTATTGTCTCTTGGGTCGTTTATAGGTTGTTAAATTTAACATTTAGAAATAACAGTAATGGTGATATCAGAGTTGGAAATTGTTGTTGGAAGATAACGGTGTGCGATGAGTACTGATACTGAATACGGAATGAGTTTGAAATAATTGTGGTACTTTGTAGGTAGATGGTGGGTAGATATAAAGGCGGTAGCAAGTGCGTGACGTAAACGTAAACCAAATAAAAGAATTCTAGAATCGCAAATAGCATATTTTTCACTTTTTTTATCGTGGTAAACACATCAAATGAATCCTCCCACTTAAGGGGGGTAGGAGAGACTGTCAGAATTTTCTTCAATAGTCCTTTACGTTCATGGTCTTAGCAGGTTGCTAAGACAGTTCAGCGACCCCGGACCGGAAATAACATCATCATCATCATTAGCCGGCAGACGTCCTCTGCTGAACATAGACCTCCCCCTTTGACCGCTACGTCGAATGACAATTCTCCACTTGCATCCATCGGCTGCCCGTGACCCTCACGATTTCGTCGGTCCACCTAGTGGGAGGCCTGCCTACGCTGCGTTTTCCGGTCCGGGGTCGTCACTCGAGAACTTTTCTTCCCCATCGGTTGTCAGTTCTACGAACGAAGTGGCCTGCCCATTGCCACTTCAACTTGCAAATATGAGCTATGTCGGTGACTCTGGTTCTTCGCCGAATATCCATGTTCTGGATTTTATCCCGCAAAGAAACTCCGAGCATAGCTCTTTCCATTCCTCGTTGAGTGACTTTTAGTCTCTAAAAGGCCAGCAGTCAAAGACCATAGGAAATAGCATAGTATAGGAATAATCAGCTTATAATGTTTCTATAGCTGGGACACAAGTCATATATCCTCCTCTTTTTGAGATCCGAGTGGGCTGTAATCCTCCACGTGGACCCAGTAAGCCTTGCTAGATGTCACTTATCAATTTGGCTATGAAATGCTGGCTCTCTCTTGATGTTTTTCTGCACCGTTTTGCAGCAGATGATTTAAATAACTAGAGCTCATCGTATAGGTTTTAAAGATGAGGCAGGGTGTAGGAATGATCTTCGATGTCCCATTGAAAAGGGAGTTACAGTCAAACAGACGGGTGTTCTATCAGAACCTAAACCATGAGTTGTCATTTCGATACTACGCATCGACCGCGTTTGGCGCTCTCATTGGTTGAGAGTAGCGATGGGTCGTTGACGGTTTTTCCGTCAACGAAACGTTAACGTTGATTCACGTTAGTCAACTAGTTAAATTCGTCAACGAGTTGAATGAGTTAACGTGTTCATCTCGTTGACGAATTTAACTGTCAACTTGGAAACGTTTTATGTACTGTATGTACAAACTAACATCTTAAATTGTGTGAAATAAAAATATTATTATTATTATTTCACAGAGGGCTGTTCGCTATACCTCGTGCGTCTCAAAAAATAGTACATTTCAAAGAATACATTGGGAAAATTAAACAAACTCCACCAATATTTACCCGGATATCCCGGACATCAGTCTGTACGAGATTAGGATGGCCCTGAAGCAGCTTAAGAACAACAAGGCGCCGGGCGAGGACGGAATCACTTCAGAGCTTCTGAGAGCGGGTGGAACACCGTTACTTAAAGTCCTCCAGAAGCTCTTTAATGCCGTCCTCTTCGAGGGCAAAACGCCTGAAGCATGGAGTAGAGGTGAGGTGGTGCTGTTCTTCAAAAAAGGTGATAAAAGCCTATTGAAGAACTACAGACCCATCACGCTTCTAAGCCATGTTTATAAGCTGTTTTCAAGGGTTATCACGAACCGTCTCGAACACAGACTTGATGACTTCCAGCCTCCCGAACAAGCCGGTTTCCGAAGAGGCTATAGTACCATAGACCACATCCATACGCTGCGGCAAGTTATACAGAAGACCGAAGAGTATAACTTGCCATTATGCTTAGCGTTTGTGGACTATGAGAAAGCCTTCGATTCGGTGGAAACATGGGCGGTACTTGAGTCACTCCAGCGATGCCGTATTGACTATCGGTACATCGAGGTGTTGAAGTGCTTGTATAATAACGCCACCATGTCGGTCCGAGTACAGGAGCAGAGCACGAAGGCGATTCCATTGAGAAGAGGCGTACGACAAGGGGATGTTATCTCCCCGAAATTGTTTACTGCCGCAATGGAAGACGCCTTCAAGCTCCTGGAATGGCAAGGACTTGGCATCAACATCAACGGCGAATACATCACTCACCTTCGGTTTGCCGACGACATCGTAGTCATGGCAAAGTCGATGGAGGAACTCAGCATGATGCTCGATGGCCTCGACCGAGTTTCACAACGGGTGGGCTTGAAAATGAACATGGACAAGACGAAAATTATGTCAAATGCCAATGTTGTGCCCACCTCAGTCTCTGTTGGAAACTCGGTACTCGAAGTTGTTGACTCATATATCTACTTAGGACAAGTAGTCCAGTTAGGTAGGTCCAACTTCGAGAAAGAGGTCAACCGCCGAATCCAACTCGGTTGGGCAGCGTTCGGGAAACTACGCAATGTCTTTTCGTCCGACATACCTCAGTGCCTCAAGACGAAAGTCTTCATCCAATGTGTGTTACCAGTGATGAGTTACGGCACCGAAACGTGGTCTTTCACTATCGGCCTCATCTCAAAGCTCAAAGTCGCTCAGCGAGCTAAGGAGAGGGCTATGCTAGGTGTTTCTATACGTGATCGAATTCGAAATGATGAGATCCGTAGACGAACTAAAGTCACCGATATAGCCCACCGGATTAGCAAGCTGAAGTGGCAATGGGCAGGTCATATTGCTCGCAGAGCAGATGGCCGATGGGGTCGAAAAGTGCTAGAGTGGAGACCACGGACTAGCAAGCGCAGCGTAGGACGTCCACCAGCAAGGTGGACAGACGACCTTATAAAGGTCGCCGGAAGACGCTGGATGCAGGTCACTTCCAACCGGTATCTGTGGAAATCAAAAGGGGAGGCCTATGTTCAGCAGTGGACGTCCTATGGCTGAGATGATGATGATGATGACCAATATTTATGTACTATTCTTAAAATAAATATTTCAAAAATCAACTCATTCAACCGCTCGCAATCTATGACGTTAAAGATATCGAACCATAACACTCAACGTTGAAGATAACGTTCAACAACAACATTCAACTCGTTGAATTAACGAGAACGAACGAACGAACGAGTTCAACTCATAAACGTCGTTGACGAATTCAACTAGTTGATTCACTCGTTGAATTAACGAGAACGAACGAGTTCAATTCATAAACGTCGTTGACGAATTCAACTAGTTGATTCATATTCAGTTAACGTTAATACGTTGACGGGAGCTCAACGGTTGATTCAACTAGTTCGTTGATTCAACGCCCATCCCTAGTTGAGAGTTCATACAACCTTGGAGCGGGCCAATGAGAGCGCCAAACGCGTTCGATATTGTTGATGATCGAGTATCGTAATGACAACTCATGGTATGGGTAATGTTGAGCTTTCTGTCATCGTCTATCCAAAAATCATTGCCAGATATCTAAACTCGCGGATAATTTTAATTGCGCGATGTAGGAATATTATAAGTATTGCCTAGTGATACTTTTTCCGCGACTGGCTGATTGTTTTTATAAATTTTTGTGTTTCAAAAGGCAACCATGAAGTAGGAAAATTTTCTAGAGTGTTGTTAAGTTAGCTAAATTAAAAAAGAAAATAACCTTAAAAGATCAGTGCACAAATACAGTGCAAAGTTGCGATAACAAAGTAATAAATAGGGGTTAAGAGATCCCAATTAGTAACTTCTAAATAAATTAATAACTTTCTAAGCAATGCGGTTTTATAATATACGTGTGAGAAACTAAATTATAAACTTAATTTAATTCATTTGTGCCTGATGAATGAAGTTCATTTATAAGCTGGGGTGTTGAAATTATAGACTGGTATTACAGTTAATAGTAGCTTTGAGCAAGTTCTGAATTATGTTGGCACTTGAGAACTGTTGACTTCATAAATTAATCGGTTTGTTGAATTGTTGGTGTATTATGAAGTAAGTATTAATCTGTCGAGTAGTTTGCTAGTTTCATTTTGTTCATAAACTTGGAGAGCTAAAGTTGCGTTTTGTTTACTTTCCAAATGTTTTTTGCAGCTGTCTAGAGGTGGCACAAGTTTTCCAAAACTAATACTTTTTGTTACTATAAGTACTATCTTTATAAAGATTTTCTTTGGAAAGAAAAATTCCGAACCGCGGACAGGATTCGAACCTGCGACCTTCGGATTCAGTACATCCGACGCTCATTTCCAACCGAGCCACCGAGAATCGTAAACGCCACAGCGAATTCTTCATTCCATTTCTTGATGTTTTTAAAAGTGTCGATTCGAAGTGGCGCATGACAAAAGCTCTAAGAAAAATTTAGATTAGGCATTTGTACTGAACAACTTTGGATCAACAAAAAATAGAAATCGTTTCAATCTTCAACTTTTAATTTACTCATGTATACAATGAAAAGCTTCCTTGCTACTACAGTATAATCATGCTATTCGACTGACATACGACGTCGTGGCGAGCAAGTTTGGCTTTCTTCTATACCCATAGAAAACCGCACATTGTATGCCTTAAAGTGGTAGTAGTAATTTGGGGATAGGAGGAGTGGAAAGTTCCTCGCGTGATTTTCGCTTGTAGTTGGAATCAGTGGAATTATGTCGCATCGCGTTATCAACAAGCTCCCTTAGGTAGCCATTTTCATTACATTAATTGCATAAAATCAGCTCACCTTCGATGCAGTTCAATTTTGAACACGAATAATGAAGGGAACGAAGTTAGCGCCGGTGACATGAGCACGGTGAGAGAAGTAATCCTATTATCGGGGGTTCATAAAGTCGGACAAAATGGCGGAGATAGCGCGCGAAAAATGACAACTGACAACGGTAGATCCTGTTGGATATTATGGAATTAAATTGGGTTTTTAGGAAGTTTGAAAGACATCAGATTTTTATTTGGTAATTTGTGCAATTTTTCAAACATAATATATTATTTATATTTAGTATATACTCGTAAATTAGCATTTCAGGCTTACTAAGTATAAAAATATAGTATTATTGTTTCTTCTCACGGAAAAATATTTCTATTTCTTACGGAGTCTATATGTAAATGTCTCTATGCATTGTGTGTATTCATAAGAATTTGACAACAATTTTTGTTACTATTTCGTTTGTCAGAAAAACAAGAATACCGTTTTTCCAAAAATCACTTTATTTAGAAAGACAAGAAACTGGAGTTATGATAAGATGTTGTGTAATCTATAATAAGTTCATACATAACAAAAACATAAGTTTCATATAAACGAAACTTGAACTTTTTAAACTGTAAGGTATTTTACATAACCTTACCTATTTTCTTTTCTAATAGCTTGCTATTAAATAATATCTCTTAAAATACGTGCAATAAGGTACAATTTTACGTTCACCTTAACCCGGAACCCTACCATTTAAGTTCTTTAGAAGTTAATTTCCGTGTTAATCAAGACATAAAAGTTAAACATAGACTCGCTAACTCACCGCGCTTAGTTTTAAAGGTCAATCAAAGTAACCCCTTTATAACCTCACTTAGAACTTGCCGCAACGGTCGAGTAGCTCGCCTTGTGTAAACGAGCCATTACATTTTGTAATTTTATTCAAGTGATTCTTTTTTGTAATAATTTGATTTTTGGACATCTTAAATCTTTTTATATTTTATAACAAGGTCAAAATGTGTACCGGTTAAATTAAGAAAAAATACTATTTCAAGTTTCACCACAATGTTATTACTTAGAAAACGTTTTAACGTCTCTCCCATTTACTCGTACATAGTTGATCCTAAAATATTTAGTTTCATTTGTACGGCGCACATATTCCACTGTTCTTTTATCAGAGGTGTAGGGAAATGGTCAGTCAACCGTACTGTTAGTAAATGGACAACTGTCGGTCTTTTTATTTGTACTATAGTGTACAACTCGGGCGATGGGGATCGTTTTTTTTTAATTTGATTTTATGCACTTGTTAAACAATGTACAAAGGTGGAATTAAGAATTGAGTCCAGCTCTAGTCCAGATTTCTGTAATAAGAATAGTAAAAAATAAAAACATTGCCGCCTTAAGGCCTATTCAGACCTAAGCGATATTCGCTGCCGCTGTGGGTAGAGGTATATACCGCGCGGGTTCCGCTCAGGTATTTAGTATCAAGTACCACGGCTAGAGCGGCCTGAGCGATTTCGCTGCCGCTGTTGGTAGAAGTACACATACGGCGCGGGATTCGCTCAGGTATTTTATTATCAGAGTACCGCGGCTATATCGACCTAGCGACTACCGCGCGTTATTCTACCCAGTGTACAACTCGGATAGCGAAATCCGTTTTGGTGTGAACAGTAATATTACCGCATACCCACTGGGTTTTCTCTGCCGCAGACGGTAGCGAATACCGCTTAAGTCTGAATAGGCCTTTAATAGCTACGAGGAGTTTTGGCCGAAGAGTGCTTACCGACGTTTTCGCAGCAGGCTACGCGACACCGCACAATGTAACAGGATACCGTCACTTGGTGTGCAGTAGTTCTTTACGTATTGTTGTTGGTGCCAGTTAAGATGGCAATAGCGGTCATTAACCTTTACTAAATAAGTCCTCGTACATATACATAGGATCAGAATTAGCATTTTTCTGTGATATGATATCGTTTACTTGCGAGTCTTAAATATAAAAATAATATAAAATCTTAGGTATAGTTCAAATAATTTTACCATTTTGATATCTTATGAATACTCATATCCTTACAATATACTTACTTTTTTTTTCTGTATTTTATAAAAATGCTAATTCTGAGCTTATGTTATATTGTTATTATACGAAGACTTATTAGGTGTCGGGGCGTATCCCTGATGCCTCGAGAAGTCGAGACGAGGCGGGAAGAGCTCCGGCGCGATCTCAGGGCAGTCTGGAGAGAACGACTATCGCAACCGAGGTACGGGCTAGCCGCAGTCGCGGCTGTAAGACCCCTCTTTGAGGAGTGGCTGGATAGGTCCCACGGCGTCCTCACCTACCGCATGACACAGGTCCTCACCGGACATGGCAGCTTCGGGAGGTACCTGTGCATGATAAAAAAGGAGGAAACGCCCGGGTGTCACCACTGCGAGGATCGTCCGGAGGACACGGTGGAGCATACGGTGCAGGAATGCCCAGCTTAGGCGGAGCACCGCCGTGCTCGTCGCTCACCGCGGCGATAGGCGGAGACCTCTCGCGCCCGGCATTGGTTGCGGCCATGCTGCGGGGCGAGACGGAGTGGGAGGCGGTCGCCTCCTTCTGCGAAGCAGTCATGCTCGCAAAGGAGGAGGCGGGCCGCTTGAGGGAGAGGATACCGTCCTCCCTCCGCCCGAGACGCATTGGTAGACGCCCACGGCGACGGATGTCGCGGGACGATCTCCGGCCACCGTAGGCGCGGGCATGCGGGCGGCGAGTAAAGGGCAACTCGCTGCCCGACCAAGGACCATGCCCGGGTTGACGGCGCGTTGTGTCCCACGCGCGCCTCAAGGAGCGTCAGCATAGTGACGGGGCCACATAGAGGGCCACAGTCCTGCCGGGGTTGCGGGACATACGTATACCGCGACTCCGGCACACAAAGGGCTACCGAAGGACACCGTGGATTTTAGTCAGTACAAGTCTGACAGTCCCTCCCGCCTTGCCCGGGGTTGGAGGACTCACTTGATGATTTTACCACGTAAAAAAAAAAAAAGACTTATTAGGTAAAGGTCAATTTGACCGCTATTGCCATCGTAACTGGCACCAACTATAGTATCTATATTGTGGCCACTGATGCCTGAAATATATGGAATAATAATAACAATTAATGCCTTGGGGATTTTCTACCTTATGGTATGTAATTTGTGCTCATAGTGCTTTTTAAAACAGTGGTGCAATGTAGGAAATATTGCAAAAATAGCTGACCCGGCCAACATCGTACCGTCTCAAAATCACCTTTTAAACCTACCCTGAACTTCCAAAACTAATTCTAAAACAAAAATTTGACAAATCAGTCCAGCTGTTTTCGAATTTTAGCGAGATTAACGAACAGCAATTGATTTTATATTTATAGATAGCAGAAGATATAAAAAAATAAGTTTTGGGTGCTCTCTTTAGTACCTACACATGTGTGTCATATATTATCAAAATGTGATTGATTGGAGCAACGGTGGCCCAGTGGTATCGGTCCCGACTTACGAGTTGTAGGTCGTGGGTTCGAACCCCGCCAGGTGCCATGGTGAAAGAGAACATCGTGAGGAAACCGGCATGTCCTAGAACCAAAAATTCGAAGACATGTGACACCCACCAATCCGCATTGGGCCCGCGTGGTGGATTGCGGCTCACAGGGAGGAGGCCTGTATCCCAGCAGTGGGAACATTATATTATAGGCTGATGATGAATTGATCGCCGTTCGTTTATGGAAAAAAATATTTGAGGGACACTATAAAATGCAGTAATGTAGAATCTATTTTGATATGCCTGAAACTTTAGTCACAAATGTCATTGCTACATTTTCCAAAACTAGCAAAGAGTTCGAAAAGTTACAATAAAGTACACTACGTATTAAAACTTCATAACATAAAATTCTAGGTAGGTACTCGTAATATTAGAGTCTTTCCAAGAAACAAAGAATTAACGAGGATCAAGAAAAAATCTTTTTTCACACCATTTCTTATGGACTTTGTGAAATAAGCGGCCCTTGGGTCGACTCGACTCCAGCTCAAAGCAATTACAAAGACTGCCTAGATTAAAGAATTCTTCAGGACGATGCAAAAACTTCAGCGTTTCCTTTTTTATTAAAGCTTATCTACATAACGACGGGGGGTTGTTTTTTTTTCTTTATTATAAACTCATTGAAAATTATTATTCGTGTGCCCTAAGGGCGTTAACACACTAGCGGTTTGGAAGCGGTTGCGGCACGGAGCGGCCGCACAGCGAATGCGTCGCGTACACGCCGCGGCTGCGCAGCGAAGACGTCGTGGGCGCGGGGCAAATACGTAACGTTTTCGTCGCGTGTTTGTAGCAAATTATCGCCGTACAATACACTCACTACCATGTTGATATATACGTCCTGTCACATTCGTGTTTCATTACGGTCAATGTGAGGTGGGCTGGGTGGACTGGTGTTTATTCAAGGCAGTATAATTATGTCATCCACTTTGCTGTTCGCGGCGATCCCGTTGTGTGTCGACGAACGAATGAATTCGTCGCGGGCCCGCTCCGCTTTGAGGACGTTCGCAATCCGTTAGGCCCTAAGTCCTATAAGGCCCTAAGTCTTGGATGTAGGTATTAATAAAAAAAATAATGCTCTTTCCTTCTCTCAGCCCCTTCATGTTTCAAGGGAGAAAACATATTCCACAAGACACTTGTTTGTTTGTAGGAGAAGGTACAGAATAGTAAAATATTACTATATCGCGTTCTTTCTGGGTTCGCGGGAGTAACGAATTACCGTGACCCCGGAACGTAAATGGCTATTGAAGGACACCGTGGATTTTAGTCAGTACGAGTCTGACAGTACCACCCGCCCTGCCCTGAGTGGGAGGGTTCATTTAATGATAAACGAAGGTTTAATTAATAATAATGTACAACAAGTTACGAGGTCAAACAAAACATCCAAAAAACTAATATACTCCAGCAAAAAAAATACTGTATCCCACAGAATAAAACTTCGAAGTGGCAATTAAAAGGGTCACCTACAAGAGTTGCTCATAAATACAAATACACGTATATAAATACAGACGAGGAAAGTTTTCGTATCAAGTTGTTGCTTTTTCTTTAGTTTTAATTAAGCCTAGCTTTATTTCTGAGAGTTGACTGTTAAAGTACCTTTTTTAATGAACAACAAACCATCTGACTTGTGAAATGACAAAAGTTGTGTTGTTTTAAAATAGAATTGTAATTTTCTGTTGCAAATTCGTTTTAAATATATCGTGTACCTAGTTTTTGCCACATCGCTCGTAGAACTGACAACCGATGGAGAAGAAAAGTTCTCGAGTGGCGACCACGGACCGGAAAACGCAGCGTAGGCAGGCCTCCCACTAGGTGGACCGACGACATGGTGAGGGTCGCGGGCAGCCGATGGATGCAAGTGGCGAATTGTCGTTCGGCGTGGCGGTCTAAGGGGGAGGCCTATGTTCAACAACGTCTTCCGGCTGATGATGATGATGATGACCTAGTTTTAAGTTGTAAATGTATGATTAATTTTTCTCTACGTGAGTAATTATGTAGAAGAAGAATAAGATGTTGGGTATGAAATATTGAGCTAATCTGCATCAGGTTTTATAACTAATTCGTGATAAACAAATCAAACAAACCAATTCCGAAAGATTATTTTTGAAATAGTATCACAAAAGTGATGAGCACTGGTGGCCCAGTGCTATCAGCCTCGACTTACGAGTTGTGGGTCGTGGGTTCGAACCCAGCCAGGCGCATTACTTTGTGTATTTTATTTCATCACCACTGCTCTCAAAACGGTGAAGGAAAAAATCGTGAGGAAACCGGCATGACCTAGAACCAAAAATTCGAAGACATGTGACATCCACCAATCCGCCCTGGTCTCGCGTGATGGATTATGGCCCACTTCCTCTCACAGAGAGGAGGCCTGTGTCCCAGCAGTGGGGACATTTATAGGCTGATGATGATGATGATGACATATACATCACAATAAAGATCTTTTGACTTTTTTTGACTTTTGACAAAAGTGCCGTTTCGCCACTTTTTTTCCATACATTTGTTTTCTCTTCACAGTTTTAAGAGCTGTGGTAAAATGAAATACACAAAGTGGAATCTACGACTTTATATCTAGGCCACTACTCCGAAGATTGAAAACACAGATAAGATATAAACTTACACAGGCATAGTATGAATTCTTGATGTTTTCTAGAATTTTAAGTTATCTATGTCATTCTATATTTGTGGGTAGACGTGACTAGAATGAGTAATAGCATAGAACATCCAATAGTACTACGTACAAGAAGTATCACTCCCAAAATATATCAAACAAATGTAAAATCTACGGACGAGAGAATAAAGTACATTTTAACTGGCAGGGTTGGTATTTGGTAAAAAAAAAAAACTAAAAACTACAACTAGAACACTTTCTATGACTTTCAGACAATGATTCTGTAACCACAGCTGTTCATGCTATGCATTTTGACTATGATAGTTTTTCAGTGTTTAAATCCTAAAAAAGTAACTGGGAAGAGAGGTAAGTACATTAAATATTCTCAATTTAATAGTGCAGTAAATAACCATATTTGTGCAATGGTTTAAAACACTTTTTGTATTGTAAATCAGAAAAATAATGATTCCCACTCTGAAGGGCTGACAAACTTTATTTCATTCCTTCAATTGCCTTTTGTATTCCCGGACCGCGACTACTTCTTAAGACATTCCCGAAACATGTTTTGAAAACACCAATTTTTTTGAGACGATTTAAATCTACCTCAAATGAATGAATTCATCTTGAAAGTATAAAGTGGTTCATAGGAATTGTTTTTAATGCATCGATATTAAATCGTCAATGTTTTCTGCAGTTTACAAAAGCAATTACATCAAGAATTGTTCTTACATTTTCTTTGCAAGGAACGTAAGCTGCTTAGGCCTGTTGCACACGTACCACAACCACATCACATTGCAGAAACAAAAGATCGATAAGAATTGGTTGCACTTACTCTTATAATTGAACAATGCCGCTGCATTGGTTGGTTTCAGGATTTATACTGGCTAAAAGTGGTTGCACATGCGAACACGGCTAGTTCATTTTGTTACTATTGAAATTGCGACGTGGTCGGTATTACTCATGCGGTTGAAAATTACTTCAAAATAATATGTAAATGTTCTCGAATGATAAGGGTGTTTTTAACCAGTGTGTGTCGCCAGTGATGACATATGGCTCTGAAACGTGGTCTTTGACTGCTGGCCTTTTAGAGAGACTAAGAGTCACTCAACGAGCAATGGAAAGAGCTATGCTCGGAGTTTCTTTGCGGGATAAAATTCGGAATATGGATATTCGGCGAAGAATCAGAGTCACTGACATAACTCATAAAATTTGCAAGTTGAAGTGGCAATGGGCAGGTCACATCGCTCGTAGAACTGACAACCGATGGGGAAAAAAAGTTCTTGAGTGGCGACCACGGACCGGAAGACGCAGCGTAGGCAGGCCTCCCACTAGGAGGAACGATGACATCGTGAGAGTCGCGGGCAACCGATGATAGATACTAGTGGCGGATTGACATTTGGCGTGATGATCTATAGGGGAGGCCTCTGCTTCTCCAGTGGTGTTTCTGATGATGATGTGGTACGGATTTAATTTACTATTTTTTCGGTGCAAAATAATATGCAACCGCATCGTGTTGCGGTCGTGGAAAGTGTGAAATAACCTTAACTACTTGCTTCGCCGTCTTTGCCAGAGAAATAAAATGATAGCTTATGTATTATGCTTGTTGCAGAACAGCTTAGTACTACTGCGGAAATTGAAATGTTTTCTGACCATACGGCTGTAGTAAGGTAATGGTAACATCAAAATAATAATGAATGTTTTTGATTTAAATTATTTCAGTGTTTATTTACCGACACGGACTATATTCTCACTCTCGAAAGCTATTTGCCATCAGCATCATCATCATCAGCCTATAATTTTCCCACTGCTGGGACACAGGCCTCCTCTCTGTGAGAGGGAGTGGGCCATAATCCACCACGCGGGCTCAGTGCGGATTGGTAGATGTCGCATGTCTTCGAAATTTTTGGTTCTAGGACATGCCGGTTTCCTCACGATGTTTTCCTTCGTTTTGAGAGCAGTGGTGATGAAATAAATTACACAAAAAATACGCCTGGCGGGGTTTGAACCCACGACCTACTACTCGTAAGTCGGGACCGATACCACTGGGCCACCGCTCTGTCATTTGCCATAATCAATAAAAAAATCAGTAAAAATTCGGTTTACTTCAATTGAATAAAATCTATTCTTACACTTATTAGAAAAAGAATCACAACTTCAGTTTAGACAGTCCCATGAGAGATGAAAGAATATGAAAAAATCTAATTCTATCATATATCAATTTCACCATGCATTAAAGCTCCATCTTTCTCTTCATACTTGAGTGAACATCAATTTTCTCCCCCTTTACTGATCACGTTTGATCACCCAAAGTCTTTTATCATTGGATCCCATGCCATTATTATTGTCAGGAATACTCCTTCCTTTGTTCGTTGGGTGTAATTTTGTGTAAAAATAAGTAATTTGGGGAAAATTGATTGAGCAAAATATGGAGAAAGTACTATGTGTCGAAGGGCGTGTTTGTTTTTTTTTTTTCGTTTTGCAACAAGGCGTTGTTTTGCAAAATAAGAACATTTAAAAAGTTTTGCAGTCTGGTTTAGATTACGTGGATTTTGACTGATGTTTTGTTAAAATATTTAATTTAACTTACTTAAATAAAGGTGTAAAAGTTTGATTGCAATGCAATACTGTTTGTAACACAAGCGCTTCTGAATAGTTGAACGAAACTTGATGAAATTTGGCACAGAGAAACGCTATAGTTTGGAACACACATACGATATCATTATTGTCCAACATTATATTCCCTTGGCTTAATTTTTGATTCACTATGACTACGTAGGAAGTAACTAGTCGAAAATAAATCGTAAATATTTTATACTAGGATGTCAGTGATGTCACATCTCTCTATTCTACGTCTATTCACTTGAATCTGAGAATCCTTCGGGATCTTCTGTCTGGAATAGACTTCACAGTTAATATTCAACGCGGCATAACTTCACGCCTTTACCCCTTTGGGGATAGTTTAGATAGAGGCAATATTCAACACTTCTATATTAGAAATGTCGTGTTCGTTTCAAAAGGGAATACATAAAGTTATGGATGACATTTCCCTTTTTCTTGCATCGTGTTAGTAATAAAACATTGAGGAAAATTTGATGCAAGTAGGAAAAGTTTGTTAAATTTCAAGCTGAGCCGTAGGTGATGTATTATGAAGCGTGTTATTTCCGCACACGTGCTGAAAAATAAAACACACTTGTGAATAACTTTGCATGTTTAATCTAATCGCAGTGCAATAAGAGCCGGTTTTTTGAGAAAGTGATTAGACATTAATTTCCATTAAATAAGCCTCGAGATCTTGTCATTTTGTCGATGATATAATTTATTGTTTTCCATTTAAAACCTACTGCACATTTTTTGAAGGTGGACAAGACTAATATTAAGCCTTCGCGAAATGTTTTTTTTTCCTGAATATGTAGCAGTTGGCTTTGGCTACTAGTCCTACTGAATCAATTGGGAATCAAACACACAATACGCACGCACAGCTGTCAATCGTTATTTTAGACAAAAGCAATTCAGTTCATTAATTGTAGTTAACCTTTATCAAAAGGTCAAGAACTAAGTTAATTATTAGTAAACTATAATTTATTATTCCGAGGTGTTTCACTGTCGAACATTGACCATAAATCTATCTAACTGCCGTCTAATAGATCCGAAACAGGCAAGTTTGATGCTCTAATTCGCCTCTAAGTTTATTTTAGACATTGAAATACAATAGGAGATTAATTGATGTTTACACGATATCGTAGAGACGACCTGATGACTCGAAGGTTTAGCACCTCGCTTGTTATGCATGAGGTTGTGAGTTCAAACTGAGGTAAGTGCCAATGTGTCTTTTACAACTCATGTGTACTTTCAAGCTATTGTCGAACAGACAGGCGTGGCTAACGCGAAGATAGGCGTTTTTATTTGTAATGTATGGAATTGTTTGAAGCCAGTCACATAGAAAATCGAAAGCGATCCGATAGTCTATGTGACTGGCTTCAAACAGTTCCATACATTACAAACTTAAACGCCTCACTTCGCGTTCGCCACGCCTGTCTGTTTGGCAATATCTTTAAAGTGCATGTTAAATTACGCGTTGTTCTCTCTCCTCATACGGAGAGGCGAGGGAGAGGCGACGCGTCCTGCACGCACATTCTCATTAGCTAGAACGACGCGTAATTCAACATGCATACCCGTTTTAGGCGGGCTAACCGTCTTAGGCTTACCTCTCCTACGCAGGAGGTAAGGTTCGTAGTCAATGCATTGTAAAAGACGTCGTTACACGTCAACGCTTGCAACGAACATATATGAAAGAATTAATGTTACGTTTCACCAGTTCGTACGCACCTTAATACGTCATACACGTCATTAATTGAAATATAGATTAAGAGCTAGAGGCGCAAGTATGACGCCAATTTCAAATCTTAGTCTAAGAGATTACCAGTAATGATTACATTCCCCACTAATGTTCGTAATTAAGCCTAAATGTTTTTGAAACGTATTTTCTACAAGCAATTTAGAATCTGAAAATCACCTTTTAACCTTTAATTGCCTACTTCAAACGTTCATTAATGTTAAGACGTTGTTCGTTAGTAGATGTTTTTCATGCTAAGGCTTAATGTTGTTTGGGATTTCTTTGTTGTTGTGTTTAATTGTTGGATGAGTGATGATTAATTAATTGATTACATTTTCAAGGTTTAACCTAAGTTCTTTGACTATTAAAATGGCTACCTATTTATTAAGTAACTTGTTGTTTAAGATATTGAGGAGAGGAGAGGAGCTAGTGGCTACACATACAGCCGCACAGGCCGAGGTTGGTCTGTGGATGGGTGACCATCTGTCATAGTGAGTTTCCTCCATGCCTCGGAAAGCACGTAAAGCCGTTGGTCCCGGCTGTAATTTGTAGATCTTTGACGGTCATTACTATTAGTCAGAAGATCTAAATTTTGACAACCAGTCTTACCATGGGGTGTCGTATTACCCGATTACTCGATTGTGGAAGTCCGCTAAGCAGTCGATCCATGTAAAATATTGATATGGTTTGACTGGAAGCGACCCCAATATAGTTTGGAAAAGGCTAGGCAGATGATGATGTTTAAGATATTCATATTTATTGAGACACAAAGATTAATGATAAAATGTGTTATTGTTATTTTTGTGGGCTATAAAAAAAATCCAAAACTGTGAAAAGTTCACAAAAACCGAAAAGACCTAAATAACGTTGAATTTGTACTGAATATTTATGGTTTGATTTAAGTTCTTTATTTCTTTTTCTTAATGAAAAAAAGCTTCAAAATTACTGCTTTCCAATAGGTCACCAGTCCATAAAATTGAAGATTCCTCTATTTTCCCACGTTTTTTGAACACAAAATATAGAAATAGTCATGGTACTACATTCCTATTCACAAGACAAGTCATGTTTACTGTGAAAGTACTGTAGGTGATTCCAAGTATTTATGACCATAATTTATTTATTTATTTTGGATCATCAATATAACATACACTACATGATTGTGTGTGAAAGTGGGGTTGGTCGCTAGTATAAGAAAAAAACAGTAAATAAAATTCAGCCAACATACAAATTCCACAAACTCCTAACAGTACTAAAATTCTTTCAGATCTATATCTGACGGTCAAACTCGTACATACTCGAATTTATCCGTCGAATTCCGCGCATATTTGGTAGCGAAAGAATGCGAGCAACTTTTGAAAGCAATTGCGTTCGTGCACGGTCGGTCATCTCCGTCAGCGTTCGTGCCTGGCTTAACAACGTTACTGCAGTTCGAATTGCAAATTGAAACTCGTATCATAGTTTTCTGTCAAGTGTTGATTCATTTGTTTTCATTTCCTATGAAAGAAATTATAGAAGTAGAAAAAAAATTAGTCTTGATGTCTTGACGCGCTCAGTGATCTTTTTTAAGAATGTTTACTATAGTTTTCTGTTACTTTTTCGTTCTTACCTGTTGATTATTGTTGTTTTAATTTTGTGTTAGGTTAAGTTTGACAATTAATAATTGTGATCCAGTATTGTTTTTCAAATTTTAATTTGAAAAAACTTTAATCTGAAATCTTATAAGCTGACTGTACTATGTGTCAACACAAGTACAAGCCGCCATTTTAGAATCGTTTCTTTAATGATCCGGCTTATACCGACTAGTTTTAGCGACACTTGCAAACAGCAATTTACTATTATGTTTATAAATAATAATAAAAAACACGTCAGTGTTTTTTTCGACTGTCTTAACACTAACCTTAACTAGAACCTTATTTCTTAAAGTGGTTATTAAAGGTAACGCTCCATTTAGCTAGACTGGAAGCCGATACCAAAGCAAACACAAATGAGTCTTCTAGAACTTTCCAGCCGTTAAAATAACCGTTGTTTTTCAGTAACTTACGTAATTGACATAAATATGATTTCCCCAAGCGCAAGAATTCTCACAGCATCTGTACCAATCGAGGCGCACTAATTCACAAAATATTTATTTTATATTTTTTAAAGCCTGATGTTTCACCTCTTTAGGGAATCATAGTTCTAATGAATGTAACTGGCCGAATTTATGCAAAAACTTTTTGGTATTAAAAATGTACCTGAACTTTTACGTAATAGCCCAGGAGCCACCAATCCTGAAAGCTCCGTGATCACGGATTCTAATTTTTTTAATAAAAAATATAAGTTAACGTTTAGACGAACAAGATTTGCTTGGTCGGCGTGGATTTGATTGGCCGGAAATATTTTAATTAAATTTTTTATTATTAAATTTCCATAATTTTCCTGCTTCCGTCATCACGGATTTTGATTAATCTTATATAGAATTGTGTGAAATATTCTGTTCAACAAGAAAAAATCCGGCCGACCAATGATTTTTAGCCGGAAAGGTCACGCATACCTATTTGAATGGTGTGTTAAGGGGTAAAATTTATCCATTATCACGGAAACCTTTTATTTTTTTTAATTCACGCGTTTTAATGTCACATTTATGATTATCTTGGTATGCGTGCTTACAAACTGCCGAAAGTATCGCGCTACCAAATTTTAACAAATCGTCCGCTAATTTTCAACGGTTTAACTAACCATTTACTGTAAAGTACGTGAGTTTTAGACAACCTGTTTCTCCCTTTTTTACCCACTATAAAGCCGAGGATTTCGCGACGGAAATCCTTTCTTAGTGCATGATCTACGCTTTATAATGCCTATGTTCCAAATTTGGAGTCTCTAGGCGAAGCGGTCATGGGCTATGCCTTGATTAGTAATCATTCAGTTTGCGTTTTATAGCGTACAGATTTATGGAACTTCATTCGAATCCAGTCACATAGTTCAGCGATCCGATAGTATATCGTGACTGGTTTCAAACAATTCCATTCATGTAGAAACACACACGCCTCACTACGCGTTCGCCATGCCTGTCTGTCCGGCAATAACTTTAAAGTGCATGTTAAATTACGCGTCGTTCTCTCGCCTCATACGGAGAGGCGAGAGAGAGGCGACGGCGATATTGCACGTGCCATGTCTCATTGGCTATAACGACTCGTAACTCAACATGAATACCGGGTGGGCTCCACACGGCTTAGGATTACCTCGCCGCGATGCGACGAGCTTCGTAGTCAACGCAGCGCGCAAAAGCAGTCATTACATCGTCAACGCTAGCAACGCCGCATAACTATGCAACGAACAATGAAACTCAGTACGCGCGATCGCACGCGCTAATCGCGACGTAGCGCGCGGCGGGAACTTCGACAATGTCAAACTGTCAATTTGGCACGTAAAAAATGAATTCCCTTCTCTTTGGCAGAGGCGCTGTTCCATTTTTTCGTACAAGGAAACGCGGCGAATACCGTAACGACTCGCTAGACGATAACGCGTGCGGAATTATCGCATACACGGCATCAGTGGAGATTATTCGACGATATAAGGGCTAGAGGTACAAGTCGACGCCAATTTCAAATCTCGCTCGTAAGAGATTACAAGTAATGATTACATTCCCCACTAATGATCGTAATTACGACTAAATGTTTTTGAAACGTATTTTCTACGAGCAATTTAGCTCTGAAACACCTTTTAATTTAATTGCCTGCTTCAAACGTTCATTAATGTTAAGACGTTGTTCGTTAGTAGATGTTTTTCATGCCGGCATAATGTTGTTTGGCACTTTGTTGTTGTGTTTAATTGTTGGATGAGTGATCATTATCAATTGGTTACATTTTCAAGGTTTTACCTTAAGTTCTTGGACGACTTAAAATCGCGTACCTATTCATTAATAATTGCTGTTTATAATAATTATATTGAACAATAAAGTAAAACTTTTGGTTTCAATATTTATTGAGGAGACACAAAGATTATTTAATGATGAATTAATGTGTTATTAATCTTTGAAGGTTATAAAATGACTGTAAAAAGCTCACAAAAACCGAAAAAAAACCTAATTAACGTTGAATTTGCACTGCAAGATGGTTGAATTATTTTAAGTATTTTTTTTCATTATGTATGCAACCGACAAAGACACAAATTTCATACAAAGGTTATGATACTAGATTTCAATTCACAATAATATTCCACCATAACTGGAAAGTACTTTAGGTGCAAATTCCAAATATTAAGCACCATCATTTATGTAAACGCAATGTGGATCATCACATCACAAACATACACTACATGTTTGTGAAAGTGGGGTTGGTCACTAGTATAAGAAAAAAACAATAATACGAAGAGTAAATAAAATTCAACCGACATACAAATTCCGTAAACTCCAAACATTGTGGTACAATTGGCTTTCAGATCTATATCTGACCGTTAAAGGTACATACTCGAATTTTTAAGTTGGATTCCAACAGCATATTTGGTAGCGAAAGAATGCGAAGCAACTTTTGAAAGCAATTGAGTTCGTGCACGATCGGTAATTTCCGCCAGCGTTAATGCCTGTAACATGATTATTGCATTCGAATTGCAAATTGAAACTCGTATCATAGTTTTCTGTCAAGTGTTGATTCATTTGTTTTCATTTTCCATGAAAGAAATAATATTGAAAAGTTTGTTTCATTTCCTATAATACAAATAATTTTATTATTATGGTCTATTAAGGGCTGGTTTTTCAATAGTAAGATAAATTTTATCAGAGGAATTTAAATAACGGTTTGACATATTTTCTATAGATAAGCTGTCAAACCGCCATTTTTATTCCTCAGATAAAAGTTATCTGAATATTGAAAAATCAGCCCTTAGTCATTAAGTTAGTAAATGTTATTTATCCATTTCTATGTTAATTTTATTTTGTCTATTACTTACTTATAATTATTTCAAAGTACACTTATTTTTAGCTAACTTTGTACCGACTAGTTTTAGCGACACTTGCAAACGGCAATTAAGTTTTATGTTTGTAGATAATTAAAAAAAACACATCAGTGTTTTTTTCGACTGTCTTAACAAGTAACCGTGACCCTGCAACGTAAAGGCTATTGTTAAACACCGTGGTTTTTTGTCAGATGGAGTCCAAGTCCAACAAAAGTGCCTCTCGTTCCACCCTGGCCTTCATTTGACTTGAACTTAAACAAAATATTTAGAACCTTATTTCTATAAAGTGGTTAATCAAGGTAACGCTCCGCTAGACTGGACGGATACCAAAGTAAACACAGATGAGTCTTCTAGAACTTTCCAGCCGTTAAAATAACCGTTGTTTTTAGTAACTTACGTAATTGACATAAATATGATTTCCCAAAGCGCAAGAATTCTCACAGCATCTGTACCAATCGAGGCGCACTAATTCACATTGTTCGTCTAAACGTTAACTTGATATTTCACCTTATTAGGGAATCATTAGAATCCGCTGAATGTAACTGGCCGAATTTATGCAAAAACTTTTTGGTATTCAAAAATATACCTTAACTTTTACGTAATGTGAAATGTTTTTTTTTTTGCGGTAACTTGTCACAATTTTGTGAATTACTGGTGGAAAATAAGAAGGTGAAATAACATAAATGCATATATATCTAATCTTATATCTTTAAACGAGCGATTCTTGTATATTTATTTATATATAATCAGGATCTCGGAAACGGCTCCAAGGATTTTCATGAAAGTTACAGATTAGGGGTTCTTCGGCTCAAGGAATCGATTTATCAAGGTCCCAGGTTCGAAAAAAGCTCGGTTCCTAAGTTACAGACATTTTAAAAACCGAGTTTAAGAAGCGCCGTCTATAACACCATGACCGATGAGGGCGATGAGGGTTTTCAACATTATTTTTTTTTTTACAAAATCAATGTTTAGTTTATTGTACCTGTTAATTTCTGCTTATCAATTAAAATTGTGATTATCAACGGTTGGTGTGGTTTATATTATCTTATTTAACCTTTTTGTTAAATAAGAATTATCTTACTTTACGTTATAGTTGAGTGGTAGAGAATGCCCTTTGGCATTAAGTCAAAAAATCACCTGTGTAACTTGAAATACAGCCTTATGACAGACGGAAACCGACAGAGAAGTCTTAGTAAAAGGACCCCACTTTATCCCCTTGGGTACGGAGCCCGAACAAAAGACTTAAACACTAAAACCTCGTAACTTCCAACTTAAAAATCGCTATCAAATCGTTCTTTATTGTCCCTACAGCAAATACTTTCAGGATAATAAATATGCCGAGCATTCATGCGAATTTTTCACTTTACGGGCGCATTGAATTGAAATACCTAAGATAAGTTTTACGAAGACAACTATCTTCTTTTACATATGTACGAACTTTTGTCAATGACTTCCTTAGCGTGGATTTTTGGCTCTCGACTCTTCGAGATGCATCCCATCGAGCTATTATTTTTAGGGTTCCGTAGTCAACAAGGAACCCTTATAGTTTCGCCATGTCCGTCCGTCCGTCCGTCCGTCCGTCCGTCCGTCCGTCCGTCCGTCTGTCCGCAGTTTAGCTCAGAGACGCACAGTACTAGAAAGCTGTAATTTGGTGTAAATATACGGATTTGTTGTGCCGAAAAAGTGGTAAAATAAAATCTCGTAAAATATTTTTTTTTGGGGTACCTCCAGTACTTACACGTAAAGTGAGGATTTTTTTTTTCTCGCGTACCCCTTAGTGTGGGGTATCATTAAATAGGCCTTTAAAAAATAATGATAGTTTCCATTAACAATTTTTTGATAAAAAAATTCGTTTGTGAAATATTAAGCTTTAAGTGCTAAATTTTGCTCGATTCGAGTGTCCCCCCCTCTACCAGCTAAACGGTTATGTTTGGGGGTGTGAAAAATTCACAATAGTAGTACATATAACGAAGTTTAAAAGAAAATTATCATGACTAAGCAGGCTTTACAACTTTACGAGTAATAGTCGACCAACTTATAAAATGTACTTGATATCATATTTTCTTAAACAAAATGTATCGGAGACAACTGCAAATGTAAGTTTGTCAACTTTATTTTACAGCTTTTATAGGTATGTTTTTTGGGGATAGGTAGGTTTTTATCGTCAACCATTTTTAACTAAATTCAAAAAAAGGAGGAGGTTCTAAATTCGTTGTAATCTTTTTTCTTATGTATTTTCCCCGATTTCTCAAAGACTCCTGGACCGATTTTGAAAATTCTTCTTTTTAAAATTAAATTCAGCGAATCAGTTTAGTAAGTTTGCATAAGTATTTTGATGGGCAACTACGGAACCCTACACTGTGCGTGGCCCGACACGCACTTGGCCGGTTTTTTTCAGACTTGCGTGACAAAAATCATTGACGCGTTCCACCTCCTCTATCGTTAGCATAATTGTTTTGCAGAAGTGTATATGTAAACTAAATACTTCTATGCAGTGCATAACCGCTCTTAGAATAAAGTAAAATTTCATTCGTGCAAAGCCTGGGCGTCTCACTAGTCGTTGACAAAAAAAAAAATATCAACCGCTTTCTATGAACACAATATTAGAATTTTCGTGTTTTAGTTTCGAATCACGAATAAGTTTCATGTTTTTGGAGTAGGTCACGCAAAATGTAAATAAAGGTTTTATTGTATAACAGAGGTTCAGTCTCCTAGTGAAAAATGACATCTGGGAAAGTTATTATGTGGATTGTGGGTATCTATTTTTCCAACAAACAGTACCTACTATTCTAAGAGTAGATATTATTATTTCTAGTAGTAGATGCCTAGAATATGTGTATAAACGCTTTTGTGACTTTGTTTCTATGGCGCCATCTCCACGAGCGACAAAATCGCGGCGATTCCGCCCTTCTATCGTCGGGTAAATCTCCACGACGAGCGATTATTCCGCCAGCGTATCGTCGTAACTCGCAAGGGAATCGCCGTGTTTCGTTTCGCTACTCATACCGCGCTCGTCACGCACCCGCTGCGTACCCGCTGCGTGCCCTATACGCCGACGATACGCCCGCTCATTGCCACTCGTCGCATCGCCGCGGTAATATCGCCGTGAGGAGACGCGTTCATAGAAATAGAGAGTATATGGAAATACGTGGCACGACGATTATCGCTGCGATTCTCTCGCTCGTGGAGATGGCGCCTTACACTTGGGCTGTAGTCTCGACATACATAGCGATTGTTTAGCGTCAAAAATCGGTCGCTAAGTCCTAACGATTCGATCGTATCAATTTTTGGTAGTCTCTACTGCAAAACTAGCGAGTGTCATCGTTAACTTTGTGAACATTTTTGACAGCCCGCTAAGTGACAGTTACAATCGATACGGCGGGCGGTAGTCTCGACATACATAGCGATCGATTTAGCGATTGTAACGATTTTTGGTAGTCTCTACTGCCAAAACTAACGAGTGTCATCGCAAACTTTGCGAGGATTATCGGTAAGATAGCGATTTATCGTAAAGTAATGTCAATTTCTTTGCGACCGTTTTTGACAGCACGCTAAGTGGTAGCTACGATCGCTACCATTGCTTTATTGTGTTCTGACATTACAAAAATATTGAATCAATAGTATTTAAATAATAATGGCTGTAGAATATTCAGCGCTGGACTTAGTTGTGCTCGAGAACAGAAGCGATGTGCTAATGCGGGGTCGGAAAATACCACGAACCAGCGAGAAAACGAAAATCCTTTTGATTTGGAGGATGGACAATTTCTTTACTATACATAGAATATCAAACGCCTGTTTCACGGGCTCCTTAGTGAATTAACTGATGTGCAGTGCTCCATAATATAGATTACAGGGACTAAGGATTTAACAAGAACACCACATACGTGAAGCATGCAAGCTGTAAGTTGACCTTCCGTTCTAGATCTAAAATATGCTTTAAAAAAAAAGATGTACCTTTTTACATACGAGTAATTATTTAATATATTACAGGAGTTTGGCCCTAATCTTAATATTTTAAATATTTATTCTCGATGGCCAGGAGCGAGCTAACATGTGGGAAAATTGACTATTTGCTCAACAATGAAGCGGCAGTTGCTTGAAAAGTAATAATAAATGAGCATAACAATCTGTTTGGAAGAGCTTGCCCTATAAGCTGCTGCTCAGCCAGGAACTTCATAGAATAAAATAATATGCTTCGGTGTGCTAAAAGTTGTATGTATTTGTTAATCCCACCAACGCCAACTGATATACGAACCGTAACTATATTGCTGGCTTATCCAGAAACCAGAGTCCACCACATGTGTCGGTGGACAATGGTAAAGTCCATGATGACGAGTAATTTTTCAACTGATTTGTTTTGTAATTTTACTATAATTTAATAGATACGTGCACCTACCTAACACTATTTTGTGAATATTCATGAAACATTTTGTTATGCAGGCTCTGGACTCGGAGTTGATGAAGAGCGCATTAGAAGAAGACTCATTTATACTAGTTCTCCATAATTATGTAGATTTTTCATTTAATATACCTACTCCTCTGTGTTCTCTGATCAAATAAAAACATGGAAAATCATTTATTATTTTTATTTACACAATAATTGTGATAGATTATTAGCAATCGCGTCAGCTATTTTGCTTGCAGCCGGCGCAAATAGCAGCGACGCCGACGGCTTGTACGTTGGTTGCCTCAGACTGCATTTCGGCAGCGTTCGCTTGCGCCAAAAGTCCATCAATTTAAGCAGATGTTACACGTGGCGTAGGTTTACAACACCTGAAACATAAAAATATTCATTAAACACAAATTCTCAGGCAAAGAAAGAACTCAAACAAAGAACTCCGTCTATGAATGAACTTAAAAGATAAAGGTATATACGGCTAGTACCTAAAGTAATACATATAGTAATGGAAGGAGGCCCGTAAGCTAGAATTGCATAAGGCATCAAGTAGTCTTAATCCGGAACTGCACAGAATACTTCGGATGTGGAATTAAAGTATTCAATTTAGTACCAAAAATAGGAATAAAAAATTGTCGTTGTAGGTTGTACTAACTTGCCGCTCATGCTGCTTCCTCACGGCGGGCCTGCGCCTATATCCGCCTGTATCGCCGTACATGGAAATACCGTTTTATTTACGTTATTTTAAATTTTCGAAACTTTGTTTTTGTACAAACAAACATGACATTGACAGTTTGCCTGTTTGACATGTTGAACGTCTAGGTGTTGCAAGGAAGCAAACCAATGAGTTCTTTGTTATGAGTATTCTTAAAAACGGTATGCGATACTTACACATTTCGATGAATTTCATCGAAATGTGTAAGTAACATCAATTGTTAACTTATTAAGGTTTACCTTTTTTCTGCACAACTTTCAAAGAAAATTATTTTTTGTGAATATCTTATGTATAAATTTTCCCTAAAATAAAAAGTTTTTTTGCGACTGCCAATGTTTTACCGCACAAATGGCAGAAAAACCTAGAAGCCATGCCAAAAATACTATTAATTTACCGTACTATGAATAAAATTTTCGTTAACTTAGCGAAATCGCAAAGTCATCATAATTACCGACTTTCCTCGCTATCTCGGATGTAGAGACTTGCATTTATTGTGACAGTCGTTACTGCATGCGATTTTTATCGTTAATATTTAGTAATCGCTACATAGAACCGCCATGTTTGTTGAGACTGCGGGCTATTGCTTTATTTATTTGTTTATTTTACATTACTAATATTTAGCAAGGGACTTAGTTATGCTCGAGAACAGACGCGATGTGTTATTACGGCGGTAAGCAGCACGAAACCGGCGAGAAAACGTAATTCTCTTGGATGTGGAGGATGGCCTATTTCTTATTATAAATAAAATATCAAAGGACATGTTTCACGAGCTCCTTAGTGAACATGACAATCTGCCTAGAAGAGGTTGCGCATTAGACTTCTAGGTGATGATGGATATCCTCTAGAACCGTGATTGAATGACTCCCTTAACATCGACGCCCTGGCACACCGGAGTATAAATATATCAAAAAACACTGCTTAGCTGCTGCACTGCTGCCGGAAACATGAGCCGTATTCGTTGTATTTAATCCTCGTATACAGTCCAGAAGATGAGGATTAAATATACAACGTGTATGCGCAAAACCTCTCGTGGGGTAACTCAGCCCATGTTACTGAACATTGCTTGTTCTAAGACAATGTTTTTCACACTGATGGGTTTGATTAATTTCTCATTTTGTATGAAATACATTTATTTTTTTGCTAATTTCCTACAGTCTTGTCTTAGTCTTATAGGAAAGAGCGCATAAAAAGAAGATTCGTTAATACTAGTTTTACATAATTAAATAATTTCATTTTATTTACTCTATTTTGAAATAAAAAACCAAGTAATATCATTTATTAATTTTATTTACACAATTAGCAATCGCAGCTATTTTTCTTGCAACCTGCCCATTCTTGCTATTAAGCGGCAACGGACGCCTCGGCTTGTACCTGGGTTGCCTTAGCCTATATAGGTATTGGCTTGCGCCAAAAGTGCATACATTTGAGCAGATGTAACACGTGGCGTACATTTACACCTGAAACATTAAAATATGAATCATAATAAACACAAAATCAGTTATCGGTTAACCCTTTAGGTCATCACGTCTCAGGGGCACCATAAATAGGTCCGAAAATTTATTTGCTGGTACACGAAAGACTGCTTGAAATTGACTGGTAGGCGATGAATGAACATAAAAGATAAACATAAATATCCCAAGGTTAGTGTAGAAAACATTAGTGTAAATAATACCCCTACCGGCCCGTGGACTTACATGACTTAGGTAGGGCATTAATATAATATAAAATCAGTGTTAATCGGACACTGCACAGAATACTTCGGATTTATACAAAGTATTCAATTTAGAACAAAAAATACGGATTGAAATAGTCGTTGTAGGTTGTATAATTACCTGACGCTCACGCTGCTGGGACACGGCGGGACTGCGCCTGTGTCGCTGGCCATGGAAACACCGTTTTATTTCCGTTATTTTAAATATAATATGATGTGCGAAACACGAAACAATGTTTTTGCGCAAATTAACTTAACAATGACAGTTTGCCTGTTTGACGTGATGAACGTCTAGGTGTTGCAAGGAAGCAAACTAATAAGTTCTTGGTAGAATATTCTTTAAAAACGGCATACGAATCTCACAGATATTGATGAAATAAAGATAAAATTAACATCACAAGGTTTACTTTTTTCTGCACAACTTTCTAAGGTAAATATATTTTTGAGAATATCTTTTCTATCAATTTTCCTTACAAATAAATGTTTTTTTCAACTGCCAATATTTTACAGCATTAGGCCTCTTGTACACAGTACAGTCATGAACAATAACATGTGTACACTTAACAAAATTGAAACGCAATTAACTCGTGAAATACTGGTTTCCGCTTTGAAATAAGACATAAATTTCGTAATAGCTAGTATGTGTGAGCGAATCTCTCACCATTTATTCTTATTATTGGGTACGCTAGGTATGCTGCACAATTATTTTAAACCAAACGCATGTTTTTCCCGATATCTTTTTTATTGAGTTTTTTATAACTGACTTGACACTTTTCAAAAATAGTGTAAAGCCTAGGATACACATTCGTTTCAGAACAGTATGGATTCTAAAATAGAAGTCTAACAAAAAGGCAAAAGTTTTATCAATGTAGCACAAAATCGCTTTTGAATACTGCATAGTGTTTACATACTATTGCTCGTGACCGTACGTTTTTCGGCCATGAAAATCTACGATTAATTCGCCGTGTGTAGGCATGGTCATCAGTGTTGTATGGAACACAATGGGAGCTTGTAGACCGTGCCTATACGGTGTAATAACCAATGAGTAATAACCGTATATCTTCACGGCCGAAAAACGTACCGTGTACATGTACAAGCTCCCATTGTGTTCCATACAACACTGATGACCGTGCCTGCACACGGCGAATTAACCGTAGATTTTCACGGCTAAAAAATGTACTGTGTACACACGGCTACGCATCAAGCTATACAAAACCAATTAATTGTGGTCTCGCTTGTATGGTCTTTCCGTATATTTAACGATCAGCTTATACTGGTTTTGTATAGCTTGATGAACAAGAGGCATTAGTGCACATACATACCTGCACAAGGCCTCTTGTACATGTCACGGTTTTTCAATCGTACGGCGTGTTGGCCGTACGGTTGAAAAAACGTGAGAGCTTGTACATGACACGGCAAAACCAAAAAGACATCGGCCAAGTGCGGCTCAGTGGCGTTTTATTTGGAGGTGTGCTGGACACGCATGAATTTTCATACGAAGGAGAAGATTATATCGTTGCTTATTAGATAATATTATAGGAAAGGCTTTGGATGGATCCGATTTTAGAAAAAGCTTCTAAAAAGGGAGGAATACGGCGCATTTCATACACTTTTCTGTTGGGACTTCGTCTGCAGCGAGGATTGCATTAACCTGATGCTAGTACCGACACCCTAGGATTCCGAATGACGGGAAAAGAACATCCACTAACCTGGGATCTGGAAAGGGCAGGGACTGGAGGTACCGCTTCGCTCGGGACTTGATGGGCCGGCCGGCAGGAGCGTGTATCCAATGTACTCTTCAGATTTATCTTGATTCACGACACCAGAGGGTTACGGGAACTAATCAGTCAATCACTTGTTGGCGAAGTCGTTTTATTATTGAATTTTACATTTATTTTTTACGGAAGATCCCGGGAGCAGTTACGCGTGGCCGCGCGCGAATTTGAGACTCATAGTTCTTGTTTACGCCGCCAGAGTGCGGGAGTGCAGCGCGAGCGGATAGCGTCGCTCGCAATTATGGCGGTAAATTCAAATTAGGCGGGGAAGGATGGATGGGATATTAGGGAATGGTTTCATGTTTATCCATTTCCCCCCACTCGAAATCGACCAGGATTTCGCAAGCCAAAGGACTGCCAGAGATCCACTAGCAGTGCTCGAGAAATACAAAAATTAAAAAACTTAACGATCCTTAATTAGTGTCTAAACTAAACTACTTGAACAATATTGATCAATACACAATATTGCTCGGGAATTAAGATAAAGAAAAAAGTTAATTAATAGGTAGCGGACAGACCTTAACTACTGGCCTGCGCATAGTTTTACCGTTTGCAGTTCGAAGAGTCAGAACCCGGACTATATTATCTGATCCCGGATGGATCTGTTCTACACGAGCTAATTTCCATAGCAAAGGTGGAAGATTAGGTTCGTTTACAAGGACCAAATCGTTAAGTTTGAGATTAGGTGTATTTTTTAACCATTTAGTTTTTTGTTGAAGTGTATGCAGATAGTCACGTTGCCAAGCAAGCCAAAAACTTTGTGTTATTTTCTTAAGCATTTGCCAACGAGAACGTGGGCATAAGCATTCACTAACAGGTTCCTCCGGCAGTGAAACTAAAGGACCTCCCGTCAGGAAATGTCCTGGAGTCAGAACGTTCGATTCTTGCGGATCCGGAGATAAAGAACAAAGCGGGCGTGAATTTAACACAGCTTCCACTTTGGCGAGAATCGTAATAAATTCTTCTAATGTTAAAACTTGAGCGCCAACTACACGTTTAAGGTGATATTTGGTGGACTTTATGCCACTTTCAAATATGCCACCGAAATGTGGTGCACCAGGCGGGTTAAATTTCCATTTTATTTGCCGAATAGCTAGACCATCGGATATTTCAGAGTGATGTTTTTGAAGTTCACTAACTACTTCCTTAAGATGTTTATTTGCACCTACAAAGTTAGTGCCACAATCGGAAATGATTGTATCACACATTCCGCGACGGGAAACGAATCTATCCAGAGCCGCGAGGAATGCCTCTGAACTCAACTCAGTAACGGCCTCCAGATGGACGGCTTTCGAACTTAAGCAAACAAAAAGGCACATGTATGCTTTATAGGTTTTAGCTCCACGTCGACGACTTTCTTTTAGAATGAATGGACCACCGAAGTCAATTCCTGTGGTTTGGAAGCATCGAGAGGGCTGAAGACGAGCAGCTGGTAGCTTGCCCATCATGGGTTGACTGGACACTGGTTTTACTTTGAAGCAACGCACACACTTTGAAAGGGTGGTACGAATAAGTAATCTTAGTCCAATTATCCAGAACCTTCTTTGAATTAGGGACTGCAAAGTCCTTGGACCGCAATGCAGATATTTTAAATGGAAATGTTCAACTATCAGCTTTGACAATGGACTTAATTTAGGTAAGAGGAGAGGATGTAACGCAGATGGCGATAGATTAGCCTCATCGATGCGACCCCCCACTCGCAATAAACCATCCTCATCCAAGAAAGGAGAAAGTTTTTGAATCGATTTGTCGCATTGCTCTTGATTTTTCACTTGACTGACTTGAGACGACATGTAATGGTCTTGAGTAAACTTGACTAGCATCTTCATTGATTTTTCTAGTTCAGAACTACTTAGAGGGGAAAAATTTCTATTTGAGGAAACAACCTTTGAGTTTGATATAAATCGGAAGCACCATGCTAAAGTTCGTTGAATCTTTGTAAGAGAAGAAAGTCTAGAAGTTAACGTCAGAAGCGAATTATCAGATTCAGTAACATGTAAGCTGCAGGGAACAGACGGTTTTAATTCCGGCAGTTCTGCATCTACGAGCAACGTACGTTTGCACGGCCATTTATTAGGCGACATTTGCAACCAGGAAGGACCATTCCACCAGAGTGGGTGGTCAATTAAATCTGAACACATAACACCGCGACTACAACAATCGGCCGGGTTATCCTCAGTGGACACATGAAACCAAAATTCGGGACTAATTAAATCGGTTATTTGCACAACTCTGTTTGCCACATACATTTTAAGTAAATGAGGTGCTGTGTTGAGCCAAGAAAGTGTGGTGGTACTGTCCGAGTAGGCCTTCATAGAATTTATGAGAATTTTATCCTTGAGTAAGTTGTACATGTGTGACATAACTTTAGCTAGAAGCACTGCTGCACTTAGCTCAAGTCTGTTTATCGTAGTCGGCTTTAACGGAGCTACTCGAGATTTACCAATTAACAGGTTAGTAAAGGTGGTGACTTCATCCACCACTACACAAAGATAGACACAACAGCCATACCCTTTCAGTGAACCATCACAAAATCCTACTAAATGTATTTCGAGTGGATTGGTAGGCATAATCAGTCTCGGAAGTGAAATATTTTGTAAATCAGATAAGTTGGCCGCTATTAAATGCCACACTTTAGCTAAATGTGATGGAATAGCTTCGTCCCAACCTAAGTTTAAGCGCCACATCTCTTGTAGAAGGGATTTCGCTGAAAACACTACCGGGCTGATCCAACCGAGCGGGTCGAAAATGCGTGCCACTATTGAGAGGATAGATCTTTTAGTAAATTTAACGTCAAAGGAGTCTGAAAATTTATAGGAAAAATTGTCACAAGATGGATTCCACCGTATCCCTAATATCTTGACAAACTCATTTCCAACATCATCGAAGGATTTGGAAGTCTGAAGATGGTCAGGAGGAACATCAGACAACAACTCTGGAGTATTCGTACTCCACTTACGGAGTTCAAAATGACCCTTTGACAATAACGAGGTGACATCCTCTTTTAATTGTTTGGCTTCATCAAGAGACGAACAGCCAGTTGTAACGTCATCCATGAACGTGTCTTCACACAAAACTTGAGCGGCGCGACTTGAGTATTCCGAACCGTGGTCCTCAGCCAGTTGACGCAGAGTGCGAATAGCTAAGTAAGGGGAGCTGCTGACTCCATAAGTCACCGTATTCAGCTCATACTCTTTCAGGGTCTCGTTAGGCTCGTCACGCCACAAAACGTGCTGATAACACCTGTCCTCAGGACGTATCAATATTTGGCGGTACATTTTACAAATGTCCGCAGTGAAAACAATTTTATGAAGTCGGAATTTCGTAACTAAATCGACAATGTCAATTTGAAGTTTCGGTCCAACATGAACTATATCGTTCAGAGAAAGATTATTAGTAGTCCGACTGCTAGCGTCGAAGACTACTCGAAGTCGTGTCGTAGAACTGTCTGGACGCACGACACAATGATGTGGAATTATGTACCGATTAGTAGTCGAAGAGTCTGCAAGCTGCATATGGCCTAGCTCTTCGTACTGGTGCATAAATTCTTTATAATCAGCCTTCAGCTCGGTCTGATTAATAAGACGCCTTTCTAAGCTAAGAAAGCGATTAAAAGCTTGGTGAGATGAAACACCCAAAAAAGGGGCATCCTCCTTTAACATTAAAGGAACTACGTACCGACCTTCACGTGTACGGTAAGTACCCTTTTTATACATTTTTTCACAAATTTCGTCTTCAAAACCGGAAATTTTACATTTCGGCGGTTCCTCAGAATCCCAGAACCGTTGAACGATATCTTCGATCGTGCAAGACGACACGAGAAGTGACGTAACGGATTCACAGGTTAAGTTATCAGATGGTGTGTTATGAAAATATTGGCCACTTATCACCCAGCCGAACACACTAGACAAAGCGCAAGGTAATCCGGGACCGGGATTGAAACGTGAGCCCGTGTATATTTGATCAAAACACTCGACACCTAACAGTAGATCGATCGGACCGGATCTATCGAAGTCGCGGTCGGCGAGATCAAGATGCTTGTAATGATCCTTGACATGCAACGGCAGTGTTGATGAAGGCATCATAGAAGTAATTTTAGGTAAAACTACTAAAGGTAAATCGAATTTAGGAGACTCACGAGAATGAGGTATAATCGAAGCAAAAGTATAACCCTTTATATCACAAACATTACTTTGTCCGAGCCCGGTAACGTTCAAATTACATTTTTTAATACGCAAACCTAGGCGGCGCGCGCATGCGCTAGTGATAAAAGAATCCATCGAACCACTGTCTATTACGGCGCGTGCACACTGGAGCGAACCGTCCGCGTGACGTACTCGCACCACTGCTGAGCCAAGTATCTTTGTACTACAATTATTTGTATTCGCAGTTTGCGACGTTATGCAGGTAAGTGTGCTCGTACCTTTAGCGGAACATTCGTTATTTTCGTTGGACTGAACCGAACACGTTAATAAACTCTTATTTTCCACATGTAATAACGTATTATGTTTTGCGTTACAAATAAAACATGTGCTTTTAGATTTACAATTATTGCTATCGTGACCTGGTCTAAAGCAATTGGTACACAATTTAAATTTCTGCACAAATTGTTCACGTTGTTCAAGTGTCATAGAATGTAACTTGCCGCATCGGTAAATAGAATGATGTTCATTACAACATAAACAAGCTACGGCGGCGCCCGACGAATTATTATTATTACTTTGGTTTGTAGATGCTACCAATGACGATGACTTTTGCTGACCTTTATTTCGAAACTGTTTATTATTATTAGTATTCGATGGAGTGGTCGAAACTGAGAAAGGTTGACTAACTTCCAGAATTTTTATATAGTTTTGTAAATAAACAATTAAATCATTGAACTTGGGAATCTCGTGAGTATTTTGTAACTCGAACCGTTTTTTGGTTTCGAGATCAAGTGATCGCGAAGCGATGTGAAATAAAATAAATTCGCTGAGATCATCAATTTTTAACGCACGTAACGCGTTTACACTTTCATATAAAGAATTGGTCAGTTCGGATAAATTTTCAAGAGACGGTTTGTTGACAGGCGTTAATTTAAATATTTTTTCTAAATATGTATTTGCTAATATGCGTTTGTTGTCATAACGATCTAATAGAAGATTAAAAACTACGGGATAATTCGACGCGGTTATAGGTACGCCCTTGGCCAAGGTCAACGCACACCCAGACAAACACGACAACAAATAATGAAATCTTTCCGTGTCCGAAAGGGAGCTATTGTTATGAATAAGCGGGATGTAACTATCCTTGAAGGTCTGCCAGTTTTCGACTTTACCATCAAAACGCGGAATTTCCAATTTTGGTAATTTTACTTGAACAATCGAATCCTCCCGACGACAATGTGCGGACGCGGACGAAGCGGCAGCCGCGGACGTCGTCGACGCGAGCAAAGACTCGGCCACTTCAACCGAAGCGTAATACAACTCATCGAATGACAACAAAGGACCAATTTCTATTTCTGAATTGGGTTTTAATTGTAACTGTAATTTGTTTACATATTCATTAGATTCCATGAAAGCAGACTTAATCTGATCAATTTTTTTATATCTAGCCTTGAAAGTGGATAACTTTGAGCTATCCTTTTGGACTATTCTCGACAGATCGTAGATTATCTGCATACATTTAAAATCATATTCACGCCTTTTAAGGCCCGCCTGTAATTCCGCCTCAACAGACATATTAACCTGCGTAGGTATTATTGTCGCGATGATAAATGAGATAGGTAGATGTAGGTAAGTACCTAACTATCCGAACTGCAATCGGAATAAGATTTAGGCAATTTATACCGAATATATAAAGGAAAGTGTTATAGAATTTTAATAATTCCGTAATAATTTAGACACAAATCAACTATCGCGTTTAGTCGTAACAATTGAAGTTATGTAGGTACATAAGTATTTTCTCGAGCACAACTATTTGACCATGAAACTATCCGTTAGCTTTATACTAGCATCAGTTATTGCAGGAAACAGTTATACGAGAATTACCTTTCAGAATATTAGTTTAAATTCAAATTATATACGAAACTTTTACTGAGCAAATTACTAAAAAGGATGAATGAGTATTATAAATACCTACAAGCGTGGTCCGCTGGCCAGCGAGCGACGCCGACGCGGCGTTTACGCGGGAACCCGACTGTAGGTACCTACGCCGAAGCGTTGTTAAAACTATGAAATTACTTTATTTTACTCGTTATTCTTACTTGTGATTTATTATATTCATAAGAATACACGATAACACAATGCAATAAGTACTCATTCAACGAGATTTTATATTTTTAAAGAGAAAGTGAGGTTGCTCGTTCCTCACAGGAGGCACCAAATAAAATGTTGGGACTTCGTCTGCAGCGAGGATTGCATTAACCTGATGCTAGTACCGACACCCTAGGATTCCGAATGACGGGAAAAGAACATCCACTAACCTGGGATCTGGAAAGGGCAGGGACTGGAGGTACCGCTTCGCTCGGGACTTGATGGGCCGGCCGGCAGGAGCGTGTATCCAATGTACTCTTCAGATTTATCTTGATTCACGACACCAGAGGGTTACGGGAACTAATCAGTCAATCACTTGTTGGCGAAGTCGTTTTATTATTGAATTTTACATTTATTTTTAACGGAAGATCCCGGGAGCAGTTACGCGTGGCCGCGCGCGAATTTGAGACTCCTAGTTTTTGTTTTCGCCGCCAGAGTGCGGGAGTGCAGCGCGAGCGGATAGCGTCGCTCGCAATTATGGCGGTAAATTCAAATTAGGCGGGGAAAGAAGGATGGATATTAGGGAATGGTTTCATGTTTATCCACATAGTGACAGTCGCAAAGTCAAAATAATTAGCGACTTAGGGTGCTTGTACACGGCGCATGTAACCCGCGCAAGTATAAGAGCGGGTTTGCGGTTTACCCGCGCGAGTAACATGCGCAAGCTACTTGATCAAGTTACCCGCAGGGTGCTTGTACACGGCGCATGTAACTCGAGCAAGTAAAGGAGCGGGTCTGCTGTGTACCCGCGCGAGTAACATGCGCAAGCTACTTGATCAAGCTACCCGCGGGGTGCGTTTACACGGCGCATGTAGCTTGAGCATGTTGAGGCACTTACGCGGATTACATGCGCCGTGTATAAACACCCTTATCTTGCTATCTCGGATGCTAGAATTTGACAGTCGTTACGGCATGCGAATTTTTTCGTTAATATTTAGCGTTTGCGGCGTATCGATTGAATCGCTATCTATGTCGAGACTGCAGGCCCAGTTGCTGTACCATCATCATCATCATCAACAGCCGGAGGACGTCCACTGCTGAACATAGGCCTCCCCCTCAGACCGCCACGCCGAACGACAATTCGCCACTTGCATCAATCGGCTGCCCGCGACCCTCACGATGTCGTCGGTCCACCTAGTGAGAGGCCTGCCTACGCAGCGTTTTCCGGTCCGTGGTCGCCACTCGAGAACTTTTCTTCCCCATCGGTTGTCAGTTCTACGAGCGATGTGGCCTGCCCATTGCCACTTCAACTTGCAAATTTTATGAGCTATGTCGGTGACTTTGGTTCTTCGCCGAATATCCATGTTCCGGACTTTATCCCGCAAAGAAACTCCGAGCATAGCTCTTTCCATTGCTCGTTGAGTGACTCTTAGTCTCTCTAAGAGGCCAGCAGTCAAGGACCACGTTTCGGAGCCATATATCATCACTGGCAACACACAAACACCTTTGTCTTGAGACACTGTGGGATTCTCGATGAGAAGATATCACGTAGCTTCCCAAACAAAAAAAAGTTGCTGTACCGATAATAGTTAATTTTGGTACATTTTATATGCATTATGGTGCTTTTATAAAGAAGGTTTTCGGTGCAGACAGGTCGGTACGGATAGGTGCAGGTAGAATGAACCCATGTTATTTCTTATGCGGTCGCACATTATACCTAATAATAATAATATAGAGATAGGTTGGTACCGATTATATTATAATAATTATCAGTACCGATTCATGTGGGTTAAGCAAGTGTGTAGGGTATTTTTTTTTGTATGATAGACTAAATAACTTCATTTACAATAAAAAATATTGTAATGTTTTTATTGTGATTAATTTGCATTTCTTTAAAAGGTAAAATTGCCAAAAATGTGTATTCCTATTAGGTATTATTGTTAATAGGTATTATCGATGTACCATTGTAAGGGTTGTTAAACGAAATAAAACCATTATTAGGATTTGTATATGAAGAAATAATATTACAACTTATTGATGTATAAATAAAAGAAGGGTAAAGATACTATAAAAGTAACTTGTTGCCCGTATCTTTGATCCCTATTGGGACGATAACATTGTAGTCAAGACTATTGTACGATGAAAAATAACCGTTTATTTACAAGCAACTGGTTTTTATATTATTAGGAAAACATTTCTTATCCTAACAGAGTACAAGAAAAAGTAAGCTTGTAATTTTGTTATTTCTTTTGTTACTTGTGCATACTTTTGATTATATAAGTACAGTCACCGAACCAACTTTGATGAATTTAATAAATGTACAAAAGTATGTAATTACATTGTATTTGTATGTATCATATCAAAATTGATTCGGCGGCAAAGAGATAAAGAACCTATTAGAGCGGGCATTGGGAAAATTGTCATACAAAATTGTTGATGCCGTGCGTCAGTAGCACTATCTAGCGTTACATAGCAACGCGACTACTAGACTGAGCGACTTTTTACCTATTGGTAAAAAGTTTTGGATCACAACTTTCTTCGTGATGTCCCGTCTATTGCTCGTATATAGTTTAATGTCTTTGTTCGGCGGCTAAAAATATATCCGACTTTTAAAACAAACATAAAAAAATGAGATAACTTTTCTTTCGGAAGTCGATAACTTTGTTTTCTGTATCGTAGACATATGTATTTTTTAATAACAGTAGAATATAAACAGAAAATAATGTTAATAAAAAAAAAAGATTCCTTTGAGAATTCTCAATTCCAGAATTGAGAACCTCCTCCTTTTTTTGAAGTCGGTTAAAATTTGTTCTACACTTAGTGGATAAACCGTAAGACGAACAAAAAATTATGAGAAACTCCTACTTTTCGTAGTCCTTTCCACAGATTCAACTTACCTATATATTACTTGAGCTCCAAATCTCTCGAAAGTACATATAAAAGGTAGAACGGTCGAGAAATTTCAGCCTGAAGCGATATTTTATACGTAATACACGTGGCACCTAAACGCTTGACCGATTTGAGTATATTGCTAGACTGAAATACTTACTGAAAATATATTGAGGTTTCAGTTCACTCGGTCTTTGGTACTGATATCGTTTTTATTTTAGAGAACGTGAATAGTTTAGAGGCTCTAGCATGACTTCTACGTATTTGGAGATTTTTGTACAGCGTGATTTTTTCGTGGTAAAATCTTTATTGAGTCAGGACCCAGGACAGGACGGGAAGGTTGTCAGACTTGTACTGATTAAAATCCACGGTGATCCTTCAAGAGCCTTTTACGCTTCAGTGTCATGGTTACTTAATGAGACCGTCCCGCGACATAAATACAAATGTAAAGTACCTGTGCAACTAGACAGATAAAAATTGTAAAAAATGTTATTTTGGCATATGTACCGTATAATTATATTGTATTCTTATACATGTAGTAAAAAACGGTTATTTCAATATTGCAAACAGACACTCCAATTTATTTATGTTGTATTTTTAATTTTACAAACCGTAAATATTATTTTCTTTAATACCATTTTTGTAGCGCCTTATTGAAAAGTTTTACCATGGGAGCACATAAAAAAAACCCTGAAAATAAAAATAACTTTGCATTCACGAGGCTGAAGTTACACTATTCTTTTTAGAGCTCGCGATCCAATTTCATAACATGTTTATTTACGGCATACAAAAAAAAAAAAAAAAACAACCAGAGTTTGCGTTCCAACGTCAGTCATACTAAAAGCAATTTACTTAAACTAGCTTAGAGTTCATATTTGTTTGAGTGGAAGTTACATTAACGATTTGAATAGGCTTTATTCAGTCTGCATAATAATAATATGGAGTTGAGAACACAATTTCAAACTATTCGTAGTGGTTCTCATTATACAGGAAAGTCTAGAAATGTCTATCACAGTTTTGAGCCCAGAAAACTGTTTTTGAACTATTTTAATCATGAATTTATGCATACATTTTGAAATTGTTATTACGAGTATGATCGTAATGAGATTTCGAGGCTGGATAGATGAATTTTGAAATCATTATGAGTATGCATCATAATGAAGAGTTCGTCTCTAAATAAAGTGAAAAAAGGTCGATTTCAAGAGTTATTTTGTGCTTGTCTAGTTCGTTTTATAGATGGGGAACCATTTGTTATATTATAACTACTTTCATCGGTGCCTCAAAAGCTTAAGATGATGCTGCCCGATTGTTTTTCTGTAGATCTTTGACAATAATTTCAGTTACTTGAAAGACTGTTTTATCAAGGAATGTAGTATTAGCAGTAATAACTGGGCTGTGAAGTTAATATAGGCTGTCACACCATTTTAAAATGGGACAATCCTACCACACTATTCCCAAACCACTGCAACTCCAGAAAGCCGGAATCAAAAGAAACAACCACCAGAAAAGCGCCGAGACAATGAAGATGTGTTCTTGAGATTGAATTTACCTGTCTTGGATCCTGCAAAGAAATTAATCAGAAAACAATTTTGCAGGAGTAGGAAAAAATATGATTCCACTTCCCTCCATGTAAGCAGGGGACTGAACAAAACAAGGCCAATAGGCACAAAGGGACATTAAAACTGGGAGAAGTCCAGTTGCCTGGCACCACGGGTAAAATGACTACTAATATTAATGGTTCATAAATTGTGAGCTGCTATATGGTGCATCGTATTATAGAAAATCTTCAAGTGTTAAAGAAAGCCAAACAATTCCAATTATTAAAATCAATAAGTATTTATTCATCACAACCACACCACATCACAACGACAAAAGATGGTCAAGCAATCTTATCAATAGTGGTCGCTGTAGCTTTTTGTAGTTGCGATGTGGTTACGAGAAAATGCAGTAATGAATTCTTTTGATTGGTTTTTTGACCGCATAATCGGGGAACCACAATACAACTAGCATTATGGTTGCGTTGTGTTTATGACGTGGCTGCGGTCTGATCAGTATCACCCACATGGTTGATAATACTGCAAAATAAATGTGGTCCGTGTGAATTAACGTGACGCTAACACACGTCACAGTCGTGTGGTTGTGGTCTAGTGTAAGTGAGAGAAAGTCCTAAGAAAGAGCCTTTGGGATTCGAATAACAGCACAATATTATTCTAGTAAAACCACTTGGCGTATCGGTAAAGTTAGTATACTAAATATCGGTAGATAAAACAAGTTCGGCAAATTGTTTCTATATGGAATAGGGGAACGAAAATAAATACATTTCTTCGTACAATATTAAGACTGTTCCCTTGCTAAAGGACTTAATAAGTACTTAGAGAAGACTTTCTTTTATAATACAAATGTTTTTCTTTTAAATAAAGACTTACATAACACTGTAAAGTTACGAGCAATGTTCACATTGAGCAGCTTTTAAAAGTTATTTCCTGTTGATTTATAATATTATGTTGTTTCGAACATTATGTTTTGTAAAGCTTTTTTCTTCCACATAGAAAAGCCTTAGGCGTTAAAACATTTATTTTAAACATATTTCTTTGTATCCTACAGTATTGCCCACGTGCAAGTACGACTCAAGCTGGCTTTGTCAATCGTGAGGCACCTCGTCATTCACTCCCTTCTCCATCTCAAAGCTCACATACCTCAGGCGTTGACTCATACTTGTAATTCTACTACAGTAAGAAAGTATACTTAATGAACGAATTACTAGGAAATGTGAAACAATGTTGAAACTAATTTCAACCCTAGAGTCGTTAACGAGAAAATCGCTTTTGAAATATACTAAGTGAGGTACATATTAATTTAGTAATCGTGACTATACCTACCGTCAAAGAGCTTGATTACTATGTAAGTTACAGTCAAAACTCCTAACCAGTCAAAACTACTATTATCTAGCAAAATCAGGCAAAACTACTTTTGCCCAATGGAGCTGGTCAAAAGTATTTTTAGTTGACAATTACTAGATATAATAGTCAAGAAGCAGATCGACGACTTTTGACGAAGAGCGTCAGTCAAAAGTAATTTTAACTAGTCAAAAGTATTAATATACCAATAATTTTCAGTCAAAACCACTTTCGACCAACTTGTTCAGTCAAAAGTAGTTTTGTCAGATTTTCTTAGTTAATAGTAGTTTTGACTGGTTAAGGGTTGTGACTGTGACATATTATACATACATACGACATTATTATTATAACATCAAAACTACAGGGAATTAAACTGTAAGTAATGTTTTATTTAAGTTCCCTGATCGAACATAAAAGTTCCATTATTCTTCAAGGACTTGACACCATGGGCTTGAGGACCGCGTGCAACCTGCCGGGGTTGCGGACGTATGTATACCGCGACTCCGGCACACAAAGGGCTACCGAAGGACACCGTGGATTTTAGTCAGTACAAGTCTGACAGTCCCTCCCGCCCTGCCCGGGGTTGGAGGACTCATTTGATGATTTTACCACGTAAAAAAAAAAAAAAGGACCGCGTGCAATGGGTAGATAAGACTCTAGCAGGTAGCGCAAAGTGCTCTGCGTGTGCTGAAAATGCTGTCAGTGTAACTGAAAGAGCCCAAAAAAGCTGCAGCAATGTTTAAAAAAAAGAGCAATTGAAAGCAAAATACGGGTTAGACAGTCCTTTCCTCTCCACCCCAGCGGTAGGGTTATTTGATGGTATCACTAACCTAAAAAAAAAAGACAAACGATTCAATGAACCAAAAAGGTCACTTGATTACAAAATGCAAACAGTATGCCATAGTTCTATAACCTATAAACGTAGCCCGCAGCAATATCGACCCTAAGATGTAGGCAGTGATACCCGGGGCAGTCCGTTTGCCAAACACAATTTCTAAGCCTATTGGTGGATTATCGTTACGCTACCACAGAATCTCGAAAGTTTATCGAAATTGAATTTCGAATACAGTTTTTTTTTCTAGTGTTAAAATGATGAATGCAAATGCGATCACAAGATCAGTCAATATTATTTTTCACGATATTCAAAATCTTTATCAGAATTCAATTTCGATGAAGTGCTCTGAAATGTAAGTCGCTTTGTAATAATGTTTAAGAGATTTATTCGAAAAGATTTTCTAGTGTCAACATTATTCTTTATCTTGTTTTTTTTTAGTATTATTTTGAAAGCTAAACTAAAATCAATCAAATTAAGATTTGAGTGTATCGAAAAAATTTATTACTACAACAGCAAAGAGAAAGTTGTATACCTTTATTATATTTAAGGGACGCTTCAAATACTTTATGGGCTTTTATCTGAAGAATTAAAATAATAGTTTGACATATATTTTCCATAGATAAACTGTCAAACCGCCATTTTTTTCCTCAGTTAACAAGTTACCTGACTATTGAAAAATCATCCCTAATTAACATATTTCACTCAGGGGAGGGTTAGTGTGAGAGATAGTTAGTATAATTCAATTTATTTGATAGGTTTCTATATAAATTAAATTTATATAAAGCATGATGACGGAGGGGGCCCTCTAGAGAGGGGTCTCTAGAGGGCCAAAGCCTGCCGAGGTCGTGGGACTTATCTTATTACCGTGACCCCGAAACATAAAGGGCTACTGAAGGACACCGTGGATTTTAGTCAGTACGAGTCTGACAGTCCCTCCCTCCCTGCCACCCTGCTTTGGGTGGGAGGACTCATTTGATGATTTTACCACGATAAAAAACTTCTAAAGTTGCCGCGCACGGGTTGAACATATTATAGATAAACACATTACCATCCGCCGTCGGTAAAAAGGGTTAGAGTCAATCGCCTACTAAACATCTTATTAATGTCAAAAGTTTGTATATAAAAATAAATTGTCGGTAAATATACGAGTATTTAGTATTCACTATGCCTATGCCTAACCCGCATAATGTACATAGATTACATCTATAGTCTCAAAAACCACAGACGTAATTTTTATCATACACATGTTCCTCAACAAAACCACATCGCAGCGACAAAAATCAGTGTCACAACTTTTTGCGGTTACGTTGTGGTTGCGTTTGAATGACCCGTTCCGTGGCACAACGTTGTGGTTACATAACGATGGCGGACTTATTGGCTGAAGGTACTTTATATAATTCGTATTTAATTTACTTCACATCCTATGTTTGATGATATTACAATTACCATTCCTTATGATGACTTTTGTTTATTTGATAGTATAGTACGTATTTATTCAGTACCCTTAGCACGAGTTTTCACTATTTTACTTTACAGCGTCTTTCCAGTATTTACAGCGTTTCTTTTGTGAAAAAATGGAACAGCGCCTTTGGTGTGCGAAAAAGGAACTAATTCTTTCCTTGAAAATTGTCAATTTGAAATTGTCAAAGTTCCAGTTTACTTTACGTATCAAATACTGAAAACTCGTGCTGAGGGTACTGATGTCAGTTGTATTTCATTGCAAAAAATTTTTACCACAATAAGTATCGTATCCTACCTACCGCGATCCCATCATAGAAACAGCAGAATCCAATTAAGTTAAGCCCTCGCCACGCTGGAGTTAGACTAAGCTGCCTTGCACCCGCTATTTACTACAAAACTAAATAAATAATGTTGAAAGTTCCCCTGATTAACATATATTTTAGTTCAGCAACGGCGGTGCAATGTTGCAATAAAATATTAAAGATCCCTTTAAGTTGGGAAACAAGATGGCGGACTGGAATGATGCTACTTAATAATCTACTTTGTGAAAGTAATACTCTGAGGCAACTTTATGGCTTTATATATAACTTTATAGACTATCTATGTACCAAATATCTTCTTTTTTTTAAATAAAAACGTTGCCCCACGCTACGTAAAATTTTTCCTGTATCGTAGATTCATTTACAAACATAGAAACTAAAGGTGCTCCCACACAGCAGTTATATAACGTTATAACATTGTATAACACGATAACTTTTATAATAGCGTATAACAATACTTGCAGTCTACAACATGTTAAGAAATGTTACGAGTATATGTTATAAACGCTCCCACATTGGTAGAACTCGTTGTATAACATCGTTTAGCATTATGTTCAATCAGTTTGGGTTTGTCTTTTGAGGAATGATGATGTTATAATATACAACAAAAGTTATATTTTGTTATATCATATTTATTGTAAGCAGTTGTAAAATATTTTTTTAAATGAAGTTGTATAAACATCAATAACAATTTATAATAATTTGTAACAATTTATAACTTTTGTTATAATTTGTTCAAAAAAGCCAGTCTCTAACTGCTGTGCGGGAGCACCTTTACATAATATACAAACCCCCAGGGACAATTATCTGCAGGTCATTTAATAGGTAGACTGGAAGAGAATGCCTATGGCATTAAGTCCGCCTATGTACTGTTTTTTACAAGTGCATGAAGTTCAATAAATAAATAAACTTGTTCCGTACGGGGATCGAATCCGTGACACGCTGCGTAGCAGTCGATTACTCAACTACAACGCCATCCGTTCCGTCAAAAAAGTCCACATTCATTCTGTAGTTCTAGTGTGACCGAGTAATGAATAACGATCCACAATATAGCATTTATAATAATAAGATAAAAACTACAGTCATGTTTTGTTGGGGTCAGCTTCCATTACTTTTTATTTTATGAATCTCCAATAAAAATAACAAACACATCCTACTAATATTATAAATGCGAAAGTATGTGAGGATGTATGAACGGAAACAAAAATCACTGAACGGATTTGGCTAAAATTTGGTACGTAGATAGTTTATAACCTGGATTAACACATAGGATAGTTTTTATCCCGATTTTATGTTCCCGTGGGATAATTTTCGAGTTGTAGCGGCCGAAGCCGCTGGCAACAGCTAGTTTCTAAAAATACTAAATATCAAATACCACGTAGAAACAAACTTACAGAGAACGTCAACCTTTTTTAAAGCCCCCTTAATTTTCAGACAGCTAGTAACGAAGGGGCGTTCGCATTTACCCTGAATCTATAAATAAAAATAAATATTCCTTTAACTCCGGGCCGTGTTATGAATGAGAACCCCTGGTATCTTCACGGGCTCCCTCCAGCCACTCTTGTGGAAACTGTTTCCATTCCACTGGGTTTCTCGCCCAAGCATACGGGCTCGCTTTGAACTTATTTTCCACTTTAAGCATTTGTTTTCTTTCTCTGTCACCATTTTTCTTTCATATTCAAATGTTTGGACTGTCAGTTTATTAAAGCAGTTTTCAATTTTTGAACGTTTTCTTTTTATGCTAACGTAGCAGAGTTTTTTCTACGACTTATAGTTTTAGAAGTGAAAAGTGCAAAGGAGACCCGTATCATCTTGGTTTCGTTTCCTATCATCGTTTTTTAGGGTTCCGTAGTCAACAAGGAACCCTTATAGTTTCGCCATGTCCGTCCGTCCGTCCGTCCGTCCGTCCGTCCGTCTGTCCGCAGTTTAGCTCAGAGACGCACAGTACTAGAGAGCTGTAATTTGGTGTGAATATACGGATTTGTTGTGCCGAAAAAGTGGTAAAATAAAATCTTTTAAAATATTTTTTTTAGGGTACCTCCTGTACTTACACGTGAAGTGAGGATTTTTTTTTTCTCGCGTAACCCTTAGTGTGGGGTATCATTAAATAGGCCTTTAAAAAATAATGATAGTTTCCATTAACAATTTTTTGATGAAAAAATTCGTTTGTGAAATATTAAGCTTTAAAGTGCTAAATTTTGCTCGATTCGAGTGTCCCCCCCCTCTACCAGCTAAACGGTTATATTTGGGGGTGTGAAAAAATTCACAATAGTAGTATATATAACGGAGAGTTCGTTATCAGAGGGGTTGGGATATCGGAAATAACATTCGGAAAATCTTCGTTAACACTTTTAATTACTTGCTAACACACACTGAATACAAAATAGTCAAGGATGTCCGAGATATCGCTCGATTAAAAACATAGGAACGCGAGAAGTTTAACATGGACGAGCAACCAAGATGTCTACCCAGCTTGCCGGACCGATTCAAAGTGTTCACTTCACTAAACTGTCCGCTCATGTGGCCTACCCCACACAGGTTAGCCAACATCTGTCAACGTCACTACCTGTCAACGTCGAATAGCTGATTTAACTTCCGCACCGACATTTGACTCGACTATTCGTTCGGTGTTTCCGTTGCTCCCCATGCTAACCATCTCCAAATTACGACTAATTTGACGTTCCTAAACAATCTGTCAATTGTAACTTAATAGTTACTCCAATGAGAGATAGATGGCGTTATTCTAAATTCACAATAATCAATAGAGATTCTAAATCGCGTTTATGTTTTGATTCCAGGTCAACGATAATAGATGGCGTTATTCTAAAATAACAATAATGAATAGAGATTCCAAATTTCCAAATTCCAATTTTCTGTTGATTCCACAGCATGATAAAAGATGGCGTTATTCTAAAATATTGTGCTTCTGTGTTCATTCTCCGACACGGCAATCACACGTCCTCGTGTGAGACACTCGTCCTCGTGTGAGACATCACATCCTTGTGCGAGAAATCTGGAATGAGAAAAAATCTCGAACAGTAATCATTCTAACCGTTCGGCCATTCCTGACCCAAATGGAAAAGGTTTTCTCATCAAAATAATTACAGGGTCTAATAAAAATCACAAGGAACTCTTTCTCTAAAAGCTGACATGTCGAACAACACCCATACTCATTCAAATAGTAGGAAACTCATTAAAATATTGCAGTGCTCATACTCTGACCTCCATCCGGCCTTCACCATCACACATTATAACCTCCATCGGTCATAAGCATGAAATCAATCGACCTCCATCAGGTCTTCAAAACGTAACCTCCATCGGGTTACAAACACAGCACCTTCAAGATAATCATTTCGAGCCTTTATCAAAATAATTTTAAGAAGGTTTGTTCAACATGCTACCTTATTTTTCCTATAACGTTACAGATTATAAGAAAACTCTTACTATGCTAGATAATTTAAATTTTAAGTTGACTACTGCCAAACCAAAACAAAACAAACTAAAATGAAAGAATAAGGCAAATAATAGACATTGGCACAAAATTAAGAAAGCATTATGACTCTACCAAACATATCCACAGCACTTAACCAGCACCATGCATCACTTCTTACCCACAGTCACTGAAGTACTTAACCAGTACTTAACATTGTAGGGCTTAACCAGCGTTACAAATTCTATCACTTAACCAGTGATAATAATAACGCTTACCCAGCATATTAACCCTCTAACGCTTAACCAGCGAAAGCACACATAACACCCTTAACCAGCAAATTCAGCAGCTTACGTTTAACCAGCGAGAGCCTACATCATAACACGCTTAACCAGCGATTTAACAGCTAACGCTTAACCAGCGAAAACCCACATTATAACACGCTTAACCAGCGATTCAACAGCTAACGCTTAACCAGCGAAAGCCCACGTAATCCGCTTAACCAGAGATTACACTACTAACGCTTAACCAGCGATAGTCAGCACAACTCGCTTAACCAGCGATTCAACAGCTAACGCTTAACCAGCGAAAGCCCACGTAATCCGCTTAACCAGCGATTACACTACTAACGCTTAACCAGCGATAGTCAACGCAACTCGTTAACCAGCGATTCAACAGCTAACGCTTAACCAGCGAAAGCCCACGTAATCCGCTTAACCAGCGATTACACCACTAACGCTTAACCAGCGATAGTCAACACAACTCGTTTAAGCAGCGATTCAACAGCTAACGCTTAACCAGCGAAAGCCCACGTAATCCGCTTAACCAGCGATTACACCACTAACGCTTAAACAGCGATAGTCAACTCAAATCGCTTAACCAGCGATTCAACAGCTAACGCTTAACCAGCGAAAGCCCACGTAATCCGCTTAACCAGCGATTACACTACTAACGCTTAACCAGCGATAGTAAACACAACTCGCTTAACCAGCGATTCAACAGCTAACGCTCAACCAGCGAAAGCCAAAGTAATCCGCTTAACCAGCGATTACACAACTAACGCTTAACCAGCAATTACGTCACTACCGCTTAACCAGAGACAGCCAAGTAAAGTTTAAGTTCAAACACTATCCATCGAAAATCCTAGAGCAGCCAAGTACCTTTGCAGTTGTACCATTACAATGCAAGAAACTAATCATCAAAAAGCAGGAATCAAATTCGTGGCCTATGGCTAACACTAGCCCCACCAACAAACTTCTGTTTGTTTCACACCATTCATCATGAACGCACAATACACGACCTCCGCCAGTGCCACCCGCACACCGCGCATCCATGGACACCACCGGGATGTCAATCAGATAAGGACTACGGCTACGAAACAGCTACTGGTACGGTCTGACCAGCCGAAATAAGATTCCACACTTATCATCAAACTCAAAATGGTACTTAACCCTCAGGCATTCTCTGCAATCGATCAAGTGCCCGCTACAATCAGGCAACACATGAAAACAAATCTCAATACTAGGTTTAAACTAGGGGTACAGACTTTAATAAAGAACACAAGGCACCAGAGTCGTAAACAAAATGAAAATTGCTCACCGGATAGGTTCCCAGTCGACGCGCTCAGGAGGCACAGGTCAACCCTCTCCTCATTAACAGGCTTCAACGTCCCGGAGTCAGCGCCGCTCCTCTCTCCGCGCCGTGGCAGTGGAAGCAGGCGACCCCGGATGCATGAAACCTCGCAGTTGCTGCCATTGCTGTGGTTGTGGTGCTTCGAAGTATCCTGTTTCACATCCTTGCGGTAGCAGTGCACGGATTAATGACCCAGCTTGCGGCAGGCAAAACACTTCAGAGGCTACACAACACTATTCGCTTCGCTTCGCTGCAGCTCTTGTTGTAGCTAGCCACATATCTTGCAATAAAAAGTCGCTTGAAATCAATCCACTTTATCCCAGGAAACGACACGGTAGGCAGCCAGGTAGAATCTCCTCCCTTCAAGGCGCGGCTTACAGCGACCATAAGCGGGGCACCCGCCATGTTGATCTTGGTCCGAAAGCACATCACTGTAGTCGTCACCCAACCACGTGCATCCACATGTTGTTTCTCAGGATTGCAATCCGGTAAACGAAGGCCATGTGACAACGTGGTAGGTATTTTCACGGCTTGAATCAGTATCAGAAAATTGCGGTTCCATTGTTCCAACAAACGCATCCATTTTACGTCGTTAGCGTTTTTATTTCCAACACGTGGGTCGTCGTGGTCCATCCCACTTCTGATAACGGAGAGTTCGTTATCAGAGGGGTTGGGATATCGGAAATAACATTCGGAAAATCTTCGTTAACACTTTTAATTACTTGCTAACACACACTGAATACAAAATAGTCAAGGATGTCCGAGATATCGCTCGATTAAAAACATAGGAACGCGAGAAGTTTAACATGGACGAGCAACCAAGATGTCTACCCAGCTTGCCGGACCGATTCAAAGTGTTCACTTCACTAAACTGTCCGCTCATGTGGCCTACCCCACACAGGTTAGCCAACATCTGTCAACGTCACTACCTGTCAACGTCGAATAGCTGATTTAACTTCCGCACCGACATTTGACTCGACTATTCGTTCGGTGTTTCCGTTGCTCCCCATGCTAACCATCTCCAAATTACGACTAATTTGACGTTCCTAAACAATCTGTCAATTGTAACTTAATAGTTACTCCAATGAGAGATAGATGGCGTTATTCTAAATTCACAATAATCAATAGAGATTCTAAATCGCGTTTATGTTTTGATTCCAGGTCAACGATAATAGATGGCGTTATTCTAAAATAACAATAATGAATAGAGATTCCAAATTTCCAAATTCCAATTTTCTGTTGATTCCACAGCATGATAAAAGATGGCGTTATTCTAAAATATTGTGCTTCTGTGTTCATTCTCCGACATATATAACGAAATTTAAAAGAAAATTATCATGACTAAGTAGGCTTTACAACTTTACGAGTAATAGTCGACCAACTTATAAAATGTACTTGATTAAATTTTTACTTAAACAAAATGTATCGGAGAAACAATAAATCAACTGCAAATGTAAGTTTGTCAACTTTATTTTTACAGCTTTAATAGGTATGTTTTTATGGTATGTTTTTTTGGGGATAGGTAGGTTTTTATCGTCAACTATTTAACTAACTTCAAAAAAAGGAGGAGGTTCTAAATTCGTCGTAATCTTTTTTCTTATATATTTTCCCTGATTTCTCAAAGACTCCTGGACCGATTTTGAAAATTCTTCTTTTTAAAATTACATTCAGCGAATCAGTTTAGTTAGTACGCATAAGTATTTTGATGGGCAACTACGGAACCCTACACTGTGCGTGGCCCGACACGCACTTAGCCGGTTTTTTTTCTTTGATTTAAAAATGAAATATCTAACGATATTGTCAGACAGCTCTTTTTAATTTTATGAATATTTAGTTGTTTTTTTAATAAATTGGTTTTTCAATACTATGTTGGCGACGGCTTCCACCCTAATCGGATGTAGCTGGATATCAGTGTGTTACATTTAGCGACTGCCAACTTAAACGCCACCCAGGAACTTTGTGATTCGACACCCCTTGGCAAGACTGGTTGTCAGACTTTCAGGACACTGGCTACCTGAGATGATTGTCAAGGATCTACAAACGACAATTAGGGCCAATGGCTACACGTGTTTGATAGTTGGTCCCCCATCCACAGGCCAACCCCGGCAAGAGTGGTTCTGTACTATAATTACAAAGGGGGCAAATGAAACTAAATAGGTTCCATTGACCACCGGGGTAAACGCGGTAGAAAACGTAACTAACTAATGCCAACCACCACCCCAGTGGCAAGCTCATAGGGGGCAGATGGGATTAAGGGGTTTAACCTTGTGTGGCCGTTGTTTTGAAACCACAAGCTTAAAGCACAAGCAAAAATAATTCATTTTATATGATTTTCTGAAAAACTGTACCGCTACCAATTAAGGTTGTTTATAAGCCGTTTCCCAGGAGTTTCCTAACAAAAGATTATAAAAGAACAGAATGTTTCTCATTAGTGTCGACTAATGAGATACAATTAAACTGTTTCAAATAACAATAGTACAGACATAGCATTACATTACGACTGTTTTCTCTTTCGGAGTAGGTATTAGTAGGTGAGGAGTACCACAGTGTAGGCCATATTCATTTAAGTCTCATTAATTGGGTACTTGAAACTATTAATCAATAACGTAATTTCAAAAAACAATTTAATTAAAAGTACACTTTATTTTAGTCCTGTACCCTTAGCACGAATTTTCAGTATTTGAGACGTAAAGTAAACTGGAACTTTGACAATGTCAAATTGACATTTTTCAAGGAAAAAATTAGTTCCGTCTTCGCGCACCAGAGGCGCTGTTCCATTTTTTCTTACAAGAAACGTTGTAAAGACTGTAAAGTAAAAGAGTGAAAATTCATGCTAAGGGTACCGAATAGCTTAACTTGGATCTGAAGTCATTAAATTAAAAAAAATATTTTTAAGTAGTTAGTGACGTCACAGATTGCTATTCTATGGTTACCTAAGTGGTCATGTTTTAATTTTTTTTTGGATCAAGTAAATCCTCCTACCCAGGGCAGACCAGAAGGGACTGTCATACTTGTACTGACTAAAATCCACGGTGTTCTAAAATAGTCTTTACGTTCCGGGGTCACAGTAATTCGTTAGTCCCGCGACCCCGGTAGGCTTTGGCGCTCTATAGGGAGGCTTCGTGCTAGACTACGTTTTAATTTAGAAAAAATCTTTTGTTTTAGAATAAATAGGTTTATGTGCACTTGGTCTCACAACTTCGCGTAACTTTTATACGCAACAATATTGTGCATAAATTGAAGTACATATCTAATTAATTTAATCTACATACTGATAAAAGTGATTCTTTGTCTTAAAATCACTACCTTAATACACACTGTAGTAAGTAACATAATACGACAAGATTTTTCTCCGTATGAAACAATAAATTGAAACAAAAATCCCCTAAAGCCGATTGTATCGCGAAGATTTGTTTACAAATCCGAAATACCACTGCAAGCAACGAGTGAGTTACACTAAAAAACAATTCAAGCGAAACTCCGTCTACACTACAGAATATATTAACGCTGTATTCAGCGATTCAGCGAGTTGGTGAGATTAAAATCTGTTTTCCCAACTCAGTGTTTTCCAGTTTGTTGAGTATATTGTTACGGGGAATGCTGTAAAGCGCTATCTTTGCTGATTCTGCTGTATGATTTAATTATGTTTTCATGACAGCAACAACGTATTTGAAATTGGAAGATTAAAGAGGTATGAGCTGCATGAGCTACATTTGTTTTTTTTTTAATATGTGGTCGTTTTATGAAAGAGGTTTTGTCTAGACAACACAAAACGTGTTGTGAAGGACGCAAATCTTTCTGGAATATAAAACTTTATATTTTATATCACGTATGACTATAAAAATAAATATACACACGTTTTCTTTTACACAGCTTATTGGGACTTTATATTGTAAACATCTGTCTATCCCACGATCCCAAACCTTGTTCATAATAGGTGTTATCCGCATCGTTTCGTTCATAATAGCCGCTAGGAACAAGAACCTGTCTACATTCTAATTTGGTCATTGGCTTTTCATCTAAGTCCGTTCAGCAGGCGTGTAGCATGGCCCGGTGGAAAGGGGTTTTGTTGACGCAAGAATAGACAAAATGACAGAACGTAGAAATATTTTTAGCGTTTTAAGCATGGTTATGTAAAAATATGGAAAATAAACGTTCTTTTCTTTAAAAGTGTACGAATGGTGTAATATTTGTGCAAAAAAACATTCGATTTGTGTAGAAATAACGATGAAATAACTTTGTCTTTTCTTGGTAGAATAGAGATAGAATCGCCATGCTACGCGTGCTGTAGTTGATATGTTAGATAACTAACAAATAATCATCCATCTATCCGCCCAAACTTTCACAAAATAAAAGCAGCAAGAAGCAAGGTATTCATAATCTTCAAGAAAACAGCTATTTTTCCGTCGTAATAACGACGGTTCGTTGACTGCAACATTATTTCCCAGTTGTAAGTCATTAGTCCATGTTTTTTCACGAGAAACGACGCAGAATTTAAAAAAGAAACAACAAAACTTTAGTTTTGTAAAATTATGCGATTCGTAAGGTTAGGTGCCAAAATAGAAATATTAATATTCAACTTATTTTCTGTCATCCATACACATTCTTTATTTATTTGTTAACTTTTTCGTTTCATTTTTATATATTTTTAGACAAAAGAAATAAAAAATTCACAGGCCTCCTCTCTGTGACAGTGCCATAATCCACCACGAGACCCCAGTGCGGGTTGGTCCAAGTAGTATTTAATATCATTCGTAAAGCGTTTGAACAATTTAGATTAAAGTTTACCGATCCCAATAATAATAACAGTATTTTGTATCACAGTTCAGTTCAACCGTATCCAAATGATTTCCACCATTGCATGCCCAATTAATTCTTAGAGGGTTCTCTTAATAGGATTTGGGCAAGATTTCAAAAGCCCCCGGTCCGGTCTTGCCTCTTTAATCAGATAAGCTTATCACACTTGCCCGTATTTTGCCCTGTATGGGAAAACCGCTAATTTGATTTAGTTCATTCAACGTGGAATTACCCTTCGTTCGGTCTTTCAGATAGATTCAAATGGATTCAAAGGTGTGTAGTATTTTTTTGAAGTGGCAACTTTTATTTTCTAACGTCATTTAGGTGTTTTTTTTTTTTGAGGTAGCAATGTTTATTTTTTTGTGTCATTTTTAAGTGAGGTTAAAGTTAATATATTTTTATTTGGATAAGACTGTTAGAGGAGCTATAATTATCATAACATACAATCTACATTTCTACTAATTCTATAGAAAAATGTTATTATTATTGTTAAAACGTTAAATGTTTATGATTCTAAATTAAGTTACTTCTATTTTTTTTATTAATTTTCATTTTGAACACTTAGGTTACTCATTATAGAACAAAGCAATCTAGATTAATGATATAGTCACGCAGAAAAAATCCTGTCAATTATCACAAAAAGAAATATTAAAATAATGATGCGCTAACAAGTCAAGATGAAAACTTAATAAAATAAGAGAATCTCATCTCTTAATTAATGCTGGCACTATAAACGACTTAACCAGGGTTTTAATTTTCCAGATCGCACTAATTAGCATTTTAATAAGACCTGGTAATGACGTGATTAGCGCGTCCGTATCACTGGCCGGGGTGCCCGATATGGTAATTAGTAGAGATGTGCCGACAGTCGGCTATGTTTGCAGTCAGTCGGCAACTAGTCAGCTATAAGCAGACTAGGTTAATACAAAATGTAATGTTAAGTAGGCTACAGACTCATTATGCCGGGATCATGGACCTAAAAAAAAGGCGGACGGAACTTCACTAAGAAAGAATTGAAGCACCCATAGTAAGTCAGTGCGCTTTTTTTTTTTTTTTTTGGGACAAACCCACCACACTATTCCCAAACCACTGCAACTCCTGAAGCCAGAATCAACAGTGGCAACCACCAGAAAAGCGCCGAGACAATGAAGTCTCGACGTGTCCCGGAGAATGAATTTACCTGTCTTGGATCCTGCACGAAATTAATCAGAAAAGAATAGTGGAGGAGTAGGAAAAATATGTTTCCACTTTCCTCCATGCAAGCAGGAGACAGAACAGAACAAGGCCAATAGGCACAAAGGGACATTACGACTGGGAGAAGCCCAGTTGCCTAGCACCACGGGTAAAAATGATTACTAATATTAATGGGTCCTAAATTGTGAGCTGCTATATTTGATTCCAATAATAGGTATGGCAAAAACGCTTGAACGCACGGAAGTTTGTTCGAGTTTCGACAAGGTCCGTATAATAAATGACTCCAGATGTAGTCTGAACAGCATCCAACATAATATTGCGTTCGTTTTGCCAAAGAATACACTCCCAAAGAATATGATGTGCTGATTGTTCATATTCACAGTCAGGTGTTGAACATTGACAAAAAGGCGAGGGAACAAGCTTGAAGGAAAACAATTTACTTTTAAAGTTACCATGTCCGGTGAGAAATTGGGCAACACAGTGATCCACCTCCGGCCACGTCCTAGCCAGCCGCTCACGAACGGATGGAAAGAACTGGTAGAGGTGCCGTCCCTTGATAGAATTATCCCACCTATTTTGCCATTCGGTTATAAGATCCTCCCAGACGTCGCTCTGGGGTTTGAATAATCGAGATATCTTATCACGGTCACGGTGCGGTAGAAAATCAGCGTCAGTGGTCTCCCGTGCAGAAAAGTACATTGCAGCGCGTCGTTGCACTTCAAGATCTACTGGTAGAACACCAGCAAGCACCGGCAAAGCTTCAGTACTGACGGTCCTATACGCTTTACTTAAGAATAACAAAGCCAAGCGCTGACTTTGAAGCAATTTACGTCGTGCCGCACCTATGGTGGCTCTATCGGCCCAAACAGGTGCCCCGTAGCACACACACAAGTCAGTGCGCTTGTCCACACAAGCCAGCACACACACATTCACACCATAGTAAGTCAGCCGTCGGCCATTACGCTTCGAACGACACTCGCGGTTTCATACGGTGTTATTTTGTCTAATAAAAATCAAAGTATGCCGTCATGTGTTGCAAAAAGTTGTCTACACCATAGTAGTTCAATTAAAAAAGCCAGGGGATCACTTTTCATAGTTAAACATGTCATTTTGAAGCTTATTTTTCGATTTTACGTCAATAAATTTTATAAACATCTCGAAATCAATCAGTGTTGCAACTATTTCAAGGTTCAAATTATTTTAAAATTGGGAGATTTATATTTTGTTACTATTTATCGTTATTGTATTCTTCTGTATTTTTACAAGTTTCCCCACGGCAAATGATGCATGGAAAAATGATTGTATAAAAATAATAAGGGAGTGTAGACATGGAATAGGAATGTAGACGTGTAGGAATGAAACATAAAATAGCTTTAATTAAATATTTATAGGCGAAAAATACTTAAACATTCGTTTTCACCATTTAAGTAAATTAGAAGGGATTTCTAGATGTGTCAATAGCAAAAGACAAGTCTACAAAAATTTGAATAAACAAAAGGGATTGTAAAACTTTATTAATATTAAACGAGTTGTAAATATTTTATATCCAATGTGCTTAAATTATTTTACCTTTATTTTAAAAATAGGTATCTGTCACAAAAAAATTGTAATTAAACTTAAGTTCAAGGGAGATCTTAATTAAATATTGTTTAAAAATGGGTAATTTTTTCCTTCATCTGGCATCCCTATACAAACTCACACATATAAACACGGCCGCCATTGTGGTGCTTCAATCGTTTCTTAGTGAAGTTCCGTCCGCCTTTTTTTTTAGGTCCATGGCCGGGATAAAAAGTATCTTATATGTGTCAATCCAGATTATAAACAGTCAGTGTAAAGTATCATGCAAATCTGTCAGTAGCTTTAGGGACTTTGCTCATGCCGCGATGCAACGCGACGCGATTCGCGCGATATCGAGTCGATTGCCGATTTTAGTCGCACGTATTTACTAACAGAGTGATGCAATGCAATTCGACCGTGCACTTCATAATCCACCTTACTAATACGACATAAAGGCGCTGCAAACCAAAGACAAAAGATGTCGCACGTGACCGAGTAGTTGAGCAATCGTATTTAGAACAGAGAATCATGTGCATTGTCATTAGGACGTACATGCAATTCGATATCGAGGAGATCTGTGAGCGATTTTGTCAATACGTGCGACTTCATTAGCAAACACTAGCGATTGTCTATACATTTTTCTTGGTCGGACGCTTTTGCGATATCTGACCGATATCGTCAATCGATGCAATTCGATATCGCGTCGCGTCACGAGAAAAGTCCCATAGAGTCCGCCCCACCATTGCGGAAAGTTTTTGGTACTACATTTTTAATCATCATCATCATAATTATCAGCCGTAAGACGTCCACTGCTGAACATAGGCATTTTTTAATGCTACTACTTTACTACCACTAATAGCGCCGCGTCAAAATGACTTCAATCGTTACGTGACGGTAAAATCCGTCCGTAATTTGATTATGACGTTATTTACGTTCATACATTTGTATCCGTTCCCGTGTTTTCGTTGACGGACTTAGAAACTAGACGCTCTGAACGCCACCGATGAGAAATACCGACTAGGCCGACAGGTCAAGTCGGCCAAAGGCAGAAACAATCCCATCTCTAGTAATTAGAGATTAATTGGGAAACGTTTGGAGAATGATGTACGTTCTAATAGCCGGGCTAGTTGGTAGTCCGATACTGTTTCTCGTTAGGTATTATTCTTTGGTATGTTATGCCATGTGTTGCCATTTCGAAATGTGAAAATGGTGTGGCAAAACTGTCGGGAAAAAATGTGTGAATACTGAAGCTAAAGTCTTTTGTTTTCCTCAACGCTTTCAATTTCAAATTAATTTTAATAGGAATATATTTTTCCTGTAAAACATAGATGTAAATAAAAAGAAAGAGATAGACGCTCTCACATTCGTTTTCCACTTACTCATAAAAACACAAAAAAAAAAAGGTTGCACTCCAGGAGTGCCGGTAGAAGTGAAAACTTTTTTGTTACTATGTTTTATTTTTAATTTGAATGACGTCTTACTCATTTTCGATCAGGGTCACGTGACCCTGACGCGAGTTTTGGTCACGTGACCCTGACGCGAGTTTTAAATTTTTTACCCATTACAGAAAAAGTGTACAACGCCGCTAAAGAAGTTTTCACTTCAAAAACATAACATAAAAAAAAGTCAGTCCAAGTTTTTAAAAAAGAAATTCAAAATGATCTCATAATTGAAATTGCGTAGTAAAATCATAAAATGAGTCCTCCCACCCAGGGCAGGGCAGGAGGGACTGTCAGACTTGTACTGACTAAAATCCACGGTGTCCTTCAATAGCCCTTTAGGTTTCGGTGTCATGATAATTCGTTAGTCCCGCGATCTCGGCAGGCATTGGCCCTTGCCCCGTCAGGTTGCTGACGGCTCTTTGAGGCGCGCGTGGAACACAATGCGTCGTAAACCCGGGCATGTTCCATGATCACACGGCAAGTCACCCAATACTCGCCGTCCGCATGTCCACTTTTTTTGGCATAACACCACGTAACAAAATCGCTAGTTAATAACCAAGCTACAAAGACCATTTTCATCTTTGTTCCTCCAACGAGGTATAATTACTGGGCGTACGTGATAACAGGCAGTATTTCTTCACTCTGATATACGATGTTGGTACCGTGATTTAGTACCGGGATTATAACATACACACTGGCTGGAAGGAATTGTTTCGGTATCAGTTTTGTCAGTACTATGAGAGCTGTGCTTAGAATAGACAAAGTTACATTCTATTAGTGTTACCGTGATCAAAAATATAGAATTATGGTAACATTTGTCCAGGTGTTAAATTGTCCATATGTCATTATGTAAAAAAGTCAAAAGTTTTGTTATAAAGATCAAGTGACAACATTTCCATATGACATAAAGTAATATTTTATATCTACAAATTAAATTGTTTAACGACATTGGATCGTAAAGGGCTATTGAAAATAAATAAAATGTCTTTTTTCTGTTACCTACTGAAAAAAAACCAGGCGTCTGTTTTATTACTATTGTATTGTATTGTATGCTAGGTACTCCTAGCATTTTAAAGCCATGAACAATATGATATTTGGGTATTCTAACAATTGTTGCTTTTTGCAAAACTTCATTCTTACCAAATAGAAATATAACAATATTAGGTTATTATGACATGTGGACATTTTAACACTAGGACGAATATTACCATAAACCAAGATGTTAACGATAGCAAAGATTACCAAATTTTCAAATTTTGTCTAACGCGAGTGAAGCCGCGGGTAAAAACCAGTAAAAAAACTTGGGTTGGAGTCAGGAATTCGCGACATAAAAAAAAATACCAAAGAAAATGTCTGTTGTATGAGAGAGTCCACTTAGTATTTATTTTATTCTGTTTTTTTTTAGCGTTTTATAGCGGCAGCAAAAATACTTCATCTGTGAAAATATCAACTTTTTAACTATCACGGTTCAAGAAATACAGCCTGGCAACACACGGACAGATAAACAGCGGAGTCTTACTAATTCGGTCCTTTTTTACCCTTTGGGTACCGAACCCTAAAAAAAAAAACTAATTTTCCGCGCATTTTTCACAAATATGAAATTTAATTATGCCAAACATTCTCGGCAGACGATCTCCGGCCACCATAGGAGCGGGCATGCGAGCGGCGAGCAAAGGGCAACTCGCTGCCCAACCATGGACCATGCCCGGGTCGACGCATTGTGTTCCACGGGCGCCTCAAAGAGCGTCAGCATGATGACGGGGCCCCCTCTAGAGGGCCAAAGCCTGCTGGAGTCGCGGGACTCTTTCCATTACCGTGACCCCGGAACATAAAGGGCTACTGAAGGACACCGTGGATTTTAGTCAGTACGAGTCTGACAGTCCCCACATTTAAAAAGAAAAAAAAATGCCAAACTTACGATTCTGTTGGTGTAATTATGGAAAAAACCCAGTATATACAAAGTTTTACCTGGATTAATGTATAGATAAACCAACTACGCGTATACAAGTACACTACACGGCGCAAAGTGGCCATTAGCAGTGCGATGAGCTATAAAACTGCGTACGATAAAATGTGTTATAGCTTGCTGTGGAGTAATTGCTTTACACTATCACGAACGTACGTGTACTCTTTTTATGGAACTGTGAGTATCTTTGTGGTCAAGTTGAGGGTTTAGCAGTAAAACTAGCACTTCTAAGGTGTTATTTTAAGATCTTAACGCACTTTATATGGAGACAGTGGCTAAGTGTCTTTTTTTATGATGATTTTCTACATACAACCTTGACGGAATAGACTAATCTGTCTACTAGTATTTTTGGAATGTTAGAGGGCCAAAGCCTGTCGCTATCGGGGTGCTATCAGGTAACCGTGGCCCGGAGACGTAAAGAGCTATTGAAGGACACGGGATTTCCACCCCGGCCCAGGCCGGGGTGGGAGGACTCATTTGATGAACTTACCACGCTAAAAAAAAAGTAGTTAAAACATCGATTGATCCCAGCCAGGACTCTCGTCCTGCCCTGGGTGAGAGGACTCAATCAATGCTTCCACTTAAAAAAAAAGAAAGTAGTATGTAGTCATTTTAAAATAGAAAAGATATCTCTGAATTCCTCTCGAAATTTTGCTGTACTGTAATTTATTCACTAAACAGGCAGAAGCTTTATAAACCGCCAGTCAACACGTACAATACTGTCAGTTACACCAGCCGTTCTGGAAAGATAAGTGACGTGCGACGCGTAGCAAGCAATCCATCATTGCTTGTAAAGTGACAGATTTAGAAGTACCTACTTTTTATTTTAGAAGGCTCTTGAGTGAGCAGTGTACCTGCAGTACATAATATTTTTTTTAGGATCATCATTATCTGCCTAGCCTTTTCCCAACTATATTGGGGTCGGCTTCCAGTCGACCCGCAGCTGAATATCGGTATTTTACATGGAGCGACTGCCTATCGGACCTCCACAACCCGGTATAACTGGGTAAAACGAAACCACATGGTAAGACTGGTTGTCAGACATTTAGAGCTTCTGACTACAAATGACAGCCGGGACCAACGGCTTTACTTGCTTTCCGAGACACGGAGGAAACTCGCTATGTGAGATGGTCACCCATGCACATACTAACCTCGGCAAGCACGACTTAACTTTGGAGACCAGTGGGACTGTTATTATGATGAGCACGTGAAGTTTTATATTTCAGGGAGCGAGCCTATTATCATTAAGCGCGGCTTAACCCGGAAGATCGGCCTGAGCGCCTGTTATTATTTAGCCACGCGCTCTACTTTTCTTTTACACTTTTTCAGGCACAGGTCGCAGACTCTGGAGGGGCGGGAAATGACCAGGCTAGGACCACAATTGGCTTAACCAGGGCGCAACTTGCACTAGGCTCATAAAAAACTAGTTCCCTCTTTTAGGATCTCCAACAAAAAGTATACCTTCAGACATCAGTTTTTTAAATAAAGAACTTTTTCTACCTGCCCTAAGAGGTAATCGTGGTCAGGCAGAAACACAAAGGTTAAATCTGAAAGTCCCTTGTAGGAGTCCCACGCAGAGCGGGAGGACACATTTGCTGATATTCCACCAAAAAACTCTCACTTATAAAAGGTGCATCATGTTAAAATCTCCGAAATTTAACTACGATGCACCTTTTCTATGTGAGAGCTGAATGGAGCGAATTTTTGAAATTTTTACGATTTAAAAAACACGTTATTACCACAATTCATATTTTATAAATACAACATGTCACTGGCCTTAAATTGCAAAAAACCACCAAAATTGAATTTCGCGGGCTACATCGACGCAATCACCTTAAGTAATAATCTGTTTAGCTGTCATAAAAATCAATATTAAAGAGTTAATACCTCTTTATCCTTTATTTTCCAACTATTCGGGATAAACAGCGTTTTTGTTGTGTTGTAAGATCAATAAACCGTCATACATATTTCATATAACTCCGATATCTGAATCCTAGTGCCGACATGCGTCAGCCAGAAATGTTGCTATGTAATTAGGCCTATATACAATGATGGCTGCCCGAGGTACCCTATTAACGAATAACTAGAGGTTCAGTTGCCGAAATTCGATCCTAACAGGGTATTTTTAATCACCAATAAATTGCCATAATTTTTACGAGCTGCCAAAACACGATCCTCCAATAGAGGTTTTATGGCAATAATTATAGCATACTGTGACGTCACTTCTAGTGAACTCAATGATTTTACTGTTTATTGATTTTGATTTCAGAGTTATTAAAGTGAATGGTGAAAAACTGCAATATGTCCATGAATAAATTTACTTGGGCCAGCTATGGTCTCGTTCCAAGCCAGAAAAGACAGGGAAGTCATTAGACGAACCGAAAATGCCTGGAAGAGCTACTGGTCCATGAAAGACCTTAGGAAGGGAGATCTCCCCTTATCACTAAAACGCATTCTTCCCATTTGACATCATAATATGATCTCAAACTTGGTCTTTGACACACATAAAAAAGTCCAAACTCAAGGTTTGCCAACGTGCAATGGAGCGCAGTGTTCAAGGCGTTAACCTAACTGATCATATTCGTAACACCACACTGCGTTCCAAAACACAGATCGCCGCTAAGCTGTGGTGGGACTGGGCAGGCCACGTCTGCCGGATGCCCAACGACCTGTGGGCCAAAATTACCACCATGTGGAGCCCGGACACAGCCAGAAGGCGTCCTGGCAGATCTCGCAGGGATGACCTGGACAAAACTAACAACCAGTGGCTCACACTAACCTTAGGGCATGGCCCCATGTCTCCGGCGCGGCGCCGTGCCGAACTACGGCGCCGCCGCCGGTGAGCGGCGCGGCGCCGCCGTGCCGAGTCACGGCGTCGTGTTGTTGTTTCTTTCTTTCTTTCTTTATGGAGATAATTTCAAGAGGAAATATGAAGCGCTGAAAAACTGTGGTGATGACTAAGCGTTTTACGAATATTTAAGTAGAAACGTGCGTATCAAAGGGCATTTTGAAGAAACTACTAACCAAAATAGCGCCTTATCGCTCTGCCCACGGAAGAAATACGTGTTCAGGAAAAAAAGACCTGTTGAACCTATGGAATTGCTAGGTTTTAACTATACGATAGAAGAAAATAAAAGACTTTATAATTTTAACTTATTTATTCTTATCTTAGTTTTTTTTTTTATGTAGGCATTCGTCTGACTACATACATATACACTAGCAACAGGAACATACAACATTTGGATGCGCGATACTTTCGCGGTCACGCATATCAAATCAAAACTGTAATTCTTGTCTTTGGATACACTTGCTGATCATAGGGTACGTGCCGGGAAACGACGCATTAGCGCGGCACGGCGCCGCGCCGCCCGCCGGAATACGGCGCCGCTCGCCGGCGGGCGGCACCGTGGCTCGGCACGGCGGCGGCGCCGCGCCGCTCGCCGGTGGCGGCGCCGGCGGCGGCGCCGTAGCTCGGCACGGCGCCGTGCCGCCGCACGGCACACGGGGAGACATGGGGCCACGCCCTTAGATCGAAATAGCTGGAAGTCATGGGGAGAGGCCTTTGCCCAGCAGTGGGATGATACAGGCTGACAGTAAGCATAATATGCGTTTTTTTTTTCAGGTAAATGGGGTTTTCGGTTCCCAAAATAAGGTGTATTATTACAGAAGTTGTGTTTTGGAATTATGTGTGTCAAATACCTATTATTTTTAAAAGTTGGAACACTAATGTGGTTCCTTTGTCAAAATCTTTAATCGTTGTAATTCTGTATCAAACGCGTTTTAGAGGCACTTTTTCATTTTTCGATTTTTCAAGTAGGTTCGAAATTAGGGAAATCTTGTGATAAGGCCTAGCTGTTTGTGTATGTAACTTCAAATTAATGTTTTGTAAATGTACCTACGACCCATGGCATTTTTTGAAGCGGCACTATATGTTATACATAAATAAGAATATTTAGTACTAGTGGTACAAGTTACATTAGGTCGACTTAAGCCTCATTTAGACGATGCAAGAACTCGAACGCGAGTTGCGTTACATTGCGGAATTTATAGGTAGAACAAATTCAGTTAATGAAACAAATGCCGCAATATAGTGAAACTCGCATACGAGTTCTTGCTCCGTTTAAATGGCGCTTTATCGAATGGGACAATAGTATTTTGTTTCGACAAAACCCAGATTTATCCGATTCGGGAAATGAAATTTGAGATCTCAAGCTCCGTCCGACAGTCGCATTCGGCGAAGGAGTCAAGGCATGAAATGTATATAAAATTAATTCCAACCACGAACATGGAACGTGTCATGTTATTTCACTAATAATGTATGTCTGTGAAATAGCGCGCCGCGGCGAGTGTATTTTATAAAGGCCTTTGATGTTCCGCAGTGAGATTTGTGCATTTCGGGTTGTATTTTTGTTTGCTATAAGGTGTTGGTAGTCGTAATTTCATTTTCCCACTGGGCACTTGTTTTTTTTTAAGGCATACGCTTCGTGAAAACATTGGAATTCAGGTGCATTAAAGCTAGATGCCTTATCACGAGTTTTCACGTTTTTGTGACGTAAATTAACGGGGCCTTAGACGTTAATTTGGTGGAAAAAATTGGGTCCTAGTTCGCATACTACTTTTTCATTTACCGTCTTACGACCAAATACGAAGGATTCTTGCCTCTCATCATCCATCATCCGCCTATAATGTTCCCACTGCGGGGACACAGTTCTCTGTGAGAGGGAGTGGGCCATAATCCACCGTGCGGCCAGTTGGTTTTATTAATTGGTAGATATTTTGTCTTCTAATTTTTTGGTTCTAGGACATGCCTTTATCACCTTTTTGAAAGCAGTTGTGATGAAATAAATTGTACAAAAAAATGCGTCAGGCTGGGTTCGAACCCTCGACCTACAACTCGTAAAGCGGGGCTGATATTCCAGTGGTGACCCACTGCTATTCTTGCCTCTGGTTCGACTAAAATTGAACGCCAAAAGTGATTGAAAAGGCTAGGCGGCTGTGGTCATTGGCCCTTTTATTTAGAGCTCAAATTCGAATGACTCATACACCGACTTCAATTCAATTATATTAGAAATCATTATTTGCGATATTGCTGGAAAACAACAGATTTATAAATCTTATTTTACGAGACTAACAATAAAATACTAGATAGTTACTATCGAACAATGTTTCTTTTAGTGGATTAAAGTTCCATTGTGTGGTGTCGCTGAGGAATAACTAACGTGGCATGTACCATAAAAATGGAGCTGGTGACTTATTAATATATTTTGGTCTAGTGGTTAGTGACCCTGATTGCTATGCCGGAGTTCTTGGGCTCGATTTCCCACCCAGGACAAATGTTTGTGTGATGAGCACGATCATTTGTTCTGTGAAATATAAAAAAAAAATTAAAACTGCCTTAGGGCCCCTCTCAGAGGGCCAAAGCCTGCCGGGGTCGCGGGATTATTTCCTTACCGTGACCCCGGTACATAACAGGCTACTGAAGGACACCGTGGATTTTAGTTAGTACAAGTCTGACAGTCCCTCCCGCCCTGCCCGGGGTGGGAGGACTCATTTGATGATTTTACCACGCTAAAAAAAAGGGCTAAACGCCCCCGCTGTAACTTCATCAAACTCTAAGCCACTTCGTTCACTAGGCGACGCAAGTTCCCGAATACGACTTTGGCGTCCATTGACGCGTGCTCCTCGACCTCTATCATATGGATTTGTGTTGCGATGATCGCTTGGATACCAAAGTCGACTTTCGTTGCCTTATATACGAAGGAGCTAAGACCACTGCTACTCTCTGGTGACATTTGCTTCTCTTTCGAGTGTAATACATTCTAGCGGCCGGTAGGTACAGTCGACTGGATGACAAAAAGTCACCGTGGTAAAAAGTTTCTAGTGAGCGGCAACTTTAAATGGTACCGTCCTAATATTTTGGTACAATCTGAGAAAAACCGTGAATCTCTTTCGGTTTTCAATCGAAAAACGATCCAAATAAGCAATAAAAACTAAATCAGTTTAAACGTGTCAATATTAGAATCTGAGTGTGGCTTCAAAACCAGGCCACATAAAAACCGAGTTCACAAACAAAATCGTAAAAGAAAAACATGTTATTCTACTTCCCGAGGGTGGAAGGAAAAATAAAAATATGTTTGATCAAAATATGTTTGATCATCTCTTTTAATTAAAAAAAGTAATTGTATACAATACTGTATAGTTATGCTTATGTTAGATTGGAAAATGAACCGAGGGATGAATATCAAACTGTTCCGATTGCCTGGTTTCTTTTTCCGTGTGGGGCAGAAAGCGACTGTTTTATCTACATGATAATGTCCATTAAACATTTCTAAGTTGAACCCCGGATGTCGATCGCGGGACTGTATTAAAACGTCGCCGTGGACATCGAACGCAAAGAGCAACTGGGTTTATTTTTAGTTCGTCAAGTCCAAGGTGAAGGCTACATTAAGGTTGCTACACACGTTACGAAAAAAGTTTGTAGCAGCCATCAGCGATTTGCTTTGTGACTGGATGAGCGAAACGAATTACACGTGATATCACTGATGTACGGTGTGGCCATACACTTCAGTATTAATTTATTTGTTTTAATCGCTCTTGTATTGCAGATCGCGTCGCAGCCTAGTGTAAGCTCGGCCTAAGCCGCTAGCTATAAGACGTAAACGGGGCGGAGACATTTCTCTATCGGCGTCTCTTTCATAAATTATGTATAGTAAAGCGTCGCGAAGCAAAATATGCAGAAGAGACGCGTCGCGGGCGCAACGCTGGTACATCTGCGCCTGGACGCGTCCTCGTCTTACGTCTCTTCTGTGTGGCCATCGCCTAAAAGTCTCTTCCGCTCGACATGAGGTGGCGCTCAAAGCACGGTGCCTCACTCTTCGAAAAAATCTCTCATTTTATGTGATTTTTAAAAGTGCATAGCAATTGTGGAGGTCTAATAAAAATCTTTATTCTTCCACTCGACCGGGTACTTAGCAAATCGTAAAGCCACCATTAAAGAGAAGCGTCTCCCATAAATTGCAATAGTTGTGGTTGGAAAAGTTTACGGTTTTAAAAGAGAAGGATTTACTGGGCTTAATTGCCAGCACACATAGATCTAGCCCGTGATTACAATTTATGATGCCTTTTAGTATTACAAATAGTATGTACTCACGGAAACTGTGGCGGTGTTTTTGTTTTATTTGTAGTTTTAATGGCTTTTGAATTGAAAGCGGTTTTATTTTTGGCTTGTATTTTTTGAAGTGGTTAAAGAGTGCAACGGTGTGATTTGTTTAAACTAATTGTTAAAAGCGAGGAGAGAAACCAAATAACAAAAAATAAACAAAGCAAGAAGAGTTTGTTTATCTACGAGTAATATCTTTAAACTAGCAATTCTTGTACATTTATGTACAGGTACAGGGTGGAATTTTGTAATGCCACCTGGAAGGAAAGTACTCTTAATATTGTAAATAGAAAATTTTACTCAAAGAAAACATTCCTTTATTTTTGAATAGAAAGCAAACTGCATTCAAAGATTTTCGAAAATTCTCTTCTCCACCCGGGAACCGGCTGAAATCTGAAAAATTATAACCTGTACTTTTATTGCATCGATCATTAGGGTCAATTATAAGGATGAAATCTCTCTAACAAACATGATAAATTAAATGAAAGGAAAACCAAATTAATTTAATTATTTACAAAAAATGGTTCGATTCCCGGGTGTGGGAGAAGAGAATTTTTGAAAATCTTTGAATGCAGTTAGCTTTCTATTCAAAAATAAAGTTATGTTTCCTTTAAGTGAAATTGTCTACCTGCAGTATTAAGAGTACTTTCCCGCCAGGTGGCATTACAAGATTCCACCCTGTATAATCAGGATCTCGGAAACGGCTCCAAAGATTTTTATGAAAGTTACAGATTAGGGGTTTTTCGGCTTAAGGAATCGATTTAACAGTCCCAGGTTCGAGAAATGCTCGGTTCCCAAGATATAGACATTTGAAAAACCGAGCGAAGCTCGGTCAACTAGATATTTTGGTTTTAAGCATTAATGTTGAAAATTTCTGTATAACTGAAACAACAATGTTTGTTGCATAATTTTGATGTTTTCTAGTGAAAGCTAGGGCAGCCTAGTGCCCAAAATCAACCAATAAGTCGAGCAGCGGAGGTGAAACCACGGTGACGTTTGTTCGACTTCGAACCCGTCATCATGCTGACGCTATTTGACCTGTAACTACAAGTCGACCCGGGCATGGCCCATGCCTTTTTTTTCAATAAAATCATCAATGAGTCCTCCATTTGCCAAGCCGAATACTGTGACAAACTGACTTAAATTCACGGCGTTATTTAATATCCTTTTACGTTCTGGGTTAACCACTGCCTTTGGTTTACCTGAACAGTGGGTAAAATCAACATGACTGCTGCAAAGCTAGTTTATCATCGTGATTAACAAATTAAACCTAACAGAATTTAACCTATGAGAGTATTTAAATATATTAAAACACTTGTGTGATACTCGTATTAACAAACCAAGCAGGGTTGGCATAATTAAAACAAGTTGTTTTAAAACACCTGTTTAAAACAGTTTGAAATTAAACAGTTTTTTTATTACCGGCAACTACTTTTTAATAGATGAATGCATATATGGAAATAAATTAATATTCAGGAGTCTAAATAGTTTGACCAAAACCTTTCGAGTTTAATGCGTCGTCATATTTTAACATTGACAATAATAAATGAAATAATGCTTAATAGATCATTTTATTCCATTGATCTTTTTCGTAAAAAAATCATTTCATAAATGAAAAAATATAGTCTAGAAATGAAACATAACTGATTTATACGTTTACATCAACAAACAAGGTGGAATTAATTTTAAAAAATAACCAGAAACTAAAAAAAAAAAACTTATTTAAAACTTTTGAACTGTTTGTTTTATAATTTAAAAAAAAACTGTTTTCATTTCCACGGGTAATAAGTCATATTAAAACCCTTATTAAGTTCTATTACTTTTTAGTAATCCTTAGTTGAGCAATGTTCGCCGTATCAAAATTGTTTTATAATAATTCAGTGGGCAGGATGTATGCGATTGCAGGGAGCCCGAAATTTGACGTACGATCGATGGCCGAACGCGATTCAATTTTGTGCAAAAGAAGACGGAAGCCTTAAAAGCGAGGAGAGAAACCAAATAACAAAAAATAATGAAAGCAAGCAAGAAGAGTTTGTTTATTTGGTTTAAGCGTTAATGTTGAGAACTTCTGATTCTAACTGAAACAAAAATGTTTGTTTGATAATTGGATGTTTTCTAGTGAAAGCTACTAGGCTGCCCAAAATCATGCTACAACCAATAATTTTAGCAGCGGAGGTGAAACCACGATGAACATCTGGTTATGTATGAATCTAAGCACTAAAAATTCGACCTAAGAGTTTGTTCGACTTCGAACGCGCTTGTCTCCGTAACTACAAGTCCGATTTGAAAACTCTTGTTACATTTGATAGCCGAATGCTTGACAAAGATTATAAGCTATTTAGTATCACGCCACGACCTTTGGTTACCGAACAGTGGGTAAAACAGGAAAAAGCAAGTTTATCATCGTGATCGTGATCTACCCTTTATCCGAAATTATGAAGTAGGAGACATTATCTACTACATTACTAGGATATTGGCCTAAGTACGAGTATCACACAATGTCATGTAGACAACCTACTTACTTTTAATATGATTGATGTAGACCGGCACCTAATACCAGTAAATTCTTATGCAAATATTTTTTCTTACGTAAGTACGAGTACTTACTTAGCGCGGTACTTGGCATGACAAGCCTAAAATTCTAATATCATTTTCCCCCAAGTTTAATGTTATAAATGCTTTATCTGCATATGCATTGTTAGGTGTACAGAAGCTGACGGGGCCCCGTTTCGCGGGGCTCCCATAGAGGGCCAAAGCCTGCCGGGGTCGCGGGACTTTCTAAGCAGGTATCCGTGACCCTCCAACGTATTGTGCTATTGAACGAACAACTTGAATTTTAATCAGTACGAGTCTGACAGTTTATTCCGTACCGCCCGGGTGGGAGGACTCATTTGATGATTTTACCATGATAATAAAAAAGAAACCTTTCATCGCAAAAAGTACTGTTCCCGAGAAAAACAGTAATGGCATTCTTATAACAATGGATGACGTGACTTCATTGTCAAATTCATTGTGTAGAAAAAAAAAAGTGAAGTTTCAAAACCTCTCAGATTTCAAATTATTTTAAAAAACGATGAGCTCTTACAACACATCCCTCGTCTCAAATCCCCAAGGGATCTTTGTGATATTTGGCACGGGAATAGTTAGTGACAAACCGGACATAGGCTTACTAAGTCTTAGTGACGGGAGAGGAGCCAAAGCCGAAAAGGCGGAGCCTAGGCCCAAATCTATAGAGGGAACTTAGACTTAGCTCAAACTTAATCGAGTAACAGTAAAGTTTGTTAGTCTGTAGGAAGTAATGTATGGAACTATAGAACCGATTTTTAAAAAAAAAATTCATCGGTAGAAGGTGACATTATTCTTGAGAAGTAAACCTATTGTCTGAACTTAGTCTTAGCTCAAGCTTAGCCAAGTTACGGTAAAGTTTCTGAGTTTGTTTGTAGGAAGTAATAACTGGAATTACTGAACCGATTTTGGATAATTCTTTCACCAGTAGAAAGCTACACTATTCATGAGTGAAGTAGGCGGAACTCGTGCCCAAATCCATAGAGCAAAGTTTTTCTTAGCTTAACCTTTGGTCAAAAAATGAATCTTATGTGCTAACAATTAGTATTCTTATTTATATGATAAACTTGTTCACCATCGTTTTTAGTAATATGAAACTCAATATTACAATAATTTGGTTTATTTTTGAACGAAGTATAACTCGGCTAAGCTTGAGTTGAGACTAAGTCCGCTCTATAGATTCGGGCCCTTGTATCGTACGTAATTGAAGAAAACGTTTGCAGCTTTGTGGACGAGATACGAGTAGTATTAGATTTCAATACTGTGTTGTGGTCGTCTTAACATACCAGCATTCTTGCATCTCTCTAAAACAGAGGTTGTTTTATAAACTGACACCTCTCACATGCTTTAGGTTGTGTACCAATGTGTCTTTTTCAATGCATACGTACTTTATAATTTTATTTTGCCACCATTGATATCGGTGATGGAAAACATCGTGAGAAAACTAATTGGACTTACATGTATAATCTAAATAAGTCTAAAGCCATGTTAGAGTTTTATGGAGTTGTTACACGAGGCTTATAAAACTGACACCAGAAAATAGTCACAACTTCCCTGAAGTCCTTCTAAATGATGTTATAGAATGCAACTCAACAAAATGTCTTTCAATGCCGTCAACTATAGTTGGTGCCAGTTAAGATGGCAATAGCGAACATTGACCCCTACCTAATAAGTCCTCGTATAATGATATAAGCTCAGATTTAGCATTTTTATAAAATACCGAATAAATAAGTAAGTATGTTGTAAGGATAGATGTATCTAAGTATTCATAAAATATCAAAATGGTAAAAATATTTCACCTAGATCTAAGATTTTATTTTATATTTATATTTAAAACTCTCAAGTAAACACTATCATATCACAGAAAAATTCTAATTCTGATCTTATGTCATCATACGAGGATTTATTAGGTAAAGGTCAATGACCGCTATTGCCATCTTAACTGGCACCAACTATAGCTATGTGTACAAATCCAAACTCTTGGACTAACGTTACGTGATTGTTTTAATTAAGGGTCTCAGCACACATATGGGATCGGAAAGGGATCGTCACCGTATCGCCTCGAGCCGTTCAGAATGGTTTGTATTAAACTCCCTACTGCAACGCACACTAATCGGAATAATAACGTAATCGCCTCGCCTCGGAACAGGCTCCAAACTTGAATTCCCGCGCTTACGGCTCATCGTCCCCGCGCTTACGTTTCTCCGTCCCCGCGCTTACGTCTCTCCGTACCCGAGCTCACATCTCTTCGTCCACCCTTTCCCCTTTCCCCTCCCGCGACTTGCCTGCTAAAGACGCCGCCGCGACGATCTGGTGCCAACCAGGTCAGCCAGGGGGCGGCGAGCCGTAAGCGCGGTGTCGCCTAGCCGTAGCCGAGTTGACGTACAGGCGCTGCTGATACGCTTTCGTTACGTGCATACGGTAGGTTGACGCCTGGTTGACAGCTAGGCGAAAGGCGTTACGGTTACGATCCCTTTCCGATCCCATATGTGTGCTGAGACCTTAAACATGAACAATATTGGAAAGACATTTTGTTAATTAATAAAAAGACGTGTCGAACTCCTAAATTTTTAAACTAGTGCCACTAACTATGACAACTTGTTAAAAGTTTTTCCTTTGGTGAGCGAGTGTTGTGTTCCTTAAATTCTTTGCAGATTTAAGATTTAATAAAAATTTAAAACATTTATACGTGTATTTTAATAATTAAAAAAATGTGTTGCGTTGTATCACTTGAAAAATCGAGGGTGAAACAGAACAGATAGAACTGACAGTTCACGAGACTGTCTACTGACTAAACTAACTAAAATCCGCCCTACTCTTTCAGTTTGGAAAGAGGACTGTCGGACTCGTACTGATAAAATACAAACTGTTTCTTCGGTTCTCCTTTGCGTTCCACAGCCACGATGACCTTTTTAGACAGTGCCAAGATTCCATTTTATAAATTGACAAACCAAAAAATAAACCTAAAATTAATAAAATGATTTTACCTGAATATTTCATTTTCAGTAACCTTTTCAAAGAATCAGTCCAATTTGTACACTTTTAACCCGAATATGACCAATTATGAAATAACATTGGTCACATGAAACCTTTTTGACCCTCCAAATGACTTGCATACTTGCTCTAATGGATTTTATTTAGGGACTATTATGGCGCGGACAAAGGCTATGTCACTAAATGGTCTGCCATTTTTGCTTATAATAGTATTTTTTGCGTACATTTAACTTTTATCATCCTGAGGCATTAGATGACTTGATTTTTATTCATACATTTTTATCTGGGTTAGGGCATAAATTAAAAGGTTTTTTTTTTAACTTTACCGCACACTAAGAGTTTTTTCTGCTTCGTGAGAGGGTTTACAAACATAGAAACACAAATTCGGAAACAACCTTTCAGAATTAAAATGTATTTTAATTTTTACTTACTTATTATTAGATACTTCGTGGAAATGTAGAAAATGCATTAATAGTAAATGCCCGTCCACTCCAAAAAACCTCTATTTGTATACTTTTTTAATATTTTAAATTATCGAATGCAATTAATAATATACAGGCTCATAACTGTGGGTCATAGGAAACAGAGTCAAAGTCTACCATGGAGTGCGGTTACCCAGAAGAAAGAAGTCTTTTCGCTCTAAATTCTCAAATATTTAATAAAACCATGGCTACATCAGCGTAGTCTACATCGATACTCACACATGCCTTATATATCGTATGGAACCAACACTGCGTTATAATCACGTCAGTGTTACCGTGTAAATGGTTTTAACGTGTAGTAAATTGAACATCTGTGACCATCTTACCCTTAACATTCATACATATACCTAGTAATTCTACAAAGACCTATGCAAATTCAAACTCAAAACAATTAAGCCCGTATCACGTTACTTTAAACTAGTTTCAATCAATCAAATTACTTGAATCTACATAGTTTAAAGTAATACTTAAATATTGAGCGACGTTTTGAAATGCGGGCTTTAGTGAAATATGTTTTTTTTTTAAGCTTATTCTGGTTGAAAGCACTGAACCGATCATCCTGAAATTATGGACATACATTATACACTGTCTGGTGTAAAGACACAGAATACTTAAAAGTACTACGTGCAGAAGTGTCATTTCCCAAAAACAAGCAAATGTAAAATCATTGCTCGTGAGAATAAAAAAAAAATATGTACGGAAAGCGTAAGAAACGGGCGGCGGGCGGCAACCGACTGTGAAACCCGTCCACGGTGCGCCCGCGTGTTATGCAGTTTCATACTACAAGCACACGCGGGGGCCCCGTTGACGTGGCTACACCGCGGAGTGCGCCAGGCCTGGTAAAGATACGCACATAGGCTACTTTTCATCGTGAAAAAAAAGTACATTTTCCGAGGAAAACAATATAATAACGATCTTATAATAACAGTTGGCACATCGTGTCGCCAAATTTTTGTGAATGCTTTTATTGTACTCACAGGTAAGGAGTGGAATTCCCCACCGAGTTCTGTGTATCCTGATAGCTATAACCTTAGGGTCTTCAAGTAAAGAGTGAAAAGGTTACTTGTAGGCAAACGTCCTTCACCGTCGATCTCATCTTCCCTTTCCATCAGGGGAGAATGGAGATAGAGGTCTAAGGCAAACCTATTGTTAAATACCTACGCCGTATCCCAGTAGTTCAATTGTCTGCTGGGTTTTTTTTCCCAATCATCATCAGCCTATAATGTTCCCACTGCTGGGACACAGTCCTCCACTCTGTGAGAGAGAATGGGCCAAAATACACCCGCGGGCCTAGTGCGGGTTGGTAGATGTCACATGATGTCTTCGAATTTTTGGTCCTAGGACATGCCGGTTTCCTCACGATGTTTTCCTTCACCGTTTTGAGAGCAGTGGTGATGAAATAAATTATACAAAGTAATGCGCCTGGCGGTGTTCAAACCCACGACGTTATGACTCGTAAGTCGGGACCGATACCACTGGGACCGATACCAATAGTTCTAAGGAACTAAAATATCCCATTAGTTTCATTAAGTAGTTCAGATACATAATCTTTTGAACTTGGTAACCTCCTTTTAATGGTAAGTTTTTCCTTCGGAAATATTTAAAAACGTACCACCTCGAAAAAATAAAAATGCAAGCGAAGTGCATGCGAAAACTATTTTGTCCCATAAAAAATTCCGACATATTTCTACAACTATAATTCACATAGATCGTTAGTATGGAATCAAATTAGAGCAATAATAGGATCGAAGTAAAGGTCAGTACCGGTCATAGGTTGTGACAGGTCAGGACAGGACAGGTTATTGACTCTGAGCACAACTATAGCCGGAAACTCTCGAGGATTTATTTTCCAATTGGGTTTCTATCTCAACGAGTATAGGAGGTATGGAGACGTAACAAATATGGTAAAGAAAAAAAAAATAATTTATGTATTGCTTTGCTGTTGTTGTTTTTGTAAGTACAGATGCTAGCAAATCAAGCTACCACAATCTGTGAAATTTCTTAAATAGATTTTCAACATCATCTGCCTAGCCTTTTCCCAACTATATTGGGGTCGGCTTCCAGTCAAACCAGATTCAGCTGGATATCAGTATTTTACATGGAGCGACTGCCTGTCGGACCTCCACAACCCAGTAACTGGGTAATACGATACCCCTTGGTAAGACTGGTTGTCAGACTTTAGAGCTTCTGACTAACAGTAACGACTGTCAAAGATCTACAAATGACAGCCGGGACCAACGGCTTTACGTGCTTTCCGAGGCACGGAGGAAACTCGCTATAATAGATGGTCACCCATCCACAGACCAACCTCGGCAAGCGCGGCTTAACCCGGAAGATCGGCCTGTGCGGCTGTGATTATTTAGCCACGAGCTCCTCAAAAATAGATTTTCAACCTTATCACAATTAAATTAGAAAAATTTGACAGTTTCGGGTAGGTTAACCTGCTGGCGTCTGTACATGCTGACCAAAGTGCATTATAAACAAATTAGATAATGTTTTATTTTGTATAATTATGTGTCTGATCAGTTCACACCGAGACACCACGTGAAGCGAAGATACCGGTTTGTATCTAGTAAATAAATAAGTCAGATTTTGAATAACTCTATTGAAATGTGCGCTAAGCGTCGCGTCTCGATGTGACTTGGTCTTTCGTGGCAACAATTTTATTGCATGATATCTTATTATAGCTCAGTTATAGTTTTATATAGTTATCATGTATCATATCAGTTATAGCAGTTTTTTATAAAACGAATTGGATAAATAAAAAAAAAAATGAATTTGGTTTTTTTTTTTCAACAATAAGTAATCTTTATTTTTATACAACTATAACAAAATTATTATATAAAAAATCCCTATATACATACTTTATATAAAAACTAAAATTAAGAGTAAAATATTTACAGATTGGATTGATTTGGAAATTAATTAAATCTCACTCCTTTTCTGTTTTCCTTCGGGTGCCCTTTGCGTTCCAGGGCAACGATATCCCATGCAAGACTGTCTCGCGATTAATCAACGTGTTATCATTCTAGTAACAGCTGTTCATTTCAAATCAGTCCCGGGTCAACAAATAATTAAGCTCAATTCGTCACCAAAAACCGCACTGCATGGCGTTATTTTGACAGCCTCAACCACAGAGATTTGGTCAATTTAGCACCCAATAAATTATTAAAATTATTGCTATTTCAGTTCTAACGGTTGAGAACTTACCAGTGTGGAAATTGAATTGAAATCTGGCCAAATGCGAGGCGGACTCGAATACTACTGTAATAGTAGCCATACACCATCCTGCCTACCGACGATCGATTTGACGCAAGCAAATACAACAAAACAATTGCAAGCAATTGTTTTGTTGTATTTGATGGCATGACATGCCAATTTGATGGGTCATCAAATCGATTTCACACAACGTCAAATCGGCAGCAGTGATGCATTTGGCTATTATTTGGTGACAAAAGCTACAATTTTATAAATTTGTAGGTATCGGTCACCGAATAATACTTAGATCTAGCTATAAATTTGCTAAATTGGCATCGCTGCTGCAGATTTGAAGTTGTGTCAAATCGATCATACGATAGGCAGTATCGTGTATATGGACGAACTGCCAATTTGAAACAATTGCAAGTGTCATACGATAGGCAGGATGGTGTATGGCTACCATAATAAATATAAACAGCCTTACTACAAAAACTTAAGCATCTGTTGAACATCTGTCTAAAAAAAAGTGTGACTGCATAACGGACCTTATTTCAATGTCATAATCTGACATTTTTATACAATTGTTCAACAGACGTCTAAAAGTTTTTTATGGTACCACAGATAGAATTCTTATTCAAAAATCTTTCGTAAAAAAAATAAAAAGCATCATATTGTAACATTTTTTTTTTACTGCGAGGCGTTATTATCTGTTGTTTATAACAATAAGCCACTATTTTGTACGATAATTATTCTGCTTGTGGTTTTTAGGTTCTGAGAAACATTTCTTAGGAGAATGTTAAGACAGTTGGAACATTATCCCCCTTATTAATAAAACGAGAAGTTACGCCAAGGTTAATCCTTAAAATGTATGGTTAGTCCAAAGATTATCCTGGTTGTAACTTTATTCCACGTTTATTAATAAGTGTATTTTTAATGTTTTGTAATTTAAGGCTTTGATTTTCAATCAAATAAACTTGTTATTTATATGTTTGGAGAGCCTTTCTTATAGGCATTGCTATTTTATATGTCAAAAATTGAACCAAAACTTAAAAAAACAGATTTATTTATTTCTTGTTAATAAATAATTTAAGAAATCTTCAAAAAACTGAAAACCAACAATTTCACTGCCAATTTTACGTTTTTTACACAACTATTACGTCAAACTCGCGAGCCACTCCTCAAACCTTAACGAAAGAAATGCAATTAAGAATAGGTTACTAGTCGAAAGACAAATAAGGGTTGTAGAACTTTAAATACATTTGGGGGTCAGTTTACACAGAGACGCGACGTGACGCGAAGATACTCTACTAGATAGCTCTTTTCGTGTAGTAAATAAGTTACATTTTAAGTCGTTCTATTGAAATGTAGTAAGACCCTTTTTTATCGTGGCAAAATCATCAAATGACTCCTCCCGCCCAGGGCGGGACAGGAAGGACTGTCAGATTTGTACTGTCTAAAATCCACGGTGTTCCTTCAATAGTCCTTTATGTATCAGGGTCACGGTTACCGAGTGATACAGTCCCGCGACCCCGGCAGGCTCTGGCCTTCTTTGGGAGCCCCATCAGATTGCTGACAGCTCTTTGAGGCGCGAGCGGAACACAACTCGCCATCGACCCGGGCATGGTCCATAATCTGACGGCGAGTCACCCATTACTCGCCCCTCGCCCGCCCAACCTGTCTGTCTGTCGCGAAACCTAAACATTAGACGCATTCTTTTTTTTAAAGTAAAGATAATATATTTTATCTCTACATAGCCTCAAGGTAATCATGCAAACATACTCATATTAATCTAAATGAAGATTATTTTAAACGTAAGAAGAGTAAGCAAACGAACTTTGTTCTTGCTAATAGGTTTTCCGCGAAAAACATTTTTCAGAGTAATATGTTTTCCTGGTACCTACTTTATCAGTTGTTGTTATTCGTGATGGTCGAGAAGAAGTCCGCTATAATCCACCACATCATCATCTACCTGCCTTTTCCTAACTATATTTGGGTCGGCTTCCAGTCGAACCAGATGCAGCTGAATGTCAGTACTTTACATGGACCGACTGCCTATCGGACCTCCACAATCCAGCAACGGGTACGATACCCATGGTCTGTCAGGCTTTTAGAGATTCTGACTAACAATAGTAACGACTGTCAAAAATCTACAAATGACAGCCGGGACCAATGGATTTACGTGCTTTCCGAGGCACGGTGGAAACTCGCTATGACAGATGGTCACCCATCTACAAACCAACCTCGGCAATCACGGCTTAACTCGGAAGACCGGCCGGTGCGACTGTAATTATTTAGCCACGCTGTATTCCACCACGCGTGCCCAATAGGGCGGGTAGATCTCACATTCGAATTTTTGGTTCTAACCTTACTCACTATGTTTTTTGCCCTTACCTCTGTCTCCTGCTGTCGTCGCGACACTCTAAGATTGTCGGGAGACTGCTTCAACAGCGTACCGCGGCTCTGGAACGCAAAGTGAATTCTTAAGAACACGATGGTATTAAATAAGTAAGAATCTGACAGTCTTTTCCGCACACTCAGGGGAGGACTTAGTTACGTACACCCAAAAAAAAAATGTCTCCCCTCAGATTTTAGCTAAACATATAATTCTTTTTTACCTGAAGTTTACATTTGTCTACCCCGGGCTCTTTTATACAGAGTGAACACGATAAAAACTTCAAAAGAATAAAAGCAGGCTTGTGAATATGACCAACTTTTTCGTATTGAAACCATTCAGAACACAAGAAAAATCAACATTCTATAAAAACAAGTGCCTATTCAGCTGAAACATAATATGGAACGTTGACTTCTTTTTTTTCAGTTCTTGGTAATCTAAAAAAATTGTTCATATTCATGAATGCTTTCAGGCACTTTAGGCCGAGTATTATTTGAACCCTTTTTTCGGCACGTGAGTACGAAGGTTAACAAAAAGGCAAAAATTAATATTTTTCATCCGTTTTATAAAGTTATTATGTGGGCTTATTTATTTGAATGGAAGGCTCTTAGATTGAAATAAACGAATGAAGCAGAAATGAGAAAAGCGCATAAGCTATCTTCTTCTCAAAGCGCGTGACATTGAGAGTGCGCTCGCGCTGTGTCAATTTACGTATATTTAAAGAGTCGTTTAATGTAATGTGAACAAATCAATAAATAATAACAATAAGTCGTCTTCTATTAAGAAAGAAAAAGGGACTATGAAACCAAGTTTAAATCACTCTATGACAACATACTTTGTGCGAATTTTCGCAATTAAAATATAAGACAATCACCATGGTACTACAAAAACTTTTAAACGTCTGTTGAACACTTGTCTAAAAAAATGTCAGAATATGACGTTGAAATAAGGTCCGTTTTGCAGTCACACTTTTTTTAGACAAGTGTTCAAAAGACGTTTTAAGTATTTGTAGTAAGGCTGCATGTCTCTAGAAAAACGAGGTTCAAAAAATCTTAGATGTTTTGGATTGAAACAATTAATCCTTATTTAATTAAGTGTGCCGATTTTTTTTTTCAAAACTTGTCGTGGCACAATTCGAGCTAAATCCAAAGGCATCAGGGGTAGTAAGACTGTTTTATCAGGCAGCCGTGACCCTGGGAGACAAAAGGCTATTAAAAGAACACCGTGGATTTTTAGTCTATAAGAGTCTGACGGTCAGGACTCATTTGATGAATAAAAACCCTTTTTTTTATCGTGGTAAAATCATCAAATGAGTCCTCCTACCCCGGGCAGGGCGGGAGGGACTGTCAGACTTGTACTGGCTAAAATCCACGGTGTCCTTTAGTAGCCTGTTATGTTCCGGGGTCACAGTAAAGAAATAATCCCGCGACCGGCAGGCTTTGGCCCTCTGAGACCCCGTCATGTCCGTGGGACACAACGCGCCGTCGACTCGGGCATGGTCCATGGTCGGGCAGCGAGTTGCCCTTTACTCGCTGCCCGCATGCCCGCGCCTACGGTGGCCGTTGATAGTCCTGCGACGTCCGTCGCAGTGGTGGAAGGTGGAGGCATGAATAAAAACCCTTGAAGGCATTTTCCGAAAATCCATCGTTTAAACATCCGATTTTAATTTAATTTTCTGCGGAATTATTTCAACCCGTACACATATAAACCCCTTCTATTAAAATATGGAGCTTTCAATGCTCATTTTGTTTCGTTGGCTCGTCATTTACCACCTCGCCGGTTTCGCTACGATTTTACAGTAACGTCCCCTGTCTAGCCTCCCTGATGAGTTCTATATAGATTTGCATTAATTTATTTAATTAAGTAATGTGTTTGGTTTTTAGGGTTGTATTTTGACAAGAATTAATTTGGAAATCGTGTCATGTTTACTTGTTTGTCTCTTGTCTGTTCTTATTAAGTATTTTTTAATTGTGAGAGTCTACTGGTCGGAGCTTCGAGTTCCAAGTCTTACAAAATTTTGTTGGTTTTATCTATTTAAAATTCTTCAGTCAGCTACTGTGTATAGATTCCTGCCAGGTTGATGCAAACGTTTAGATGTTTTGACGGGTGTTTGTAACTCAAGTATGTCAGAATGGCTAAATGGATCTTGTTCAAAATCAAAATCAAATATTTTTATTTCACACAGGCCCATGAGGGCACTTATAAAACGTCGACAACAAGTGCTCGGTTCAGGTTGGTCGATTCCATGCAGAAGAACCGGCAAGAAACGCCATGGTTACTCTTTTAAAATGTGGTATAGTTTCACAAACTTATTGTTACAATTTTGAATAGGTAAGGTAGGTACGTTTTTGTTGCTCCAAAATAGATAGTCTGGAATAACACATAAAACACTTTTTATCCGGGTAATACAAACCCAATAATTTCGAATTAAACGCAGACAAAGCCTCGTGCAACAGGTAGTCAATCGTATAAACAAAGCCGACCTCATTATACCTACAATACGCTTTACAGAAAAAAAAAAAAAACTTACACGGTTATTCCAATTTCTCTTAGCATGCACCTGCATTTCCTTTAACTCAGTCATAGTATGAAGGCTGCCAGACTCAAACAAGAACTTGCAAACTTTAATTGCAATTTAACAAGCGCTCTGAAAATTCCAGCTCAGTTTAGTGAAATCTATTACTCAGTTGCCATGGTAACCCTCAGGTAATCCCGGTTTAATTGGCTGCTACAGGCACGTAGGACTGACTTTAACCAAGTTTAACGTGGTGTCTGTCAGTAGAAGTGAGTGGCGATGGAAATGGATTGACGTGAAATTTTGCTGTCCGATTCGTGTTTTGATACTCAGAGCTAGCGGCTAAATAATACGAGCCACGCAGGCTGAACTTCCTGACTAAGGCAGTGGTCCGACCGGCGGCGAGAAAACGAGTAACTATGCGTGATTTTTTTTCTCAAAAGACGCAAATTGAATGTACATTCCGTGTAAACGAAAGCGATGCGTGTGTGTATAGTGATTAATAGTTGCTCTCTGGCTGTTCACACTGCCGGCGCCAACTCGCTTTTCTAGTTTTGTCGCTGAGCGATGAGCTTTCAAAAATAAACTCTCTCAGCGATACTCGTTCAGCGATGCTCGCTCGGCTCGCTTGATCATTTCTTTTACAGAGCTTGACTGAGCGACCGCGGGCGAGTGGCGCGAGTTATCGCTCGTCGCACTTGCACATCGGCGACAAAACTACCTACGAGTATCTAAACTACACTCGCGTCCAGCTGATCGACAACTCTTTCATAATTTCTAGTTCTACTCGTTCATCGGTAGGCGGTCGGACCACTGCCTAAGCTGCTATTGTCTACTTTGGTCTGTGGTTGAGTGACCAACTAATATAGCGAGTTTCATTCATGACTTGGAGAGCAAGTAAAGCCGTTGGTCCCGGTTGTCATTCGTAGGTCGTCGTTACTGTTAGTCGAAAGCCTGAAAGTCGAATTTCCAAGAATTGTCAGGGGTAATTTAAATTTCCTAATTACTGGTTTGTGGCTAAGAGTTTGTGACTAATAAGAGAGTGATGACTATGAATGTTGATGGATGGAGAGGAAAACTAAGGCCAAAGAAAAGTTGGACGGATTGTTTACGAAATGATATGAAGGAAAAAGGAGTAAATGATACTATGACGGCTAATAGGGGAGAATGGACGAAAAAGACGTGTTGAGCCAACCCCAAATAAAAGGGATAAGGTTAGGAATATGATAAATTACTTGTATGTGGATGTGAAGGTCAGGTTAGCAGTCGAGTCATGTTAAATACAGATACTTGTCTGCACCCAGTTTGACTGGAAGCCAACCCCAAAATTATTTGTAAAAGACCAGGAAGATGACGATTAATGTTTTGATATTCCAAGAAGGAGTTCCGTCTCCAGAGGTAGAAACTACTTTTCTCTAGCACGACGTATGAGTCTAAACCCTGGCACAATATATTTTTGTCAACGCATGTATACTTTCTTAGTTTATCTTGGAATGTCACTGACACCAGTGCAGGAAAATATTATGAGTAAACCTTGACTTATACAATCAATATTAAGTCTAAGGTCTACGAGATTCGCAGAAGCGGCTTAATTACTCTGAAACCAGAGCGTAGCCACAGCTTCATACAAAAAAGGAAAAAACGAGAGGTGGATTATAAAAGAGGTAGGTAAGTTAACAGGTTTTTTAAAAGGAGCTTAAACTTTACTAACAAATTAGTTTCTATGTCAGTGGCTTCACGTACTACAATTCGAAAATTATATTATCCTAGGAAAAAAATGCCATAAAAAATCCTATGTATCCTATATCCTATGTGTTAATCCAGTCCTAACTACTTGTGCCCCAAATCCATTCAGTCGTTTTCTGTAAAAGAGTAACAAACATAAGCACATCTTCACAAACTTTTGCATTTACAATATTATTAAGATTAACGGGAAAAAGATGAGGCTGGTGCAAGACCGTGAAGTTTGGCATAAACAAAGAGAGGCCTATACCCCGCAGTGGGTGAAGACGGGCTGTAGATGATGATGATGAGCGGAAAAAGGCATGAAAACGTTGGAAAAATAATGAAGAAGCCTTTTTCTCAGTAGTTGGATGGAACATCACAAACTCACTATTTTCTTTCATTCAATTCTACTTTAAAACCACGCCACAACATACATAATATTCCACAGGTACAGTGCAATATGCATGCACTTTATCTTTGAGTTAAAATTTATACTCTGTTGCCATGGTAACCCGCAGGTAATCCGGATTTAATTGGCTGGTACAGGCACGTAGATCTGTGTTTAACACGATTTGTAGGGCTGTCAGTATGCATGACAATGGTTTTAATGTGGATTTTACCAAATACTGTGCTGATATGAACGATGTTACTAGCAAGTTTATACAGATTAAGGCTGCGTTTCCACCGGAGATGTGCGATGGAAATGTGCCTACGAGGATGTGTAGCGGAGCTCTGAAAATGCGCATTAATGTGTGATGCGAGGAGGCGTTGCGTAGCTGTGAAATGTGTCGACGAGGGTGCGATGTAGTAGGAGCGGAGAAACAACACTTCCCTCGCAACACATACCTCGCACACATCCCTCGTACACATCTTTCGTACACATTCCTCGCTTGTTTTGTATGCGCAAAAATCTAGCACCGCTGAGCCGCTTCCACCAGAGCTGTGCTGACCGAGGCGAGGTACATGAAGCAATTCTATTGCTTCTTTACAAACACATACCTCGGTACGCATCCTCACACATCTCTGGTGGGACGCAACCTTACACAGAATTAATAAACTTTAATAACCTAATAGGTGTTTATAAAATAGTGTTAAACTAGGTAATACGACCTCGTATGGGTTCTGTTGTTCAACATGGCTCTTGGCTTTGGCCATAATATACGCTGCATTGGTTTCCGAGCTGTTACTTTGAATGCGAAAATGACGTGGTCTCTTGTCAACTGGCGTATTACCTAGTAACAAGGGGTAAAGTTCCTCGATACTTAATTGAAAATGGGGGTGCTTGTGACCAGAGGGATAGTGTCTTTTGGGCTTTCTGCGTAACAGTTAACACTGGTTTTTCCATGTTAACATGCGAAGCACTTTTATTGCTCAATGTAGATTTTGGTTTTAGTTCTTCCATACACTGCCTTAAAGTTGTGGCTTGTTGGCTTTTTGTTGTCAATTTAATTAATGTGCTATCCATCTTAAAGGTAAATATCTTAAAGGCAAATGATTAAATTGTGAATCTAACTGCTGTGATTAATCTTAATTGTTAATTGTAAAATTAGTATGTTAAACACGGTGTTAAAACAAAGACAGTCAACATTTTTTTTTTTTTTTTAGCGTGGTAAAATCATCAAATGAGTCCTCCAACCCCGGGCAGGGCGGGAGGGACTGTCAGACTTCTACTGACTAAAATCCACGGTGTCCTTCATAGCCTGTTACGTTCCGGGGTTACGGTAAGGGAATAATCCCGCGACCCCGGCAGGCTTTGGCCCTCTGAGAGGGGGGCCCCGTCATTATGCTGACGCTCTTTGAGGCGCGCGTGGGACACAACGCGCCGTCGACCCGGGCATGGTCCTTGGTCGGGCAGCGAGTTGCCCTTTACTCGCTGCCCGCATGCCCGCGCCTACGGTGGCCGGAGATCGTCGCGCGACGTCCGTCGCCGTGGGCGTCCTACACCGCGGTTGGGAAATACAGTCAACATAATAACCTCTATAATGAACACACTTATAAAGATACATTCACGTAGATGAAAGAAGTTTTTTTTTAAGATATGCAAATAGCACTGTTATTTGATGACATTTAGGCCAGTAACATCCAAAAACTTCACCAGATAAAACCGCCGTCGTTGTCGTAAAATCGTCTCAAAGAAGGTGAAGATTACTTCTTATGAAATTCCATCAATATTCGAGTAGAAATTTTTAGCAACCCTAAAAAGAAGTACGTTTCACATCGTTACGGAGCTATATAAAATGAATAAATGATAACTCCGGAGTTCTTTCTTAAGCTTAAGTTGTAAAAACTTTTATACAGATTTGAATTTGACAGAATAAAAATGTGACTTGAATGTTTTGGTCTTTTTCTCTTTTTCTTATTCACAACTCTCCTGGTGGAAATAAATTTTAATCTTTTTGTCAATAAGACTAAAATTTCTATAGTTTTGTATGATTGAATTACTTAGAGGTAATTTAGGCTGATACTTTACTCACTGACTCAACTCAAGTCAAGTTCGACACGCTTTAAATTCACCCCAGACATTTTGGCAGTTATCAACTCTGTCTTCCGCATCCAATCTGACATTGACAGTTATTAACGAAACGTAGAATAATTTTGAGTAACATCTGTCTTTGGATATATACGAGTATGCAATGTGCACATGTGGATTCCAAAAAAATAGGCCACTAAAAGCGATCGAAGGAGCTTCACTCAGAGTTTCCTTACGAGATAAAATTCAAAAAGGCAACAAATAAGAGACTAACATAAGTTGGATCAACAACATCGTGAGAGTTGCTATCAACTGCTGGATGCAAGTGGCGGATTATTGCTCGACGTGGTGGTCTAAGGACAAAGGCTTTATTCAGCAGGGATGCTGTCCGATTTGATTCTAATGATGGTGATAATACTGGACAAATGTTGGTGGAATGTGACCTACTCCCTCAGGAGACATTTGTCACTCCTATTAAAGGAAGTTGGTTATCGACATCAGCCTATATTGTTCCCACTGCTGGAACACAGGTCTCCTCTCTTGTGAGAGGGAGTGGGCCATAATCCACCATGCGGGCTCGTACTGAGCCCGCATGGTGGATTATGGCCCACTCCCTCAACAGGTTAGCAAATGTCATATGTCATCGAATTTTTGCTTCTATGACATGCAGGTTTCCTCACGATGTTTTCCTTCACCGTTTTGAGAGCAGTGGTTATGAAATAAATTACACAAAGTAATGCGCCTGGCTGTATACCCATGACCTACAACTCGTAATTCGGGACCGATACCACTGGGCCACCACTGCTCTTAAACTTGATCATTCCTTGCTTATATTAAAATATCCTATGTGTAAGATCCAATAAACAAACAAAAACAGCGTTATCTCCCCGAAAAGAGGACGCTTTATTTCCTTTCAAAGTAAACCTTTTTCCGGAATTAAGATTTGTTCAGCACCACGAATGTTTACAGGACGCAAACAGACTTGAAACAACTGTTTCTGCGCGAGCAACAAAAATATTTGTTCGGAAGCCATATATCAGCAAAGAAAAAAAAGAGGTCTTAGACATCTCCTTTGAAAGTTAATATCCGCAGAATTCTAGGTAAATTGTGAAAAAGAAGGACTTGGAGTTCTGAATACGTATCATCAGCTTATGACGTAACCTTAGCTGGGACAGTTACTTTTTCTCTGTAAGAGGGAGGCCCACGCTGGGTCCGCGAAGTATCATGCCTATCACCGCGTGGACTCAGCGAGGGGTGTGAATGAAGTCTTCGAGATCTCAATGTTTTTCTAACTTTCTTTCTATGTGCGTGTAAGAATGTTGAACATCACTCGTCTTTGGCATGGCTTTTTTCCTTGACCTTAGTCGAGGTTAGGAGTCAATAAGACAAGGTCAACGATGACACAAGCTTACCCAGAAAAAACCTGTTCACTCTAACTTTGAAGAGATTGGGGTTGTATGTGTTCGCAAACACAGACGCAGTCACAAAGTTCTATTCCTTCGCAGTCCGCATTACAAAAGACATTTGGATATTCTTAGTGCGAATTGGTGGTATAGCAATAAGGTAAGGATGGTAATTTGCTGTGCGATGATAGAAGGGGGCTAACTGAATTTCTTCTGGCCTCTCATTGTCCCACTTTATACAGATGATTCGTGAGCATTCATCACTTCACACATACATGTAAACACTCACGCCATTTTCCCAATGAGTGTAGGCAGAAACTATTGTACGCGCCCCGCCTGCTATGATTTCTAAATAATCTTGGCCTTCTTACATGTTCATACAGTCATCTGATCAAAAAGGATGGCTGTGAGTTCTACGCCCCCGACTTTTTTGAAAAACGTCACCAATAAGGGTCAGTGTCTTTCTAAGGCATCAAATAACTCCATTTGCTCTTGCTCAACAATGATAACCAATTTTAAACTTAACAGACATAAGATTACATTACATTTAAGGCAAATTTTCCTCGCGATATTTTCCTCCAGCTGTATCTTCTACGTATTGTTCGAAATTAGACTTATCTAGCGCAAAATCTTTACAACAAAACAATGTTATACAAAGATGGATGGTTTCAAATAACACGGTAGCTGCAAGTATAAAGCAGATAGTCTACAGAAGGTTTGTTCTAAAAACATAATAATAGGTAAATTATTTATATTTATGTCTATTATAGAAACATGTTCCCACGGTCATAAAGAGTGTGTATATGGCGATCTGGTGACTTACCACGAACTCTTAACGCGATCCAGTTTAGGGTGTGGAAAAGAGATGGCGCTAGACGACTTGTATAGCTCTATCTCTTTCCCACAGCCTAAACTGTAAGAGGTCTCAGGTGACCTGCCATGATGTCTTAAAGCGAGACTTATTCTAGGTGTGGGAACGAGGTGGCGCTAGATGATTTGTATATCTCTGTCTCCTTTCCACGCTGGATTTAACTCTTGCTTTATGCCGTCCTGCGGAAAATTCGTGGTACTACATTTTATGCAATATTTTGATTTACTAACATAGACACTAGGGCCGCATTTGTTTTGCTGCACTTTTATTGTAGCCCGAAAACGTGGACTAAAGTTACAACCAGGATAATCTTCGGAATAACCATACATTTTTATGGATTAACTTTGGCGTAACTTTTCTTCTCGTTTTATTAATAAGGGGGTTATAGTGCACCCGTTGCCTTTTTTAATCGTGGTAAAATAAAAACCACGTTAATCCTTCAAATGCTCATAGCGTTCCAGGGTCATGGTTACTTGATGAGACAGTACCGCGACCCCGGCAGGCTTTGGCCCTCTAAGGGGGGCCTCGTCAGATTACTGACAACGCGCCGTCGACCCGGGCATGATTGATGTTCGGACGGCAAGTCACCTGTTCGGCGCTCGTTACCTGCAGTTGACCTTCTGTATCTATTATTTTGTATGACAGGTAGAACGACGATAAGCCGTCACTTTTGTTAAATGTCACGTGGCCTGGGTTAGGCGTCACGCCGCGTTGAGAGCAGATCTGATTTAATAGCGCACGGGAACACGGGTTTAGATGATTATTGTTTGATATTTGTTGTTTGCATGGCGAGGGTTATGAGAATTATGGGAGTAAGGAGCTTTGGTACTGTAATTGAATCTGTGTTTGGATGTGTTGTGACTTGCTGAGTATGTAGATGATGAAAACTTTCAGAAGTTGAACTTTTTTTTTTACTTTTTTGCCACTGACTTCCGAAAGTAAAGTTATTTTGAATGTTTGTTTGTTTTAGAAGTTGTTTTTTTTTTTTTGCAAAAATATTTTATTATCACCCGTTTAAGTTGCAATATTCAACGCATTTAATGAAACGGAAGGAACCAAAAGCGAAGTATAATATAATATCGCTTCCAAACAAAAATGTAGTTTGATGCTAACAAACGTAAAAAAAAAAAACACTCCTTTTTTGAGCATTCGTAAAAAAAAAAACGATTTAATCGAGATACTCCTGCATTTGTCCTAAATTGTGCGGAAAGGACTGTCAGAACCATTACTTCAGTTAACTCTTTGCACTCTAGGATCGCGGTACCCTATCTAAATAGTGCCACGACACATAATAGGCATAATATTTTCAAATTACATTGTCATAACCTTCCTATATGTGGGTTTGCAAATGCCAGTCTTCGGAGCCAAGTTTCGGTTAAATCTATTTTAGAGAAAATCGATAAATGAACCAACAGCCGAACCTTAGCTTAAATACATTTCAAGGTTTGATCTTGAACACTGAAAATATACCAAGCTATTGACTTTTCAGCAGCCGAAAAAATTATGTTAAAATAAATACGTGATTAATTTAAAATCTCTGTTTAAATTATTTAAAATCACAGTTTTCGTGTGCAAAGCTTTAAATGAACCTCGCTCATTGAATTTTTAAATAGAATTATGTTTTAAAATGATTTTTCATTTTCACTTGATCAAATAACACAGATTCAGGCGCGAGTGTAACGTTAAAAGTTGAATTGAATTAGGTGTACAGTTTCTTTTAAGTTGGCTAACAGGGGGAAATCCAAATCCATAATGAGAATATATATGTATAAGAGATACGGAATTATCCACTATATAAAAATAAGTCGGGTTTTCCTTACTGACGATATAACTCCAGAACGCACGAACCGATTTCCACGGTTTTGCATTCGTTGGAAAGGTCTCGGGCTCCGTGAGGTTTATAGCAAAGAAAAAAACGAAGCCATCTGGTGGCGAAATTGAGTTCACCGGGTTTGCTAGTCACGGTATATAATTTTTGTTCAAGTATGAGTAGTTCATGGAAAGGAATGGCAATAAGCCAATTGAATGCAGCATCTTTAATTATTCACTTCATGCATGGACCATTGTTTAGGAAGAACACCGTTGCCTATTTCTTCTCAAGCCCTTGGTTCCGAAAGTTTTATCAACATCACTTATTTAGTGTATATTAGGTGTACTTTAATCAAAGTTAAATGGAAATAAACCTTCACAATATTTTAAACAATGAATCACATCCTAAAACCTGGTAATTTATTGTCAACATTATTTTGCATAGTTTTAGCAGGGTAAATAATATGCTAAGATACAAACAGTGGCTTTCAAATACACAATGTACGGATAAGAACTCGTCGACAATTTTGCTATGAACCCACTCAGGTCAAAATGGTTGAAGTTTCAAGTCAAGATAGTCACAACGTCTCTCAAGGCAGTTTGCCTTAAGAGTAAGTTGGCTAAGTTTTAGTAATAAAAGCCATAGTAGTTACCAGTCGGTAGTTACCCAAGGGTCTAGAGCTTTAGACTATTAGCAATCCCTTTTAAGCGTTACGTACTTCAACAGAGACTTAAAACAAACAGCGTCATTTGTGAATATAAAATCAATTTGTTTGATTAGGCTACATTCCATTTCGACACTGATTCGACAACTCAACAGAATACCATCGCAAAAGTGCCGTTTCGGCGCTATTTTTGATATTCTGTCCAAGCGGGGCAGTCCTGCAACGTGTGCAGGACTGCCCCGCTTGGGCAGAGCGCCGCCGGGTCCTCACGACGGCGATAGGCGGAGACCTCTCGCGCTCGGCGTTGGTCGAGGCCATGCTGAATTAATTTAATTAATCAAGTACCTCTTTGTACTCAAATCCATCCAAAGTTTGCTTTTAGCTATAAAACCACCCTTTGTGTCACCATTATTTATAGTTTCTACGTTTTTTTTCTACATTTAATTATTTCTATTCTAATGTTTATTGTGAGTGTTGAACATAATATAAAATGATATAGCCATTTCAGTCTAACAACCCATAGAAACAAAAGACTAATGGTAGCCATACACCATACTGCCTATTTGTCAATTCGGCATAAAACTGCCAATTTGATCAATAGAATTGAACGTGTATGGGGGTGGAATGCCAATTTGATAGGTCATCAAATCGTTTTTGACACAACGTCAAATCGGCAGCTGTGATGCCATCTTAGCAACTTCATAGATAGTTAGCTAATTTTATAAAGGTGCTAGAAAAAAAGCTAAAAAGTGTAACTTGTGGCTAAACTTTTTAGCTACTTTTCTACAGGGACGGTTAGGCCACGTTCACACGGCGATTATTTTCCCGTATACCGTACACGAGATTTTATCGAATAGAGTTGACCAGTTTTAGGACAACTTTGCACGGTACACGGTAAAATATTATATTTCTCAAACACGGGATTTTCCCGTATGAACGCCGTTTAAACTATTTTTAAGTTTTCATTTGTGAACTGTTATTACTGCTCTATTCGATAAAATCTTGTATACAGTATACGGGAAAATAATCGCCATGTGAACGTGGCCTTACCAGGAAAACTGAGGCTTTTCGCACATGGATCGCATGTACACTCGTAAAAAAAAGAGTTATTCATTTTATTTTAAACCAAAATACGATTGAAAACTTGAGAGGTGTCAAGGGACCACGAAAGCAAGTTAAAAAAAGGTTCATGCTATTTTCGACCTTATTGACATTTATGCAAACACCTGATTTTAATGAAGGAGCAATGTTAAAGAATGAGAATGTGAGAAAAACAAACTAAATGACAATGCCAGATCCTGCCCCACCTTTCAGCCCTTATTACAGGAAATATAAACTAATGAAAAATATTAAATGAAAATAAGACCCCTGATTACATAATTGTTATTCTGCAAAGGATGCTTTTAAAAAGTTAGTGATAAAAGGATTTCGAAAACCCAAAAACCTTTTCCTGTTTTCATCGCGGCCATGTGCGTTACGCATTATGCATACCTACACGCAGAGAAAATGACAAATGACACCTTTTAATGTGTTATTGTTCGGATTTAAATATGCAATATTCAGTTTTAATAAAACATTATTTTCAATAAGTGTGTTTAACGAAAATAATGTTTTTTTTTATATAAATCACATTATGAATATACACTCTTAAAAATATTTCACATTTGAGCATGAATGATTAGGTACAACGAAACGTCATTGACGCGAAAATACCTAATCAAAACATAGCCCTATCATAAAATCTGGACTGAGCACTTCAATTTACGTAGTACCCAAAAATGAACCGTAATCGCCACCGTTTAGGTTTTTTTTGATTTGCTATAATTAGCATGACGAAAGAGAAGAGCAACTTGGATGGCGCTTGTCCCTTCCCTCCTATTCCCAGAAAGTAGTATGGATAGAAACAGTAAAATATAACTCTTACCTGTTTTTTTTTTTTACGTGGCAAAATCATCGATTGAGTCCTCCAACCCCGGGCAGGGCGGGAGGGACTGTCAGACTTGTACTGACTAAAATATACGGTGTCCTTCGGCCCTTTTGTGTGCTGGAGTCGCGGTATACGTATGTCCCGCAACCCCGGCAGGACTGTGCCCTCTATAGGGGGGCCCCGTCACTATGCTGACGCTCCTTGAGGCGCGCGTGGGACACAACGCGCTGTCGAACCGGGCATGGTCCATGGTCGGGCAGCAAGTTGCCCTTTACTCGCCGCCCGCATGCCCGCGCCTACGGTGGCCGGAGATCGTCCCGCGACATCCGTCGCCGTGGGCGTCTACCACTGCGTCTCGGGCGGAGGGAGGACGGTATCCTCTCCCTCAAGCGGCCCGCCTCCTGCTTCGCGAGCATGACTGCTTCGCAGAAGGAGGCGACCGCCTCCCACTCCGTCTCGCCCCACAGCATGGTCGCAACCAATGCCGGGCGCGACAGGTCTCCGCCTATCGCCGCAGTGAGGACACGGCGGTGCTCCGCCCAAGATGGGCAGTCCTGCACCGTACACTCCACCGTGTCCTCCGGGCGATCCTCGCAGTGGTGACACCCGGGCAACTCTTACTTGTTAACCTTATTTACTTTTTCGGCTTTTAAATTGCTTTCAGGTTTATTTTTCAATATTCTTTTTTTTATTTTTGTTGTCGCCAATGTCTCTGATATTGTTGTGATAGACAGATCGATGCGCCGCGTAATGATAAATAATAATCGATGATACCATCTCGCATGACGAGAACCTTCTGAACTGAAAGCTGAGAAATATAAATAAATGAAATATCTCAACTTAGCACGCGCGGTTGTCGGAGTGGGAATGTGAGCTCGGCTATCATTGTGCCGATTTATCGTTACAGCCAATGGCCTGATGGCAAAGAGCCTCGACGAATACCTTTCAAGGCTCTCTCTAGGTAGTTGGATCAAGGGCCTGATTTTGAAGGCAGTGTTCCTAAATACGGCCCGAATTGTGAGGAGGTACCTGTTTCTGTAGCCCTAACCACCGGTAGTTTGGACCCCGCTCCCACACCGGCGGTCTACTGTTTTTACGTTTATAAATGTTTTTTTAAGAAATATTTAAAAACGTAATAACATGTATTTTGGTTACCTACCCTATTCATCATCATCATCATCATCTCATCAGCGGTAAGACGTCCACTGCTGAACATAGGCCTCCTTTGGACTTCTAGTAGGACCGGTTGTAAGCGGCCTGCATCCAGCGTGATCCTGTGGCCTTCATAAGATCGTCTGCTCACCTAGTGGGTGGACGTCCTACGCTGCGCTTGCCGGTGCGTGGTCTCCATTCGAGAACCTTACGGCCCCATCGGCCATCAGTTCTGCGAGCTATATTATGGCCTGCCCACTGCCATTTCAACTTGCTAATTCGTTGGGCTATGTCGGTTACTTTGGTTCGTCTACAAATCTCCTCATTTCTGAGGCATAAGTGCGCAGTCCATTTTGTATATTGTTTGTGTATTTTATCCTTGTGTCAAAATGTCACAACTGGCATTATGGACAAAGTCATTTGATTTTTGGGTGGCTATTGTGTTTGTTTTTTTACAAATTATAAATGTGTTTGAATTATCTTACAGCTTCCACCAACATCTGTAATCCGTCAAGATTGTTAGTATTGTATTGTGTGTGCTTTGTGGCTAGACCAGCATTGTGAAAATAGGGACGTGACGTTAACGTATGCTCGACATAGGTATCTAACCTAAATGTGATATTTTATCCAATTAAACAGAAACGGCAGGATTATAGACTTATAAAACATGATTTTACATAAAACTGATAAAGCACAAATAGAATGTTACATTTGGTATAGTTGGAAGCCAAATTTTATTTGGTGGGTCATAGCTCTAAGGAGCAACCGGCATTGTCTTTTTAAATGTCGATAAGGTCGAAAATCGCTTGCACCACTTTTTTTAACTTGCAATCCTTAAGCAAATGTTTTCCGACCTTCAAGCGATTTTAGACCTTATTGACAACGATGCAAACACCGGATTTTAATGAAGAAGCAATGTTAACGAATGAGAATGTGAGAAAAACAAACTAAATTTAAATGTCGATAAGGTCGAAAATCGCTTGCACCACTTTTTTTAACTTGCAATCCTTAAGCAAATGTTTTCCGACCTTCAAGCGATTTTCGACCTTATTGACAACGATGCAAACACCGGATTTTAATGAAGAAGCAATGTTAACGAATGAGAATGTGAGAAAAACAAACTAAATTTTTAATGTCGTTAAGGTCGAAAATCGCTTGCACCACTTTTTTTAACTTGCTATCCTTAAGCAAGTATTTTCCGACCTTCAAGCGATTTTCGACCTTATTGACAATGATGCAAACACCGGATTTTAATGAAGGAGCAATGTTAACGAATAAGAATGTGAGAAAAACAAACTAAATTTTTAATGTCGATAAGGTCGAAAATCGCTTGCACCACTTTTTTTAATCTAATTCGATAGTCTCATGATGAAATGAAAAGGTGCTAGAAATTGTAGCTGTCGTCACCGAATAATAGCCAGATCTAGTTGCTGAGTTGGCATCACTGGTGCAGATTTGAAGTTGTGACAAATCTATCGTATCGATAGGCAGGATGGTGTATGGTGTATATGGACGAACTGCCGATTTGAAACAATTGCAAGCGTTAAATCTATCGTATCGATAGGCAGGATGGTGTATGCCTACTATAACCCATAGAAATGTTCCAAACAATACAAATAAAAGAAGATTGCCCACTTAGTAGTAGGCAAACAATAAGAAAAACCGTATTAACACGGATAATGCAAGCGCCACTTAAGCCACTGACTGCTAACGTAAAAGCAATAGAATTAGGCTCCCAAAATTACTTCGTTAGTTGAATCTATTGTGCTTCTTATTTCCTTCTGATTAAAGTCTGTTTTCGTTCATTTGTTAAGGATATACTAAACGTATGTATAGTCGTATGTAAGCTATTAATTACTACCTCTTATTTGTAAGAGATTGTTGATTAATGTTTGTGTGTATACTCGGTGTAAGAGACAAGGGCAAGCAAAAATAGATGTTTTGTTTTCTATTTGACAGGTTTTTAATATTTGAAACCCGGTCAAATATGAAGTCAACACGAGTGAAAAAAAAATGTAAATGATAGATACTTAGTATCTAATTTAATCGTAGATATCGAAAAATAAACAAAAAACAAAGTTGAACACTTTTCTTTTGTTTATTATTTTCAAAGAGTAGATTAGGTAGAGGTGCTACGTGTACCCTTTTTTTTTTTAAAAAAAGAGTGAATTTAAAAAACACGTACGTTGGACTAAACGTTATTGCAAAAAAAAAAGTATTAGCATAGTTCCTACCTACCAATAACGATTCCTACGTGTATTGTATTTAAAATTTACTTCAAACATCTTTTAAAAACTTCAAAGAAGAAAAAGATATAAACGAAGGCGAACCTTTAACTATCCCTACGTGACCAACCGAACTTACAGCTAATACAGTAGAAAAATAAGGTCACAAGGAAATCTTTCCCGAAGATACATTGACAACTTCTACAGGCAGCCGCACGTCCCCACTTAACTATATTATACTGTATGAAGGATTAGTTGATACTTTGGCTTAATCAGATAATCATTTGAGCAGGTAACGTTTCATTAGTCGTGATGGCCCAGTTATTGGAGCAGTGGTGGCCCAGTAGTATCGGCCGCGACTTACGAGTTGTAGGTCGTCGGTTCGAACCCAGCCTAGCGCATTACTTTGTTTAATTTATTTCATCACCACTGTCCTCAAAACGGTGAAGCAAAACATCGTGAGGAAACCGGCATGTCTTAGAACCAAAAATTCGAAGATATGTGTCATCCACCAACCCGCACTGCGCCCGCGTAGTGGATTATGGCCCACTCCCTTTCAGAGAGAAGAGGCCTGTGTTCCAACAGTTGGAACATTTATAGGCTGATGATGATGATGATGGTGATGGCCCAGTGGTGCTTGCCTTTCATTTACGTGGTTGTGTAAGTTCTACTCGGGCAAGTATCAATGTGTCTTTTTTATGAGAATACACAATTAAACGAGCGCATTGTGAAACGGATACAATAGATATTACAACATTTTTGAACGAAAATATTTCACCCATACACCAGTCTACAATAATAGCAGCACATGAATATTTTCGTTCCCATTTTTTAATATAAAATTGTTATTAAAGTCCATTTCAAACTGAATCATTTTCATTACGTATTTCCCATACTTTCTAAGTTTTTTTGGGTGCTATCACTGACGTCATCATCATCATCATCATAAGCCAGTAGACGTGCACTTCTGGACATAGGTAGGAATCCCCATTTTATCACCACGTCGAAAGACTGTTCGCCACTTATATCCACCTGATTCCTACGTCTCTCACGATGTCATCGGTCCACCTAGTGGGAGGCCTGACTTAATTGTAAGTAGAGTGTGCAATTACAGAGGCGCGGGGCTTGCAGCGGGTGTGGGTGGCGGGTCACGAAATAGACTAGATTTCAGCTCAAACCGCCCAGCCCGCACTTGGTGCACCTTAGTTAAAAACTATGTGTTTGCGTTACCCGCCAGCGGATTCCGCTGCCCGCCCCGTTGCCTCTCTAATTGCACACATAAATCGTTAGTGGAAAACTACCAGGAGTTATAAAAATAAATAAGCCAGAGTCTGAGTCGCCTGTGAGAGGCAGAACATAAAGTGACAGATTTGACTAAGAACTCGTATAGCGCACTTCCTTACCTACCCGCAGCGGACCTTATAGACAAACTAATTTTCAAAGCAAAAGCGAAACACTAAGCTTTTATTGAATTAAGATTGCTGTTTGGTGACAAGGCGAGCTCTGATCAAATATTTAATATTCGTATTCCTTAACGAACGCTTTAGATTATTAAATCAACTTGTTTGTACTAACTGGCTCTATAAATGGGGATATTTTGATCGGAGAGTTAAGAATTAAATTATGATGGAGGCAAGGTAAGATCGATAGGGAAATATGACTTTATTAATGAACAGTTAGTACCTAAATTCGCTTGTTAATTAAATAGTTTAAAAGGTTGCAGATTCTTGAAAATAATTAACAGTAGGAGCACACTCCAGTTTCGTAAGTGTTCATTGACTATCTTGGTGAATTTTCCCAAAATTTTCTACATAATAATACGAGTATTAAACTTGTGCCGACAGTAGCGAACTGAAAAAAAATGGAATTCAGACGACTTTGTATTGCACTATGTAAAGATATTACATGATTTTAACGCCATTGAAGGACGCTAATTTCGTAGAAAATATTCAATTTATAATTTCGAACCTAGCATGGCTCATTTCTTTGTGTGATTTATTTCATCACCACTGCCCTCAAAACGGTGAAGACATTGTGAGGAAACCGGCATGTCCTAGAACCAAAAAAAAAATCGAAGACATGTGACATCCACCAACCCGCACCGGGCCCGCGTGGTGGATTATGGCCTTCTCCCTCTCACAGAGAGAAGGCCTGTGTCTCAGCAGAGGGAACATTATAGGCTGATGGTGATGATTCAATTAAGAGTTTTCAATTGAGAGAATCCATTGAAATGAGGATGAAATGTATACCTAGTCCAGGCCTTTAGAGATTAGCAGCTAGACTATACACATGCCATCAAGTCAACGTATCCAAAACTTAAATGCTTATCGAATATGAACCTTCTACTTTTGAGATTTAGGTGAAAACCTTTTATCTATATCAAAAAAAGATAGACTGCCTAACCCTTCCAGGGTTCCTGATATTATTCGTTGAATGTGGTTTTTCGTCCTTAATTTTTCTATGAGAAACCTTTCATAACTTTACTTTTTTTACTTCCAACATTGATAACTAAAGTGACTTCAAAATATATTGGAATAATTTGTGATTGTGTATAAGTGATTTTAAATGTTTGTTAACGCGCTCAAGATGCAGGAGAATTCCTAGGGTGGGGCAGGTTTTTATGAAAGTTTTTTTTTTTTTTGTTATATGGTGTGCCCTAATAAGGTAACATCATAAAAATATAATCTAGCTTACTAAAGCTAATGAGTAATTCTATTTTGACTTAATTTGCTAAGGAGACTAAACCTAAGAATGTGTCCATTAACACTTTTCTTATTGTCTCTATTAAGGGGAAGACACTTTGTTCTTGTGTTCTTTATAGGTAGCACTCACTTCACTACATTACACTAACACTTCACTAAATTAACTTGAATAGTTTTGTCCTTTTTACCCGACTGCGCGACGCAAAGGAGGGTAATGTGTTTATCAGTCTATGTACATTATGTATGTATGTTTTTTTCTATGTGGCGTTCTAGACACCAAATGCGTAGGCCGATCTTGATAATTTTTACGTCAATCGATTCGTCTTAACCTTGCGAGTGTCACTAAAGACATGACAGTAATCAAAATTCACCACAGGGACAACCAGACGCCATATTGTCAAAATGAATAAAAAAATGTCGATGAACTATGTCATGTGGGGTATCGTTGAATAGGTATTTTCTATAGGGTCCCTTTATCATATTTCATTTTGAATAATAGTTTAGGATAAATAACGATTTAAAGTTGTTTAACAAAACAAGAATTCTCTGAATAGTAAATAAAAAGTATGAAATAAAAAAAAAAAAAAAACGAAAAACAAAAAACCCGACTGCGTTAAATAAAACTAAAAAGAAAGAAACAAGCCCAGTAGTTAAGAATTCACTCATTCACACTCACAGTTGGGGCCCGTTGGGAAGATTTGATTGGTATAATTTTAAGTCTTCTCACTATGTCCGTGTTGTCGAGGACATAATGACAGATTTTCTCGTATCTACATCTCTCTGCTTAAATGTATAGATAAGATATAATGCTCTAAAATTATCCCACATTAATGTAACTCGCACTTGCGACCACTGGTGATCCCAGTCTAAACACCAAACATCTAATTACAAACTTCCTAACGATTTTCAGTATTACAGCACTAATTGAAGCAACTAGTTAGTCATAACTACAGTTACCACTTTACCAGTTACCATTTTGCTTCATAATATTATCAATTATTTACAGCTGTGGCGTTTAACTAACATCGAAACCACGCACTAGCGTGGTTTAGTACTATAAGCATTTTGTTTGCATAACGCCACTTGAAATTTTAGGAGCGATAAACATGCAGTACTTACCTATTTATCTGTAGATATAAGAAAGTTGTAACAGGCTGATTTTTTGTTTTTTTAAGCGTCTCTTGCGTGGCCTACCATGACCTCGCCTAAAACCCCCTCTACACGATCAGACCCGACCGCCTGAGAAGAGGTGACCTTGGTCCGGAGGGTGTGAAAATCCACCGTGTAGACGTTGGTCGGGCGACCAAATATGGGCGGAGTCAATTGACCTTTGGATGACCTTGGTCGGGAGCGCATCCGTCCCGACAGGCTGCGTCCGGACCCGACCGTCAGCCGACAGCGATCCAGTCGGTTGGGTACTGTTGACGCGACCAAGGTCACTTCTGTCGGCGTCTGGGTCTGATCGTGTAGAAGTGGTTTGTTTTTTTTTTTTTTTTTTTACGTGTTAAAATCATCAAATGAGTCCTCCAACCCCGGGCAGGGCGGGAGGGACTGTCAGACTTGTACTGACTAAAATCCACGGTGTCCTTCAGTAGCCCTTTGTGTGCCGGAGTCGCGGTATACGTATGTCCCGCAACCCCGGCAGGATGTGGCCCTCTATAGGGGGGCCCCGTCACTATGCTGACGCTCCTTGAGGCGCGCGTGGGACACAACGCGCCGTCGACCCGGGCATGGTTCTTGGTCGGGCAGCGAGTAGCCCTTTACTCGCCGCCCGCATGCCCGCGCCTACGGTGGCCGGAGATCGTCCCACGACATCCGTCGCCGTGGGCGTCTACCACTGCGTCTCGGGCGGAGGGAGGACGGTATCCTCTCCCTCAAGCGGCCCGCCTCCTCCTTCGCGAGCATGACTGCTTTGCAGAAGGAGGCGATCGCCTCCCACTCCGTCTCGCCCCGCAGCATGGCCGCAACCAATGCCGGGCGCGAGAGGTCTCCGCCTATCGCCGCAGTGAGGACACGGCGGTGCTCCGCCCAAGCTGGGCAGTCCTGCACCGTATGCTCCACCGTGTCCTCCGGGCGATCCTCGCAGTGGTGACACCTGGGCGTTTCCTCCTTTTTTATCATGCACAGGTACCTCCCGAAGGTGCCATGTCCGGTGAGGACCTGTGTCATGCGGTAGGTAAGGACGCCGTGGGACCTATCCAGCCACTCCTCAAAGAGGGGTCTTACAGCCGCGATTGCGGCTAGCCCGAGTGGTTTGGTTTTAGTAATGGTAATAAAAATAACTTAAAAAATTGAGTTTATAAAAAAAATCGAACATGCATTCCTTCACCGATCATGTAACCTTATGATCGTAACATTTACACGTACGTCTATTTATATCTATATAAGAAACTTTTCTATTCCTACCTACATCATAAGTTTACACCCACATTCATAACAATAATGAACACGGCCATTTTACTCAAACTTTTACCATTTCATGACGTCAAAAGAGAAAAGTTTTCCCCTTTATGCAGCTGTTGCACTAACATGTCCAACACGTCGAGCCATGTTCAAAACATTAGCCATTTAGCCACGTAGCCGTGTAGCCATTTAGCTACGCAAACACGTTTAAAATTTATCAAACAGACATGTCCCTTTTACGGCGTTCTCCCTTGGTGAAAACGTGGTATACTATCAATATTAAAGGGGTAATGCCTTGGCTGGATGGCGTTGAAGGTGATAATTTAATGTGAGTAGATGTGTTCATTTTCATAGCGATGACTTTGACGTTGTGTGAAATTGGGCGGAGAAAATTGTACAAAATAATAATAATAATAATCTTTATTTCGGTAATAGTAGACATAACGATCGCTTGTGATTGGAGCCTCCTTTTAGGTAAACAATACCTGTAGTAGGAGACTCCGCTCTTCCATAACTTAAGGTGCTTAAAGTAGATCTAATTTACCATTTTTTTTTTTTTCTATTTTTAAATCTAATGATCATACATGTACCTAAAACTAAATGAAAATGTTTTGTGTGTGATTGTGTGTATGAGTAAGCGTTGTGGGGGTATGATTATGCGTTTGTGTGCGTGTGTGTATATATGTGTGACTGTGTATGTTATATTATGTGCAATAGGAGTGACTCAGTGTCTTCATAAGTAAGGTTTTTAATCCAACTTTATAATGTACTTTTAGCACAAAAGGAAGAGTGGATGGATGGATAGATAGATGCTTGCGCAGCAGTTGGGCAATAGTTTAAAAAGGATCATCATCCTCAGGACGTTAATCCCGGTTGCTTCCTTGGCTTCCACCTCGGTGCCCGGGGTCCGCCTTCCTACCTAAACGCCTCCATTTCGCACGGTCTTGTGCATCCCTTGCCGTGAGCCCATTAGCACGTATATCGTCCCTTACGACGTCCAGCCAACGTTTCTTCGGCCTTCCTCGTTGCCCTGGCCCCAGCGGTGGCGGCATGGCAAGGCATTTGTTTCCCACGTAATCTGCCGGTTTTCGTAAAACGTGGCCATACCAGCGTAGGCGACTTTCTTGCAGTTTATCTGCTATGTCACGGACATGAAGGCTGCCGCGGACGCGGTCCTTCCGCGAGAATAGTAAGACACTTTAAAAAAGGATGTTTACAGTTTACTTTACTTTAAAGTTTAAAGTAAAGTAAACTGTAAACATTTAACAAAAGATAGGTACTTTCATTAATTTCTTTGACATAATCTGTTATATACTCTAGCCAAAACATAAGTGTATCTCATTCATTGTATTTAATTTACTTTTATGCATTGTAGTTATGTATTTATGACGAATTTGTGTATCAAGATTTACTTTACTAAGTACTATTAATTTATTAACAGTCGGTATAAGTGCATACGCGAAATAAAGTCCACGTATGCACAATTGAAATGTGACTGATCATGGACTTAATTTGCACCGTACAGTTCAGTTAAAACAATTTTATCATACGAAATTGATACTTTATCATTGGTAACGTTTAAACGCCTTTTTACAAGCATAATATAAAACAGAACAGTCAAAAAGAAATAGGTACATGCGATAATATGCCGACAAAGAACAAAACTGTCGAACCAATATGGTATAGCCACAAGTAATTACGTTTCCTATTGTTTAATACGAGCTCGATATTGGCACTAGTGCTTATCGTATTGTTGTCGTAAGATTAATCAGGAGTAGGGCTAATTGGACGGTAAATCAGTAGACCAAGTCACCGTCAATCTCAAGTAGAACCCTTAGAGCTCTAGTAGAGCCCTTTCTACGTGATTTAACAAGACATTCAAGGAATTTCTACTCAATTACTGGTTGATAGCTTCTTGAAATTACCTATAAAGAGGTTTTTACCCAGCAAAGATGTTCTAAATAGTCGGGTACGGTGATTAATGTCTTGAAGTTTTTTTAAAGATTTGAAACAGTTTTCACTTTTTGTACAAAACCAGCGTGACGACTCTTAATCCATAATAAGTACTAGTAATCATCCAGTAGCTTTATTTCGACTTTAATTCATAAAATGTTTAAGTGAGACCTTTAATAAGTTTTTATCGTCAAAGACTACATTAAAACACTTGAAAGACGAGTATTCCTCCACATTAGAACATTTTTCTCACCCTGATTTCCCTTGTATCTTAAGTGTTTTAACAAACAATTTAAACTAAAAACACCGTACCCGGAACAAACTACTAGATACCATACAAAATTTATTTAGTGCGGGAATCGACCCCAGAACACACTTAGATCAGAATGATCACTGAGGCAATCGTGTCATAAAACTAAATGAGATCATTATCCATAAACCGATGAAATAATGTTGCAATAGACTGCACTGTACCACAATGACCGCGATCACCTTTAAGGTCTCGACCAGGGTGTACGCTCAGTGACCGACGAGGTAGCGGGAATTAAATTAAAGTAAGAAAAAATGTTTGACTCACCAAAGGTATTTTTAGTTTATAAATTATCATGAACCTATTTTGTTTGTATAATACAAGTTAATTACATACAACCCTAATCTCTTCAAAGTTAGAGTGAACAGGCTTCTTCTGGTAAGCTCGCCCCACCGTCGACCTTGTCTTAGTCATTCCTGACCTAGACTAAGGTCAAGAGCAAACCCATCTCACATAAAAAAAACTTTACATTACAGTTGTTTACGTAACGAAACAGCAGAGTCTCCTAACACAAGGTTTACTTATTAAAACTAATAAAGTATTTTCATTTTCAAAACGCAAATTAAATAAATTAATAAAAAAACATAATATCACTTTTCGTGAGCCTCACTGGTAACAAATGGGAATATTTTTCCCGTTTGTTGCCAGTGGAGACAATTGGTATTTTATTACCCATTTGTTAACAGAGTGGTGACAAAGCTGGTGGGGACAAATGAGAATAAATGAGGGTTGCCTTTTTTTTACGAGGTAAAATCATCAAATGAGTCCTCCCACCCCACCACCACACTGTGTCCTCCGGGTGATCTTCGCAGTGGTGACACCCAGGCGTTTCCCCCTTTCGCATTAGACACAGGTACCTCCCGAAACTTCCGTGTCCGGTGAAGACCTGCGGCATGCGGTAAATCAGGACGCCGTGACTCCTATCCAGCCACTCCTCAAAGAGGGGTCTTACCGCCGCAATTGCGGCGTGCCCGATGAGGGGTGCCTTGGATGACTTCTTGAATTGAGAAGAAGCACTTCATCGAGAAAAGTGGAGGACAAATATATTATATGAAAAGGGGAGGACAAATAAATAGGCAAATCAAAAGAAAATGAAGATTTAAGCAACTGAAACCGCTTAAGTTTATCACTCTGTCCAAACACTAACGTCTTCACAAGTTTTATGCCCAGCTACATAAAACTGAAAAATCTGTTGTTCACGACACGTTTAGATTGAAAACTGTTTTAGAATGAAAATAATAAATCTTTTTTCTTCTTTGTTTTTCAATTAGATAGTCTTTACTTGAATTGACTATTATGACGACTAATTTGATTTGGTAATTAATCGCAGATTTCATTTTATTTATACGCCTTTAAATTACTTTCGGTGTTACTAGTGGTCGGCCAGTGGTTGGACTACATAATAATTATGAAATTTACAATTACTATTTTTTTCTATTTTTTCTAAACACTTTACCGACTTTTGTTAAAAAGTGAAAATCCTTTGTTTGAAGACAAATAAACGAAACAACTAATTGAAAAAAAAATTCTACCAAAAAGCTTTTTTCCAAAAAAAAATTACCTAATTTACGAAATGTATTTTCGACCTCAAAATCTTAGTATTTACTTTACTAGTGCCTCAGAGAGGTACGTTTCTTGTAGTAAATCTGCCAATAAAACCAGAAACTGTAACCACAAGACGTCATAAAACAACTGACTATCATATAAAAACATAACACAGTACATAGCAGCATAAAATGTGCAGTTTTTACGACATATCTGTCGGGACAGGCGCGTGGTAGCTTTTAGTGAAAACCTCAGTCGTAAAGTGGCAGATACATGGTCCTTATATGACTCACAGTAATAATTTGTTGCATTGAAATATTACCTTGAAGTTACAAGTCTTTTGTTTGAAAGTTTATGCAGTATAACTACGGTGAGGAAATGCTTTCAAAAGTTTAGTTTACTATCTCGTTATATTTTGGTATTATGCTGCTGAGCTATGAAAATATATTAAGTCGCCGGGTTGGATTTCTGGAAAAGTGTTTTTAGATTTTCCTCATGGGGAGTGTCAATGGGACAATAATAATACGACAATAAAAAAGAGAGAAAGTCAAAGAGGCAACGTCAATGGGGCAATGTCAATGAGACAATGTCAATTGGAAAATATCAAAGAGAAAAGTCAAAGTGGCTATGTCAATGAGACAATGTCAACGGGACAATGTCAATAGGACAATATCAAAGAGAGAAAGTCAAAGAGGCAAAGTGAATGGGGTAATGTCAATGGGGCAATGTCAATGAGACAATGTCAATAGGACAATTTCAAAGCGAGAAAGTCAAAGAGGCAACGTCAAGGGACAATATCAATAGAATAATGTCAATGGGACTCTGCCCATGGGACAATTCGAATGGGACAATGTCAATGGGACAATGCCAATGGAATAATGTCAATGGGATAACGCCAATGGGGCAATGTCAATGGGACAATGTCAGTGGGGCAATTTCAATGAGTCAATGTCAATGGGACAAGGTTAGTGGGACAATGTAGTGGTACAATGTCAATGGAATATTATTGTCAACAGGGTAATGTCAATCAAAAAACATCTGATAAAATGTCATTGAGACAATGACAATATCCCGAGGAGTTACAGTGTGAGTTAGGCACGCTTAAGTCAGTACAAATCTGACTGCCTTCCACTCTACCTAAAGCCATAGTGGTTTTTAGTTGTTTACAAACCCAAAAAATAAACATCGTGGTAAGTAACTGCAAATATTTGATTGAATTGCATAGAGAGCAAGCTAACGTAAAGTCGCGGGACTGTCTAAACAGGTAATCGCGACCCTGGTACGTGAAGGGCAATTGAAGGAACTAGCTGGAATTTAGTCAGTACGACACTGACTCTTGCTTCAGGTAAGCATCCACAGGTTGGCATTGTACGTATCGGCCGCATCGCATCAAACGGATTTCTGTATCGGCAGCGATCGGATTGCCGACGCAAGTATCAGCAATCGGATTGCCGATGCCACCTTCATTTGGATTTTTTTTGGTGATCGTACGTTCGGAAAATGTTTGTGAGAAAGGATAAAAGCGATGCAGAAATTGCAGGAGTTGTTATTGCTTGTTTTTTAGCAGAAGACGAATGCAAGAAAGTTACTTACTTACCTTTTCAGTACACCCAGAGTGGGAAAATTAATCTGATAAATGACTAAAATCAAAGGCTAGTAAAGTAATACCGAATTCTTGTCTGAATCGCATATTACAAAGCAAGCCAACACAAATCAGTCTCGGATTGAGTAACACTCGGAAACTCCCCTAAACGAGCAACGTAGTTCTCGGAATTTCCCTTATATATCAGATTTCAGCATTTATTCAGTTACACAGAACTCGGTCATAGACCCAAGTTCTATAAATGTATGTGGTATAACTTAGTCTCTGTCTGGAATATTAGTTTAGTATAACGTTTGAAAAGGTTTTGATATTTTTTAAGCACTAAGCAGCATTTTACCTTTTAATACTTTTTTTTCTTTTTTGTGTCAGGAAGTGCGACCATCTGTTGTCAGAGCTAATCAAACCGCCTCTGTGTGCGCCACAGGCCTCTGACATGGATTTGGACTTAATAATATTTATTATTTAAGTCCAGCAGGCATATTATGACGTCTTAAGACTATCGTCTACCGAGCTTTCGTCCATACAAAAAGAAAAAACGTTTTCCTCCCCCTAAATGTTATCCTATCTCAATGATTTTTTACAATGCATCTGACACAGTAAGAAACTAGGTTTATAGGTTTTCTTTTTTCCAAAATTTATAATAGTTTGAAAGTTACAGGTGCCTAAAAGTTACTATTTTATCACAAATTCTTCATTGAAGTAAAACCTTTGTATTTAAAAAACAAAGAAGTTTAAGAAAAAAAACAAAACCTACAAACCTAGAATATAATATGCTGAAACGATTGACACCAGAATCTAAGATATTGGTCGTGATTTAGTATGTGAAAAACGTTTTCTCCCGAGAGACAAATTTCATATAAAAAATACTTACATTCAGTCGCGAGTTGCAACGCTCTCTATCGCACGATCGGGGTTTTTTCAACGCGTGAGAGGGACAGTACGAGTTTTTCTAAATACCTATTTTTTGAAATGGCAGCAGCTATTCTATACTCTTAAAACCAGACTTGTTCCGGTGAGTGAAAGAAACAGAGCACACGTCACAGACAAATTTTTACCTCTATACAATATTAGTAAAGATAAAAATCTGCAAAAGGCTAGATTCCGAAATACCTATAATTATATTCTTCTTTTCCTGAGAAAAGCTCACTTCATCGCTTTTTATTGAAATTAGATAAAATTGCTCTATTTTCATGAAACGGTCATCTATATTTCTGAAATTACCGGTTTATTCAAGGGCTGATAAGATTCGCAGAAAATAGTACATTATGCAACGAGTGAATAAAGAGCGGATTTAAAGCGAGGGCCTTTTAAATGAATCAAGAGCAAACGAAGGATTTTAATGACTGAATCACGACCGCAGGGAGTGATTCATGATGATTCAGGCCCTCGATTTAAATCCGTTTTATTCACGAGTTACATACGATACTTTATACCATGACCACAAGAAAAATAATAATTAAGCGATAATAGATATGTATTTAACGAAGAATAAAAAGACAAAGGTGCGTTTACAAACATCTAAATTCACATACACAAACACCCAGATCCGAAACAAATAACTGTAGATCATACGAAAATTTGCTCCGTGCGGGAATCGAACCCACTGCACGCGACGAAGTAGTCCAATCGCTTGGTCACTAAGCCAACAAATTGACATTAAACTCGGAACAATGTTTTAAATTAAAAGTAACATGTTCCTAACAACACGGGGGCTGACGGGGGTGGACCGCAGCAATGTGTTCTAAATTCAAACACCAAAACAGTGAGAAAAAGAGCTTTTTACTCACTGTTTTCAGTGAGTAAAAAGCTCTTTTTCTCACTGTTTTTAAAGTGTAACTTTTTAAAGTGGGAATGGTATAATAGTACATTATGCAACGAGTGAATAAAGAGCGGATTTAAAGCGAGGGCCTTATAAATGAATCAAGAGCAAGCGAAGGATTTTAATGACTGAATCACGACCGCAGGGAGTGACTCATGATGATTGAATCACGAGCGAAGCGAGTGATTCAAGTATTTAAATCCTGAGCGACGCGAGTGATTCAGGCCCTCGATTTAAATCCGTTTTATTCACGAGTTACATACGATACTTTATACCATGACCACAAGAAAAATAATAATTAAGCGATAATAGATAGGTATTTAACGAAGAAAAAAAAGACAAAGGTGCGTTTACAAACATCTAAATTCACATACACAAACACCCAGATCCGAAACAAATAACTGTACACATAGATCATACGAAAATTTGCTCCGTGCGGGAATCGAACCCACTGCACGCGACGAAGTAGTCCAATCGCTCCGTCACTGCGCCAACAAATTGACATTAAACTCGGAACAATGATATAAATAAGAGTAACATTATCCTAACAACAGGGGGCTGACGGGGGTGGACCGCAGCAATGTGTTCTAAATTCAAATACCAAAACAGTGAGAAAAAGAGCTTTTTACTCACTGTTTTCAGTGAGTAAAAGTAACTTTTTAAAGTGGGAATGGTATAAATAATATTAAATTTTTGTTACTTTATGAGAATTGTGTCAAATGACGTTGGCGCAGTGGTTTTGTCGGATTGATGTTAATTCGCCACAAAGATATTCCCCTCGAAAAAAGTTTTGAGCCTGTTCTCCTAGTACTTTCTGTTCAGACTCGTTTTCAGTAATTTTGTGCTGGATTTTGTAATTTACTTATTCTGCTATCACCGTGCGGAAAAACAGGGTTTATATTAGGCATTTATTAATTTTTGAACGATAGGATTAAATTCAAAAGCGTTTTAGATTGTCTTACATCAATATTAGGAAGTTTCTTGTGGAAAATACACAATGGACCCGTGCAAACCGGGTATAACGAGCCACTAGTTTGTTATAAAATAAAACATATTGTACCGTTTGCATATTCTAAATATGTTTAAAGAAAGCTAAACAAACTAAAATAGCTCACTTTTCATGGAAACCAATTATAATATGAAAATGTATTGGTATTTGTTATGTACAATCGTCGAGAATTTACGAAGTTACTGTGACCCAATCTCCCATTCTACAACAATGGATGAAAATATTTTTATATTAAACGCATTAACGCATGCTAAATTTCAAAGATTTTCTGAAAAATAAACCGGGTAGGTCGATGAACCCGTGCGATACCGAGTTGGGCCACTAGTATATTATAAAATGAAACGTAATATACCGTTTGTATATTCTAAAGATGTTTATAGAAAGCTAAACTAACTAAAATAGCTCACTTTTCTTGAAAACCAAATATATTGCAATCGTCGGGAATATGTTCGAAATTACAGAACCGACGAACAATCGATGAAAACTGAAAACCTACTGACATAATTCCATTCTAAATTCAACTTTAGAACAATATACATACAGTTTAATATCTAAAGCCGCTATTTACCCAGAACACGACTAAGGCGCATAACAGTAATACCTAAAGTTTATCCGTTCTCGCATTAAACTTATTAAGACGTTACATGAACTTCTCGGTTAAGTTGTAGTCGACGACGACAAGTAGAAAGACTTTGAAACAACGTGGGACTTAGCTAAGTTAATTCTGGGGATAGAATAAGTATGTATAAATACTGTCGTGGTATTAATAAAGAGTGTTAAGAAACTTGCTTAATTGCATGACAAAAAAATGAGTAAAATTAATAAAACAATATTGCAAAAGAAAAAACACAGGACGTTGGTGACATTTTGTTTATTTGATTTACTTCTTTTGTCACTTTTTTTACGTGGTAAAATCACCAAATGAGTCCTCCCACCCAAGGTAAGAAGAGTGGGACTGTCAAACTTGTTTGACTAAAATCCACGGAGTTCTTCAATAGCCGGGGCCACTGTTAGCAGACACTTATTTACGTAATTATTCAACATAGTATCACGCCTTTGCCATCGAAAGAGGTACGTAGAAATGTTCAGTAGATCACTGCCTAGCGCAAAAAAATCGCATCATCAATCTACGATACTCAATACTCAATTATTTATTGCATTCCATATGTTACAAAGATGGTAAAAGACAAAAGTTTAAGATACAATATGGACCCTGTCGGGCACGCAAAATTTAGAAGAGAGGAAGAGGGCTGAATAGCAATTTAATCAGTTTAGGTAATCTTATTTTAAATTATAGGACATATATAATTGTGTATAGTTATATAATTATGTATATATTATTATGTTGGTGTATGTACATATGGGGAGCATAATATATATGTATTTATTTTAATGGTATGTGTAGATATATTATTTGTGTATGTCCTTCAATAGCCCTTTACGTTCCGCGGTCACGGTAATTCGTAAGTCCCGCGACCCCGGCAGGCTTTGGCCCTCCGTCATATTGTTGACACTCTTTGAGGCGCGCGTGGAACACAACGTTCCGTCGACCCACAGTAAAAAAGTTACTTCTTCTAGCTTCGGTTGAATATTACATTCCTTTATTTTTATGTTGTCAACTATTTCCGAAACTGAACATATTTTACATCATTTGGTGATTCTCCAAAAAAATCGTTTTTGTTTTGTAAAACAAAATCAGTAATTTTGGTGTAATAAAACTTACTTTAGTGTACAGAATACTTGGTCGTCGACTTCATAAGGGTGAACAAACTTATCAGGTTACCTTGCAGCTTCGAGGAAACGACAAATTGAGTTCTGGTAAATGATTGCGTGTCTGAAGTACAGTGAGTGTCTAAGGCCTGCAACTAACTATTGAACGCAAGCGTATTAATACTACATTGTAAGTCGATAATGTACTTACGTGAAATGAAAGCTTTTTACCCCTTTTATGAAAAATATGCGGATTATGGATTTTGGCATGGTTAAAGATAAATAATGGTTTTCAGAAGGAGCATAAAGCTGTTGGGCGCACAGAAAATTTTATAAGTATCATAACTTTGAAACACATTAAACTAATAAAAACAACATAACACACACTACCATACTTTTGATACGCACTTAATGTCGTACCGAAGTTATTCGTCGTTAATGGGACATTTACACTGGTCGATTTTCGTCAATTTAGCGGTGCGACAAATTACAATAGTTCGATAAATACTACTCATTTTTGCAAGCAATGCGACTGCTGATTTCAACTTCAGTTTCGAACTCCAGACAGAATTCGGACTATGGTGAGCAATCTTCCGAAACCAGATTCTTTAAATTATTAGCAGAGGTTGGTTACGTAGAGTTGTTTAAGTACTTGCACCGAAATGCTGATATTAATAAGGATCTTCCCGGGATTTATAGTAGACAATCTCGTGTGGTCAACAGTATTTCAAATAAATAATAATAAAAACTTCAGAGATAGATTAGACAAAAAAAAACAAAGATATTTTTTCTAAGTTTTTATGCTTGTTTAAAGTAATCCCGGGATTTGGGGCATACCCACTTTATTCTTTCGCTGTATGAAATGCAGTGTTAGTAGATGAATAACTCTACCTTATTTCGACCTTAAGTTAAAAGTGAGATTATAGTGACGTGAGAGTTCTAATGAGGTATTTTCAGTGGCTATACTGGTTTCACGTAAAATTATTGTTGAATACAGTGTTTCGTAGAATTCGTATAAATGGAATAATATAGCAGAATATGAACTGGCCTTCCTAGATCTGAATTATAATGAGATTATACTGAATCGATCGATTTGCGATGATAGCTATTGAGCTTGAATATTACAATGGACGTACGTTATGCAACTTTGAAAATATTGTTACTTTTGCAAAGCAAGAAAATACTTTCTTTCTTTAGAAAGTTCAAATGTGCAAGATCTTGCATTTTATAAATGAGTCTCTAAGTTAAAGAAATTATGCAATTATTTGGCATAAAGCCTCATATTCAAACTTGTAACGAAGTTTAAATTTTTTGTTTGGTTTGAATCAAGTAGTATTAGTTTGATCAACTGACTTCAACGTCCAATAAATGTAGTCAAACTTGCATGCAACTCGCATGTAATTATTGAAATAGTCTGAACGAGGCTTAATTCTTTTTAAATGCAATGTTACCACTACCTCCTTGGTTTTACCCAGTATCGTGAGTGAATTTCTAGCAAAGAAAAAAAAAAGACACGTTGCAATTCAAAATTGGAACACAAAACAATTTTCATATCATTCAACGATGACAGTTTGAAAATTGTCGGTTCACCGCGCTCGAAATAGACCGATCAAATACAAAGCTCGAACGAATGATCGAGAAAGACCGAATGTGATATTATTGTCATTCGTTCTTTACCACAGGTGCCATTACAAGAATGATGTATTGAATGTATTTGGGACATTTCCGTCTTCTGATAGAAATGTGTGGTTCCATTTTGATATTTTAGAAATATAGGTAATGGTGAGTAATGTCATCTATCATTCTTTAGACATTAATTCTATCATAAACGCATAAAACTAGGGAAACGATAGCTTCGTGATTAGTACATTTTTCCTGCTAAAATCCTAATGTATTTTTTAAATTTCTAAATTCGATATTTTTAGTGGGCACACCACACGCACAAGCTTCAGCACAGTTTTGCCTGCGCAAAACCGGCCTGCGCGTACTTCCAAGACTAAATAATTTATGTGACTTCATAAAAGGTTTTTATACAGATCGTGATACTTGCATTATCGAGGTATATCTATGTCTGTGGTTGCCAACCGTGTATTGTTTTTTCGTGCGAGAACCTTGCGCTGGTAAAACTGTGCTAAAACTTGTGCGTGTGGAAGGCCCATAAGGCTTCATAGGTAAACAGACAAATATGGTCATAACTATAATATTATTTTAAGTAGGAAAGTAGCCCACCACGTCAGACTATAGAATATTATTATATGTATAGATTGGTACCCCACGACGATTACTTAACTCCGTCCCATCAATAATAACCCTTAAAATCGATGATTAAAAGCTGCTAGAAACCTACATGTATGTACAACAAAGGGTTTACGAGTTTAATAAACACAGCAATTACTTACGAAGAGTGGAATTCCATTAAGAATTGCTATTTACTGTGAAGTACTAATGAGGTCATGCGAATCAAGTAATTGATTCCGTTTAAATCGAATATGGAATTTCTTTTCAAACGTTCGAAGTGTTGCCTGTTATAAAGCTATTTCTTAGGAAAAAAAACCGAGCCACAAAGTTACCATTAAAATTTTTAGTTTTGAGGGCACCTTGAGGTTCGGTTTGGTTAGGTTCCTTTTAACCCCGCAGACAGAAATAGGGCCGTTCTACTGGTAACGGCACCACATGTGACTGTTCATGAATTACCCTAGGCTGATAAAATTTTCGTTTTTCGTAAAAAATATGGAATAAGGACGGGGATCCTTTTTTTTTTTCACCCGGGCCTCTTGCGACAGCCACGAGAAGCTAGACGCGGCTACAGAGGTAGCTGAAGCGCGTGAGACAGCCATTTGTGGCTGGTGGTCAACACTTGCAGTCTTGCATATGCATTACTTAAGTAAGAGAGAGAGGGGAGGGCGGGATCGCGCGAGTGGCTCGTGGCAGCGTTTTGTGACCCGTGTGCGGGAGCCCTAAGTTCTCATTCTGTTGCGGGGAGTTGAGGAGCTCGTGGCTTAATAATATTGGGAAAAGGTTATTCAGATGATGGATGTGCTCGCGTCTAAAAACAGAGAAGGTAAAAAAAAATGAACCGCATGTTCGTGCTAAGTACCATCTTTTATTTGCGTTTCAAACCACCATAACAGTTACTTATGAGAAAGAGCATAAAAGTGTTGGAAACCTTTTTTCAAACCCACGTAGCAGCCAGAAAGTATCGTAAATATACTAAATGCGTAAATATATTGTGATAACACGTTACGTGTTGTTTGTGACCGCATTCGAGGGATTTTTTAGATTTTTATTCCAAGGCCTGATAGTGTAATAGTAATAAAGTTTCACTATTGGTTTTGTTGTAAAAAGGTATCTTTTATAGCAGGGGTGGCCAACATGACTGAGACATAGATCTACTACTGTTTGTTAACGAAACCCTGTGCGATCTACCAAACATACTTATTGATATCTGAAATAAAACAGCAGTGTTTAGTACACAATCCGTGGATAATTAATACCGTAACGGAACAGCCAATGAAAAATGATACAAGATAATGCTGCAGTAGTTGATATTACGTTGCTCAGTCTGATCTACTTATTTAATTTTTTTTGCCTTGCCACGATCGACTGGATAAAAGTCGCGATCGAACGTTTGCCACCCCTGTTTTATAGTTTTAATGGCCTGGGTATTTCTATTGCTAATAAACCATAAGGCACGTTAGAGGTCTATGGGATCCCCAGGGTTTCGCGTGGAATCGCGTTGGGATAGCTCATAAAAAGAATGTCAAAATGATTGTTAAAAAAAACCTGTCTTTCAATTCTTCCATCTAAGATTAGTTATGCCTAGACCAGTTCAAATTACCATCTCTCATATTTTATGTACAAACTGCTGAGGGGTCTGACGGACACCGTACTTGTCTTTCAAACTTTAATGTTGATCGAAGGACGTTTAACTGTCCGTCATAAAGATGAATGTTATAGTAGCCACTCATACTTATGGCAGCTATACGATCCAACCCTTTAGATAAGATGTTTTTGACCTTGGCTGTCACAAATTCTTGTGAAAAAAAAATTACTTCGAATACAACTATTTCTGTCTCGATCAAAATCAAAATCAAAAGTCATTTATTCAAATTAGACTAATTTATCAGCACTTTTCGAAGGTCAATTTTCACATAAAACACATAAATATAATAACACATAAAACCCTTCGACACTTCCTAGTGTTTTGGTTGGAAAGAAGAAGTGGCGCAACAAACTCTCCAGCAACACATCTGTCTGTACGGTTAGAAGAACCAAGATTTTATACAATTTAATAGAACATTCACATTATACATCAATCCGAGATTACATCTCAGTCGTGACTAGAAGGCACATAAAGAAAAACTAGGACCATCATAGCAATATATTAAGAATAGATAACAATCATGTCGAAGAAATACAGGTAAGTACTCAAAGTTATGCCGAGTAGGTAATGCATCCCGTGTCATCATCATCATCATCAGCCTATTAATGTTCCCACTGCTGGGACACAGGCCTCCTCTCTGTGAGAGGGGGTGGGCCATAATCCACCACGCGGGCCCAGTGCGGATTGGTCCCGTGTATTAAATATGAAAGTCAGTTCGAGTCCAGCAGTATTCTTCTTTCCACAAAAAAGTTTTACAATTCGCGACGTAGGCATTAAATGCGCCATAAGAAAAAAAAACATAGGTTGCATAAACCTACTACAATCTATCAAACTTCAATAGAATTTCAACTTTATCACAAAAAATGGAAGGTTCTAGCTCGATTGGTTGACAGATTGGTGTAAGTTGACTTGCTAGCGTCTGTAGATAAATGCATATAATAGCTCTTTTTTTGAGGATATTCCAAAACTACGGACGTCATCTGCTACGTTACATATTTCTTTCAGCTCGTCCTCTCGCCCTAACATCTGGCTCTTAAGAGATACCGCATTTAAGGTAAAAGAAGATTATACAGGGTGCCATTGAAGTCGTTGGCATTATTTCAAACTAAGGCACTACTCATGTTATTAATTGCATTAGGCCTAACAATAAGTAAATCAAAAATATAATTAAAGCAAGTATGGAAAACTCTAAAAATGTAGTAACACATTACATACATAGCAAGAGGCTTATTAATGCAAATATAAACACTAAAAGTAAAGTTTTCAAGTATCAAAATCTCGACCACAGTACAACGCGTTACGAAAAGTAATCAAACATCAAATAATACTAACTTGCATTTATAATATTTTTGATTTGCGTGATGCAATTAGTATCATGAGTAGTGTCTTGGTTTAAAATAATGCCCATGAATTCAATTGCAACCTGTATATTTGATGAGACAGGCAACTCAGTGATAGAGTCTTAAAAGTCGCTCAAAACGTCACCTATGCATGTAGTAATGCGAAATGATGCAACTAGTTCACCACTAAAGTGGACAAGGCATAGTGACACATCATATCGCATTACAGCATGCATAGGTAACGTTTTGAGAGACTTTTATGACTCTATCACAGAGTAGTTGACTGTTTCACCAAATAATCTCCCTTTACCCTATTACCTATAGCTAGTATACCATAATGCGCTAAACTCAAGTATAAATAGGTGTGAAGAGAGGGTATTGTGACCATCTATTTATAAAAGCCGAGAGATCGATCGATAGACCCCGAGATGACTTATATCGTGAATTAATGAGTCTTCTATGAAAATGACTGGACTGGAACAGAGTAGAATAGACTTCAGTTTAAACCTGTTAGTATTTGCTTTTGATTAATTGAAACGGTTTGTTACTGGACGGTGGGTTAATTGAGTCGTAACGCCTGGTCACCCGCTTTTAAGCTTTAGTTGAAAGCATTGAAATTACAAATTGAACTGTTCCTTGAATACTTGAATAAGCGAGTACAGTTTAGGCGAAAACTATTTTGTTTATAAGTGTTAAAAGTATATTATTTTGATCTACTACAAACTTTGGAAACGAAAAGGACAAAATAAGATTTGTAATAAAACTTCAACCCACAAGTGGATATGGACAGAAGTGTCAAACATAATACTTTTTTGTTTTTCTTCATACTTTTTCTGTTTTAAACTGCAAGTGTCTAAAAATGGACACAGTCTTGTTATTTTCTATCAGAATTATAAAAATAAGTATTGGTTTATGAATAGGGAACTTATATAATTAAAAGGCAGAACTAAAACAGTTTGTTACTTATTTTATTATCGACTAACAGTTGCTCTTGGCTTGGCTCCCTCCTTATAGCTTAAAAACTGAGTGAGCCTCATCTTTATTAATATTGATTCAAATCGGTTCAGCGGTTTATACGTCAAAACCTTCATACAAAATTTCTCTTATTTAGCATATCATTAGTAGAGATTATAGTCGTTATTTTTTTTTTTTTAATTTAACGACTTTTTACAATGTTATGAGAAAATAAATAATTTATGTATCTATTATCGATATTAATAAATATCTGTTTTAACAGAAACAAGCTTCGATTTTCAAATAAATTTTCTATCTATCGGCTATCCGGAATCTACGGCATATTGACTGCCATAACCTTCTCACACCTTCCGACACACTTGTACAGGATTCCTTTCGCCCGGATGTTAGAAAAATGCACATATATTTGAAGTAAATAAGATTTATTTCGATGTCGAGGAATTATTTATGAATGTTCGCAACAAATCCACCTACATCGTACAAAGTGAAGGATCAATTTGGTACCATCCTGAATAAATTGATTCCTCCCGTATCTTTGTGGATTTAGATTTTTGATGATATTGACAAAGCCGTGGTAGAAAGCAGTTGTCGAAATTATTTTAATAATTTTTTTTTCTTCTTTTTTATGTTATTTTGTATTACTTTTGTATTCTTTTTATTCTGTATATGTAGTTTGTTTGTTCTGTCCTGTGTGCGTCAATAAATCCCTTCTTTCTTTCTTTCAAAATGCGGACGATCCGAAAATATATGCTTCGAAGTATCAATATTGCTGCATTTTTTTCATAAAAAAATAAAAAAATAATGTAGCAAGATTCTCTACACAAATAAGTTGGTGTAGTAAAATGATGAATGGAAACACAGCCTTACAAAGATATGAACGATTTATTTATCACGAACGGTCCGGAACCATCTGTAGTATCAGAAATTATTGCTTATTATTTTCAAGGGAAATATGTGTTTTATTTTCTGACCGAGTGGAGGTTATTGACCTGCTACCAAGACGATTCTTAACAATGTTAATTTATCACTCAATGGTCAATATGGTTTGGATTAATAAAGTCTTTAGCTATATCGGGTTAATTATATGATAAATAACTAGTATTCTAGTGCTTTTGTTTATTTTTTATAGTAATATCATCATCATCATCATCATCATCTCAGCCGTAGGACGTCCACTGCTGGACATAGGCCTCCCCTTTCGATCTCCACATATACCTGTTGGATGCGACCTGCATCCAGCAGGTCGAAAAGTACTAGAGTGGAGACCACGGACTAGCAAGCGCAGCGTAGGACGTCCACCAGCAAGGTAGACAGACGACCTTATAAAGGTCGCCGGAAGACGCTGGATGCAGGTCGCATCCAACAGGTATAGTAATATATGAAACTTTTTTTTAAATAAAATAATTATAATGACGGTTTTCTTTTTAAGGTGACGATTATTGCTTAGATGCTTGCGGAAGCGGAATATTTGGTTGACAATGTTGTTTTTATTATACTCATATAATTGTCGTGATAAGTATTATCATTTCGAACCCATTTCGAAGTTTTTGCTAAATATTTCCGAACTAAATATAAACCAAAATCCGTGCAACTACCGTGCATAGAATTAGATAAATCATAACAGAATACGAGAACAGCGTCAAGCCGTCTTGACAGTTGATTTATGTAAATTGCAGTTAGCAGTACACGCTGTAGTTTCACGAAATGTGTGAATAATCACGGCGAATTAAGACGTTGATCTTCTAGAGTTGCTGACGTTCAAACGTTCATTAGGTGTACCAAAACTTTTTTTTATAAAATAACAGGATAACTTCAGAATTTGGTGCCTTCTAATATCATATTTATGAACATTATTTTTTAGGAATATTTCTTTTGTTTGGGGATGAAAAAATGACTAAGAAATTTTTCAGACACCTGACAATTCTGCAATATTTCAGGACGATCGCTTCAGTTGTTAACGCGTGCAAACGTTTCAAACAAACTTATTTTCGCATTTCTATTATTACTTATAATTAGGGTTAAGGGCCTTCGCGCCTTTTAAGCCGTAAAAACGTTACATTCTAAAGCAAACTCCTGATTAACGGCTGGGTGTAAAGATTGAAAAAAAATATATGTTGAATGTATATTCATGTACAACAATGTGAGTAAATTTTATTTTCTTATGACAAATATTTGAACTGTAAAAAAATATTTAACAACACGCTATTTTGTTCAAATAAATGCTCACTCCTTCTAAACGTCACACCGCCACACCGCCACCTCCGTCTGGATGTTCAAGGTCATTGAGGGTACTATGCGCCTTAACTATAGACTTAAATATAGGCCATGATATCAGTATTATCTGGTCCCATCAGTTTCTGTTTCTTCGAGCGTAGATCACAACGCAGTCCTTGATGGGACGGTGAGTTACCCATTACTCGCCAACCGCGTCACTCATAAATTGTTTTCGGTGCATTTGTTATTGTTGCAAACTTATTTTCTGAGCATAAAGCTCGTGGCTTAGCAATAACGTTGTGATTTAGAAAACGTGTTATTTGTAATATAAAACTGACTTTTAGAGCCAACTTTTAGTCAATTTTTTTTTTGGAAATGAGAAAACAGTATTGTCTAGGAAAAATATTGTGTATTATTATACAAATAGAACTGTAAAAGAGAATAGCTATTTTAAACTAACTGGTGCTTATCCGAATTCAACTATAAATAATTTAATGCTATATTTTTTTCTACAGTATATTATGTTTTATGAATTTTGGTTTCAGCATAAGACCGATTCTGGAACCAGAATAAAAATCAATTTCTTGTGGCTTAAAACCAGTTTAGGTCGGAGTTTAGGCAAAAAAAACCGTTTAGTCCACTCTCGACCCCTCGACCCCTAAAAAAAGATTTGCTCATTGGTTTCCTCTTAACCCCTAAACATAGTCCACTCTCGCCCCCTAGGGGGTGAGAATGAATTTTCATACAAAGGACCCGCACTTTGAGTCCACTCTCGTTCCCTAGTATGATAATTAATATTTTGGTACAGTGACGTACTAAAGGCGAAATTTAGGAATTGGTATTTAAAAAGACGTCGTCGGTCTAGTGGTCGCAAGCGTAACTGCTGAAGCACTGATTCCTGGGTCAGGCAGTGTTTCTAGGTTTTCTATTAGGAATTTCTCACCAACTACGGAGTCTGGATTTATTATTTTATTATTATTCTTGGCTGATGGCAAAAGGTACTGGGCAGGTTTACGTTGGATTTCGTTTGTAATTATAAGGTACAGCTTTGTTGAAGTACTTGTGCACGCACCGATCACTTGGTAACTACAAAAATGTCGATTCTTACGAATAAGGTTTTTTTTTTTTTTAGCGTGGTAATATCATCAAATGAGTCCTCCAACCCCGGGCAGGGCGGGAGGGACTGTCAGACTTCTACTGACTAAAATCCACGGTGTCCTTCATAGCCTGTTACGTTCCGGGGTTACGGTAAGGGAATAATCCCGCGACCCCGACAGGCTTTGGCCGGGCGCGAGAGGTCTCCGCCTATCGCAGCCGTGAGGACACGTCGGTGCTCCGCCCAAGCTGGGCAGTCTTGCACCGTATGCTCCACCGTGTCCTCCGGGCGATCTTCGCAGTGGTGACACCCAGGCGTCTCCTCCTTTCGCATCAGACACAGGTACCTCCCGAAACTTCCGTGTCCGGTGAGGACCTGCGTCAAGCGGTAGGTCAGGACGCCATGACTTCTCTCCAGCCACTCCTCAAAGAGGGGTCTTACCACCGCAATTGCGGCGTGCCCGGCCTTCGGTCGCGACAGTCGTTCCTTCCATACTGCCCTGAGATCGCGCCGGAGGTACGAATAAGGTTTAAACAAAATATAATGACGGTATTTTAGTTAAATATTATGCAACTATAGGGTAGACTGATGATTTTTCATCGTAACTGTACTTGGGGGTCGAGTGGAAACCAAAATTTGGCTTCAAAATAAATTCCACTTTCGACCCCCAGGGGTCGAGAAAAAACTGTAGTTAGGGGTCGAGTGGACACTTTAATTCTTGGGGGTCGAGGGGACGAGAGTGGACTAAACGAAAAAAACGATTCTAGTCAGTCAACTGAAAAAAAAACAAAACAACCACAACGACAAACGGGTTCAGGGTGATAGAAGTTTTTTAATCTCCTTGCAGCGGCTTTGTCGCGCGACAATTGTTCAGAATTCTCTTCGACAAAACTCCGCTTTAAAGTTTCTCTTACAATTGACACTGATTACCTACCGCTTTTTCTTATTTTTGTTCAGTAATTTATTTTAATGATTTGCAGAATGGATTTGAAAGGACTTGTGGTTTATACTTACTGTGCTTCATAGACTTAGAAGAGGACGAATTTGCTTATGGTAATGTGAATTCTAAAGTCTCCTCGATATAGGAGAAATTCCTAATTTTAAATTTCATTTAAATTAAAACCAAAATCAAAATAGCGGTATTACTGACTATGGTATCTCAAAGAACTAGTAATCGCAAGTGAAAATGCTGCACATAAGGCCCTGGGTTAGATTACTAGGTCAAGCAAAGTTGTATTGAGCTTTTCCATGATAATTTTATAGTAATAGCCACACAATGTGGATTCGGTCCGTTTGTTGGTAACAGGCTGGCTTATTATTACCTGAAACTTGGTGTCTTCAAGTCAAGAGTGAACAGGTTACTTCTAGGCTTGCGTGCTTCACCGTCGACCACATCTTCGCTTACCATCAGGCGAGACAGTGGTCAAACGCGAACCTATCATTAATAAAATAAAAAAAACTTAAGAATGAATTTATGCGAGTGAAGAAAAAAATAAGTTCTAAATACGTAAATTACGGAATCTTTCTTCTCCGTACAAACTTACAAAATCAACAAAAATATTAATGTGAAACGATAGTGAATTAATTAAGCGTGTACAATTAATCCATTTAGCCATAATACAGTATCACTTCACTAACAAGGGACAAAGGGTTAAAGATAATAACTCCCACTGGCCACTAGGGTAGCATAAATACCCGTCCCTCTTGATAGTGGCAATTAGATCGAGTTTACACTATCTTAGTGGTAATTATTCACACATATCGCGCCACTTCAGGGACGCATGTTACTAGAGTGGCATAAATCAACAGCATGTTGTGACAACTTGACTAGGACGAGCTCGGCTCTTCAAAGTTGAGCCGCGGTTATCGAGGTCGGTATGTGGATGGGTCGACTATCAATTACATACTGAGTTTGTTGCGTTGCATGGAAAGGATTTCAGCTGTTAGTTCCGTCTCTTATTGTTTTTTTTTTTTAAACTGACAGCCCTACCACTTAAAGATAAACATTTGTTAAACGCCTGTCTCAAAGAAGTGTTATTGCAAAACAAACCTAATATCAACGTCAAATGTCGTTTTGACTTTGACAGTTTTTTTATAAGTATTCAACAGGTGCATTATTTTTGCTTTGGTAAGACGGATAGACTCAAGCTAAAAATATCTACTGCATCGTGTTTTCACTTACATTTACTTTTCTTTTCATAAAATGTTGCCCCAAACAATGTATTTTCTTGTGGTGTATGTGCGTTTTAAATAAATTAAACTACCTTTATAGCCCCGGAACAACTTTGTCAGAATATGCAAATATTTGTTCCGTACATGAATCGAATCTGCTCTACACAGCGGAGCAGTTGATCGCTTGATCACTGTGCCAACCGTCCCACCAAAATCTCACTTAACAGCCAGACCCGGAAATCAAATAGTTCTAGTTTACAGTAATTATTCACACACGACACTTTCGGGCGGTATGTTACTACGAATTACGATACATACATAATTCAACACTTTGTTGTGACAACTTGACGTATCCTTGTATTATATAAGTTTGATTTGTTGCCTGTTTGTTTGTCTATAACAGTGTCCTATATTTTTGGCTTTTAGTTACGCTCCACACAGGGCGAGAGGAGTGACATTAAAATTGATGATTTTCCGCCTCCAAAAAAACTGCCACTAGTTATCGGAACGCGATTTACTACGTAAAAACTGTCACTAAAAAGTTGCCATAGAAAAAAAGAGCTGCTGCAACTAACCAAAAAATCTAGTCGAATCTCCCCACTTTTTAAACGAGCGCAAGTTCAGCGAGCTTGTGTTTCCAGTACTTCTTAAATTCTCTGTTTAGACAGAAATTACACATAGGCGTAGCAGGAACATAAAATGTGTGTTTGAAAATATTTAAGTTTGAAGTTCATGGCAATTAAGTTTGTTTCCTTTTCTTGCCTGCACCACTGAACCATCATTCTGAAAATATTAACAAAAACGGATGGAGTAGCTTTCAGCTTTCATCAAAAAACATACTATGTAATAAAGTTCTAAGATGGCACCGCATTTACGATCTAAATTGACTGTCAAATTCTAAAAGATAATAAAATTTAATTTAAAATAAGTGAAAATAGGCAAAATCGAGTAGTAAGCGTCAGTTTAGACCGAGACGCGAAGCGACGCGACGATGTGCTGCGCTGCGATGCGCCGCGCTGCGCCGCGCCGCTCCGCGATGCGTCGCGCTGCGCATCCAAACGCCGCGCGGTGCAGCGGAGTGTCTACATTCGCTACGTGTTTCCCGCCCCAACCCCCTTCCTCCCGCAGAGTCGAGCGGCCACGAGCGGCCTCGAGCGGCTGAAGCGGCGCATCGCGACGCATCCGGCGCCGCTTAAATTCTCTAACTTCAACGAAATGTGTATCTTTTGGTGTAGAAAATAAAGTCGTATTTTGAATGGCTCTTAAAAGAGTGCGCGCATCGTCGTCGGGTCGCTTCGCGTCGCGGTCTGAACTGACCCTAACACGACGCAACGTTTGGTGATTATGTCCACACACTTATCTAGCCACAGTTTCATAGTAATCGCGTGATCGCACTTCGGAGCGCTTCGGAAAAGTTCGGTAATCTTGTTGCATGCTGCGGTTAAAGTCAGCTTGGCCTATAACGGGTAACTGGCACTGGAAATAGCGTTGGTTGTTTCACGAAAAATGTTAGTTGTTCCATGAAATGGACGACTGCAACCTTTTAACTGTAATTGTTTTTGCATTGTGTTCAAATATTTTTGTATAAGCACTCAGCAACATTTTTCCTATATAGTATATCGTGTACGTTAGGATGTTCTCGGGCTGTTAATCTTTGAAGGTTGGTAGTAGCTGGATGAGAGTGGCTAAAGATTATTTGTAATTGGATGCAAATCTCTTTCTTTTCATTGGAGCCCTGGCTGCCTAAAGGCAGTTTATTCTATTAATTAAACATATAAATTAATTAGCATTATATTTATAACAAAAACGTATAATTATGTAAATTAATACAAAGTAATTAAAGAAAGCATTAAACGTTTATGGTCTTACTACAGAAAAGGTAAATATCTGTTGAACACTAAAAGTGTGTTAAAAAAGTAGACAACAATTAAACAGCATTTGACGTTGATATCAAGGGTCGATTTGAAGTTACACTTCTATATACAAGTGTTCAACCGACGTTTCACTTTTCAATTCAATTCTTACATTGAAATGTGTATTACAAGTTCTAAAAACTTTTTGTGGTACGACAGATAATGTATAAACCCATTACTAACAATGTCAACAGTATAACTAAAGTTTACTATTTAGGTTAAAGTTTACGGAGGAGAGGTTTAAGTACTTTTTTAGATTTTTGAACGCTTGAAAATCTGATAATGTGAGATTTATAATACCTAAATAAAATCATATAAAAACATTGAACATATTCTCAAGTGAATAGTAAAGGCAGAAAAGCAATTTGCAATAATCAGCTCGATAAAAAAAACATGCCGGACACATGGCACTAAATCACAACGTATGTCAAGAGATTATATTATGCAAGTTATATCAATAGATAGAACTTTTTATTTTAGAGTAAATGGTTATAATGAATTTTATTGTTTCTTTTTTATTTTTCTACAAGAATCGGAAAACATTTAAAGTGCGGGTTATTTTGCCAACATTTTGGCACCATTTACACACTGTACTGCCACCTCGCGTTAAATAGTGACAGACAACTTTACAAATTAATGTATTACGTTACGAAATTCACCTTTGAGCCATACCGAGTAAGCTAACACGTGCATTGAATGTCTTAAACAAACCACAGAATCCATTCAGGATGTCTTTGCAGCTCTGTGGAGATGGATCCACGAAATGAATCTGTGAAACGTGAAAAGTAATAGAAGCCAGTCGTAGTCGTATTAGTGTGTTGACTAAAACCAGTTAAATAATCAATTAATAAGCATGTCGATAGCATCAGTAGCTTGAATATTTAATAAGTTTGTCAGTAAGAGTTTTGTAAAACATGGAGAGGTTTTTTATGTCTTTTTTTAACAATGCATATTTACAAAGATACGAGACGCATCAAAATTCGAGAGTGGAGGCTCGTGACGTCAGTAGCTGGTGAAATCTGTACTTGATTGTGACGTTTTGGCAGTTTTAAATCGTACTATATTCGTTAATTTTAGTTTACGTAAGAAAAGAAACAAAATCCGTGGTTCATACCACAAAAAGTTTTAAAAGTCTGCTGAAAACTTGTATTAAAATATGTCAGATTATGACGTTGCAATAAGGTCCGTTTTGCAGTCACACTTTTTTTAGACAAGTGTTTAACAGATGTTTAAGTTTTTGTAGTGACGCTGTACGTGTCAAATATTTTTTAGTGATCTAAGTGGTTTAATTAGATTTTTTCAGTCAAACATCTTATGTATTTTTGCTTAACACTTGGAGGGAGTTTAATTAAGAGCTGGGGGATGAGTACGATTGCGAGAAATAGGCTAGTTGCCCTAAAAAATGTAATTAGTCAGTCTTTTAGATTATTCAAAAATAAGGGACACGTATTTTTTATTTGTAAATGAGACCAAAAATGACAAAGATATAGCCTATTAAAGTTACGTGTGACGTCACGATGCGTGGCATTTTTCGCGCAGGGTGACGTCACAGGTAACTTAAATAGGCTATCTTTGTTATTTTTTGTTTAATCGAAAAAAGAAAAAATACGTGTCCAATATTTTTTTAGGGTTCCGTAGTCAACAAGGAACCCTTATAGTTTCGCTATGTCCGTCCGTCCGTCCGTCCGTCCGTCCGTCCGTCCGTCCGTCTGTCCGCAGTTTAGCTCAGAGACACACAGTACTAGAGAGCTGTAATTTGGTGTACCCTGGAAATACGGATTAGATAAAAAGTGGTAAAATAAAATCTCGAAATAGGGTACCTCCTGTACACGTAAAGTGGAATGTTTTTTTTGTTTCTCGCGTACCCCTTAGTGTGGGGTATCATTAAATAGGTCTTTAAAAAATAATGTAGTTTCCATTAACAATTTTTTGATAAAAAAATTGGTTCGTGAAATATTAAGCTTTAAAGTGCTAAATTTTGCTCGACTCGAGTGTCCCCCCCCCTCTACCAGCTAAACGGTTATGTTTGGGGGTGTAAAAAAAATCACAATAGTAATATATAACGAAATTTAAAAGAAAATTATCATGACTAAGTTTTACAACTTTACGAGTAATAGTCGACCAACTTATAAATGTACTTGATATCATATTTTCTTAAACAAAATGTATCGGAGACAACTGCAAATGTAAGTTTGTCAACTTTATTTTTACAGTTTTATAGGTATGTTTTTTGGGGATAGGTAGGTTTTAATCGTCAACTATTTTTATAACTTCAAAAAAAGGAGGAGGTTCTAAATTCGTCGTAATCTTTTTTTTATGTATTATCCCCAATTTCTCAGACTCCTGGACCGATTTTGAAAATTCTTCTTTTAAAATTAAATTCAGCGAATCAGTTTAGTTAGTTCGCATAAGTATTTGATGGGCAAACGGAACCCTACACTGTGCGTGGCCCGACACGCACTTGGCCGGTTTTTATAATCTAAAATACGGACTAAATAGAATGTAATTATTTTGACCCTGGAAACTACCCTATTAGATAATAGGCTAATAAAACAATGCGAGTGGACCACCCGGAAATGTTTGTTATTAATTTTTAACTTTTCACAAATTCATAAGCTTACTTTTCGTCTCATTCCTACTAGCCCAAGAGCCCGTGAACCCCAGACCTACGTCATTTTATAAAGGCTGAAAGTTTGTCAGCGGATGCTCCCAACAGTGGTAAGACGATGGACCAATTATGGAGTTTGGGTTATGGTGGCTTTGGCAGATAAACGGTACTGAAGGTGCGTAAAATGTAAGTTAACTTACGTCATAGTATAAAAGCTGATTTTTATATATAATACTCGGGTAGTAAGTAGATGATGTTTCCTCAGCAGCCAGACACTTATCATGGTGGCAACCCCTTGCCAGACACCCTTAATGTTCAAGAAATTATGTAAGTTTACTTACGTCATAGTATAAAAGCTGATTTTTATATATAATACTCGGGTAGTAAGTAGATGATGTTTCCTCAGCAGCCAGACACTTATCATGGTGGCAACCCCTTGCCAGACACCATTAAAGTTCACGAAATTATATTTAACTTACGTCATAGTATAAAAGCTGATTTTTATATATAATACTCGGGTAGTAAGTAGATGATGTTTCCTCAGCAGCCAGACACTTATCATGGTGGCAACCCCTTGCCAGACACCCTTAATGTTTAAGAAATTATATAAGTTTACTTAATAGTATAAAAGCTGATTTTTATATATAATACTCGGTAGTAAGTAGATGATGTTTCCTCAGCAGCCAGACACTTATCATGGTGGCAACCCCTTGCCAGACACCATTAAAGTTCACGAAATTATAATTTTACCTACGTTATAATATAAAAGCTTTTTTATATTTAAAAGTAGTAATTAGATGATATTTCCTCATTAGCCAGACACTTAACATAGTGGCAACCCCTTACCAGACATCATTAAAGTTCACGAAATTATAATTTTACTTACGTTATAGTATAAAAGCTGATTTTTATACATAATCTCGGGTAGTAAGTGGATGATGATTCCTCATTAGCCAGACACTTAACATAGTGGCAACCCTTTGCCAGACACCATTAAAGTTCACGAAATTATAATTGTACTTAATTATAGTATAAAAGCTGATTTTTATACAAATACTCGGGTAGTAAGTGGATGATGATTCCTCATTAGCCAGACACTTAACATAGTGGCAACTCCTTGCCAGACACCATTAAAGTTCACGAAATTATAATTTTACCTACGTTAAGTATATGAGCTGATTTTTATATCTAAAAGTAATAATTAGATGATGTTTCTTCATTAGCCAGACACTTTACATAGTTCCAACCCCTTGCCAGACAAACATTGTAAATCATAAGAAGAGATTGGAGATTAGAATGAGTTATGCAAATAATATTTTGGAGCAAAATTATACATTTAACTGATATTATATGTAAATTTTGAAAAAAAAAAGTTATTAGGGATAAAAATAAAGATTTAAATGAAAAATAAAGATATTACTATTACATGAATATATTAAATGAAAAATAAAGAGATTACCATTACATGACTATATTAATAGAGAGCATAAAAGAAAATGTTATTTTATTCATTTATCATTATGATCATCAGTGTTATCATTTTCTTCATCACTGTTACTCCATTCGATATCACGATCTTCTTCTTCTTCGTCAGTTTCTGTAAAAATGTTAAAAGTTAATGGGAATCAAAGTTATAAAAAATAAAATAGATATTCAAGTATTTACGACTATACCTGATACGTGCTCACAGTCGGCGGCGGACAATACGTTTGGTGTGGACGATCCCTTATACTATAACGTAGGTAAAATCATAATTTCGTGAACTTAAGAGATGTCTGGCAAGGGGTTGCCACTATGTTAAGTGTCTGGCTAATGAGAAATCATCATCTACTTGATACCTACCCAAGTAATATATATAAAAATCAGCTATTATACTATAACATAAGTAAAATTATAATTTCGTGAACTTTAATGATGTCTGGTTAGGGGTTGCCACTATGTTAAGTGTCTGGCTAATGAGAAAATATCATCTAATTACTACTTTTATATATAAAAATCAGCTTTTATACTATAACGTAGGTAAAATTATAATTTCGTGAACTTTAATGGTGTCTGGCAAGGGGTTGCCACCATGATAAGTGTCTGGCTGCTGAGGAAACATCATCTACTTACTCCCCGAGTATTATATATAAAAATCAGCTTTTATACTATGACGTAAGTAAACTTATATAATTTCTTGAACATTAAGGGTGTCTGGCAAGGGGTTGCCACCATGATAAGTGTCTGGCTGCTGAGGAAACATCATCTACTTACTACCCGAGTATTATATATAAAAATCAGCTTTTATACTATGACGTAAGTTAAATTATAATTTCGTGAACTTTAATGGTGTCTGGCAAGGGGTTGCCACCATGATAAGTGTCTGGCTGCTGAGGAAACATCATCTACTTACTACCCGAGTATTATATATAAAAATCAGCTTTTATACTATGACGTAAGTAAACTTACATAATTTCTTGAACATTAAGGGTGTCTGGCAAGGGGTTGCCACCATGATAAGTGTCTGGCTGCTGAGGAAACATCATCTACTTACTACCCGAGTATTATATATAAAAATCAGCTTTTATACTATGACGTAAGTTAACTTACATTTTACGCACCTTCAGTACCGTTTACCTGCCAAAGCCACTATTACCCACACTCCATAATGGTCCATCGTTCTTACCAGTGTAGGGAGCATCCGCTGACAAACTTTCAGCCTTTATAAAATGACGTAGGTCTGGGGTTCACAGGCTCTCGCTCTATACGGTAATGGTTTCATACAGTAAATAAAGACTGTATTGTATAAAATTAATTACGTGGTAACCCTATTTCACTCGGTTCTAAGCGTTTGTTTGTCTCTGGTATATTGTTATTGTATAATTTTGTTAAGTGGCTACTAATTTGTAATCCTTGTGTGCGTATGACTGGATTGTTTTAATGTTTTTTTAGTGATGCGAGTTCAAAAGAGTTTGTGTAAAGGCGCTGCCTCACCGGGAGCATTCGCGTGTAATGTTAAAGTTCGACTTAGAGCATTACATTACAATACTATCTCCCTGACTGAAGAGCATTCGCATATATTTAGTATATATTTGATACAAGGTGCGTATTGTGATGCTCGATTGTCTTCCATCGAATCTGTATTACATTACAAGTGAATGCTTGCGGCGCATAATTATAAGATTCATAGATATAGAACGTGGACTAAGTATTATTATTATCTTCATAAAATTGACCATACTTGTACAGATGTGTATTTGTTTGTATTGTATTTAAAATAGACCATGGTTGAGACCATATTTCCGATTTATTTATGCATGTACAGACGCCAGCACATCAAGTTACCACAATCTGTCAGATTTCTTTAATAGAATTTCAACCTAAAGTAGAAGGTTAACGTTTGAGTGGTAAAATCTGACAGATTCGGGTAGGTTGACTTGCTGGCGTCTGTACAAATTAATATTCACAATTTAAACTTAAATAAATAATAAACAGGCTTTTTAACAGTCAACCGAAATCCTCAGAATTTATACTCACTTTTGTTCATCAGTTTTGTTTAGTTCATAAATACCGCGGGAATTATAGTGACATTAATTCAAACTTCAATTTATTTCCATGGACCTAAAAAAAAAGCCGGACGGAACTTCACTAAGAAAGAATTGAAGCACCCATAGTAAGTCAGTGCGCTTGTCCACACAAGCCGGCACACACACATTCACACCATAGTAAGTCAGCCGTCGGCCATTACGCTTCGAACGACACTCGCGGTTTCATACGGTGTTATTTTGTCTAATAAAATCAAAGTATGCCGTCATGTGTTGCAAAAAGTTGTCTAAACCATAGTAGTTCAATTAAAAACCAGGGGATCACTTTTCATAGTTAAACATGTCATTTTGAAGCTTATTTCTCGATTTTACGTCAATAAATTTTATAAACATCTCGAAATCAATCAGTGTTGCAACTATTTCAAGGTTCAAATTATTTTAAAATTGGGAGATTTATATTTTGTTACTATTTATCGTTATTGTATTCTTCTGTATTTTTACCCGACTGCGCGACGCAAAGGAGGGTAATGTGTTTATCAGTCTATGTATGTATGTATGTATGTATGTATGTTTGTTTCTATGTGGCGTTCTAGAGACCAAATGCGTTGGCCGATTTTGATAATTTTTACGTTAATCGATTCGTCTTGACCTTGCGAGTGTCACTAAAGACATGACAGTAATCAAAATTCACCACAGCGACAACCAGACGCCATATTGTCAAAATGAAAAAAAAAAATGTCGATGAACTATGTCATGTGGGGTATCGTTGAATAGGTATTTTAAAATCATCTTTAGGTTCCCTCTATCATTTTTCATTTTAAATAATAGTTTAGGAAATATAACGATTTAAAGTTGTTTAGCAAAACAATAATTTCTGAATAGTAACTAAAAAGTATGAAATAAAAAAAATATTTAACGAAAAACAAAAAACCCGACTGCTTAAAAAAAAAACTAAAAAGAAAGAAACAAGCCCAGTAGTTAAGAATTCACTCATTCACACTCACAGTCGGGGCCCGTTGGGAAGATTTGATTGGTATAATTTGAATGGGCCCCGACTGTGAGTGTGAATGAGTGAATTCTTAACTACTGGGCTTGTTTCTTTCTTTTAGTTTTTTTTAAAGCAGTCGGGTTTTTTGTTTTTCGTTAAATATTTTTTTTTTTACAAGTTTCCCCACGGCAAATGATGCATGGAAAAATGATTATATAAAAAACATAATAAGGGAGTGTAGACATGGAATAGGAATGTAGACGTGTAGGAATGAAACATAAAATAGCTTTAATTAAATATTTATAGGCGAAAAATACTTAAACATTCGTTTTCACCATTTAAGTAAATTAGAAGGGATTTCTAGATGTGTCAATAGCAAAAGACAAGTCTACAAAAATTTGAATAACCAAAAGGGATTGTAAAACTTTATTAATATTAAACGAGTTGTAAATATTTTATATCCAATGTGCTTAAATTATTTTACCTTTATTTTAAAAATAGGTATCTGTCACAAAAAAAATGTAATTAAACTTAAGTTCAAGGGAGATCTTAATTAAATATTGTTTAAAAATGGGTAATTTTTTCCTTCATCTGGCATCCCTATACAAACTCACACATATAAACACGGTCGCCATTTTGGTGCTTCAATCGTTTCTTAGTGAAGTTCCGTCCGCCTTTTTTTTTAGGTCCATGTTTATTTCGGACACTTTGTAAATGTCACCAAAAGTTTGTTCGTGATAATCGCTTGCCAATTGTTTCTGTAACTAGTGAAGGATTAAAGTTGGAGTGGTAAAACTTTATTGAATTCAGCTGTCACTGTATCCAATTTATTACTATTTACTAAATATATTTTTTTATAATAAATGCGAAAGTTTATGACTATGGATGTATGTTTATTACTCTTTTACACTTAACTTCTGAACGAATTCGGATGAAGTTTGGTAGGCAGATAGTTTATAATATGAATTTTAATCCCGGCAATATCTAGTACTACATTTAGTAAGGTGTTTGAAAAACAATACTTTGACTTTTTCATTAATATCGGGGGGGTATTACAACGTCTTAAAACCAGGCTTGTTCCAGTGAGTGAACGAGATGGCGCTAGACGACTTGTATAGCTCTGTCACCTTCACTCACCGGAATAAACTTGGTTTTAAGACCCCCCAGCACTATCCAAATGCCCTTATTTTGCACCGTTTTAAAGAAATAACTAATTCCTTAAAATATGCACTAATTTCAATAAAATCAAAAGGGCCACCACTGCTCTCGTAAGTCGGGGCCGATACCACTGGGCCACCACTGCTCTAATTAATGGTTATTTGTGACATCATAATATCAGCTGATTGTCTAAGCCTGCTGGACTAAGCCAGCAGTAACTAATTAATATAATTTGGGCAAAGGCTAGAAAGATGTTGAATTTCATAATTATCAGTTTTTATTTAATGCGTAAAATGAAAACGCGAAATTAAGGCCGAGACTCCACCAAAGCTGTGTCAAGCTGTGCGGAGTCGAGACTTGTTTTGAACAACCAATAGATTTGCGTTATTGACACATCACCACGTCTCGACTTGCACAGCTTTGGTGGAGTCTCGGCCTAAGTAAGTCTTTCGGGCAAGTATGTCTGACAACGAGTCTTACCATGGAGTATCGTATTATCCAGTTACTGGGTTGTGGAGGTCCGATAGGCAGTCGCTCTATGTAAAATACTGATATTTAGCTGCATCTGATTCTACTGGAAGTCGACGCCAATATAGTTGGGAAAAGGATAGGAAGATGATGAATGAAAAGCTTTGAGGTTAAATGGGCATGCATAAACTAACCCTAGATCTGGTGCAAAGACTGCCTATTGCCATTCAGCGAGGTAACACTGGTAACGCTGCTAGTATCTTGGGGTTTTTTGTGCCAAAAACCTGTCCTAATCAAATAAATCATCCCGTGACGTTACGAGATGATTTATTTGATTAGGACAGGTTTTTTTTTTTAGACGAACCATAATGACTTTTTCCCTAGATTATAGTAAATTTAACTTTGACTATTTGTAATATAAAAAGTTGTTGGTTGGCCAATAAAAAAAAAACGCGAAGGTACGGATGCTTGGATGGATAACTGGATGTTTGTCCCTCAATCAGGACTGTTCAGCAGTCTCTTTCAAACATTGCTCAGGGATAGAATAATAGTCTTTAATAACAACACATAGAATACTAATTCAAATAAAACATAGAATAGTAATTCAGGTGAAGCCATCAGCACTATCTATTATTTTCATATCACATTAAAATTACGCTAGATTGGTGCTGAAATTTAGATTGCTCGAAATTGACATTTGATACTGAATTTTGAATCCCAAAATAGATAATTGAACCTAGCTTTGTGTCTATGATTAACATAGTTATATCCAGACAATGACATTAGTGGGTTCGTATCTCGTTTGATTCTGCTATGAATGCGTAAGTTTGTGATATGAATATTATACAGGGTGTAAGGGAAAGCCCTCCACAAACTTTCAGGGCTTGCTCAATAGACGAAACTGAACAATTTTCCACAATTGTTTTTTTTTTTCAGAAAATGAAACAAAAATCTGCTTCTCCATACAAACTGTCTATTCAAGTTTATTATTTTCTTTGCTAGGGATGATTTTTTTTTCGTTTCTTGAAAAAAAAAAATTATGGAAGATTGTTCAGTGTCGTCTACTGAGCAAGCCCTGAAAGTTTGTGGAGGGCTGTCCCTTACACCCTGTATGTTAATTTAAACGATGAGTTGGATGAGAAATTCTGGCTAATATCATCAAAGAAAATGAACCTAATCAGTTTCAAAAAGCTGTCAGCTACAAAAAATATTAGATATTATATTAATAAAATTGATAACCCATAATCTTTTTACTGACATGGTAATAACAGGCCTTATGCCGTCTGAAAGATAGAGTGGTCCATAATCCACCTCTAAGTTCAGTATAAGTTGTTGTAGGCCACACGATTATGAATATTTGACTTTCGAATCTTCTGCCAGATTATCAGTATGCTTTCTGCCACCATTTTGAGAGCATCGGTGATAAAATAAGATCACAACATCCAAACGAAACCATTACTTGACAATAATACCTTTAACATCGACCCAAAATAAACGTAAAACAAAAGACACAAGTTCAATAAGACCACTCCTCCACTATATCACGAGGTATATAAACTTGGACATTATTAACAGTGACCGGTGACAGAGCAAAACGAATGGGCCACATTAATCCCACGCTAGGGAGCAGGAAAAGGTATTGAAACAAATTCGTGGGTGATATGTTATAACCAGAATTAGAACTGACTTTACTGGGTTGGGGAAACTTGGAATGTTGGTATGTGTAAGTTGTGTTAGTAACTTATTTAAACTTCATGATTTAAAATACGGTTTGAAGGCGGATTTAATACCTTGCACATTATATTACAGTTTATTTTATGATGGTGTCTTAACATGGACCATGCCCAAGTCCTGCCTGCGTCCTGCGTCCTGGGCCTGAAAGAGCTGTCTCGTTATCTGTCAGGGCCTGCTTTAGAGGCCCACCGATCGTATTACTCGATTGTAAAGAGCTATTGAAGAATCACCGTTGATTCTAGCAAGTACAAGTCTCTGACAATCCTTCTCGCCCTACTCTGGGTGGGAGGAATCATTTGATAATCATAATATCGCACACCTAGCAGTATAATGGCACAATTGCAAAAAAAGCGAAATTGAGTTTTTGCGGCCTAAGTGTTTAAAGGTGCATAATTTATAAAGTGGTAAAACGACACGGTGATAGTTTTACTACTTGTCGAGAGAGGGCGTTTAGTGTCATTGTACTACTTGGTACGTTTCCCCCGCTTCCGAGTATAACAACGACTTATTTGTCAGATGTGCCGAAATATGACATTTTATGAACTTAGTAAATAAGTAGAAATGGCACATTTGACATCGCAAGGGTCAATTTGACCGCTCTGCCATGGCCTTTCTCAAGAAACAAACTTCATCTCCTGTGGTTTTTGCGCTGAACAAGTATCTCTCTGAAATCGTATAGTTATTTGCATACCCAACAATACCAGATTGAAGTAGGTTATTGATGTGCAGCAGGAAAATAGTTGCAGAGAGAACAGCCCCCTGAGGAACACGGAACGGCATCAATAGCCATGAGATCAGAGAAGCAGCCATGTAGCCGACCAGGAAGTCTGATACCTACTTACAAAAGTCATCTGGCATGCCATAAGCAGGAAGCTTGCTGAGTAGACAGGCGTGCCAGACCCTATCAAATGCCTTCGAGATATCAAGCGAAACCGCAAGTGCTTCATCGTGTTTCTCGATGATTTCGCCCCAGCCAGCAGTCCGTGACATACACAAGAAGATCACTAGTTGACCGTCTCCGACGAAAGCCATATTGACGGTCACTGAGAAGATCATTGTCTTCGAGATAGGTCAGCAGCTTACTGTTCAGTACCCTTTCCATGCCTTGCAGAGAATGGAGGTAAGTGCAATCAGACGGTAACAAGCAGAGTCTGCACTGTCGCCCTTTTCTGGCACAGATGCTACATTGACAGCATCCGGACGGCGAGTAATGGGCTATTCACTTACCATGCCCGGGTCGAAAGAGCTCTCAGCATAATGACGGGGCATTCTTAGAGGGCCAATGCCTGCTGAGGAATGGGGCTATTAAAGGACACCGTGGAATTTAGTCAGTACAAGTCTGACAGTCCCTTCTACTCTGCCCTGGGAGGGACGACCCATTTTATGATTTTACATCGTTTAAAAAAAATGTGGTACATTCGCAAGATTCCAGGATTTTGGCACCATTCTTTTATCAAGAGAGAGGCTGAACAGGTATGTCAACACAGGAGACAGTTCAGTCACACACTGCCTCAACACTCTTGCTGGTATGCAGGCCCGCTGGCCTTGTTCACGTCTAGACTGACTCTTTTAATATAAACTGTGACATCCGGCACCGAAGAGTTACATCGAGGTATAGTCAGTGGTTGCTTGGAGCCAATGTGTCAGTTATTAGACGTAAATTGCCTGCAAAGAGAGATGCAAATAAATTTGCTTTCTCACATGCAGATGGGCCAGCGACAGCGACCCATCAAGTTTAAGCATTGGAGGCAAAGTGGGGCGACCGAAATTTGTTTCGACCGTTTTTTTTTTTGGCAGGAACCAATGTTTTTACTACCCGAAGGGTGCGATACTAGTTTTGCCCCAATACATCCGACGTGGTCAAAACGAGCCCTATGCAGAACCCTCTTGCAGTACTTGGCCGCAGAATTAAATTCGCTTTTCCTCGTGCGAACTTACGTGCCTTAGCTTTTCGGTTACGGGCCTTGACTCATGCTTGGTAGACAGATTCTCTTTACGGACCTCATTCCATTCTGCATTGTATCATATTTGAGATTTATGACCAAGCTGGATGTCCGAAAATGGAATAAAATACTCCATTCCCTGACGAATCACGTTCGAAGGCACTTCAGCACAGCACGAGATATACTACAGTTGATAATTATAATGTTCAAGTAAGGGTTGTCCGTGGACAACATTTAGGGGTTGTACATAGACGAGGCTAGAAGTTATAAGAGCTGAACTGGTTTAAACCAGAAAAGATACGTGATTTTACTTTATTTTAGTTTTGACATGGTTAAATGATATCCATTTCTCAACGATTATGAGCCAAATATAGGTTATCATAATTTGTTATAGTTAAACTTTTTCAGGTATGTTAGTTTCATACATTTTCTATTAACTAATTGCCTTTATTTCTTGGTTTTCACATCCTATATAATTATGGCTTTAGGGGCATAAATGTCATTTTTGGAAAATTTTAAAAGTATAACGGCACAATTGCATGACTCTTCTTCTTCTTTGACTGTTATGAAGTAATTTCTGGAGTCCTGAAGTGGAATTTTTTTCCCTAAGTATCTATTAGGGTCTATACTAGTTGCCAAAACCATAAAATCCATGACAAAATGTAAAATAAACCCATAACTTCGTTTCAAACATTTGTAAAATCTTTAATCCTCATTTCTGTAAAATTAGAAAAATGTAATTGTGTCAATATACTGCTAGGTGTGCGATATTCTACCAATAAGATACATGAGAAATTCTTAGGACGCAATGTTTCAGAATCAGAATCAAAATCAGAATAAGGACGCAATGTTTAAAAAAATACTTAAAGGAAATGTCCAAGAATGTATCTAGATTATGATAATTTTTTTTTATTATAATAATAATTCTAGCTTGGAGTTGCCAGTTTAAACTTTACTTATCACACGATTTCATACGGGGATAAACAGTATCCTAATCATGTTTGACAGGATATAAACAGTCGTACCAAACATGCCAAGTAGTTTTTGTGAGAAAACTAAGGGAACAAACTTCCATCCATCTTTACGAACTTAAGCATTAAATAAAAGTATGATTTATGTAAAAATAGGTAAGTACTCTTTCTCTAGTTTATGGCTGAATAAATATTCATTCAAACTATTAGATAGTTTTAGTGTAATAAGCAAGAAGAAGAAGTGAGAAATTCTTATCATTTAATTTCTTCGTAAAAGCAATTCTTTTATATTCATTAATTGAATCATCAAAATTAAAATACAATTTCAGTGTAAATTTGTGTATTTATTATTTTGTAAGAGATTTAAAAACAATTATTTTGATTGAACCCGAAAGAAGCTTATATTTTATGGAAACAGATTAAAATTTCAATTATCGTCGTAATGGGCTATGGCCGCTTAGGGAACGGGTTGAAACCTACATTCCGTCAGTTTTTTTAATATTAACAAATATTATATCATTTATCTAAGCAAAGAGCCTTTATGTATAATTATATATTATTGAAATTGCTTAAATTACAATGAAATTAAATATTCATTTTATTTCAAGCTGTTGTCCTATAAAATTTTAATATACAATTACTTAAATTAGTATTAGTAGATGCAAATTATAACCTTTTATTTTCCAATGTTAATTCCATATTAAATGTCAATTCTATTAAATACGTTCTCGTACATTGTCATAATTATAGATGTTTAATTATTAATTGCTTCTCAACACAATAATATGTAACTTGGAATTATAATCCCACGGGAACATAATACCGGGATAATCGGTATCTTATAATTATTAGGTATGTATACTAGGCCAAATATTAATTATCTCTGAGCCAAACATTAAAACCGTTCTAGCGTGATTGAATACCAAACCCTTCTCATAAACTTTCACATTTATATTTTTTTTGTGTGGTAAAATCATCAAATGAGTCCTTCCAATCAGAGCGGAGCGAGAGGTACCTGTTCAATAGCCCTTTACGTTCCGGGGTCACGGTAATCCAAGAGTCCCGCCACTTAGGCAGTCTTTGGCCCTCTAAAGGAGGTCCCGTCATTCACATTTAATAATAGAAAAATTCAAACACGTGCAGTAGTTTTCTTACCAATTTTCTTTAAAAATAAAATTATAAGTCTACCTGCAAGTCCCTTTTAAATTAACTGGGTGACGTGAAATAGACTCATAAAGTAAGTGTCTCTATACACTAGTAGTATACGGTAAGGTGCTGGTAACCTGGTGTCAAGGAGCTTTACCTCAATAGCGGGAAAAGTAATAAAGTAAAAGCTCGAGAACACGATAGAGACTACACTATCGTAGTTTCAACAAATAATGTTGTATGAAAATATTTTCTTTGGAATTTTATTATTTATGTACCTGGGTGTTATGTCATTTATTGCGTTTTTTTTTTTATTTGACTTAGAAGCTTGATTTTTAGAGGTTTAAGAGATTATAAAAGTACATACGTAATTATGTGAATTTATTTCAACTTATACACAACCTCCACGCGTTCCCGATAAAAAACTCTTGGCAGGAAGGTAGACGGATAATGAAGGGATCATGATGCTTCCGTTTTTTTTTCTTTTTAATACGAAACCCCAAAACAACACAATTTGCTACTACAATAGTAAAAAACAGCCAAGTACGAGTCGGACTCGCGCAGAAAGGGTCCCGTACCATTCATTGTCTATAAAAATCGGCTTTTGTATAGGTTTTAGTTAATGTTTTTTTTTTTAATTCAATTTATTATTTTAGGTATATTTTAATTGAACATACTCGTAATTATAACTAAGTATGCTGTGAATATTTCAATCGTTATCAATATCAAGCAAAAAAGAGTAAAAATCTTTAAACAAATTACATAATCATTATTTATTTATTTACACATCATTTTTATATATTTTTTTTAGCATTTTTTGTAGTTAAAATGGCAACAGAAATTCATTACCTCTGAACATTTTAACACTAACTAACACAACAGTTCGTTTTTTCACCCTTTGGGTACGGAACCTTAAAAATGATCAAAATAATATTTCACAAAAAGAACTCACACCCAAATTCAGACACAAAACATTTCAAAACAATTTTCCTAAACACAGGCTATCTTGAACATGAAAACGCGGTATCTGTCCGGGCAACAACGTCGCCACCGCCACATGTGACCGCCACACAACCGCAGTCATTTGCAGCTAACATTTCGCCATGTGGGTCGCATCCGGCAAACTTTGCCAATAATGATATTGAACACGTTCGAAAGTTGTCAGGTATTGTGTTATGGTTCTGAACAGCTGACATAGAGCATTTTGGTTCGAGAACAGCTGTTTCTAGTGTCGTTAAGTTGGTATACGATTTAGTCGTTTCTTGAAAGTTTTTTTTATTATTATTTACAATGAAAGTTTTTTTCTCTCAATGATTTTGTGAACAAAATCAATAAATTCGCATTGTGAGAGGTGGTGCCTGATGTTAGATTATGAAAAACCTACCACGCTATTCCCAAATCACTGTAACTCCTGAAAGTCAAAATCAACAGTGGCAACCACCCTGAGACAATGAATGTCGACGTGTCCCGGAGAATCAATGGGTTCAACTTCAATATTGGTACAATATTGAATTTGGCTTCCATCAGTCTTATAGCATTTTAAATGCATCTGAATACCGTTATTCTACCATTTAGAAAGACTGAAAGCCAATCCACTGGATTGGCAGTATTTTCAATTAAGACGTTTTGAAAAAACTGCCTACCTTGCCACAATAGCCCAGTAACTGGGTATGAAAAACTTATTAGGACTACTTTCTGGTTGCCCAAAATGTATCCTGACATTTTATTATATTTATCAAAAACTATACAACTACATAGTAGACCGTATGTATACTCGTAGTAGATAAGTTGTGAATAGAGTAAAACAATGAAGAACTTGATCGGAAGGAAAACCTTTTTTTTTAACAATTTACTTTAATTAAAAGCTACATTCCTTAAGGTTACAATACCAGGTCAAATACCTCTCTCTCTATCTAAGAATTGATTCCATTGGTATATTCCTTTGAACGTCAACAAAAAGAAAATCAAATAAAACTTCTTTAGATTTTTATTTATACGCTGAGATTAATAGCAAATATTTCGTATTGTTCAAGTTCCAGGTATATTGGAATACTAGCTGTTGCCAGCGGCTTCACCCGCTACAACTCGAAAATTATCCCACGGAAACATAAAATCGGGATAAAAACTATCCTATGTGTTAACACAGGTTATTAACGGGTGCTAATTAAGGCAGCTTCTTTAAAATGTCATTCTCGTCTGCAAATATATTTAGTTGTCTAATGAATTAATAGGTCAGCGACAAACTTTTAGCGTCTAATAAATGGTTTATAAGCGACCATATATTGTAAAACAAGCTACTGTTAATATGACGCAACACGGTGATAATTCTTAAGCAACTAAATTTGTGATATGTCTACTCATTGCCAGCTTTTTTTTCTTCCTGGCAAGTAATCTAACACTGATGTACCTAGTAATAGTACCACCTGCCGTGAATCTTTGACGGAGCCCCGCTTCGCGGGGCTCCTATTTTTGCGTACAGGGTTTAAAGTAACCTAACACGAAGGGGATGGCGGGGTCTTTCAGACCCCGCCATCCCCTTCGAACCTAACCTGTCCGTGTCGGGGTGCCCCAAGTCCCGAGCTCGCTTCGCTTGCTCTTGCATCCTAGGTCAAGTAACTGATTACTACCTGTCATGCTGGCTTTACAAATAAAATAGTTGTTTGGTTTTAATTTAATTTGTGATATGTCTACTCATTGCCAGCTTCTTTTACGCTCGTAAATTGACGCTGGTTTCTTGATATTTTGTTGGAATAGTAAAGATGATGAATTAATATAATTGAAGCTGTTCTATTAACTCGTCGCTCACATATAAAAAAAGACGCTAGGTTGCAGGTGCTAAAGAAACTTTTGTTGCCGCACATATAATTTCCCGTTATTAACTATCTGTGTACCAAATTTTAGCCAAATCCGTTCAGTGGTATTTGCGTGAAAGAGTAACAAACATACCTACATATACACATAAATCCTCACAAACTTTCGCATTTATAATATGTATTAGCAGGACTTAAGGCGAACGAAACATTTCAATATTTGGAAAAAGTTTAAAAAAATATTTGATTGATTAATATATAAGTTACTCAAGGAACAAGTCATGATATATAATTCGTTATGACATATGTTGTCGGGCTCTTGCTTGGTACACATTGTTGTAATACATATCATTGCTTTCTCCGTATTTATTTTTCATTCAGAATTGTGACTGTGTCGTTGCGGAAATCAGGCTTTTCAAAAAGGAAAACAATTGTAAAAGAAACACCAACTTTTGATATTGTTTATTTCTACTGTTTCTTCTTAGAGTAGATAGGCATTAAAAACTAGTCTCATTTAGCCAAGCCAGACGTATAAGTGTTTTAATAAATTAAATATAATTCATTATAAAGCTTTTTAGTGCTTAAAGCTTTTTTTAGCTGGTGGGGTGACGATGCTGGACCACGTCCAAAACATCCATATTCGGGGCAGTTTTAAAGTAACGCCTATACCGGAAAAGATCATGGAGAGCCGCTTAACCACTTCCCTGTCCGATGAATCACATGTGATCCACGACTATTGTTTAGGTATTGTGTCTGCTGCGCGGACAGTGAAAGTGTTAAGATGGTACGGTCATGTCATGAGGTGACCATCGGACCACAGTCATGACGAGAAAGTGCTCGATATTGATACCCAGCCCAGAAGACGCGGTAGACCCCGCCTTAGATGTCAGATATTAAAAAAGATCTGACTAAGACACAATTAACATCCCATACGACCCAGGATAGACCGTCCTGGCGAAGATTGACCAGAAGGGCTGACCCCAAATAAATGGGATTAAGGCCAGGCAGAAGAGAGATAAAGCTTTTTAGTGTAAATAAAGGACTTGAACGTGCGACCATTTCAATCAAAACTCCAGACGCTTAACCAACTCGATCATCGCAGTCATGCTCGGCAAGGTAGAATCCTTCATTTAATTCTTAAAAGTCTTACGGTAATTGATAATAATAAATCTTAGAGCTGTCACACTGTTAAATCAAACTTTTCACAACTATATTGGGGTCGGCTTCCAGTCAAACCGGATGCAACTGAATATCAGAATTTCACATGGAGCGACTGCCTACAAAACCTGTAACTGGGTAATACGATACCTATCATGGTAAGACTGGTTGTCAGACTTTAGAGCTTCTGACTAACAGGTGCTAACAGTAACGACTGTCAAAGATCTACAAATGACCAAACAATGATTAAAGGCTGATATTTCAATAGTCAGATAACTTCTGTCTGAGGAATAAAAATGGCGGTTTGACAGCTTATCTATAGAAAATATTATGTCAAACCGCTATTTTTATCCCTCAGATAAAAATTATCTGACTATTAAAAACGTATACATTATACAAAAGAAATAGAGTTTAAAAAATACAAACATCCGAATTGAGAACCTCCTCCTTTTGGAAGTCGGTTAAAAAAGCCGAATTACCAATAAAACTACAAAAAACTTATGAAAAAGACATTTTATGATTTATATCTGCTATTATTCGAGACTTCTGAAAATGATCACTCAGAGAATTATAATCCTCAAAGGCAACGAATTACATCAATTTGTGATGTTACTCAATAAAGTAAGATATCTGTATTGAGATAAATAATGTTTATCTGTTCCTAATAGGGTTAATTTGTTCCGTAACTTATAAATTGTTTGAGTAAATTGGACTTGTGAGTTTCATTAACTAAATTAATTAATAAATATTTATTTAGTGCTAAGATTTGCTACAGACTAGCTTATGTTTTCATACTCATTTTTTATCTGCTTTTACAATAAACATAATTAATATGGTTCTTTTTGGGTGACAAATGTTCATATGATGCGCTGGGTGTGGACGAAGGGACTGTCAGACTCGTAGGTACTGACAGAAACCTTGCTTGTGCCTTCAGCCCTTTGCGTTCAAGGTCCCTTTGGTTTTAAATTTTCATTTCCAAAAACCTTACACAAAAGAAAGTCTGACAGCTTCTTGAAGCGCGAGTGGAACACAACGCACCTTTGACCCGGGCATGGTTCATGGTCGGACAGCGAGTTGTCCATTACTCGCTGTCCACATACTACGGTTGCTGGGTCATCCTGCAACGTCCGTTGCCGTAGTCGGACGGGACAACTAGAATAGTTGCACTTTTTCACATAGATACAACCTCTCCAGGGCTACCTGGCTCGCGTCCATCTCATCGGAGTCCGGCGTAAAACAGTTTTTAATGTGTTCCATCGGTTTGCAGTAGTTCTAATTCGTTCTGGGTAAAATTGCTCCATCTTAGCAACTGGAGTAGATTGAGATCAAGAGCGAAGCAATTGTAAACAGAAAAGCTCTTTTTTACATTCATTGATTAGAAATTGCAGCAGAGGCAACAAAAGTTGTGAGATGAAGAAAAATCTTCAACATTTAATATCACGAAAGTGAACAAGAATATCGAAGCTATTCTTATATTAACACGAGCACAAAATACCAATAAATACTGTGTCTATTTTCTCAATACATAATGAAACATGAAAGGCATAATTTCTCATCGGTATTTTCATATCCCCAATAGATTTCGCGCCAATATAGCTATCACTGACATAATGAAGAAATACCTCCATCTTTAATATTTATAAAGTAGCAGATTTTCCTCCATTTACGTCATCAAGAGGATTCTGGCGGCTTTTTATCAAATTCGGAAGCTAGTACCTACGTATCCGAATACAGTAAATTGAAAATCAATGTTTTCCGCAACGTTTCGTAGTCTGGCTTACCATGGAATAATCCAGAAGGTCGGCTCCATATTCATAACTACGTTCATAAACTCAAAATTCGTGCTAAGGGTACTGATTCGAAAATTTTATCAGTGAAGGAAGACAATCGAGCATTACAATACGCACCTTGTCCTCGTCAGTCAGGGAGCTCGTATTGTAATGTAATGCCCAGAGTCGAATCAATAATGATTTTTTTTTTAAGTGGCAAAATCATCATAATATGAGTCCTCCAACAGGCAGGGCGGGAGGGACTGTCAGACTTGGGTACTGACTAAAATCCACGGTGTCCTTCGGTAGCCCTTTGTGTGCCGGAGTCGCGGTATACGTATGTCCCGCAACGAGGGAGCGCCTTTAGCTTCTTATACCAAGTTAACTTTCTGTATCAATCTATTCGGTGGCAATACGAACGTATTGGCACTTTACGCCTTTTGTTGCTATGACCATTGTGATGTTCAGGATTTGTAGGGTAACAGATAGCAGCTCGTATTTTATATGCGTGTGAGGCCGAAAGGGTTTCTATTGTACTGGTCAGGGATTTTGTTTACTGCTGGATAGTTTACTGACTTGGTCCTCGAATTTTTATGTTCTAGGCGATCGAAATTCTAACTTGAAAAAGAAAAGTTAGTTTATACATTTTGAAAATCACTTTTCAGTTGTAAAGACTCCACTGCAAGCACTATTGTGTTCGTTTCGTTGAAACGGAGGAGTTTCAGTTTCTCTTGCTAAGAAGAGAGAAGAGTTTTTCTAGGCTAGATTGAAGCCAAGAGCGAGGCCATAGAAAAAAAAAAAAAAACAGACACTGGTTGATCTTCAAAAAGTATTTCTCAGCAATATTTTTTGTGTTCCGTAATTTGATTTACCTGATCTTAAATGACGGCTTCGCAGAGGGTCCGTTTACGCTTTTTAAGCCCAGTAATATCATTGATTTTTTTATTACTGTTACTAGGTACTTCTGTAATATACCTCTGTATCAAGTTAGAACAACCTTTTCAGGGTTGATTTATTACACCTATGTCTCTTTTCAAGACAAATTGATTTTCATCAAGGGACAGGTCTTCGAAACGACATCTGTCATAATTACTGTGTTTTAGTTCTAGGGTTCTAGAAAGAAATTGTCATACAGTTATGATTGATGACAGAAACAACCTTAAAGAAGAACTTAATTTATAAGTTCAAATAATAATAATATAACATCACTGAAACTGAATTTTTATGTCGTCAGTAGTTTTTAATAAAAAAATCGAAGCATTTATTTCAATTCGGCCATTTTGAATGCACAGTGCACACACATACATGCACTTTTAAATTGTCAAAGTACTAAAATTAACTATAATTTAAAATAATTATGGTGCCAGTTACAAGACTGAAAGTACCGTAGATGCCTATTTAAGTATGCTTATTGCCATCACCCGGGCATGTGCCCATCATCTGAACTTCGTGCCTATTACTTATGTTTTTTTTATGGAAATACCCAAAAACATTTTGCCCTACTTGGAAAGTCAACCAGGACTAATTGGTTAGCAGTTTAGGTTGAATTAGTCCAGTCGCTAATAGTCGATGCTAAATAATTAATAAGTGTAGATGGTATAGTCGTATTACAGTGTTCCTAAATATTTGGCAGAAAAAGATAAATAATGTAACTTTGACTTTCATGTTTGTGATAGTTATATTTAATTTTGTAACCGTCATAAGATATATATGAATATAGACATAGCAAAAGGGATATCGATGTGATCGCAAAAGTTGTATTTTATAGCTTTTGCCCATGTCATGCTTATCGCAATGGAAAAAGATTCTGATGAATCTTTGAATATTTTATAAAATAACTCGCTCTTATCTACAACTTCGCTCATGTGTAAATGGGAAATTTTAATAATCCAGGTTATTTATCTGTGTATCAAAGTTCATACTAACATGTTCAGTCGTTTAGCGTAAAACAGTTAAAAATATCCATCCACCTTTAAAAGATTGCGAATTTAAAATGAGACAGTTCCTAAACGTTTTTTTCTGTCTTTTTTCTTTCTAAAATTTAGTTCAAGCGTACTTTACCGCCATAAATTATTTACCAAAGGCTTTCGATGTACTTAAAAGTAAAACCATGACAAATGCGCGTGTCTGTAGACTGAAGTGCCCAACTCTATCATAATGATGTCGTTACTGTCCCTTTAGTCAGGTTTTACTAGTCCTTATTTACTTTAGAATAGGGTTGCTTTTCCATTGCTACCTCTGAAAAGTCTGTCAAATAAGAGGTATCTTTATTTCCATTCGAAATACGGTTGGTTTTAAGTTGCTACTGTCTGATGTAAACTATTGTAAAGGGACTGCACGTGTTTCGGATAGATTTCCAAGTAAATTGGGCCAATTGTTACTTTGTACTGATTTATTTGAATACTAACGTTTGCACCTGACTTTGTCTGTAATTTTATATTACAGACAAAGTCAGGTTTTGCCGAGGTAAAATAGAACTTATCAAGACTCACAGCAATTAATCGCTTCTATCGATGGACATCAGGGTGTCACCAAAAAAGTTACTCTATTTATCATTTTTTTTTTGGAAAACTTTTGCACAAAAGAATGTTAATCACGTATCAAAAAAAATTCCTCAAGGCATAATCATTCGAATATTCTTATTCGTTTTGAAGTTTGAGAATTTAATAAAAAAGACATTAGGTATTGCCTATTTGATCACGAAAAGTGGTCATAACTTTTGAACCCTAAAAAACCGTGTAACCTTGAGGTAAAAAGATTGGAAATCTTCTATGACCTTTTAAATTTGATCCACACTTCTTGGGATTAAAATCAATAGGATGAAATAGGGGATTTTTTAGTCTGTACCAGTCTGACATTCCCTTTCGCTCTACTCACGGCAGGAGGACACATGTGATGATTTACCATATCAATTAAATGAAAACTGCTGTTGCCTGAAAACATTTGCTTTATACGTATAGATTTGAACCGTACTGTCGCTACCGTTGAACGGTTCGAAGCCTGTTTTCATTATGATAAATTGGAATTCCGGAATTTAATATACGAAGTGTGGAATAAAGGAGGTACGTGATTTTGGTAATGGCTGCCTAATAAGGCATGTATCCTATATTATTAAACGAACATTATTAGGTTTGGAATTTCATTAAAAAATATATATTTTGAACATGATAATGTAAAATCCAAAATCTTAAGATTTGCTGAATCTACCGAAAAAGGCCGAGTTGTTATTATATCTATTATTACAAAGACAAAAAAAAAGGTTTCCTTTGATTTTTGTATGTTCGTAATAAGTACCTAAACTTAAAACTACTGAACCGATTTGAAAAATGTTTATTCTGGTGTTTGAGTTTTCACAGTGAGAGATACTTTCAAGCTCGTTGAGCTCCTTGTGTTCTCAGTCGAGCTACACGATTACCGACAAATGCTTGCACTGACTGGACAGGTCCACAAAAATCTGTGTTGCTCTTTCCTCAAAAGACCATCTCAGATACCCGCATGGTCCTCGTATGACCTGAACAAAACAATGTCTGGACTTAAAAGACACTGTGACCTCTGAGTTTGTTTCGGCTGTTTCTTCTTAGAGTAGTCAGGTACGAAACACCGGCCCCATCTAGCTTTAAAAATATTGATGACGTGTAAAAGTGTTTTTTATAACCAACTTGCAAAATAAATATCATCATCATCATCATCATCAAGCAAAACGTAAGAATACGTGTACAAAAATACAAACAAAAATAAAATTCTGATCGTCATAAAATACACCCGCACCAAGAATATACTTAGAAGACTGGCACTATTGCCACATTGTACGGCATTTATTTAGTGCAAATTCAGACTTTTCATGTTTAGGTTGATTATGCTTTATGTTCATACTAAATCCAAATAAAAAAGTTTGGCAATGAAGTCTCATCATTACCCTTGAACGTTAAAAACAAAAAACACCACCATTTTCTTTTAAATTCCACACGAAAATTCTTACGACACTTTTATTTTTAAACTTCTGAAATTAAGCGACCTACCCACTAATAAAAATAAAATAACAACGACAGGGCTTTCAAAAGTTTGATAAAAAAAAATATTTCACGGAGTTCTGAAGTGATTACTGAGATTAAACTAACTCCACGGGGCAACTTGTGTTATTATTTATGTGGGCATAGGCCTAATAAATGAAAAGGGGTGAAATCGCCTATTCGTGACCACAAAATGAAACAAAGAGGAAACGCGGGGAAATAACGCAATCAAATTAAAACACTTGAAACTCGCATTTGATTTTACGAGTATATTAGGTTTTGTGTTTCTATTCTTTTTTTATTGACCTTTGTTCGTAACTGTAATTCATAGTTTCGAAAATATTCATAAAGAAATTGGCGCAGTAGCTGAACGGTTAGTTGCTGGCCTGAGTGTTGCGAAATCGGTTCCCACATGGAACTTACTATTTGTATGGCCCATAGGTATTTTTCCGGTTCGGGTTGTTTGTACAATTATTATTATGTGAATAAATTGAAGTACATACTTTATTGCAGTCGCAGTAAAAACAAATTCAGTGTGTGGGAAACTTAAAAAAATCTATAATAGTGCAACTTAAGAGAGTTCAAAGGAAATAAAATATCTTCAGAAAATGAGAAAATACCTTGCGATAGCATCTTTTCACCACATTCTGCTTTCAAATATAAAATTGAGTAAAAATTCTTCATTTTCATAAAAATTCTAAAGCCAGTTTAACAATGCTTTTGCTAGGTAATCTCACTATCGTTTCGTTCTGAAACGAATAAAAACTGTCAAGCCAGCTATGTCTCTGGGCAATACTAATAAAATTAGCTTTTTATTTCATCGTCTTTTATTATACACAGGGGTTTTAGAAAGCATGGTTAGCGCTTTGGTAAAATAGTTGATGAAATCTTCGAATGAGTTCTAGCGCCGGTGGAGCGAAAAGGACTGTGAGACTCTTACTTACCATAAATCTAAACTATCCAAACTGTTCCTTCCATTGTCCTTTGCATTCCAGTGTCACGATACCTTGTATAGACAGTCCCGCGATCTGGCTGGACGATTGCCAACTGCACTAAGTGTAATGAGTTCGATTCATGCATGGAACAACAATTTCTAGCTTATAATGTTCCCCTTCCCACTGCTGGGACACAGGCCTCCTCTTGGAGAGACAGTGGCCATAATCCACCACGCGGGCCTAGTGCGGGTTAGTAGATGTCACAATATGTCTTCGAATTTATGGTTCGATGTTTTCTTTCGCCGTTTTGAGCGAATCAGGTTGGGTTCATACCCACGACCTACAACTCGTAAGTCGGGACCGATACATTAGGGATACCATTGCACTCGTCAAGCTTGTGTCTTTGTCAATTTTAGTTTACGTAACAAACGGGCCAGATATATTTTTTTAATAATTAACTGTCATACCTATTAATCAAATTTTTTCAGCAATCTAGCCAATTCTAACATAATTGGCAACATAAAAGTGACCAACAAAAAAAACTTGTATCTTCTTCAGGGAATAAAAACAGAAACGTAATTATGTTTCATTTCGTTCCAACTTTTAATTAAGTACAATTGTTGTAATAATATTGTGAACTATAATGAAGGCTTTGAACAGTAATTAGATGTCGTCAGTTTAATTGGACGATAGAAATTAAAAGCTCAAACGAATCCTGACAAGTCTGTAACTAGCCTTATCATTATCTTGAAGTCTCGAGAAATAACAAGGTAATTATTGAAAATCTCGCGCACGAAGGGTTCCGTACCATTATAGCGTTAAAATTGTATCGGAACCACCCTAAGCAATATTGTTTTATTTTAATTTAATTATTTATTTACAAATTGAATATTATTGAATATTCTGTGAATATTTTAAGTGTCTACGTGTTGCCGATATAAGTATCGAGAAAAAACGGGTAAATATTAACTTTATTTTGTTTTTTTTAGTATTTATTGTTACAGCAGCAACAGATATACATCATCTGTGAACTCTACTGTCTAACTATCACTGATCATGAGATACAGCCTGACATATAGACAGACAAAGAGACAGACTGCAGACAGCGATGTCTTAGTAAAAGGGTCCAGTTTTACCCTTTAGCTACGGAACCCTGGAAATGTCTAGCTTTAACAAGCCCAGCCTTTATAGTACGGATTTGTTATATACCAGGGTATTTTATGAGTAATTCATCCTGAGCCCTCTAATAATAATTTGTTGTATTTTTTATTACTCGTACTGGCTGGTGGAAAGAATATTCTTGTCTGTCATTTTATGATAGAAAAACAAAAGACGGTTATTTAACACTTGTCAATGTCAAATGCTTTATTTTTTTTATTGGTAAATGAGCTGATCACACACGCGCACTAGAGACTTAAGAAAATCAAAAGGGGAGGCCTATGTTCAGCAGTGGACGTCCTACGGCTGAGATGATGACTAGAGACTTGCCCAGAGTTGTGGGTGCGTTTACAAACATAGACGCTGATACTGATAAATACAAACACCCAGATCCAGAACAACTATATTCAGATCATAAAACAGTTGTTCCGTGCGGGGATAGAACCCGCGTTATGCTGCTCAGCAGTCGAAGTCGAACGCTCAGCCACTGCGCCAATCATTGCGTCATGTTCTGACGGCTGTATTATACGTATACAGTGGCGTCATGTTCTGACGGCGGATGGCCGGGTCTTTCAGACCCCGCCATCCGCTTTTAACCTAAATTGTCCGAGTCGGGGACCTAGTTCTTACCGGCAAAACCCAGTTCTAACCTAAGATAAATAGGAAACACCAAGGTTTAACCGCATGTGGTCGGTTACGCCTAGGTTAAGCCGGTTAAACTTAGGTGTAACTGCACTTCGGGCTTTAACCGTAACATATACATTCACAAGTCATAGAACTTGCGCAGAATTGATAGAGCTGCTGATTTGTGCAAAATTAAAACTACAGACCTACCGTTTATAATTTTGAGTTTGATAAGTAGCTGGTGATTGAGGATGCTTATCGCATGTAACAGAGGGCGAGGCTACAGTAGTAAACAGTTTTGGCAGTAAACAGTATTAAACAGAGTGTATTAAAAAAACACCTAGAAGCATATTTAAGCCTACGTTTTTCCCACTATCTTATAATGTTACATCTGACACCTAAGCGAAGTTAATCCCCAAGATAAGTCTCGGATTTCACGAGTTGTGTGGCGACGTTAAAGATCTTTGACAGAGAGGTAAGAATACTAAAAGCCCTTGATCTTCACCTTGAAAGTTTTACCTACCTCTCGCACAATTAATCGCGAAATACTGTTTGTTTTTTTATTATGTGGGATGCGTTTGCTCTTGACCTAGTCTAGGTCAGGAATGACTAAGACAAGGTCTACGGTGGAGCGAGCTTACCCAGAAGAAGCCTGTTCACTCTAACTTTGAAGAGATTAGGGTTGTATGCGTTCAGAAACACAGACGCAGGCAGAGATTAACACTCCTTCGCTGTCCGCATTATAAAAGACGTCTGGAAACGCTTAGTGCGAATTGGCGGTATAGCAATAAGGTACGGATGGTAATCTGCCGTGCGTCTAGATGTTCGATGGTAGAAAGGGGCTGTGTGCCTTAAGCATGGACAGAAGTTTATATTCCGTGGAAACATCAATATTTGCTTGCTTGTTTTTTGTTTAGAACGTTGAACGTTGCCTCGCAATAGGAATTTCTACTGTTTTTCACCCGCGTTGGGTGCATTTTACAAACATTTAAACTGACTAGCTTTTGCCTGCGGCTTTGCCTGTCACTCCAGGCCGAAACAGGTTTCAACTAGAGAAAGAATTTTTGAAATAAGTTCAGTCGTTTTGGAGCCTATTCAATACAAATAAAAAAACAGTTAAATCTTTTCTCTTTGTAATAATATATTATATAATGTCGATACACATAAATAATCAGACCCGGTACAGCTATTTGTAGCTGTGGATGAGCGATTGACTACTGCGCTGCGAGTCGTGTGTTCGATTCCCGCACTGAACAAATATATTATGTAGGATCAAGAAGTACAGAACAGAACAGAACAACTTCTGTCGGGTTTGGGTGTCTTTATATATTATGTAAGTTATGTTTATAAGTTTTAATCTTTGTAAACACACCCTCGACTTATTTATAGCTTGGGGGGGGGCAAAATAAATTAAAAAACAATTTGATTTGTTTTGATTTGATTTGGACAACCGCGCTCCGTAGATATTTGAAAGACGACGCTTATATCAAGAGAAAGAAGAATGGCTGATGATGATGATGATTTGCAATTTATTCGAAAAAAGAAGACGTAACATGACCTGCTAATCGATCCTTTGACATACATGCCCAATCAAAATCATATCAAATTCACATACGCAAATATCTGTATACCAAAAATAAATTTTAATTTATCATGTTCTGAAATTCAGCCTGTAACATTTCGTTTAGAATTAATCTGTTGCGACATGTGTCAATAACAGCGAATAGAAATTCGTTTTGTAACGACACTGACATGAAAAAATTTTATTTCAATTTTAGCGAATGTTTACATCCAAAATAAAAAGCACTTTTAGGTGAACCCCACTGTGTGCTCTCAAAAATAGGTTTCTGAAAACTGTTTCATAGTACAGTGATTAATGAATTTAGTTGGAAAAAGTTGTTGTGTTGTTAAACACAAAAGCTTTCACACGGGAGCTTTTTATTAAAAAAAAAAACATTGGAATGAAGTTACTTCACCATGCAGGCTAAAATTAATAAATAACAGAATTAAACAAAATTTTTTTCCCACTCAGGGCAGAATGGGAGGGACTGGCAGACTTGTACTGTCTAAAATTGACGGTGTCCTTTAATAGCCCTTTACGTTCTGGGGCCACGGTTACCTGATAAACAGTCCCATGACCCAAGCAGGCTTTGTTAATCTAAGGAGGGTTCCGTCAGATTAGGCATGACATGAAGAAAACCTCATGAAAGCTGCAAAAAGATTAACCACAAGCTGAAAAAAAAAATCAAATCAAGTATCTTGATTTACTCGCGAGGTTGTCGGTATGTGGATATCGATTTTTAAGATCATTGTACCGATAGTCGTGTAAGCCCATAGCTAAATTGCCAAGAGCCTCGACCAACATCTAAGGAGGCTCTTGTTAGGCAGCTGAATCAGGGGCTGATTTCTAAAGCAGTTCTTTTGGACGCGACACGCATTGTTAGGAGGTTACTCTCTCCGGAGCCCTGATCACAGGTAGCTCGGATCCTGTTCTCGATATAGGAGAAATTCTTAGTGTTAAAAAAATTTGAGAGCAGTGCTGGCCCAGTGGTATTCGTCTTACGAGTTTGTAGGTCGTGAGTTCGAACCCCGCCAGGCGCATTACTTTGTATAATTTATTTCATCACCACTGCTCTCAAAACTGTGAAGGAAAACATCGTGAGGAAACCGGTATGACCTAGAACCTAAAATTCCAATATCCACCAATCCGCACTGGGCCCGCATAGTGGATCCCCACTCCCTCTCACACAGAGAGAGATGATTATGAAATTTTTAAAAAGAGAATGATGATTATTTTATGTGTCAGAGAAGCTCATAACCAAGTGGTTTGACCTTTTAAAATTGTTGCATCGAATACAAAACTCATTATGAACGATGACAGAACCATACCCGACACATGTCAATTTATAACGGTTGAGCCCTACTACCACGCCGGTGAGTCAGCGTAAACTTTAAATTGAACCCAAAAATAGCACACAACCAACCCTTTGTGCAATCATTTCTTTGTATTAATGTATTCTATTGTTAAAACCACAATAGAGACAGTACCTTGAACTTTTTTCATTCAAAGAATAAGATATCGTGGATTTTAGGATTATCAAAGTACTTGAGGATTTTTGTGGACCTGGGTCAAGACTCAAGACTATCTAAATATAGAATATTGATAACCAATTCCAATACGCGTAGGTATTCGTAAAAAAACAGTTTTACAATCCAATGTAATGTTCAATGAAAGTATTCGGCTACGAGAGTGCGTAGCTGGCACGGCGTAGCACACGGCGTAGTAGCTACGCCGTAGCCGATCATGTTTCTTTATCGAACATCGACACACTTGATGTTTTTTTTTTTTTTATGAAATCTTCGCAACCTGTATATTTTGTATGATTGATCAGATAGGTATAGGGCTTTTTCTTTTCTTTTTTTAGTTGGTAAAATCATCAAATGAGTCTTCCCGCCCTGGGTGGGGCGGAAGGGACTGTCAGACACTTACCCGCGACCCCAGCAGGCATTTGGCGCGAAACACGACGCGCCACCGACCCGGACTTGGTCTCTAGTCGGACGACGAGCTACCCATCACTCACCGTCCGCAAGCCCGCTCCGCTGCTGTGCCCTCTGCTAATCAGAGGGACACGCGTTGGAGCGTCCACACCACAGGCTATTCGCATACGGGCAAAGAGAACCCTTAGGCACACAGTGCCTAAGGAAGGGTTTTTGCCCGCATCCCAGGGTGCACCGGCCCGGAAAACTGGTCTTCCCCCCGGACGTATCCGAGAGGGAACTACAGTCCACGGGCGCACGCGGCGGTTTCCTGTCATAGTACCCCTAGGTATAGGGCTTAGATAAGTTAATTAACATTTTGGTTTTTATTTCATTTTCAACAGACTTCAAAAAAAGGAGGAGGTTCTCAATTCGGTCGGTTTTTTTTTATTACATCGAGCACTCCGAGGCTTCTAGTCCGATTAGTGTGATTCTTTTTTTTCTTTTTTTCGATGCAGTATACTTGCAATGTGGTCCCATTAAATCATCCAATTTGGTTCAGTACTTTTTATTTTGAGAGCATTTTTATTGATTTCGGCTACTTGGATGACATGATGATCTTTTCAATCAATCAATCAATCAATCATTTATTTGCAATAAGTATTGGTACAGTGTAGGTGTTTAAGTAAATTAGGTATAAATAGTTTCCTAATACAAAGTCAAACATTTGACATGCAAATCATTACAATAACATCTTTAATGCTAGGCTAGTGTTTATGTCCAATGGCATGCAAGATTATTATTTTACAATTATAATTATGTTTATTTATTAGGTAATTGTCATCACATTAAACATTTATTCATATGCAAGATTATTATTTTACAATTATATGTTTATTTATTAATTGTCATCACATTAAACATTATGTATTTATAAATTCATTTACGGAATAAAATTGTTTTTCTAACAGCCATGATTTTAATTTTGTAAAAAATAAATTGCAAGGTAAATCTTTAAACTTCTTTGGTATTTTGTTATATATAAATCCACACATATAATAACAGTTCTTTTTATACAGAGAGGTCTTTGGTGCCCTAGGCAGAACTATTCTATCTGGATCTCTTACTATTCTAGGGCATCGGTCTTGTGCTTTCTTAAACAGGTTGAAGTGCTGTCGGACAAACTTAGCACATTCTAAGATATACATACTGGGCAAAGTAAGGAGTTTCAATCTTTGAAACAATGGTTTACAAGATTCCCATGGTGGAATGCCACATATGGCTCGAATGCATTTTTTTTGTACCCTGAATACTTTATCTGCGTCCGTTGAGTTACCCCATAGTATAAGGCCGTATTGTAAGGTTGATGAGACGCAGCCGTGATATGCAGTCAACATCGTACTCTGTGACGAGGTCTTTCGCAGTGTGTACAGAACATAAACGAATTTGTTTAGCTTGTTGCATACTTTTTCTACGTGTGGTTTCCAGGAGAAGTAGCCATCCAGTGTAATTCCCAGAAAACTGGTTTCTTCTTCCTCTAGTAGCGATTGCCCATTAAACTTAATATTTAGTTTTCCTCGCTTACGACCGTACGTCCTAAATTGAACAATTTTTGTTTTATTTATATTTACATTCAAATTATTACATTTTAACCATGAAATCGTTGATTCAATTGTATTATTAATGTCAAGTTTGTAATTATTCATGTCAGTATTAATTGATGATGTCATTATAATTGAGATGTCATCTGCAAACAAAGTGCATGGATTTGGTGTGTGTTCAGGAAAATCGTTAATATATAATAAGAATAACGGGGGTCCCAAAACGGTTCCTTGTGGGACACCCGAGTTGTTAAATTTTGAGAAAGACCTAATTCCCTCTAGTTCCTTATTTTGAGTAATACTAGGAATCTCAACACATTGCTGTCTACCCATTAAATAGGTTTCAATCCAACTAAGGGCTGGACCTCGAATACCATATTTTTCTAACTTTTTAAGCAACAATCTATGAGACACAAAGTCGAAAGCTTTCGACATATCGAAGAAGATAACAGATACCCGGTTACCTATATCTACTTCATCAATTATATTTTTTACCAGATTGAAGCATGCAAGAGTGGTCGATTTCTTTTTTTGGAATCCGTACTGTTCTTCCTTAAGAATCTGCTGTTTCCCAATAAATTCTAAAAGACGCTGTTGCATAGCTTTTTCAAAAACTTTAGAAATTACTGGTATGAGACTAATTGGTCTATAATTATCTACTTTTGAGCTGTCGCCTTTTTTATGAAGCGGCTTAACGATAACAAACTTCAACAACTCTGGAAAGCAGCCTTCTGTGAACGACAGATTTATTAAATGTGTCAACACAGGAGTTATTTCCACTGAGCAAGCCTTTAGAATTTTTGTCGAGATCTCATCATATCCAACTGCTCCTGTGTTGTTTAGGGAAAGTATAAATTTTTTAATATCATTGTAGCCGTATGGGCGAAGGAACAGACTATCGCAAGTGTTAGTTTTGCATGTATCTCTTAGCTGATTACTCTGTTGGTTTGTTAAGTCTATCCAATAATCATTAAACGAATCCGCAATTTCTTTTGGGTTGTCTATAACTTTATTATTTTTGTTTAAGTTCGTTATCAACGGTAATTTGTTAGCACATTCTGATGCATCCTTTATAAGTGTCCAAGCCGCTTTACTTTTATTTTTTGAATATTTTATCGTGTTGTCATTTAATATTTTAATAGAACTTGATATACAACATCTTAGCAATTTACTATATTTTTTATATATTATCTTGTTGCAGTTTGACTTATTTTTATATCTTATTTTTTTCCCTTTAGTTATCCATTTCGTTTTCTTACATTTAGTTGTCATTTTAATTCTAACTTTTGGGAAACACAAATTATAAAACAACTGAAATAATTCCTGAAAAGATTCATATGCCGAATTAATGTTAAGTTGGCTATAGACTTCTGAGAAGGAAAGTTCAGACAAACATTCCTTGAATTTGCGGATATTTTCCGAACAATAGTCTCTTTTAAAAATATAGTAGTGTTGAGGTATTTCCTTATGATTAACAGGTACACTTAACATTTGCGCAGTATTATGGTCAGATATATCCCAATTCAGAAGCTCACCTTTGGCGAGTGGGATATTACTTATAATGTGGTCGATACAAGTATTCTGCCGCGTCGGGTCAGTAATATGCAAAATTAAATTATAATTTGCAGCAAGATTCTGTAGATGTTTAGTTTTGTAATCTGGATTTAAGGTGTTAATATTTAAATCACCTAGAAGAATTATCTTTTTCGCTTTGTATTTATGGTTTATATAATAAAGTATTGCAGTTAGTTTCGTCACAAATATAGCGAAATCTGAATTTGGTGTCCTATATAAAGCTATTATGAAAATGTTATAATAAGGTAATTCTAAGCCGCAACTTTCAAAGTGTTTATCAAGGCAGTGTTCCTTCAGGAACGACAATTCTTTGTATTTAATACCACGTTTAACAACGATTGCAACACCTCCACGCTTTTGTTTAGTTGGTCTACAGTATGAGACTGCCAAATCATAGCCAGATACTTTAATAAGACACTCATTACCCTTATCAATAAATGTTTCGGTCAAACAAATAACGTCTGGATAAGTATTTTGTGAATAAAGGTTAGACAACTGTATCTCTAAATTATAACGCTTACTCAAGATACCTGCTACATTTTGATGAATTACTCTTAAGAATTTATCCACGAAAAAAGTCGTCTGTATTTGTACTAATTTCACTATTATTTTTTAAAATATTACCTTCTGTTTGTGTACTACTATCTGATAGTTTTATTTTAGAATTATTTGAACATAGTTCTATTTGATTAACCTGTGTGTTTAGCGAGTAGTCCTTATTTTTTTGGCTCACAGTATTGTTATCAGTAGTTAAAGAAGTGGTTTTATAGGTGAGAAATTTAAGATCATAATCAAATTGATCCAGAGTAGAATTAATCTGCTTACAAATATCATACATAGTCAATTCTAAGCTATCATCAAAGTCAATAAAATTACAATTTTTGTATTGGTTACTTATAATCTTTAACATTTCATTAAGTTTATGTTCGTTTAGATGCATATTATTAAAAACTTTTAACACAAATATTGGACATTCAGCTACCTTTAGGAACATAAATAGTTCCGACATTATTTTGAGAACGTTCGAGTCATGTTGTCCAACACAAACAATGATTCGATCATTAGGAGTAACATCGAACAATTTGGCGCAATTTAGTATTTCTTCCGTTGATGCGTATGGTTTGATGAAAGATATAATTCGGTAGTATTTATATGGAGTTCCTTCTTTCGATTTTCTTAGCATTTTAGATATTTTAAGGCATTGTTTACCACCGAATAACAATATTCTGCCGTTATCAGGTTTTTCTAATGCCACGTTGTCGTTTTTGGACTTCAGAAGAGTGGAGTTACCATTCATTCCGTTACTACTGGTGTTGATTTTTGTTACGACATCTTCCTCCCTGCTACGTACATCGGCCGCGTGGATTACATTATGCTGAGGTTGAGTTGGGAGCCCTGATGTTTTGCATGTCTGTATAATGTTCATTGAACGGGTATCCACTATACTGTCCGAGTTAGGAGGGGACGGCGGTAGTGGTTTGGTGGTTTCTTTATCCATTCCCTTTTTAGGATCAAGTGTGATAGGACTGTGGTGAAAATCATCTGTGAGTCGTCGTTTCACACTATTTTTTCGGCTCGATGATATATTGTTTTTCCAGGTTGAAGCTGGACTTCTACAAATTTGTTTTAAAATATTAACTTCTTGAGAAAGCTGAATAACTTGTTTTTTTAATCCAACATTTTCCAGAATTAAATTGTCCATTTCGTTTTGAGTACTTTGCAGATTCGATTTTAAATTTGTTATTTCAGATTTCATCTCCTCAATAACACTAGGTGGAAATAAGTTTGTTGATAAGTCCAAGCTTTTACCCAGCATGTCATAGGACGGAGAAGAGTCCAAGGATTGCACAATGTTGATGTTGTCTTCTAGTGATTTACACTTAGCTGACTGTTTTCTCAGTGTAATATTTGTAGAATCTTCCATTTTTTTACTTTACTTTGGGTTGCGAGATGAGCCTTTTAACGCCCTCTTTTGGCATAGATAGGAAATGCCGGTAGTGATTGTGCTGCCCTCTTATAGGTGTGTGTGAAAGGAATGCAGCTATCAAACGATTGTGTTACCGCTATTGCACTAAAGGTGTCATTAATGAAGAAGTCGAATCGATCGATTTCAGTTAACACTAGTCAAGCCCGTTTCTTCAAGGTTCAGCTATTCACCGGTAGGTGTCTCTGCCAAACACCTGTAATATCCCATACAAAGTGCTGCTATCTATTTGATAGCTGTGATGTATAATTAACGACTTAGACATTCAGCTATTTACCGGTAGATGTCATGATTGGCGATCATTGATGGGTGAATCCTGAGATTCGGAATATTTAGGTGATTCCCTTGGCGAAATTTATTTAAACAGATTTTTTGTAAGTAATAATTTAATATGAAATTTAACTTCATTATAAACACATTTAACGAATTGGCATCACTTTTGGCCGGATGGTTCCCAATATATTGCGTTTTAATTTTTTTTGACCAGGGGAATCAAAAAAAGGTAGAAGAAAATCAAGTTTTATTACTATTTTAAAGTAGCCTCTATAAAATACTTATCAGTCTCGTTAACAATTTATCACTTTCAGTACCCGACCACAAATCGTTAAATCACAAATTGCATTTGAAAACGTGGTCAGGGTAATCAACGAGCTAGCGAAACCAAAACCAGGGGAATCAAATACTTTTGTTCATAATTTCGTCCTGGACCAACGAGCGGCGTAATCTTTCACAAAGACGTACGAAGCTCCACCAGCAGCGCACATGCAACGGCATGGAGACAATCTTCTATAAAATTCTACTAAGATAAACGAAGATTTCTGACGCGCCAGGGGAATCACTGTTTAGTCCCGGACAAACTTTATATTGTAATTAAAAAAAAAACTAACATAAATATACATGATGTATCTTTTTTAAATATATCTACAACAATCTTGGTAGCGATTAGATCGCACTGTTTATTTTGTTTACGTTCGTAAGTATGAGTTTTGTTGGTTTTTGGTTTGCAAAATGTGCTGCGGACGCGCCAGGGGTATCAATTTTTAGGCCTTTTGGATTTTTTTTCGACTATTTAGATCCAAATTAGACACAAAAACTATCGTGCAACAGTAAGATCAGACAATATAGTGGCATAAAAAAAATATTTTGGCTTCTAATTTAAATACTACGGGTAGTTTTTTTCTTCGGACAACGTAAAATGAGCCTCTCAAGATTCACCCTGATATTTAATAGAGAAGGTGCTTCCATCTACAGGTTTCTTTCGGGAATATCCTTCGTAACGGTCTGCAGTTCAAATCGGTGATTCCACTATTGCCCACCAGGTTTTATTTTATTCTTAAAACCGAATGTTTTCCTTTTTTTATAGTGCCTTTAGTTAATTATATAAGTTTTTACTCACGATTCTCTTGCTTTTCTTGCTTGTTGATAACTGGCTAAAACAACAGTTTAAAAGGCGTTTGTAAGAAGTCAAAAACTTAGTATAGTCACAGTACGAATAACTTTTTTCACAGGATGTTTTCGGTTCGGATAACGTTTCTTCGCAAACTTTCTTTCACTATAGTTGATCTCAGAACACTTTCACTGTACAGCTTAGTTTTCTTTTAATTTTACAGAATTTTTGGAAAAAATTGACAGGAGCTAGTGTTTACTTTGTAAGCGCCCTCTAGTGACTTTTGTTACGCGATTACTTAAATATATGCCACACTGGTTAATACTATGCACAGTTTGAACTATTAATACATACTACAGTCAACGGATTAATGAGAGGAAAAAAAATCTCGTTAAAAATCTCTGAGTGCTCTGCCTATCAGATTGTGATAAAAAAGTAATCAAGAATTTGCAAGCTTTCCTGGATTTATAGAGAGTTTTATTTTAATTGGAATCGCGATATGATTGAAAATATATCGAGATGCAGTCATGTACGAAATCATCTCGCGTATTATCGGACGATTTAATAAAATCCGAATGTCATTAATTTTAATACGTTTTACACACATGGTTTGCAATTTCCAGGTAGTAGTGGTTTAAAAATAATGCGTTACATTTTTTTTTGCGTGGTATAATTGTTAAAGGAGAGGGAAGGACTGTCGGACTCGTACTGATTATAATAATCTACGGTGTCCCTCAATAGCCCTTTACGTTCCGGGGTCACGGTAATTCGTTACTGCCGCGTCCCTGGCAGGCTTTGGGACTATATAGAGGGACCCCGTCATAAGACCGTCATTACACACACATATTAATATTTCTTTTATCGTGGTAAAAGCATCAAATAACTCCTTCCACCCCGGGTAGAGCGCGGGGGAACTCACTGTCAGACTCGTACTGACTAAAATCCACGGTGTCCTTCAATAGATCTTTACGTTCCGGAATCACGGTAATTCGTTAGTGCCGCGACCCCGGCAGGCTTTGGGACTCTATAGAGGGGCCCCGTCATAATTGGGGCTCCGTCATTATACACACATTATAAATTATCATAATTATAACACACTAACTATTCGCCGTGCTATTGATCTGATTAGCCTATAACTTTCCTCGACAAATGGGCTATCCAACACAAAAATATTATTTTTCAATTAAAATCAGTAGTACACAGCAGTAGCTCAGTAGGTTCGCGCCTATATCAAACAAACTCTACCGCTTTTTAATATTAGTATAGATTATCCTCATTTTGTACCAATTAATTTTTCACACAAAAATATGCGATGTCAAATATTTCACTTGTGATTGACCCAAATTGTATACTTGACTTTTACCTTTAAGTGCGGTCACCTACTTACCCTACTAACTTAGTGAGTAGAGTAAGTAAGAAAGAAATTTAAAATAAACCGGCAAAGTTCGAGTCAGTCTCGGGTATAATCGTTTCCATACCATTATCTATAAAAACGACAAAATAAATCACGACTGTTGTATGGGAGCCCATTTAAATATTAATTTTAGTCGTTTTCTGTAATACTTTTATAATGGATTATTCCTAACCTGACCCGCATACCTAACCCGGGTGCGGGTTAGGTTAGGAATTTGGAAAAAAAAAGAATTTTCATTCCTAACCTAACCCTATTTCCTAACCTGACCCGACACTCACCTGACGGACTGTTCCTAACCTGACCCGGTTGCGGGTTAGGTTAGGAACTTGAAAAAAATTACATTATTTGTTCCTAACCTAACCCGACGCCTCGCCAAACAGAGAATGAAATAACAAAAAATAATATCCAAATAATAATGAAAATAAATAAAAACAGGAACAGATTTTTGGAATACTGCAAAGAAATTGTTTGCAAAGTTATCAAAAGAAATAAAATTTAAAGATAAGCTCGTGCTTCATCCTATATGGTATTTGCTTAAGAATAGATATGGACATGAAAGCACAGCACGGTAGGGAAACATTAGGCATATAGTTTCTCTTTAACAATCAGTGTTCCTTAAATGAGATATTTACAAAAGCAAATTCAAAATAATAAGAACGATAAATTTAATGGTACAAAAAAGTCTCTGACCATGTCAGGGGTCGCAAGCAGAGCAGGAGTGGGTTTTAGTGGGTTCGAGTCCCACACTACCTCGACTGTCTCATGGTCTCCGCGAGACGGTGAGATAGCCGAGGTGTCCGTGGGGATTTCCCACTCCTGCCAAAAAAAAAAAAAAAAAACCCGACGCCTCTCTTCTTCCTAACCTGACCCGACGTATTGTTCCTATCCTAACCCGAATTGCAATATGTGGCAACAGAAATTCATAATCTGTGAAATTTTCAATTGTTTAACTATCACGGCTCATGAGATACAGCCTGACGACAGACGAATAGATGGACAGACAGTAGAGTCTTATGATCGGGCTACACGAGGCTAGTTTTTCAAGCTAGGATAGCAAGCTAGTGTTAGACAAAACTTCGTATAGGCAAAACTTCGTATAGACAAAACTTAGCTTAATTTCTAATCTTTGAAATGAAGTTAACTTGCTTAGAAATGAATCTAGTTTTGTTTACACGAAGCTAGAAGTACTGACTTGCTAGATTACTGACACTATCTTGCTATCCTATAGCTTGAATAACTAGCGTCGTGTAGCCCGGGCTAAGTAACAGGGTCCCGTTTTACGTTCTGAGTATGGAATCCTAAAAAAACTAAATTATTACAACAACTCACGTGGACTTAGAAGTGATATTTGAAGATATAAAGTAATGGAGAGGTAGCTCTTCAGTTATTACCGTAACGACAGACATCTGTCTCTTTTTATGTTCTTACATTCACATTTTTTTTTGCCTTAAACGAGCTTTAGCCCACGGCTCCATTCGTGTATTATCCCCACGTAAATATATTACATAAATAAAAGTATCTTATGTCTTTATACAGTACGTCTTATTTCATTCAGAGTTTTTTTTTCGTGTGGTGTGTCCCACCCTCTGGGGTTAGAGCTAATTAAGCCGTCTCTTTGAACTATACTGGCTTCTGGCATGCCTTTCGATGTTCGATGTTTTTTCAGAAATGTCACTGTGTTTTTTTTACTAGCCTCCTCTGTATCACTCCTGGGTTAATGCTTCCCTCCACTCTTTCCACCTTTCACAACTCGGCCTCCTACCAGTTTCGACGGAATCTGTCCAGTTCGATCTGCTTTCTCTACGTAGCCTGCCGCGACTTTGCCCCTTCTTCTGAGGACACCAGTTTCATGCTTGCGGCATGTCCTGCCCAGTCCCACTTCAGTTGGGTATTTCTGAGCCTACGTCAGCTATGTTTGTTTCGGAGCGCAATATTGTGTTTAGTACTTAGACCGTTAATTTCACATTGCGCTCCATTACTTGTTGGCAAACCCTGAGTTTGGGCTTCTGGATGTCAGTTATAGACCCAGTCTGTGCACCATAGGTTAAGACAGGGAGAATATAAAATGTTCATGAGCTTATATCACTAAAATCCAAGATAAACTTAAGTACAAATGCGTTGAACGAGGTTGGTACTTGCCCGGCTTTGAACTCACGACCTCGTACGTGAGATAGTAAGTCTGACAATCTTTCTTTCTGTTCCGACTAAGGGGTGAGGCGGGTGGACACTAATTTATATAAACAAAGTAAAGTTACTATTAATGAGATTGTAAATATGTATTAACAGAGTAATGTCCAATAAAAAGACAAATATGTATACATAACATAATAATATACAATAAATTATTAATGTCAAAGTAATTTGAATAATTGTGTTATATTTACAATTCTATGGGACATTACTTTGTTAATATACGTTAATATATTTTAGGTTTTTAAAATGTCTATATCTTGGGAACCGAGCTTTTCTCGAACCTGGGACCTATTGATAATCGATTCCTTGAGCCGAAAAAACCCTAATCTGTAACTTTCATGAAAATCCTTGGAGCCGTTTCCGAGATCCTGATATATACAAGAATTGCTCATTTAAAGATATTAGATTATATTTACAGTCCTACTTATTTACGTGAAAGTTTGTTTGGATGGATGGATAGATGTTTGTTACTGTTTCACGCAAAAACGACCTGATTGTATGTTCCCGTAGGATAATTTTTCAGTTGTACTCGTAGTGGGCTATATTTTAAGCCCGTTGTTATGTCTCTCAGTACGACATAAAAAGGTAAGAGTATACAGTTTCTATATCAATAATATAAGAGAGAAAAACATAAAATAGTACAGCTGAGCTTCTTATCGTAACCGAGTTGCATCGGGAAACGAAGAGAAATAGGTTAGTGTGTTGTACTGAAGTTGTAACTTATTACTTATGCATGACGAGCGTAGGTGTGAAAGGTAGTTGCCTAAGTTACTAGTAGCTATTAGTTGGAACTTACTGATAGTTTCTATTTATTGAGCTGACACCAATTTCAAACACCTTTAAACTGGCTATGAACAAAGAAGAATTTATACATAACTAGCAAACCCGGCGAACTCTGTTTTGCCACCAGTCTTTGCTATAGACCTCACGGAGCCCAAGACCTTTCCAACGAATGCAAAACTGTGGAAATCGGTTCGTGCGTTCTGGAGTTATAGCGTCAGGAAGGAAAACCCGACTTATTTTTATATAAGTAGATTATTATGCCAGATTTTTTAAACACTAAGGCCGCTATCCCACTGGCGTTTTACTGGCGTTGACGCCAACGTCGCGCCTCATAATACTATGGCCAAAAACAACGTCGCGTTTGTTGGCCATTGTATTATGAGGCGCAACGTTGACGTCAACGCTCTTAAAACGCCAGTGGGATAGTGGCCTAAATTGGTGACAAACTATGGCCCGCCTAATGGAGAGACATTATCTTAGCTTATAGACACTTGAAATAATCCCGCAAATCCCTTTTTTTACGTAGTAAAATCATCAATTGCATCCTCTCATCCAGAGCAGGGCCAGAGGGACTGTCAGACTTGAACTGCCCAAATCCACGATATCCTTCAATAACCATAACGTTCCGGGGTCACAATATTCGTTAGTCCCGTGACCAAGAAAGAAACATTTACCACACAATTCAATGTTGTTTTAGAGTTGATAACTAATAAACGATTATAAATGGGGTGACTGGCAATTAGTGTATGATACTTAAACACGTGATTGTGCTCATGATAACAAACAATTTTTACCACGGGAGCAAAGCCGAAATCGTGAAAAAAATATCAGCTGTTTAGTAAATTAAGCAAACATAAATGTACTGAACAGCTGATTTTTTTCGAGTTTTCAGGTTTGTTCCCATAGTAAAAGTTGTTGGTTATTATGAGCACAATCATGTGTTTAAGTATCGTACACTAATTACCAGTCACCCTATATAGTTATGTTCGTAACAAATGCGGGGCTATGTGTAATTTCGGCTGTGTATTTTCAGTCAGTCAGTCGTACCTATATTTTAGGTGTTAAGTATAAGTTCTGTTAAGCTTCTTACACTAGCACTCGAGTTGCATCGGGACGCGAAGAGAAATAGGTTACCGTGTTGTACTAAAGTTGTAACGTGTTACTTATGCATGGCCAGCGCACACTCGATAGGTAGCTACTCTAGTTTAGTTCCTACTTGTTAAACTAAAACCACATTTGTATTCAAAATGAACTGTCTAATTGTGGGGTTTCAATAATTGTTGACTCTTTTTTTGGTTTTCTCGCTCAAATTGGAGATAAAGGAACAGTCAGACTTGTACTAACTAAAACCCTATCAGACTTGAAGTGACTAAAACCATGTCAGACTTGAACAGACTAAAACCCACCCTATTTCATTGTCCTTTGTTTATCAGAGTTTAAGTAACCCCTTGAGACATTTCCGTAACACTTGCAAACATTGGGACTTATCGAGCCCGATCACTTATATTTCATGCTACATCAATAATCCTGTCTTAAGTTTATATGTCTTTCGCATTGCAAAGTTTTTGTAATTTGCTCTGTAAAACCCTCAAATTAATTAACCATGCATTTTTCGAAGACCTCAGCGCACAATTAATTTTTTTTTTTTATCAGAAAACTGTTGATCAGAGGAACTAAAAACTGTTGATAAGACAGAAAAAAACAATGATTGAGCATCCTTACCCAGATAAAGCCTGTTCACTTTAATTTTGAAGAGTTTGGGGTTCGTATGCGTTCGGAAAAACAGCCGGTCGCAAAGGAATTCCGTTCTTTCGCTGTGTGAATTATAAAAGACTTTTGGAAACGAGTCTTACGACTCAAACGAGAACTTATATAAGTTTCAGAAACAAGAATATTACTATAGTTCGCAACAAGTGTTATTCGTGGCAACACTTATTAACGACTGGGACTATCTATAGTATTAAAAATTAATACACAGGATACTTAACTAGATGTCATGTTCTGTATACTAGCAACATTATTGTATAGCTAAGAACAAAATACATATACGTTTGTTGACGTTTGTTACTAATTGGCGGTGACTAGAACTTACGTGCGGACTGTAACAACTTTTAGTTCAAATTAACGGTTAGTTTAGTACTTGCGTTAGGTTAGAGATGTATTACGACTTCATATTCCCATGTCAATTTCCCTTGTTGTGCTAACAGTCTACAGTTACTTGAGTAAAGCACAAAGGGCATAGAATAAACAAAAGACGGTTTATATGTATCAACTGTTTTTGTTTTAGTTGTTCATGAAAATTTTTCAACTGTCAGAAAGAGTGCAGGAACGCGAACGGACCGGAACTACAAAGTTGATCAAATAACACACAGTTGTTACTTATTTTAACACGTAGGTATTATATTATGTTTAATTTTTTTCTATAGTATATTAAAACGCTGAAAACTTAGCTATTTCGACACAGAATTGGAACTACAGCCCCAATCAGAAAATATCAGTAATTTTAGCACCGAATTCTCGACTAGCGCCGCCGTCATTGTAACAGCCAAGTTAATCAGTCTATACATACGAATGTTTTTTTTTAATAATGAAATCATTTGAGTAGTATATTATAGTTAAAACTGTAATAAAATCAGCCAGTATAATTAAAAGTCAGTTAAAAAGTACAAAACCTACACCTACTTGCATTTTGTGGTATAAATAATCCAATTCTGAGTCCTTATCTAGAGTTTTCAGTTATTCTGACGTAAAGTAAACTGGAACTTTGACATTTTCATATGTGGTCAATCTTCAATTTTTGGACTTCCGTTGAGGATAATGACACCCGATACTTTTACTGCTAGTGCAACCATCCATTGACAAAAAATAAAAATATACAATTTATGTAACACTAATATTCGTCTCCACGCAATATCAAAAAGTACTTAGTCGTCTCCTGATTATTTTGATTTCGTTTAATAAAATGAAATTGAAATAAATATATTTTTGCTTTTTGCTAATGGATGGATGCACTAGCAGTAAATGTATCTGGTGACATTATCCTCAACGGAAGTCCAAAAATTGAAGATTGGCCCATTGACAAATTTCAAGGAAAAAAATAGTTCCTTCTTCGCACACCAGAGGTACTGTTCCATTTTTCTATACAAGTAACGCTGTAAATACTGGAAAGACGCTGTTAAGTAAAATAGTGAAGGCTCGTCAGAAGGGTACCTACTATAATATTCAATACAATTTATGTTTCAATCCCTTGATTGACACTAATATTCGTATCCTCGCAATATCAAAGAGTACATAATCGTCTCCTGAGACCTTTCTGGCCTTTAAAAGCGTTCTGAAATAAGAATTACTTTCATAATAATCTTGAGAACCCTTTAAATTTAGAACGACTGACGATTAGAACGTAATAATATCAAAGTATTCGTCTTTATTTAAGAATAGATTGCCAGAACAATAAATAGACATTTGTATATTTTGGACAACGAACAATTCCCAAATACATTGGCTCATTCAGAATTTATATAAATACAAATGAGGGGAAAAAGATCACAGAGAAATAAGAACCTACCTATTTCTTCGTTTACTGAATTATTTATATTTTCTGTTATCATTATGTAGTTGATAAATAAATAATGACCAATCATAATATTATTTGACATAACATTGTGTCAGTCTATGTTATACATGGTTTCATACTTTTTCGCCTATTCTCCTTAAATTATAGTAGTACCTAATAGTAATCTATTTAATATAAAAATGGATCGCAAAAGGTGTTGCGAAGCTCATAGCTCGAAAACGGCTGGACCGTTTCGGCTACTACTTTTGTTGTGTTTGTAACCATCAGCGCCAGGTTTTAGAGGACGAAAATAATCATGTCCACCCGTGCGAAACCGGGCCGGACCGCTAGTTGATAATATTAGAAAAAAAAGAACAGTATTGGGAAAAAATTTATTGATAATGGTTTAAAAACAAATAACATCCCCATTATCACAAAAGGACCCTTTAAATGTAGAACAATACGAGTAGTTATAAAGGCGAGTCATTAAATACGAAGACACGTAGAATCATTAAACACGCATCATAAACAGGTAGGATGTACCTATATGATTTTAAAGAAAGAATATAATTTCGAATGTACGAGATATCTATTCATACGGCAGTATTTTTGAAGTGAAAACTTCTTTAGCGGCGTTGTACACTTTTTCTGTAATGGGTAAAAAATTTAAAACTCGCGTCAGGGTCACGTGACCCTGATCGAAAATGAGTAAGACGTCATTCAAATTAAAAATAAAACATAGTAACAAAAAAGTTTTCACTTCTACCGGCACTCCTGGAGTGCAACCTTTTTTTTTTTTTTTCTATCTATAAAATTGGGATGATTTACGTTCCTTTTTGACAAGCTTTTGACGTTAACCCGCTTCTACGTCACCATGACACATGTGAGGCTTGTGTAGCAAAAACATTTTATAGGGAAATTGTAAAAAAAAACACAGGAAAACAGGCGAAAACTGCAAAAAAAAAGTAAAGAGATTAATTTTAAAACAGCACTGATTAATTGCAATACAGTTTCAGAATCAATTAGTAAAGTATGTAGAATACAAACCACGATTAAAATACTCGTATATTCTCAATATTTATGTAATAATCAATCTCAATTTATTAGCACATAAATTAAAATTTATATACCGAAACTAATTTAAACAGGTCCAAATTGAAAACGATAATATATTGTTTTTACCAAAACGCATTTAAATTCTCCAAGTTCATAATTTTAATTGATTAATCACATATTGAATTAACTTCAAATTGTTACTGGTAATATAAAATTCAATGCGACGCCATTTTCTACGAACTCTAGTATAGTTTATTATTATTCATGTCGTGCCGTGGTAATGCTGAACGTTTTTCAGTATTTTTCTCTTAATATTTCCCAAGAAAATAGTTAACAATTCAATAACCGTTGGGTGGTATTAGCTACTTTATTTTTCTGGAGTAAATTGAGAGTCTGTTTTGAGAAAAAAAGTTTTGTTTTATGCCAGATATTTTACCTAGTTACTAATAAAAAACATCGTAATGAAACCTCTTTGTTTTCTCTTACACTAAAGTGACAGCTAACAATTATTTATAGACATAGACAAACCATTTTTTTTTAGAAAAAATCTATTTCGAACGTTTTCAAATTGCAAAAATTGTCATGAATTTCGTTTACGAAAGAAACTTGGGTGTGAATCCAAATGTACTTCATGTTTTTAAAGCACAGCATCTGGGATTTCATATCGGTCCGATTTTAAAGTGATATTTGAAACTCACAGTGAACACTCTATGAATCCGGATGAAATTATAATGTTTTCAGAAAATATTATCAGACTTCTGGAAATTATGATAACAACTAAAATATAAAATTCCCAAACTAAGTAGGTACCTAATTTTGTTTGGAATTACTTCCTATATCGAGGGTGCATTTACAAACATAGAAACTAACATACACAAACACCCAGAAAACCGGAACAGCTACTTCCAGATCATACAAATATTTGTTCCGTGCGAAGATCGAACCCGCGACACGCTGCGCAGCAGTCGAAGCTCAACTTCTACCAACCGTGTCGACATTTCGTGCATTCGTTAGTTATTGAAAAATAATAGACACATATTTTGATTTTAATGCAATCAATGAATAGGTATTCATAAAACCCATCACATTTTGAAAGTCATGGCTTACACACACGGCGGAACGAACTTATTTTTTAAGGAGAATTTTACTATAGCAAAAATACGGGTCAACTATTTTTTTTTTAAACTTAACCAAGTAAGTAAGCTAGCCTATTGTCGAGACTGTTCTATTTTCATATTTTGAATTTGCTAAGCTGTTGTGATCCCAAGTGTCTATAAATCCTCTTTGTATTTTTTTTATCAAAATGAGGTCTTATTCCCACATTGTGAAAATTACTGGCTGGAAATAAGACGAAAGGGAGATAACGCTACGATTACCTAACTTTCTGTATTGCTATTCTGACTTTCAAGGAGCTCATTTCACTAAACCAATTTTTTTTTAATCATCACGTGTTCTCAAGGAGACACCATTTTTGAATTTCGAACGTGGTGCGTAGAGAATTTATTATAAAGTCTCGTTCAGAATCTGCGATAATTGACTTTAGAAAAATTGTTGAATTGAGCACAATTCAACAATTTTTCTGTCAACTTTGCTAAAATAATATCGTGAACTTTACAGAATAGAATTACTGGACGGATTCAATCCGTCTGCTAGTCCCGCCGAGTGCGTTATATTCCTACATGTAGGTTATAATTGTTGTAACCTATGGCTTATATTATGACCCAATTATGGAGTAATAGTAGGTATTGCGTAAATGAAATTGAGAAGGAACGGCGACATTAAACGTGTTGATCACGTTTTTGTAACAATTAAGCCTATTTTATAGCAATTGAGACAAGCCTAATTGATTTTATTTAGGTGAGTTTTTCGGGTTTTCATGAATTGAAAAAAATTGTTCGTAGTATATTTTGTTTTCATTGAATTTGTATAAATTACTCGATATTTGTGGAATGTATTGTGTCGGAGTATGATTTTATTTGTGACTTTTTTCACAAATAAATATTTCATGCCTACACTGTAGTACGCAAAATAGTATTACAATATAGAAACTTAAGGCAAAAACACTCATGTGATCATAATAATACGAGTATTATGGTCACTTGAGTAGGCAACGTATTTTCTACTCAATTATAAATCCGTAGTCAAAAATTATAATGATAACATTTAAATATTAAGAATAACAAGTTGAGAAAAACATTCTAATAATTAAAATCCGAAAATTTAAAAACCGAATCCATAAAACAAATGTCGAAATTATTTATCCATTCCATTAAAAACTCGGTAAGCCGCGTCCCATTTTAAATTTAATTAAAAGCATGGATTACATGGTTGTCCATTATAATGACAATAATATTAATTGTTCAATCAGTAATTAAAATTCAGTCAGTCCCGCTTCGGGGCAATCGTGTTAACGCTTTACGCGTGTGTCATAAATAATATTAAACAGCGTAAATTAATTGTTTGTGGTTTATCCAGTATGTCATGTATGTTTTAAAGCGATGATTTGTTGGTTTAAAAATTAGTGACAGCGTTCAAAATGTATCTAAATGAATTGGTATTTTAAAAAGGAAAATTTTGTGTAAATATTTCGATAATCATGCGTTAACGTTGCCAATTTAAAAAACGTTTAATGTAGTCAATAAGACAATCGCAAAATAAAATCGTATCTGAATTAATTTTCCCGCAAATCAAATACATAAACAAAATTTTTACCTGCAAAACTGCTTGCCAAACCGTCCAAGCTCACAAAACTTCTCGACGAACTGAAAAAGAAAGTTTTTCTAACACTTTTTGCACACTAAAACACTCACGATTTTCGCGTCAGTAAAAAAAGAAATGAAAGAACGATTCTGTTCCAGCTCAATTTAGGGAAAGATTTTCGGTTAATGTTTATTCGAACTTGAAATCGTTCGCACTCAACTGGTGGGCGGTCTGCACGGCGCCTTTCTGTCTACTGACGGTTCGGAGAGCGCGCGTTCGAACAACCGACGAGTCCCCAAAGTTGTGCTGCACCGACCTTGCATTGTCGGCTCTAACTATTACTGCGGCTACTGATTGTGATGAACAATTTCGCCAATTTCAGTAACCTTGTATTGGGGTGCGCGTCGATTTTAGGACGGATTTCAGCGCTTAAGCGGCTTAATTGTGTACCGTCGTGTTGTTTTGTCCTATCTATGAAACCCGCGTTGTTGTTTGGGTTTTCCAAGTTTTTAGGAAGGAATTTTGAAATGGGTAAGAGTTTAATAGTTTTAGTAGAAAGTAAATTATTTAGTTTATTGTTTAGGGTTAGATTTTGGCTTATTGTGTTTTGGAATTAGGTTATGACAGCCATTTGATTTTTTAAATAAACAAAATGAATTTTTATTTTAATGAAATAAAACGATATTTATGATAAAAAGTAAAAATAAATACTTACCTATGTATTTTCGAGAATCCTTGCATTTTATATTCGAAAAACGACAACTGTCCCTGGACAACATTTTTTCGTCTACGTAAAATACTTTACAAAACGATCAAGTGAAATTGGATCGGAGCTTTTGCGTAGGTATATACTTTTTCGAAACGATTCGACATAGTGTTGTGTCGGTATTACTTTCGGTCACTACTTCTAGCGTGAACGTGCTAAATAAACGTTTATTTTGTACATTATTAAGAATGGATATCGTTATGTAGCTAATAATATAAGCTGTTATACCTGAACGTTTTTCTTTCTATCTGTATTCTATTTACATTTTATTTTAGTAGGATTGTTTTCAGAAATGCAGAAGCATTAGGAGAGAAAGAGAGGCCAACATATCAAGACTTTTTGTCTACAAAGTAAACTTTGGGCGTGTTGTTATTTTTACAAGCTGGGCTCAGCTTAGCTGCAAATAGAGAAACACCTTAAAAAACTAAACCCTTTAAAAAAAAAACTTGGGTATGAACATGGAGAACCAGCATAGAAGTCAAAGCGCTGGATTTGGGCGACGAAAAATATTATTATCATAACTTTGGCTCGATTTCGAGTTTTACGATTTGTTGCAAACTTTTACTTTCCGTGTTAGTATTCAATGTTTGTTCCCATTATGGCATAATTTCCAATCATAGCACATACGCAAACGTAGTTTTCATTGAATGACTCGCCGTGCTATCATGGACCATGCGCACGCACGTCAGTAAGTTATTCTGTCAGTTAGCTGACGGGACTGTCTCATCAGCCCCCCTTTCCAAATCCCCCCTAGACAAGTCGCAAACGATAATCGTTAACGCTCGGTTCTCCCCAATAGATTTTCAACCTTATTCCTTCGAGTCTTTAGTTGAAAATCTATTGAAGATTTCATGGCGTTGTCGTTCGTTGCAGTCGCTAACGCTTAGAAATCCTAAATAGATTTTCAACTAAAGACTCGAAGGAATAAGGTTGAAAATCTATTGGGGAGAACCGAGCGTTAACGATTATCGTTTGCGAGTTGTCTAGGGGGGCTGGTTATCGTTACCTACGTTACCTTGGAAAGTAAAGGCTTAATGAAAGATCATCGTGGATTTTAGTCAGTACAAATCTGACAGTCCCTCCCTTCCCGCACTGGGCGAGAAGAATTTTGATGATTTTACCATGATGAAAAAAAAAACTTAGTAATAAATAAAATTTTCTGTCGTTTACAATGTGCGAAAAGTAGGTCTTCATCCAGTTTTGACCTTACCAAAGAAAGGTTTATACAAAAAAGCGACGTAAGCAGTTCATTTGTATGTATGTGGGCAAAGTCGCTTAATGCTTGTAAAGTGGTTCGGGCCCTAGATTACAGCGTAGATTTCATCGGTTTTTCTTTTACTTTCTTGTTTTCAATGGGTGTTCTGGTTCGTTCAGTGTTAATTAGTTTCGATAGTTAGAACCTATATTTTTTTATGTACTCAATTTAAATTACGTTTAGATTGAGTGCAAACTCGTAATTGTTGATATCTTAGATCTCTTAGTTAGAAGGTATCAGTTGTTGCTTTAAGTATTTCTAATTTCTGCACTTTGGGAAGCGGATCCTGTTTTTTATTCTAATGATATTGGTAGTGACCAGTTTAAAAACTTTTAAGACTTTGTTTTGTGAAACAGCTACTGACAGTTTTCTGCTGTTGTTACGTTATCATACAGATTACGAAGCAAATGAGACAACAAGCTCAAAAAAACTTTTGGTAGAACTTTATTTCATCGTCATAATCAGCCTATAATGTTCCCACTGCTGGGACACAGGCCTCCTCTCTGTGAGAGGGATTGGGCCATAATCCACCACGCGGGCCCAGTGCGGGTTGGTAGATGTCACATGTCTTTAACTTTTTGGTTCTAGGACATGCCGGTTTCCTCACGATGTTTTCCTTCACCGTTTTGAGAGCAGTGGTGTTGAAATAAATTACACAAAGTAATGCGCCTGGCGGGTTCAAACCCACTGGGCCAACACTGCTCTCAAGCAAAAAGAAGAAGAGAAGAAATTTTGCAAAATAAATTGACGAACGAAATACGGTTCGTAAAGAATTCAAACATCAAAAAAACTTACGCCTTTTTCCTATGGAAGGCATGGGACAAAACCGTAGAACTTCACCTACTAATCAAAATCCATAGTTCTTTGGCCCCATCCACGATTAACCATTTGGTCATACAAGCACACCGGCTGCGCGTAAGTACCACGTAACCGACCTTTTTGAAGAACCTCACTTGTACGCAAAAGTATTCTACAAGTAAATTAACGACCCCATTTCATATTTGTTGAAGTGGAACAGGTATTGGGAAGTATGTGTAAGGAGGAGGGGTGTAGCTTTGTGGTCGCTACTGCTCTCAAAACGGTGAAGGAAAATGTTGTGGGTAAACAGGTATGTCGTAGAAAAGTGATGACAAACCAGTGGCTCCAGTGACAGAATATTTTGGGCACACCACTTCTTGCCTACGTCACATTGATCCATAAAGTTTGCGATCAAGGTCCTTGAACCAAAAAATCGAAGACTTGTGACCACTGTGACCAGTGTGTTTCTAGATAATAGTGGTGGGTGTAAGTTCAGGCATTCCGCTTGCCATGTTACGAGAAGATAGCTTATTATTGAATACATACTAAATTGTATAAATCTTGATTCTGCTGGGGAGTTTGTTCCGCCACTTCTTCTTCCCAGCCAAAACACTAGGAAGTGTCGAAGGGGCCCGGGGGACTGTCTTATGTAAAAATTGACCTTCAAAAAGTGCTGATAAATCAGCCTAATTTGAATAAGAATAAATGACTTTTGGTACATCTTATTCGGTCGGTTAAAGAAATTAAATGGCCGCCATTAGCGGAGTACTGGATTTAATTATTTTAAAGCAGATCTGCCTATAAAACGTAGTGTTTAATTTCCCCTATGACAGGAATCCACGTGCGTGGACGAAGTTACTGTAAAACGTTCGAACAAGACCTAGTGTTCGTGTAGTAGTTAGTTCGATAGATTACCCATGTCCCAGTACTTAGAACGTTATAGGCTGATTATGCACAGTTAACTTACTTCAGGACTTACTTACTTAGGAGCAGTGGTGGCTGAGTGCTGTCGGTCCCGACTTACGAGTTGTAGGCCATGGGTTCGAACCCCGCCAGGCGCATTACTTTGTGTAATATATTTCATCACCACTGCTCCCAAAACGGTGAAGGAAAACATCGTGAGGAAACCGGCATGTCCTAGAACCAAAAAGACGGCATGTGACATCCACCAATACGCACTGGGCCCGCGTCATTTGATTTTACCACCTTAAAAAAAAAAAAGTGTTTCATATCCCCCTAAAGTCATTGGTAGTGTTCGTGTGATAGATTACCCATGTCCCAGCAATGGGAACGTTATAGGCTGATTATGTACCAGTTAACTTACTTCAATTTCACCATGTAAAACCTCTAAAATTACACTTCGTAAGCTTACTAATTTCGTGTAGAACGAATAAACTGTCGGTTTCAGCTAATTATTCAATCGAATGGTAATACTATGCGCATAAGTTATGTCGTTCGTAACTCGACTTGAACGTATGCCGTATGGTTAGGATAAATGTTGCGAGTAATTTTATAAATTGGGGGTAATAATGGTCTGGTTAGGTTTCTTAGTTGAGGATGGCGGTACCTTTTTTTGTTTTATGTGCTATATTTACTAGTTCCTTTCTGTACAAATTAGTTTCTAAAATACGGGAATAGGTTTTGTTTTGTTTAAAAAAAGATTGCTCAACTCTAGGAATTTCTCCTGTGTCGTGGGGTGTCCTTTACAAACATAGAATCACACATATACAATTATCCAGACCCAGAACAGCTTACTTACTAAGTAGGTCATACAAGTATTTGTTCCGTGCGTAGATCGAACCCGTGACATTCTGCGCAGCAGTTGCTGAGCCACTGCGCTATCTGTGTTGTCAAAGATCGGCAAAAAAAAAAGTAAAATCTAAGCAAAAAAAAGAGCAATTTAAGGATCAGTGTGAACTTTTTCCCAATCATTTTTCTATACAAAAAATTCTGACAGTCTTTTCCATTCCACTCATGATAGAAGAACGAACTCATTTTATGAATTTTTCACAAAAAGGGGGCTTTAGGAAATGGCTGTTTTGGTCCATTATCTTGTGTCTATACAAGCAGATATAACTAATTCAATATTATTTTATACTAGCTTTTCCCAGCCACTTCGTTCGCCTTCCCCCTTATTACCTATATCACTCAAGACCAAAGCAGCTTTCAACTGGTGAAAGAATTTTTGAAATCGGTTTTTGAGCCTACTCATTACAAACAAAGTTTTCCTCTTTAGAATATTATTATAGTATAGAAAAGTTTAGAGCAAAAGCAATGTAAATGGATCTAAGTAATTAAATACGACACAGAAATAGCAAAATACGTGTGATTTTGTAGAGTAATTAATGCCGTGAAACGCATGGCGTGCCACAAGTTCGCCGTCCCTGTTCTACATTGATTAAATACACAATCGTTGGCCGTAAGTAAGTAAGGGAAGTAAATTTTGTGGTGCGTGTAAATGTTCCGTTTCATTTCTATTTATTTAATACTTGCCACTTGGTAGCACATACCAAGAACACGTGAAATATAACTAATATTATACAGGGTGCAATTGAAGTCGTGGGCATTATTTCAAACTAAGGCACTACTCACGATACTAATTGCATTAGGCCTAATAATGAGCAAATCAAAAATATTATTAATGCAAGTATAAAAAACTCTAAAAATGTAGTAAGTCATATTACATACATAGCAAAAGGCTTATTAATGCAAATAAACACTAAAAGTAATTAAAAAAATAAGAAAAAAGTTTGTGATCACTTTGAAAAATATAAATCTTTTTTGTTACGGTCGATTACATTACAATTTCTTCTTCTTTTTGGATTCTTAATTTAAAAATAATACATATTTAGAATATCATGATCATCATCATCTCAACCATAGGAAGTTCACTGCTGAACATAGGCCTCCCCTTTACATTTCCACCTATACCGGTTGGAAGCGACCTGCTTCCAGCGTCTAGGAAGACGCTGGAAGCAGGTCGCTTCCAACCGGTTTAGAATATATACAACAAAATAAATACCTATCAGGAGCAGTGGTGGCCCAGTGGTATCGGCCCCGACTTACGAGTTGTAGGTCGTGGGTTCGAATCCCGCCAGGCGCATTACTTTGTGTAATTTGTTTCATCACCACTGCTCTCAAAACGGTGAAGGAAAACATCGTGAGGAAACCGGCATGTCCTAGAACCAAAAATTCGAAGACATGTGACATCCACCAATCCGCACTGGGCCCGCGTGGTGGATTATGGCCCACCCCCTCTCACAGAGAGGAGGCCTGTGTCCCAGCAGTGGGAACATTAATAGGCTGATGATGATGATCAGTTTATATCAGTGAACACAAACTTTTTTGAAGTGTGTATCTATCAATGTTTGTTACTCAATTGACAGCTATTAAATTGACAGCTGAACGGAGTTATATGAATATTAGCTTAGAATTAAAATCTGGAATTACGTATGATACCCGTTTATCCCAATACTAACTTTCCGTGCAAACTTACAAACAGAGTATAATTTTCTAAAAGCAAGAAGTACATAACCTAGTCTTAAATAGTTTTATCTCAAAGTAGAAACAGTTGTTTTAAATAGCTTTAAAATTTTGCTAATGGTATGCATTTCATTGGTCGTGACTGTACCTACATTTAAATCAATGCTTTAATGTTCGTTGATCGGTGCAATTTGAAAGCTCTGTCCACCGCAGAGGTTTGAAATTCCAACAATGCAATAATATTTAGATTTTCTATAGGTGTTGCTTGGAACGGGCAATAAAAGGTGAATTTCATTGCGTGTTACTTTTGTTTCTTTTTGTTCACAATTGAATTGTTTGCTACCCTAATTTATTCCTTAAAAATACGTGTGAAAGTTCATTTAAAACCGCGATTGGTATGCGAGTACCTATTGTGTAATACGGGTGTTATTAATACGTTCAAGGTACCTAATAGTACTTCACGCAATATCGTTCGCATTCTTCGTTTATTTGCCTTATTTTCATAGTATTTTCTCTAGTAAAAAAGAACACGTATACGACACGTCATGCTGGAATAAAAATTGAGTTTAAGCTAAAATATGCCGTTTTTACTACAAGTCTGAACATAGCCAAGCACCACTGTAATATTCTGTAGCGTTGACTACGGCGTTGTGCAAATACGTCAATTATCTACTTTTTTCTTCAGATTTCTTCGTTAGAGAACAGACAATGGTATGTAACCCTTTGCGCGCGAGTACAACTCGCACTTGTCTGGTTATTGAATTCGAACAGTTTCTGTAATCCAGTCTTCAGCTTTATAATATTAGAATAGATATCACTGTATGTTTGAGTGTCTTAGAAACTTGTATCTTGTTGGAGACAGCAGATCCGGCCCCGATTAGGCGCGTCCACACAGAGCGAGCATTCTTGCGAGGTAGTTTCCTCGAGATACAAATGCCTCGCGAGGCTGCTCGCTCTGTGTGTATTATATTATGTTAGGTAAGATTCCCACCAACCGAAAGGACTCGGCGGCATTTTACAATACGGTAAAGAAGATTGAAATCTATCAACAGTAAATACAGTTCATATTTGTTGTTAACTTACGGGACACGTGTCGCGGAATGCCGACGGAGATAATTTTGCAAGCAAATATGAACTGTATTTACTGTTGATAAATTTCAATGTTTTTTACCGCATTGTAAAATGCCGCTGAGTCCGGCCGGTATTTTAAAATTTGAAGCGACAACAAATCCGATCCACATCCGCATCGTATTCAAATCTTTCATCGCTTCTGTGTATTTTGCGCATAACCGAGTTGCATCGCGCGGCAAATCCCTCGCGAGGCTGCTCGCTCTGTGTGTACGCGCCTATTGAATGAGACTCAAACGGTGCTTGGCGAAATGTGGGTGTGCGTATAATGTCCGCAACCGGCGTTGCCTGACCAGATTTATGATCGAGGACGAAGCAAAACGAGTATGTAAGAATCATAGCAGGTGGCGTCCAGTGGTTGCTGCCTTTACAAATGTTTTTTTTTTCATGTATGGCTAGTATCTTTGTGCCAATAAATAGAAGTGGGTAGTCTATAGCAAGAATATATTGATATCGTTTAGCAATAAACTCATCACTACACAAACCTAGAGCTTAATCAATCATTCAAAGACTCGGCGAAACGTGCGCGTGCGTCAAATGTATTTATGATTCTATGAAGTTAACCCTTAACTGCTTGACTAGCTACAATTTCGAACTGCGGTGACAAATGAAAGTAGACTAAAATTCAAAAATAAGAGGGCGTTTTTGACTACTACCTATGCCTATAAAGTTTCAACCGGTGACAGTAGGTCTCAAGCTCGCAAACTTCGAATTTTTCTTTTAATTCCCAACGCCTTACAAGGTCAATATTTACATTTTGTTTGAGATGGACAACTCTAGTCTTATGTCTCCATTTCATCCACCACGAAGTTCATTAATGACCCAACAAGCCAAAATATCTGACATTGAAAGCAAAAAATAAACTTTTTAAACGACCCGTTTTAAATTCTATGAGAGTATTACTAACCACGTCAGTAAAAACTGTACTCAAATACCAGTCATATCTTCCTTTTAATAAAGTAGAAAATACTTTACAATATTGCTGTATGACACAATTTACACAGTAATTCTTAAGGGTGCATAACCAGAAAGTTGGGAACGTCGCTAATATAATTATGTCAAATATTTACAAGTTTTAATTAACTTGGCAATGTTACTGTATGGAAATAAGAAATTTATGGCTCTGTAGTTCACTAGAAAATTGATAAAGGAATGCAATTAAAACACTCAATTTGATGTTGTAACCGTTTCAGGTGTATAAAAGGCATTTGGAAAGCTTTCAAATGCTTTTTTAGGTCTAAAACTATATATTCGGTGTTACGATACTAATTATTGCATTACCAAATCAATTTTTGAGTGCACTACAGAGCCATTTTTCTTATTTTCACACAGTAAATTTGTAAAATTAATTAAAACTTCTTAATATTTGACACCCATTTGCGACGTTGCCAACTTTAGGAATATACGCTCTTAAGTCCTGTTTAAATATTGAAGTGTTGTTGACGACGTTAACGCTCCATTACGCAGAACTAAGCGCGTGTTATCATTTATGCGCCGTTGCACTTCAGACGACTGACATTAGTGCTTCTGGGACATTGTAAGTTTTAATTTTAGTAGAACGGGTTTCTTGAAATACAACTGTTACTTATGCAAGTTATTTTTTCTTGTAGTTTTGACTGGACTGTAGCAATGCTTGATCTTTTTAGTAATATGTTATTTTTAGTGCATCATCATCATCATCACCAGCCTATTATGTTCCCACTGCTGGGACACAGGTCTGTGCGAGGGAATAGGCCATAATCCAACACCTGCGCCCAGTGCGGGTTGGTACTTTTAGTTACCTATTGAAAAATACTGCATGTATTTTTGGTTTTTAAAAGCAATGCTTTTAAAACCCATAAAAACTCGAGAGTGATGACGTCAAAACTATTAAAAATCATACCTTCAATCGACGTTTTTAAAATTTTAAAAGCGTTGTAAGTATCTACGTCAATTTATGTAAAAAATAAAAAAAATATTGGGTCAAATATTTTTTGATTTTCCATTTGATGTAATAAATAGATATTTCAGTATTCTTGCCTGTTGTCCTTAGCGTTCGAAGGTCACGGTTTTGAGACATTCCTACATCTCAGGTAGAAACAACACTAAGGCTGCGGTTCCACTGAGGCAGAGCGAAGTGGAGCGGAGACGACTGATGCACGTGGCGTGGTGATACCTAAGTATGTGTATTCAAGCCATATGATTGGTAGATTCCATCACAGCTCGTATCCGGCCGTCTCCGCTCCGCCTCAGTCGAACCACAGCTGTTTTGACAAAAGAACTTCAACCTTAATTCAATTTCTTTCGAACAATCCATACTTTTATTCAAACTGCCCAGGAGCTTCTAAACTCAGTAGTTTAGCAACCCTTAACCTAAACTTAACTTAAAATATCTTGTTCTTACCAAAACAAATACTTGAGAATTGTTTTTTGGGTTCGGGTTCTGTCGTTTTATAAATAGATTTTCTTTAGAAAGGGTGATTGCGTTTTAGATTCTGTTTACCGGAGATAATCTAGTTACGGAAGTCGTAAACCTAAACAGAAACGGTTTGATTGGCGTTTTAAGGGCGTTGATTAATTTCATCTAACGGGTCGTGTTTCTACCCTTGTTGTTTTCGGATTTTTCCGTAAGCTCAGGGCTGAATTAACCTTGAGGCCGTTGCCTAATTTAGCAGGGCCCCTGTTTACGCACCACCAAAAAAAAGGTTCATGAAACGGAAATAGTATATTTCCCCATTTACACACTAGAGCAGTGGTGGCCCAGTGGTATCGATCCCTACATACCCCACCAGGCACATTACTTTGTTTAATTTATTTCATCACCACTGCTCCCAAAACGGTGAAGGAAAACATCGTGAGGAAACCGGCATGTCCTAGAACCAAAAATTCGAAGACATGTGACATTCACCAATCCGCACTAGGCCCGCGCGTGGTGGATTATGGCTCACTCTCTCTCACAGAGAGGTGGCCTGTGTCCCAGCAGTGAGAACATTATAGGCTGATGATGATGATGATGATGTTAATTTGTCAGTGACGCAGTCGACGCTGACGCAAAATGAAGATCATCACATTGTGATCAATACATCATCATCATACTCATAGTGCTGTATTGATCACAATGTACATACCTAAATATTGGTACACGATACAGACATACGAAACCGACGCAGCAGAACAGTAATTCAAGCGTTAATTCGAAACACTGTCGGCGTGTAGTCAGCTGAGCAGTAGATGCATTGACGTTGGGAATAAATCTGATTCGCTTTTCGTAACGTATTGCATTATCTACGGCCCTGAGCTCGATCCGGCCCTGCATAAACTGCAATAACAATTTGTCGACGATGCTGTTTTTCTGCATGTAACATGGAAATTTTGTAGGTACTCGTACAGGTTCTGGCCAACAGGGGCAAATACAAATTTAATCCATTAAGTAGATACCGAATCATAATCTTAGCTATTTTCAATAACTTTGGCATATTTGTTTTTGTTCAACGCACGCGTTTCCCACAAAATAAATGAAATTAACCTTAAAGTGTAATAAAAAAAATTTACCTTTCAAGTGTATTTGTCAACTTTTAGAAAAAAGTTACCTATTCAAGTTTTCGGCTTCTTACTAATTCAACTTAAATAAATCACTCCCTCTATGTATAAAAAAAAGACAAACCAGTAACTTAAATATTAACAGTTTCTCTCCGTGTCAAAATTATGACAGGCAATTTTGTATATTTACCGAACTTGTTGAAAAACCTTTCAACCGGCTATTCAGAGTTTAGCCTAATTAAAAAAAAAACGTACAATATGTGCAAATGTTCCGTATCGTATGTCCCCATCGTATTTTATTCTCAAAAGCATTTCGAATGCACTGATTAGTTTGCCGAGCAGGAATCCAATCGATTGGAAACGCATTGAGCTCGAGTTGTTTTTAAATTCAAAGGAAAATGTTGAATTTTATTTTTCTAAAAAGCTTGTTGTTGGAATTTGTCGTTTAGAAGTAGGAAAGGTGTATTTTGCTGTGGTGTGTGGAATAGTATCTGGAATATGTTGCGACGATTCTACTTATTATGTTTTTTAGTTCAGTATGTTATCAAATCCGAACACAGTCAGTCGCAAAAATTTGAGTAATTTATTTCATCACCACTGCTCTCAAAACGGTGAATGAAAGCATGGTGAGGAAGCCGGCATGTCCTAGAACTAAAAATTCGTACCTAGTGGTAGGGTAGTATAGTGGTAGGTGTGTGCTTATTACTTTTATTAGCACAACGACATTGATTGTCTTCTGTTTAACTAACATAGATACACCAATAAAATGTTAAAGTTAAAAATCCCCTATGAACATAAACTAATATCTTGATTAAAACCTCAATCTGATTGAAAGACTACGGCACCGAATTACCAAATCATACTTCGTACTTGAAGAATGTATGATGTAAATTGTATGAAAAATGAAAAGCATCTTTAGAGTCTGTACGAACGAAAAACTAATTTAATTCATCAAATAAAATGTCAAAATCCCCGTTTACTCTACATCACGTAAACCAGAAAAGTCGTGTTATGGCTAGGGGCTCTTGAAAGTAATAATAATTGACGTTTGACGTTGAGACGCTGTATTTTAAAAATATTTAAGGAAAAATCTCCATGCCAAAGGAACCCTAGCCGGAAGTGTGTATTCCCTAAAGACTACCTTTTCCCGGTCAACTATACCCTTAAGGTCCAAACCTGACATTCAAATACACTCACTGTAATTGTATCCAAGAGCTTATGAGAACGAATAAATTTATTTGTTTTATTTTTCGTGTGAGGACAATATGGCCGCCATCTGGACGTGTCAGAGTTAATTGAGCCAATTGGGAATCCCACAACGACATGGCTTTGGACTTATATTGATTATACAGGGTATCCCAGGAAGTATCAACAGAATTGGGGCATGGGAGAGGTCACCTCCAATCTTTTTACCTCTGAGACAATCATACGTTATTTAAGTTGATACATACTTCCCGGGACTTACTATGTAAGTCCAGGTTTTGCTTACGATATTTTCTTTCTCCGATGTCAGGGTCTGAGACTGTCCAATATCAACATTCAAAGTACTAAAGGATTAAAAAGACATTAATATTTTTCATGAGAATGAATGTGAATGGATGGAGAGGAAGGGAAAGATCAAAGACGAATGGATAGATAAAAGAACAAGAAATAAATGATTTTGGAAAGTGGAAATGAGAAAATTATTGCGCTGATCCTAATTAAAATGAGACAAGGGCAGCAGGATAATTATTCTTGCCCGGGTTTGAACTGACAACGGTGTTCATAACAGTCAAAGTGGTAACAGAAGTATTAGTAGACTCAGCAGCATCTATTAGCTGTTGTGATAAAATAAAAACCCCATCGGATGCAGGCTAACGTACTCTCAACGTAGCACGGTTCTCTATAAAAACTAAAAACAGGTTGCGACATCTTCTGCGTCCATGAGATCCGTTGATAATAAAAACAGTGTCATCCACACTTCAAGGCACTCAAGCTTATCACTTAGATAACCCACTCCTCCTCCTAGGCGTAAACAAACTATCCACCAAATTTTCTAAAGAAAACGTTAACCCATTATCCAAAAAGATTAATCGTTTCCTTCCTATCTTATAAAACAATTTTATTATCAAAATTTTAGTAATTAAAAGATGCTGTCCTCGGAACGAAGTTTTGAAGAAAATATTTATGTCTCGTGCCTTGAAAGTTCACTATTGTAACTTAAGTTTTCTTCATCAGATGCTTTTAAAAAGTATTTTTAAAAGTGCAACATACTTTTTGAGTAAATATTTTGTGAAACTACAAGGATAATGGTTGGCATTAATATGTCATTATAATATGGTGGACAGACGACCTTATAAAGGTCGCCGGAAGACGCTGGATGCAGGTCGCTTCCTACCGGTATATGTGGAGATCGAAAGGGGAGGGCCTATGTTCAGCAGTGAACGTCCTACGGCTGAGATGATGATGATTATTATGTATAATTTGTTGTCGCCAACTAAGGACTTATCACGAGTTTTAACATTTTTGTGATGTAAACTTCTGAGGATTTCGGCGATAATTTAATGGATAACATTAGTAACCCTTTTGTGATATTAAGACGTTTTTTCATTTTCCAAACTATTTATGTCGTAAATACTTCAAATTCAAAGCACGGCCCCATACGTAGAGTTCGTGGTAGGACCTCTGAATGTCCGAACTTAAATTCAAACTATGTGCTTTCTTTCACATAAAAGAAAAGTAGAAAAGAAAGTTTATGAAGTATGTTGAAACATGTTGACACTTTCCTGGAAACAATGCCGCATTAGGCGCGGGCCACATAGAAAAGACGTATAAGACGAGGACGCGTCGCGGACGTGCGAGAATGTATGAGTGTCGCGTCCGCGTCTCTTCTGTGTGTTTTTTTTACGTCGCGACGCTTCTATACATTTTGTATGAAAGAGACGCCGAAGAGACATAATGTCTCCTGTCTGCGTCTTACGTCTTTTTTATGTGCCCCCTACCTTATGTTGACTTTTGACACTGAAAACGTCGCCGCAGAAGCATTCATTGACGAAAAAATGTGGTGCGTGTAAATTCTATTATTATTATCGTATTTCAATTCAAAATAATTATGTCTCACGCACGTCGTGTGTTTTGTTTTCACTTCTTGTGGTGTGGATTATTCATATTATAATTGTGGAGACACTACGTTTTTTTTAAAAAAAACCCTGCACGTATAACCCAAGATCTGACCTGAAAGTGTGAAACAAACTTAAAACAAGATTCCCAAGAAATGAGACTGCATTTTCCTTCGCGAGGTAAAGCTCGTTCCATCTAAGTTGATTAAATCAAGTAGGTATTATTCATTCTCCTTACGCTGCATCGCTTCGGTCCACTTTGATCGCAAGTTCGATCCCCGTGTTGAACAAATATTAGCATAGTCGATACGTATTTGTTCGAAGTCTAGATTCCAATGTTTGCCTGCATAATGACACTCCTAGGGATTTCTGTGTATAAAAGGGTCAATTTTATGAAGTAAAGCTTCATAGCCGTTGATTTTTTGTTTTGTTCTTTAACGAGTTATCATCATCATCATCAGCTCGTGTATATATGTTCCTGTATATTCCCAGCAGTGGGAACATTATAGGGGACATAAATGTGCCCTATAATGTTCATGCTGGGACACAGGTCCCGCAGGCCTTCTCTCTGTGAGAGAGAGTAGGCCATAATCCACCACGCGGGCCCAGTGCGGGTTGGTAGATGTCACATGTCTTCGAATTTTTGGTTCTAGGACATGCCGGTTTCCTCACGATGTTTTCCTTCGCCGTTTTTAGAGCAGTGGTGATGATATAAATTGCACAAAGTATGCAGACATAATTATATTTTTAAGTTTTTTTAAATCCTTTTTCGTATACCAGTCAAAAAACGCCAACAAAGGAAAATACGTATGTAAACATACATTTCATTTTAAAACGCACTTCTTTTCAATAATACAACAATAGATTTTGCAGTTTATTTTTATTTTAGTTATTTTAGTTTATTCCTATTATTAATTTTGTTCCATATAAAATATTCAAATTGCTCTTATGTTACCTTTAATAATTCTCAGGAAAGGCAAGGGTCCGCCTTCAAATATATCTGAATATCGGGCAAAATAATATTCCTAGTACTGAAAAAAAGTGAACCGAAACATGTTAAATTCACAGAATTAGACTGGGAGTGACGGTACAGCCTCCAATCCAGATACGATACATGGGATTAGAGTTAAATTGAAACCTAAATAGAAAAATGTTAGGCCAACTTGATCCAGTTGGGATCGGTTACATTTACTGATACTTCGGTACGGTAAACGAGGTGAATAAATTTATGTTCATACAAATATTTGGAGATGTTTTTATTGGTTTCATGAAAATTTAAGGAGATTAACAGTAAAACAATACGTCCGTTCGGTTTGTACGGTGTATTTCACGGATGAGTCAGAAAAAATTGAGGAATCATTCATTATTTAAAGAAATTCTTTTTGAAGAATAAATGTAAGTACCTACTTGTCCTACATTTTCACGATATGTCATGTTTGTATTAAAGGGGCATTAAAAAACCGGCCATGCGCAAGTCGGACTCGTCCATGAACATAATATTATAAAAGTTCTTGTAGTTCGTTGCAACATTGAATAAAAGTTACAGGCCACATTTTATCACTCTAGAAGTTTCAGTCGTGCAAACTTTGATTAAAGAAAAACTGTAATATAATTTTAATTATGAAACCTCAATACCATTTTGAAGACCTATCCATAGATACCACACACGTATGAATTTGATGAAAAAAATAATTCAGTTCTTATTATGGGAAACCTCCAAATAAAGTTGTTTTCTTTTATATTTTTTGAGAAATTTTTAATGCGGTTCACAGAATATATCTACTTATACCAAGTTTGAACAGTATAGTTCTTATAGTTTCGGAGAAAAGTGGCTGGAACATAAGGACGGACAGATAGATATCATGAATCCATACGGATTACACGGAATCATTATACGGAATCCATTTTTTTTTTCCATTTGGTTACGCAAGTCTAAAAACTAGTAATGAAGACGTTGACAAATACAAAGCGATGCGTCGCTACACCAAGTAAAGATTAAAATAATTAATTATTTAATAATTATTTAAAGTACTTGAAATAAACTGAATTGCGTCGCGTCGCAACGTATTCGTCGCCAGGGACCGAAACCGGTATCAACAATACCGGTATTTTTTCGGTAACAACCTTTTTTCTTTTACAGGTACTTTTAAAGATTACCTTTATTATTAAAAGTGAATACATAACCAGTATTAATACCGGTTACCGAAATAAAAATTACCCCTATCTTGCACACTTCAAACGTGCCGTCGGCAATAGTCACAGGGCGCGCATCGCATGTGTGTGTGACAAAGAGTCGTTATCTTTAGTTAACCGGTATTAAAACGGTAACCTGAATAGAGGTTACATTTTTCTTCGGTCTGGTTACCCAGATAGCGGTAACCTAAATCTGAAAAATAACCGAAATTCTTTAATACCTGTACCGTAATTTATAAAGGTTTTCGGTCCCTGTTCGTCGCTCACGTAAGCAAAAAAAAAAAAACAGTTTTTGTAATTAAATCCGTTAAGTAGTCATTCCCGTAACTATGTCAGTCCAAAAAAATTCCAAACAAATCAAAAAGTTCTTGACATGCACATGTCATACATCGCTCTCTTTTTTTATGAAACTAATATGGCTACATAACAAACTGTCAGATTACTAAAGTTTCACGTTGCTGCATGAATTTCCGTTTTTGGACTTTATTTATGTTGGTATCAATGCTACGCTGATGTACTCGTAGATTTAAATAACGTGTTTTTTTTTTTTGTTGTTGCAGAGATGCCTATCTACCTACCATCTTGGCTTAATAGTAGCCTGATTGCCGATGAGACGGGACCTTTTTTGGTGTACTCTGGGTGAATTCGCAAGGAATGCATTATTTATAATAAGTTATAGATGTTAGTATAGGGTAGAATAAGCGCATTTATTGCATTGGGTCTTGTACCTATAAAGATAGATGTAAGTTGAGAAAATAAATAAATAGTAGCAGCATAATTCAGTCTCTAAGATAGTCATTTGTTTATGTATATTTTTTTTTTTTAGCGTTGTAAAAACGTCAAATGAGTCCTCCAACCCCGGGCGGGGTGGGAGGGACTGTCAGACTTCTACTGACTAAAATCCACGGTGTCCTTCATAGCCTGTTATCTTCCGGGGTTACGGTAAGGGAATAATCCCGCGACCCCGGCAGGCTTTGGCCCTCTGAGAGGGGGGCCCCGTCATTATGCTGACGCTCTTTGAGGCGCGCGTGGGACACAACGCGCCGTCGACCCGGGCATGGTCCTTGGTCGGGCAGCGAGTTCCCCTTTACTCGCTGCCCGCATGCCCGCGCCTACGGTGGCCAGAGATCGTCTCGCGACGTCCGTCGCCGTGGGCGTCCTACACCGCGGTTGGGGCGGAGGGGGACTCTGTCCTCTCTCGCTCGCGGCGCGCCTCCTCCTTCGCGAGCATTACTGCTTCGCAGAAGGAGGCGACCGCGTCCCACTCCGTCTCGCTCCGCAGCATGGCCGCAACCAATGCCGGGCGCGAGAGGTCTCCGCCTATCGCAGCCGTGAGGACACGTCGGTGCACTGCCCAAGCTGGGCAGTCCTGCACCGTATGCTCCACCGTGTCCTCCGGGCGATCTTCGCAGTGGTGACACCCAGACGTTTCCTCCTTCCGCATTAGACACAGGTACCTCCCGAAGCACCCGAGCCCGGTGAGGACCTGCGTCAGGCGGAAGGTAAGGACGCCATGACTTCTCTCCAGCCACTCCTCAAAGAGGGGTCTTACCGCCGCAATTGCGGCGTGCCTGATTTGTTTATAAAGGGTGACTGGTAATTAGTGTACGATACTTAAACACGTGATTGTGCTCATGATAACCAACAACTTTTACTATGGGAACAAACCTGAAAAATCGAAAAAAAAGCAGCTGTTCAGTACATTTATGTTTGCTTAATGTACTGAACAGCTGATATTTATCACGATTTCGGCTTTGCTCCCATAATGAAAATTGTTTGTTATTATGAGCACAATCACGTGTTTAAGTATCGTACACTAATTACCAGTCACCCCATATACACAGGAAACTTAGTAGCTATTTCATGCAAAACCAATTATTCATGAAATACCGAGTTACCTATGTACATCGAAAATCTTATTAAAAAGTATTGGGTAATCTATGTTTTTATTTGTATCCTTATCCTAATATATGTGTATGTATAATCATTACATTGTTAACTGTGGTCGCTAATGACATTAGATGTTAAAAAGCGACCTAAAATAAAAAAAATAAAACAAGTTTAAATATTCGCTGAAAACTTTTGTGACCTCTGTATAAGAGCAGTGGTTGCCTAGTGGTGTCGGTCCCGACTTACGAATTATCGTGGGATCGATTTCCGCCAGGCGCAATACCTACCTTTGTGTAATATTTCATCATCACTGCTCTCTAAACGGTGAAGGAAAACATCTCGAGGAATCCGACATGACCTACAACCAAAAAGAAGACATGTGACATCTACCAACCTGCACGGGCCTGGAGTCCTGCCAGAAAGGAGGCCTGTGTACCAGCAGTGGGAACATTATAGGCTGTTGTTGGGGTTGATGGGGTACAAACTCTTTTGTTGCAATTAAGATCTCACAAATACCATTTGTTGACTTCTCACCACCCAGAGATAATTAAGTGAAATCCCCACAAGAAGTTCAATTGATAACACTCATCTTCGCGTGGGATGACAGCTGTCAAATCGATGATTTATTGTACAGATATTAATCTAAAGTGAGTAGGTTTTCTTTTAGTTTCTGGAAATATAAAACAGGATAATCTTGTCCCCATCGATCATATAGGAACGGCACATGACACATTTTTGGAGCTATATATTTTTTTTCTATTCAATATTTGGTTGGACCTGTCAGTTACAAGGCAAAGGTCTTTTCGTATTAAAGGAGAAAGATTAAATATTTTTTATTGAGACTATTTCCGTTTTACTAAGAAATGATTTTTAATGATAGACCCAGATTCGGATTATAGAATCACCTTTGAATTTGCAACTTTATTCCGTATGCCATAAAGGACATCATCATTAATTAAGTTAGGGTCAGCATCCAGTCCAATTGTATGCAGCTAAGTATCAGTATTTTGCATGCAGCGACTGCTTTGGCCTTCACAATCCAGAGACTGGGCAGTACGATACCCCTGGCCAAGACTGGTGGAATACTTTAGAGCTTCAAGTAACGACTGTTAAAGATTTACAAATTACGGGACCATGAATTTACGTGTTTTTCTTGGAGCAGCGGAGACTTGCTATGGTAGACGATCATCCCTCCACAGACCAACCCCGATTTTAACTTGAAGATGATTTAACCGCGACCTCTTTATTGCACTAAGGATATATACACATACTTTATTCCTTCATGCGAAAACCTATAATGTTCCCACGGCTGGGACACAGGCCATAATCTGCCACGCGGGCCCAGTGCGGTTTGGCAGATGTCACATATCTTCAAATTTTTGGTTGTAGGACATGCCAGTTTCCTCACGATGTTTTCCTTTACCGTTTTGGGAGAAGTAGTGATTAAATAAATGACATAAAGTAATGCGCCTGGCAGGATTTGAGCCAACGACAAGTCGTAATGAGACCGATACCACTGGGCCACCACTGCTCTCTTGCGTAGGACCAGATTTATATATTATGTAGATGAGATGAAAGGAGTATGTAATCTTCGTAGAAGTCCGCGGGGCGGCCTGTCGTTTCTGCCTATTCTCCCATGGGAGAAAGGATATACTCGTATAACTTAATTTCGACTACGATAAAGTTTCAAATAACACAATTTGATAATTTAGCATTGGTCCAGGGTCAGTTTCTGTCAATTAGAACTATACTAACTAAGTCTAACTGTTCAAAATTCAATAACTGGTTTGCTGATTTAAGCTTTAATAAAGTTTAGAATAACTAGTTCTGTAACATAACTATTTCATGATTCATCACGTTAAAATGTGGCAGTTATTTTTACTGTGTATGTTTTCTCTTTTTATCAATGGTTAGCAAAATGAATTAATTAGACCTCCACCAATCTTCATTTAAGAGACTTGCACGGCCGCCTAGTCTCTATCTTCTATCTATCTTCTATAATATAAAAATGCATCGCTTAATGTGTTGCTAAGCCCATAACTTGAAAACTTTTTTTGATGTATTTGTAACAATCCGATTAACTTTTCCAAACGTGGTCCGATTTCAATCATTTTTAAAATTTTTGTTATTTTGAATTATTTCCATTATTGTTACTACTTAATTTTTTTTACATTGCACACATTTTACAGAATAGTGTTAGTTACGTACTTACATACAATTAAAAGTTTTGTAACGATTTTTAAGTAGCAATCGTAACCGAATTGTCACCCCTAAGTGTAAACAATGTTTCGAAGTTAAAGCAAAGGAGAAAGTCTTTTATGTATGCATATTAAGTATGCTAATTAGCTGACTTTTGATCTTCATGCAAATTTGACAAGTCTAGACGCTCCTCGACAATGCTCATGTAACTTATGCCCGCGGCTTCGCTTGAAAGATGTTTTGATTGAAAATTATTCAATGGGGATGGCAACTGGGGAGCTAATGGCGCTAGTATAGCTTGCTCCAAGCATCGTCATTGGTTCAAATCTTCAAAATAGTACTACCTCATTGGTCAGATTAGGACTTAGCTATGGTGGCACTATCTACAATTAGCTTTGACCGGCCTTCCCCATTAGAACGTTCTCAAAACAACTATGATACTCAGAACTCATTTGTTACAATTAAACCGCAAGTGCTTGAGCACTCACTGATCAAGTGCTACCTATCTTTGGATATTTGATGATATGAGATAGTGCTTATGGCTTACGTTCCAAGGTCATGGGACTGTTTAAAAGGGCAATTTTAGTTAGTACACGTCTGACAGTCCCTTTCCACTCCTCCAACCAGGGCATGGGCAGGAGGAATAAGTCGATGATTTAATCATGTTGAAAAAAATTGGCTTTTGTTGTCCGGTAAAGATAACATTTCGACGCAGGGGCAGGCACACGATGCGGTGCCGCAAATGCAACACAAAGAACCATAGTTTGGCAACGCGCAGGTGTTGGCGTCCAGAAGCTTTCAGGAGATGCAGTGGTTTGGAAATAGTGCAATGAGTATGTCGCTATAAAAAAATAGCAGTTAACAGAGCCGCTGGCAGCTTAGTAACTTTACTATTATTCGTTATGGTGTGAAACATTATTATTATTATCATGAATAATTCTCACACTGTTATAGAAGCGTAAACTTAACATATCAAAATGTAGACGTACAAATGTTTTCATAAGTTCAAGTACAAGCCTAGAAAATGATTAATTGGAATTCAAGACAATACTTCGACTGAAGCGTAGGCGTCAAAATATTTTGTGAATGTTCTTTCAGAAGTTTCGATCGTTGAATTATCATCTGCTAAGCCTTTTTAAGTTGCGGATTTGGGAGCAGTCAGGACGCCGCAATTATGGCGGTAATACCCCCTTTGTGGAGTGACTGGATAGATGCCATGGCGTCCGTACGTTTGGGGGGTTCCTGTGTCGGATAGGGACGAAAGAAACGCCTTGGTGTCACCACTGCAAAGATCGCACGGAGAACACGGTGAAGCATGGGATATTAGACCGACCCGCTTGGTCAGAGCATCGCCCTGTCCTCACAGAACGGAAAGCGGTTGCCTCTTTCAGCGAAGCAGTAATGCTGGCGAAGGAAGAGGTGGGACGCCTGAGGAAGAGGACGGCGTCTAAATCACGAATCATTCGCCGAGGGAGACACCCACGGCATCGGACATCGCAAGACGATCTCTGGCCACCGTAGGCTCTGGAATGTGGACGGTGAGTATTGGGTGACTCGCTGTCCGATCACGAACCATGCCGGGTCGACAGCGTGTCGTGTTCCACGCGCGCCTCAAAGAGCCGTTAGTATTAATTATGACAGATCCCTCTTAGAGAGGCAAAGCCTGCCGGGCTTGCGGGACTGCCTCGTCAGGAGACCCTGGAACGTAAAGGGCTATTGAAGGATCACCATTTACTTTAGTCAGCAACAAGTAGATAGTTTCGCCCCACCCTGGGTTAGGACTGGCTACTACTCAGTAGTGGTTGGTTTCCGACTGCACGTGTAGCATAATTTGAATGACCGAATACCTAAGGGTCCAGTTTAGTTTAGTTTACATTGTATATTTTCCCTTCTTCCATATATCACAAAAAAAAAACATATTTTGTGATAATTTATGTAACTAATATTTTTAAATATTAAACGCATTAACGCATGCTTAGCGAATTTCAAAGATGAGAGATGAAGATGAGATAGCGCTGAACGTCACCATGAGACGTTAGAAATGGAAGGAAGAATTCACCGCGGCAGGTAAGATCCTCGGTGGCTCGGTTGGAAATGAGCGTCGGATGTACTGAATCCGAAGGTCGTAGGTTCGAATCCTGCCGATTTTTTTCTTTCCTAAGAAAATCTTTAACATGTAACTATTTAATTTTCTGACCTCATCTGTCTTGTGGTAAATATAAGACAGTAACATGGAATAACGGAGCCTTGTCGTTCATGACTTGCGAGAGAAAACATTCATGTTTTGAATGCCATACAAAACCGTTATATTACGTATATATTTCGTAACATAAGTTACGATGTTCTTTATTAAACGTTGTGCTCACGCAAGCTAGTATGCTCATATTTGCTTGTTTCTTATGCTCGTTTTGACTTACAATGAGCGATGTTTGAATAGGCAATGTCGAAAATCGGAATATTATTGATGTTTTTCATTTCGGGGTTGCCTCAGGCAATTTTCACACCACCTCTCGTCCGCGCTTTTGGACAGCAATAGTAATTTCCTGGCATGTGCCGACTGCCATGCCCTCGGGCAGGTGTGCGTGTGATATGAAATTATGACATCACTGTGCCCTGTGCACAAGCGCTACTACCTTTTTTAAGAAATTGGTTACAATAGTTACAATACACTACAATCAGCCCATAGTGTCCCACTGCTGGGCAAAGGCCTCTCTCCACTCTTTCCACTTCTCACGGCTTTCTACAACCGTCGTCCAGTTCTTCATGAAGCGGTCCAAGTCATCTCGCCGTCTTCTCTTGGGCCTGCCACGACGTCGAGTTCTCCCTTCTGGCACCCAATCGGCAATACAGCATTTAGTAATTAGTTTTCTTTTTCATTTTTTTTTTTGTTTTAAAAAAAAACTCTCGTTGGATATAAGATTAACAAATCAACCACGTAACTAGACGAAAAAGGGTTTATTGAAATATTGCACGTTGAAGAAAATTTATTATAAGGCTTTGTAAACAATATTGAAGTAAAGCTTTAGTTTAATATATTCAATATAATATTGGGCTTAACCTATGCTCATAAATCCACAAACATCTCATAACAAAAATGGTTGAACGTAATCTTTTGACGTAGTAAGACTTTTATAACATGAAAACTATTACGCAAGTCAGTAAAAGTAAACAAGATTAGTTACATCACTGTAGAGTTTTAGATACCACAGGAAATTTGTATGTATGTATTTTATTTTATATTATGTATTTTACAAACTGTGTAACTATTGTTGAATGAATTCATGAATAAATAAAAAAAAGTGCCGGTATCGCGGGATTGTCTTATCAAGCAATCGTGAACCTGGAACGCAAGTGGCTATTAAAAGATCACTTGGTTTTTAGTCAATACTGGGTGGGAGGACTCATTTGATGATTTTAACACAATAAAAGAAATACACCAAGGGTTTTTAAAGGTTTAAAATAAAAATTAAATTCAAAATTTAAAAAATCCCCGACACAAAACCCACTTTCACCGCCACAACTTTTAAACGGGATTTTCATCAAATATGTCTAAGAGCTCGCCCGTAACGTAAGTCACCTTTAATACAAAAAACAGAAAAAACTAAATTGAAATCGCTTCACCCGTTCGGGTTCATTGTTACCATAGACAGACAGACAGACACGTCAAACATATAACACCCCTCTTTTTCCGTCGGGGGTTAATTATTGTCCATTGCATAGTTTAGTTAGAGCTTCAATGGAACATTTTTATTCTCTTAAATATCGAATAGTTTTGAAGAAGTTGATAAATCAGCAATGTGAAAAGTCACCTTCTCTGAACCGTTTCTTTGAAGAGTTCAAAATCAAAAAATGTAGAGGACCTACATTGGGTGAAGTGGAAAGAATTACAAACTATTGCTGACTAATAACCAAACTATTCCTTCACATGCCATTTGCGTTCCAGAACCGAGGTATCTTACTTAAGCAGTTCTGCAACCCATTTCATTTTATTCCTCAATAGTCGTTTGACGATTTGAAAAAATTCTATAAAAATATTTATTTCTCCTAATTAACCTAAATTGGAAAAAAAAACGATCTACTTTTCATAGGGCAAGACAATTTTCAGTATTGTCGTTAAAAGCAATACTTTAAGATAAGGTTAAGTAAGTAGAAACCGTTTAGAGGCTACTTTTACAGTGCATATTCATTGATTTCAATGATAAATTACTAGACCTTAAAGGCTTGGAAATTGAGGATAATTTTCTTTGCAGACACGCATGAACTCATGTGACATTTGGTAGTGTCAAGGTCAAAATCCAATTTCATGACTTGCTAAATATTGCACTGTTACTTATCGAGATACGTTTATTGTACTCAATATACCTTGTTTTCTACTAAAGGTGGATTTCAATCTATTACATCATTATAGGCGGTCATTTTGTTTAATTTATTTTACTACCTATTAATAGTATTGTTTTATTCCCCTAGTTGTTTATTCTGAGTAAATGTAAACTTGTTATTTCATCGGTATAAGACGTCTACATGCTTTGGCGTAGGCGTTCCGGCGTAGGCGCTACGACGTAGACGTTTCGTAGTAGGTGCTACGGCGTAGGCGCTTTGTCGTAGCCGCAAACGTAGCTGTAATCTTATTGTTAAACTTGCCCGTTGGCTTGGTTCGTGTCATCATGATTAATTTATGCCCATAAACGCCGCGCCATATGCATGACGACACCGCCTCCTAGTGATCACATTATTTTAAGGACATAATTTTATAAAATCTATCAGTTCTTGTCAAATAAATATTAATGATAAACATTTTCGGCTTGATTTTCAATAAAACTTAAAGTAATCCTTGAAAGGATTAAGGGCTTGAAGAAGGTTGTGCTGCATATTAAATTTGACATAATATGCGTCACTCTGCGCGTGTCCCCAGTAACTTCACATCAAATGCATGCGCGATTCGTCGACTAGACAAATTGATTTTACTTCGGAAGTGAATTATAACAAAGGTAGACCCAAATTCCATAGACAACCTTACTATTGAAAGGTCACGTCAGTTATTTATCATTATTTGAATCCAACCTTGGGACCTATATTGTTGTGATTTTAATCAAAAGACTACAGCGCGTGACTATTCATTGTTCAAATGACAGACGAATTTCCATTTTATTCACAGACAAAATTGGATTGATTGTCGTTAGTTACACTTTATTGAAAAAGAAAACGGATTTTTGTTCTGCCCATCTAACATGTTCCACAAATTAAAATGTGCATGTGTGTGACAGTATCAATAATTAATTGATTAAAAACAAAATAGTCCCCGCCAGTTTAATGTACATTCACACACATCATCATATTCACGTCACCGTCACGTCACCGACAACGGTGACGCGACGGTGACGTGAATATCGGTTTGTGTACGTATCCACAAACACCAGTCATCGCCACGTCGTTCGTCAGTCACGTCGCCAGTTCGACTGAATCTTAGAACATCAGGCAAGTTACGGGTTGGTCACACGTGTAGCAATAACGGTCGCACGACGCTGACTGAACTGAGAAGTGACGGGTGTGTGGGGATAAAAGTATGAAGCTTGTATGGAAATATTATTTGAAGTGCTTGACCGGTGGGCATGCGGACAGCGAGTAAAGGGCAACTTGCTGTCCGACCATGGACCATGCCCGGGTCGTCGGCGCGCCGTGTTCCACGCGCGCCTCAAAGAGCGTCAGCAAAAATGACGGGGTCTCCTCTCAGGACTCATTTGACGATTTTACCACGCTAAAAAAAAGTGCTTGACCGGTGACGTCACTGAATGATCACGTTTTGTTTGCAAACTATTTGACTTTTAAGAGCATAATCTGTCAGACAGAAATTTAAATAATACCAAAGTCTTTCAGAGTAGTTCAACCAATCATCGTTAACGTTACTCACTAACTATAAAGTAACAAAGTTTGGCTGCATCTCACTCAGTGCCTTTGAACGTAAACTGAAAAACTTATCCATTGAAAATACTTCTATTGTTATGAAAGTTTCATTTATTAATTCAAAACAATTCACATTGTATTGAATATAACATTCTGTATTCATTTCTAAACTTATCATAACTATAGATTTTCTGCTTCGGTCGCAGACTGACTCATGATGTAACCTTGACCCTGAAACGTAAAGGGCTGTTGAAGGAAATCATGTATTTTATTAAATACGAGTTTGACAGTCCCTCTCGTCCCGCCCTTAGTGGAGGACTCATTTAATGATTTTATTACGAAAAAAAGAAACTTGAATGCTTAGGCTTATATTTTTGTTATTACGCATATTAGTCAAGCTATAACATTTTAAATCTTGAAAACCGAAAAAAGTAATAGCCACGGAAAGAAGTCCGTACGAAAAGTCACGGAAAGAAGTGAAAAAGTGAATATTTTCGTTTTAATTTCGAATATTTAATTATTATTTTCGTTTGATGGCTTTCTGTGTAAAATCGTCGCTGTTTTCGGTCTCCGAGAACAGTACTTAAAATTCTGTTTGGTCATTTTTGAGAGCACTATTAGTAGACATAATTTTGGTACCGATTTAACAAAAAAATTAAGAATCATTAAGTCCAGAACATTATCAATATACCATCAAACCACCCCGTTTGGAACGGGTTCCAATTATTTTCGTTAAATATTAACATTAATGAATTTAACAAAAAAAGGAATTATCCGATTTGTCCTATGAACTGGAACTTTGAACACTTTTTTTTGAACTGGGCCTTTTTGGCGCAGCCGTGAGACACACAAAAGCTACCGATTCTTTTATTATAAGTTTTAGATATAATTATGTTATTTTTTTTTCTGCTTTTTATCGTGTTATTTTATTTTAAATGTGTGTGTCATGGTCCTTTTGCGCCAAATAAATGTTTTTTCTTTCTTCTTTTCTTTCTTTCTATAACCCGGGCCGGAACGAGAGGGACTGTCAGACTCGTACGGACTAAAACCCACAGTGATCCTTCCATATCCTTTACGTTCTAGTGTCACGGATACCTGATGAAACAATACCGCGACACTGGCAGGCTCTGGCCCTCTAAGGGGGCCCCGTCAGATTGCTGACAGGTCTTTGAGGCGGACGTGGAACACGACGCGCCGTCGACCCGGGTATCCGTGATCGGACGGCGAGTCACATATTACTCGCCGTCCGCGCAGTAATACCTACATAATACAGGATTCGTTTCTTCCCCAAACGTATCTTTAGTTGTTGATAAAATAAATCTCGGGGTATCAATTCTCGTCTAGTCGTCAGACATAAATCCTTCCCAAACATTCCGACATTGGTTGTTATCTCGTAAATCCATTTAATTCATACGACTTTGAAGCTCAGACTTTAATTTTATTGGTTAAATGAAGGGGCTTAAGATCGAGACAGTTGATTTATAGACTATGGTGAGATGTCTTGTTGTGGGGCATTGATGATGATTAAAATAATTTAAGATAACTCAGTTGCTAGAATAGTTCTTGGCATGTTTCCTTTTGGACGTGGTTATTCAACTGAACAATTATGGCGCCAGTAATCAGTACTTTGCAGAAATGACATGACATGTAAATCTTATGAAAAATATTAAGTCAACGATGCCATTTAGTAGAGGAGCAAAATACAGTATAGTTATTGATGTGTTTACATGGCATGATACTTTTTGAAATTTTTTCCTGTCTGTTAAGAAAATAATGCAAGAGGGTGAAGGTGTGGCCGTTTTCATGTCATTATAGAATAGAATAGAATACACTTTATTATGCAGACCATACAAATTATTGGTACAGGGAAATAATTGGTCATTATATCGGTGTTGGAGAGATAAAAAATATAGCTGGAGCTTGAAACAATTCCTAATATGAATATTTGAAGCCTTATTTGCAAGAGCAAAGGCCCTTGCTCATGCAGTGAAGGCATGAGCATTTTAATTTAATTACCCTTACATTAGATACCCTTAGGCCTTTTTATTTAGATACCCTTAGATACCCTTTCCCTTAGGCCTTTGTTTTATTTCGCATCCTAATAGACGGGAACGTTTAACAATTACCAAACCATTTAAGTATATAATCGTGTCTATTATCCAACAAAACAAAGTTGGTCCTACCATTAGCCACCTCACCCTACACAGATTATATCCTGCTACCTAACTTTCAAAACCTAGCGAGTTCAAGTCTGGGACAAACTTCATAGTTGTGGTCTAAGTTCAGTTTGTTTTACTTGTTACATTGAAACCGCTGTCTAACCAAGCGCATGTGAAGTGAGCAACGGAGGAGTTTGGAATAGAATGTGTGAAGAGGCGAGAGCGGTTAGGTGGCTAAAATACACAGAATCAGTGTTGTAGGTGATTTTACTGTGGGGCCGTAGCGCTGTAAAGCATAACGAGTGGGGACGGCTGACACCATAGAAATGGGCTTTGTCAACGTAAGAATAGAAAAAATACAGAATGTGGAAAGTTTTCTATTGTTGTTTAAAATGTAGGAGAAAATGTTTTAATTCTTCAGTCGCCTACGGGTTCAGTCACAATCTGGTAAAAAATTACGAATGTATACCTAAAATTTAGATTGTCTATTCTTGGTAGAGAATAAGATAGATTTGGTCATCCTATGCTTGTTGAAATACAATCATATATTATTACGCCCATTCCGAAAGGCGAAAACAAACGCGTGTCAAAACGCGTCACGCCTGGTGGTATGTACCTCTTTAGGGTACAGCTGAGTGTCGATCAGCACTTATAAAATTATTTAGTCACGAAATAGTACAATCGACAAAGTGGAATCATGACCCATTTTGACAATAAGTCGTTTGAATCCGTCATATTGACAAAGATCAAAGTCGTTACCATGGATATGTATGTTTACGCGAATGTGGACCTAATTGTATTTAAACGTCTGTAGGAAATTAAGCTTATAGTGGGTCATAATTCCACTGTGTCGATTGTACATTGGTATCCAAGGGATAAAAGTTACATATTTAGCGTTCGGCGCCCGTAATATAGGTAGAGAGAGTGCTAATGGTTCGAGGGACTCATTAATTTACTCGAAAGAAGGTAAACACTGTGCGTTAGTTTTATTAATATTTGTTTGACAGCTGTCAGTTGAAAGCGATTTTCCCTAGGGTTGCGATGCATATCTTTCAAACCGCTCGCTTATCAGTCGAGTATAATGACCTACATTCAGAATGAAAAAATGATAAAATATGTACCAGTTTTTGTCCATTGAAATGATGAGATTATTTATCATAATGAATGGTACTTATATTTTCTTGCAAAAATTTAAAACAAGGGCTTTAAAGTTTTCTCAGTCACATCAAATCAATCACCCAAACTACCATCACTTCTTTACACAATCGTATTTACAAAGTTCTAAAAATGACGCAAAACATTCTATATACTTCATACTAAGTTTACCGCAATGTAAGTACGTAATCCCACAAAAAATGGGCCATATCCGAGCGCCTCATATCTCGTTCCTAGGCTCTCAAAATGAATCGGTGAGCTTACCAATCGTAATCTTTCAAACGTCTGGATAAACATTTTACAAGTATTTTACCTGAAGGTAATTCTGTGGGGCGATAGCTCAAAATAAGGCTTTAAGTATTTATTTATTTACGTACAAACAAAATCCCGACGACAGACTTTTTGCCTCTAGCAAAAATGTTGTAGAATAAAAGTTGCTTTTGATTCATAGTCTCAGGAGCTTTGTCACCATTTTATTATAGGTACGAAACAAAGAAAGCTAAGTTTATTTCTGTCATTGTTTTTATTTTTTAAATCACAATTACATAATAATTCATTAATTGTTCGTTTAACATAATTTTGTATTTAGAAAAATAGAAATTTAAATGGATTTATTGATGACTAGCTTCTGCCCGCGAATTCATACGTGGATCCTGTTGCTATGCCATCAGCGACCATGGGGTCGTCAAAATCAAAGATCTGAAACGTCTGATGTCCAATTCTAACAGCCTGGGGACGGAAAAACCATGGGATGCGCATGACGATTTCAAACGTTCCAGATCTTTCATTTTTGTAAGTCAACAGGAAATGCCCATTATACTAAGCAACTCTTGCTAAGACATTCCTGTATATAGTATAGTACCTATAGCTATGCTCTTGGAGTTCCACATCTTGTGTTCCAGATCTTCAATATTTATTATTTAACTCAATTTTGTATTAGAAAAATAAATATTTAAATGAATTTATTAATGATGATGATGATGAGATCCGACCGATTTCGGCCAAGGCGATTGCTTCAGATCCGTTGTTGTTGCTCGCCTGTGGCTCATATAATCGATCTTTTTTGTGAAGAACCTCGCACTTTGCGGGCATTAGAGGACACCATCGATAAAGTTATAAATAGGTTTATTAATATTAGTTGATATAGCTCTTATCCACTGTATAAGATCGAGTTTCTTCCAGTCTCAATATTGACGCGAGGTCTAGAATAAATAAACTTTAAAATTGCCTTATAATTAAAAAGTTCAAGCGGATGGTAAGCATTACATGGTGCATACATAATTATTAAGTAGAAATCGAGCTTCTTAAACGATTGCAGAATTGCGTTAATTAGATTCAAGTTTTTGTTTTATCTTATTTCATGGAGAAATAAGTGGTCTTTTCTGGTGGTGTCTGGGGTTAATGAAGCCACATCTGGAAAGTCCACAGGCCTCTAACATGAGTTTAGGCTTATATTGATTATACATTTTTAAATTTTAAGAAATTTAAAAGTGGAACGCAAAGAAAACATGGTGGGGGTTAGTCAGCACGAGTCTGAAAGTCGTTTCTGCTACATTTAGGGTTCAGGATTTGATAAATTAACATAAAAAAGTGGGATGATGTAATCACTAAGACAAAGCAAAGTACAAAAACTTACCTATTTATAAACCCACGACCATTCTTCTCTGCTCATTAGCTAAATGCAGTGCTGGAACGAAAAACTAGCCAGCAGAAGTTTTGTCCAACAAAAAAATCTTTAGCAGTAGAAATACGACTTGGAAGGGTGCTTTCCGTGACTTTTTTTCTAAGAAACTACCACTTCAACTAACTGCGCTGTATAATAACGATTGTACCTAGAACTCGGAGGTTAAGTGATTAAGTTAAGTTTTGAACTCTAATCGTAGGTATAGCTAAAATCCATTTAGCATTATATGTCTTTCGATACGGCTCACGGACTTTGTAATATTGTTATAGGTCGAGTCGACTATTGTCAAATCAAGAACAAAACCAATCAGACAGCACTGGATTAGATTTTTTGTTTTTTGTCTTTATTTTGAATCGACTGAACGGTTAGCGCAGTATTTGAGTTTCTCTTTTTGTTAACGCAGCCACGACACTGGAGAAATAGTCCTAGTGTGGGACAGTGTTTATTAAAAAAAAACAACACTTTTAAGTTAAGAACTCCCTCAGAACATACTCTACTTTAGTTTGTGTTGATGTATTAAAAGAGTAAACATTTTGGCAGGAACGAAAAAGCGAAAATATTTCGAATGAAAAATAGGAGAGAAAGGATGTGTTGTGCAACGGTTCACTGGCATGCTTGAAATTCATAATTTCATGATATTCGTGATTTTTTTCATTAAAAAATATTATTTCAAATAATATAACATTAATTAAATGCCTAGTATTTTATTGAAATATATAAAAGGATTTTGAACAAAGGATAGGACTGAAAAAAAAACCACGCAATACCAAATGAGAACTACTGAAATCTAGATACATTTCAGTCTAAGGCACTTTGGTTTTTTCTAATAAATATTAAAAGAAGCAAGGTTTAAAAGCCGCCTAGAAACTATTTCCAATAAATCCCAATCCATTGCATGTTAATTTCAGGCAATTCACAAATTGCGCCTTCGCTCCGTTTATGCCAAAACAAACGTTTCCGTATTAACACGCTCACAGTGATTAATTGTGTGCGAATAATGTGATTTAACCAAAATAAATTAGCCATACTGATGACCGGAACACGCCTTTTTTTTTTTTTTTTTTTTTTAGGTGGTAAAATCATCAAATGAGTCCTCCCGCCCTGGGTGGGGCGGAAGGGACTGTCAGACTCTTACTGACTAAAATCCACCCGTGTTCCTTCCTATGCCCTTTATGTTCCGGGGCCACGGTATCCTGGGTTAAGAAAAAACCCGCGACCCCAGCAGGCATTTGGCGCGAAACACGACGCGCCACCGACCCGGGCTTGGTCCTTGGTCGGACGGCGAGCTACCCATCACTCACCGTCCGCAAGCCCGCTCCGCCGCTGTGCCCTCTGCTGATCAGAGGGACACGCGTTGGAGCATCCACACGACAGGCTATTTGCATACGGGCAAAGAGACCACTTGGGCACACAGTGCCCAAGGAAGAGTTTTTGCCCGCATCCCAGGGTGCACCGGCCCGAAAAACTGGTCTTCCCCCTGGACGTATCCGAGAGGGAACTCCAGTCCACGGGCGCACGTGGAGGTTTCCTGTCATAGCACCCCACCGGAACACGCCTTGACCCAATTTTTTGTTTCTTTACTAAAGTAACCTATATTGCCAACAATGTTTTGTATAAAAATGTTTTTTTAAATGTTTTTCTGTATCCTTGCAGTAATACAACTGTCATTTTCAGTTGTTTAATTTTTAAACAACTGAAAATGACAAGTTGATTTTGGAAATGGAAGAAATACATCTCTTTTTGAGAGTGAGAAATTATAACACGAGTCCTTTCTCTCAGTGTATGCATATCGAAAGGAGATGTCAGACTTAATTATTGTGTACTAGCTGTTGCCAGCGGCTTCACCCGCTACAACTCGAAAATTATCCCACGGGAACATAAAATCGGGATAAAAACTATCCTATGTGTTAATCCAGGTTATAAACTATCTGTATACCAAATTTTAGCCAAATCCGTTCATCTGTTTTTACGTGAAAGAGTAACAAACATCCATACATCCATACATACAAACTTTCGCCTTTATAATAGTAGTAGGATATATAATGTTTCTTTGTTTTGTGTTGGTTATTTTTATATAATATATTATGTTTCGTATACATAATATGTATATTTATAAAATGTTTGTATATAAATGTATGTATTTTATGTGTAAATAGTAAACCACAGACTACCTACAGTATTGCTTCTCCCTCCTCTTCAAATCCATCCAAAGGTTGTCTTGAAAAAATCGCTTTTAGCGATAAGACCGCCCATTGTGTCACCCTATGTATAAGATACTCTGTACCAATAATTTGTATGGTGTGCATAATAAAGTTTTATCTATTCTATTGTTTTTTTTTTTGTAAATTAGAGAACGTTGTCTCTTTTATTTCTAAATCTCCTGTAACGTGGGCGCGTTTACAAAATTGAATCTCACATACACAAATATCATGACATGTTGTTTTTATGCATGTGAAATTTATCTGACGAATTATGGGTGTACTGCAATTTTACCATATAATGACTACAGAGTACGCAATCTTTAGTCAATATATTTTCCAGTTTTTCATCATAGTTATTGCTAGTAAAATATTATTTTTTCTCAAGTACGCAAGCCAGCGTATCAAGTTTCGAACTCTGCTGAATAGCTTTTATTTTTAGTGAAAATCAATATCAGACAATGCATAGCCTCAACCGCTGGATCTAGTAGTAGTATAAAGTTATGAATAAGTTTTCCAGACCTAACAAAGATGAGAGAAATTCATCTGCTAAAAGGGTTAGAAAAGGAGATAAAAAAATGTATTAAAGTTTTCTTTTGTCAAGAAATATTTGTTTAGTTTTTTATGGTATACATTTCTTTTTTTTTAGAAGGTATTATAATAAATATTGTACAAAAATTATATACAAAATGCCTGCAGTGCCGTTGCCTGAAGTCGACATTAAGGGCCGAACTCCACCAAAACGGAGACAAGAGGAGAGTGTTTGAACAACTAATCAATAAAAAAATAAGTTTCCTTTCGGAAGTCAGTGGCTTTGTTTAAACCTTCTCCAGAATTTAATAAACACTTTTTTGAAAACCGCATCAAAATCTGTTCAGCCAAACGCGAGATAATCGCGGTCAAACATACATACAGGTCGAACTGAGAACCTACTTTTTTTTTGAAGTCTGTTAAAAATCTACATCTCTCCGTCATCTCTCTTAGCTTCTGGAAATCCTCGGTGGTGTCCGAGCCTTAGGAGAGGAATCCTACCCCAAGCCATTGTAAACGAGTATGTATGTGCCTTTCAATTCGAATTTCGCACGAAATTCCTTTATTCTTCTGACATTTAAATTTCATTAAAATTTTCATCGTAAATCAAGCTGAAATAAAGTGCATGTTTATTCAAATAAAAGCCGCGGACCACAATGCTGTCATTAGATAAAATTTATTATAGGATGTTCAAAAATTAATGAATTATTTTAATTAGTGGTGGTTGTGTATTGTAAATAAACAATTAATTTGAATTTATGGTTTTTGCGGTTGCAAAATAATAATAAGCAAGCTACACGAAAATATCCTTGTATGAAAAAGTCCCAAAAAGATTTATCACCTTATTGTGTGTCAATTATTGTCTAGATACAATTTGAGTCCGAAAAAAGGATGAGAAATAATTATACTGTATTGTGACGCACTATAGTTCGAAAGCATCTTTATGCGAGACACTGAACGTCGACATTAATCTTGTGCCACATGAAGAATGCATTAAACATGCATTTTCGCATTTAAAAAAGTAGTGTTAGGAACTTCGACGACGGAGCCCCGTTGCGGGGTTCCTATTTCTGTCTGCAGGTTTTAAAGGAATCCAACGTGAAAAATAAGTTCACCTGCTTCGCTCGCTCACTTTAGCTCCCGTCATAGCATTTGAACCTCACCTACCTGCCTCTAAGTTCCATAATGTTGAACAACTTTAAAAAAAAAAAAAACGTTCCCCCACCCTTTTTCATGTGTCGTGGGTAACACATATACAAACATAGAAAACACACACACCCAGCCCCGAAACAACTACTTGTAGGTCATACAAATATTAGTTCCGTGCGGGAATGGAACCCGTGACACGCTGCGCAGAAGTCCAATCGCTCAGCCACTGCGCGAACCGTGCCGTAAACACCACTACAGTCGAAAACTGTCGCACAATCACCGTTTGTGACAACAGTGCGACAATTATAAACGCCGATTTTTTTTTTTAATTTATATACTTTTTTTTTCACGCTTATGAAGTTACAGGTAAAAGCTAGTATCACATATTATACATAATGTTAACATTTCAGAAAAGGAAGGCTTTGACTGAAAAAATAATTAAGCCTAAGTTTGTTCCGGTAATGACGGGTGAAACAATTTAAATCCCCACTCCTTATACTTCTTTATTTGTGTAAACCATCTCCATAGATTACACTTTGTCGTTAATTAAAACTATTACGCAGTTGTTTTGTAAACTTTGCATAATCTATAGCTACTATTAATAAAATAATAAGTTAATAACCAATGATCACCTTTACATGGAAATCTTTTACATAAAATTATTTTGAATTGATTTGGTATATCTCAAAATTTTATCGAATTTTACGAAAAGAACCAAGGGAGCGAACTAAAGAACCAGAATTCTGTTTTCTATGTAATATTATTTTAAAAAATGAAGCGGGTCAGATAATTATAATTTCAAAGGACACAGAATATAAAAAGAACATCATTAAGTATAGGCCGGATATTAATAACCTGTGACATTTTTGGATTATACATTACAGAAAAGTGTATTTAAAAATATGGCCTACTTTTCTGCACGTGTTAGGACGAAAAACATATTTTTGGCTAAATTACTCTTTAAAGCGTGGGAAGGAAGATAAGTAAGTTTAAGTGACTTGCTTCCTACGCTTTGGCAAATTGGATACATTATATTGACCATTATTATTTTAGTGTACTCAAGCAATACCGCTTGACGTCGAGTCACAGCCTTAGGTGCTTAAAAACAAAGGATAAATAAATAAAAAAGTATTCACATAAGGCGCCCCTGAAGATGGACGGCGCTGCCAAGGCGGTAGCGACACAACTTTTTATTTATTGCTTAAAAAAATCACCTAATGAGTTCTGGAACCATCCTGTTTATTTACATAGGTACCCTTAGCAGTCCATTCGCCACCGCTGGTTTCGAATCATATATGACACTTGTGATTAGTACAGTTATTAATTTTATTATTATATATTAATTTTCTTTTTTAAAATAATTATTTACATACCCTCTATTATAAAAAAAAACCTGGTAGAAGGCTATATCTATCCTATGACAAATCCAGCCTCCTGAGGTATCTACTCCCATTTTTGCCGTAAATACCTTTTGTTAAGGCGCTCCCTAACCGCGAGCATTCACCTGTATTGTAGCATTACAGATTCAAACGTTTCATCAGTGAGTGAAGACAATCGAGCATCACAATACAAACCTTGTATCAAATCTATACTAAATGTACGCCAATGCTCTCGGTGAGGGAGCGTCTATAGTCAAATCTTTTCACTGCAGCACTTTCATACCACATCATTAATGCGATTCCCATATAAAAAGGTGTGATTCAAATGAGTTGCAGAGACGAAATGTACACAAATCCAGTTAAAAGAGTTTTTGAAGCTTTTTCAGCCTGTTTTTGCAAAGCGATACACGAAACTAGGTCGTAAGTAAAAGCATGTCGGTTTTGTCACTTTTTAGGCTCGATTTACACGTACGACACGATAATTGCACGACTTGATCTGGTACATATTTTGTATTGAAAATAAATACTATAATTGACTGACTGATGCACTTTTTCCTGATTGTCGATGGCGTTCGTAATTTTACTGATGCAAATCGCTAGATGCGCAGAGTTGCGGGTTCGCTCCTCCTACAGAATAAATATTTTATGATCTGCAAGCAGCAATGACTAACTACAATGCAATCACGTAGCAACGTCTAACGACACCGCAACTGCAAAAAGTTGCGGCGATTCTCAGCTCGACCAGATTTTTATCACGCATTGTATCATATTCGATTGTGTGAAAGAACGCTTAGGATGAGGCTACACTAGGCCGCAACGTGATCTGACACAAAAACTATTGTAACAAGTAATTGAATGCTCACATCATCACGCGGTGGAGTATGAAGCCTAGTTCTGGCAAGTAGCACCGTGTGTGATATTACACGAACCATTTGAAGCCACTTTTGAACCTCTCATAACTCATAAATCGGTATGCCGCACTACCACGCGCAACTCACGCCATATTTCCAGTAGCATCGCATAGCGATGTTTTATCTAGCCTCAGCCTTAGTGGCAGCTTGTCGTTTTTTTTCTAAAGCTTTAAGGTAGGATCTCAAGTTACAGTGACGTAATATTGAACGATAAAATTATGAAGGAACGAAATTCTGTCTACCTACAAGACAGTACAAGGTTTATACTTTATATCGGGTGTTTGGAAGACGGATCGATATTAATATCTATTGAATAGCCCAGTTAGTCTTAGAAACTATGACATTTATAAATATCTCGGCAATTGAAATATAATATACTACGCTACCACAACCGGTTTCCATTAAACGGAGAGGAGCGGAGACGAAAGGAGATGTGTTTTAAATAACCAATCGATTTCCGTTTTGGTAGAAACCAGGCTTTATTCCTTCCTAACTTTACATTAACGATTTCTTCTAAAGAAAACTATTTGAGACCATTCCAGAGCCAGATTCATATGTCATTTATACCCATTCCACGTAAGCGAATCAATAACAGGCTATAGTCTACACCTGTTACCTCTTTCTCTAATAACTTCTATGAAAAATGTTTTCGCTTCATGGACTTGACGCAGACAAATCTTAGAGTCAAAGTTCATTAAGACAGAGGGTCTCTAACTCCATATTTTGGGGTCATAATTTGATTTGTGTTGCGTAGTGAATCATGTTTTCGGTTAGTAATGGATTAGGTTTGGTTACTGTCGTGTTACTTGGTATTAGAGAAAATTACGCAAAGGTTACGTGTGGAAATAATGTCCCCACTGAATCGGAGACTCTGTGAAAGGTGGTGTGCTGTAATCCACCACGCGGGTTGATAAATGTTTTAATACTCAAATTAGTAAAAAATCATTTAAATGTTTTGCACGATTCGGTAACTACCCTAAATATTAACAAAATATACAGGACGAGTGGACATTATAATAAATAATAACTCAACGGACAAAAACGGAGGCAAGTTTTTCCGAAACCACGACCACGAATAAAAAAAAGTCCACAAACAAAATCTACATAAAACAATAGAGCACTTCACTCTAATTGTGTCCTTTATCTGATACCACTATTTTGTACCGGAGCGTAGTTTTAAAGCGATTATTTTGTTTGTCTGCCATTCCCCACTCCCCAAAGCGTTTTACAAAGCGTGAAATGCTACATTTTAGCGCTCCTTTGTACATTTTGAATGCGGTTGCAGCATTTTAGTAACTTTTTTCACGGATTAAAAAACCTTGCATGAAATTAATAGTATCATTTCATTATAAGATCGTTTTTGAAGGTACTCATAGGTACTTTCTGGCATGATTAATATGAGATCAACAGACGCAGAATTAAACGACAAACATCTAAAGTTAAATAAACAGTGTGATAACAAATACTATTATCGTTATCTTATTATGTAGATAGAGCGCTCAGAACAAAATCAAAATCGAATACAAAGTCGCGACAGTACCAAGCTACGCATCGTACCAAGCTACTCGTCGTTGTTGTTGTTTCCCAAAATAATGCCGTCTCGTGTCTTTAACCATTGTAAAAGTTGTTCGCAAAAAAAAAGAAAACATTATGGAATGTAATTCGATTTGATTTTGTATTAACTTTGGTGGACACACTGGCGTGTTCTGAGCGTTCTATCTGCCTATTTCTTTGATCTGAGGTTATCTTTTTTCAGTTGCCAATATTGTAGAAACGTACAAACATTTCAATATTTTTTTTCAAGGTCATCATCATAATGGAGGACGTCCACTGCTGAATATAGGCCTCCCCCTTAGACCGCCACGTCGAACGAAAATTCGCCACTTGCATTTCTAAATTTTTAAAAATTTTTAAAAATTAGCAATTTCTAAATCAGATGAGTACTTTCATTTTCATAATCATTCTGATAAATAAAAAATCCTACAGCTAGAATATTAACAAGAGAGACTTTTCAGAAAATTCAGTCCTTTAAAACAAGTGGTTATCAAAATGAAAATCCCAACTTCATACAAAATATTATTCGTGTTTAAAGACCGCATCCCTGAATTTATTCGGGACCGTTTTTCGTGGAGCAAAGAGAAATAGGACCAAAGCTTTGGTCTTCAAATCACCTAAAGGGACTTTATATTCGTCCCCGGCGTTTATATAATTCAGTTATGCAAGTAAAATTGTTTAGTCTGCAGTCATAGCGTTTATAAAACTAAACTGTATAAATATAATATGGAGAGCAATAAAAATATTTATGCAGTTATCTTTGTTAATAATTTCATTCAAATTTTGATATTTAAAATTTTAACTCAACATAAGAGCTGCAGGTCTATTGGCTAACTTGATAGCCACTGACCGGCGGTTGTCCACTGAAGTTGGATGGCTTGACACCTGTTATGAGGCTAAGTTGACGAGTGGAGTGCCTCAAGAGCGTTAGAATAGTTGATTTTATGGAACATTTACATTTATCAGTTTCATTGCAAAATAAATGCAAAAGCCAATACGAAATTTACCTTTTTGATAGCTATTTGATGACCACATAGACACCGAGATACGCAATAGCCCCAAAATCAATTAAGTGAAACGTCAAGAAAATCAAACACCATGACGAAGTCCGAACTGAAACGACGTTAGACGACGTTTGTGTGTGTTAGGTTCATTTTCGTTACGGAATTTCTTGATTCGGTCGCCGCTCCAAGAGCCATCAATAAAAGCAATGACATAGTATTTTTGTATTTTTTTTAAAATATTTTGTCCAAAAAAACTTCGTTACACAATTCTGTCAGCTTTTAGTAGACATTAAAATTAAAGCAAGCACTTTCATAATCCAATTTATAAATTCAACATTTTCTTTATCTTTACATATAATAAAATCGTAGAGCTGTCATTCCTGTACATTGAATATTTTTTTCTTTTTGTATTTTTTTCGAGATAAGGGATCGATTCTGATGCCAAATCAACTTTTTTTTTCTTTCGAAATTTTTTATGTTTTTTTGATTTGATCTATCTCTTAAACTACTGTAAAGTTGTCGATCAAATTTTCCTCAAATATTCCTAATAATATGCTTCTGTTGATAGGCTATGTATCATTACGCTATTTTTCCTGGGAGATAAGCAATTTTAAATGTTGTTGTTTTTATCTGTTTGTTTTTAGTTGGAAGCTAAACCACTGGATATTATTTAGTCAATTTTTCCCCAAATATTCCTTAAACTGCTCTTCTATTAATAGGATATGTATAATTACGCTATTCCCTTTGGGGGATTAGCAATTTTATAATATGTTGATTTTCAGTCATTGTTGACATTTGTATAAGAACCGCTATTTAAAAACACTGTCAGCGTACTAGCCAGTCTGGTAGGTATCCTGCTTGACTTTCGTGCAAGGGGTCTCTGGATCAAATCGCGCTGTTTCTTTTTTTCACTTTTTGAGTTTTCTTATATTTGTCCTGAGAGTTTCAAATAATAAAAAAAATGTGTATACTTTTATTTCAATATTATTCGCGATTTTAAATTATTACTATTTTTTTTCAATAGTTTAGAGGATATAAATATACACTGATTTAAATTGTAGGTAGTAAGTTAGATATTTTTTTAAATTGTAATTGTTTCGAGGTGTGGAATTTTAAAGATTAGAAAAAAATGTGTTTATTTATGTTTTGAATTGGTATTCAAACCAGTGCATAGATTCTGTTTTAAACGACGACAAGTTGTACTCATCGAGTCAGATAATTAGTTATTTTTTAGGTATCACGCGGAATGCAAGGGAGAAGAGCAATGCTATCGTACGTTCAATTTGCAGCGATACTGTAAATCAACCCAATATCGTATTACCCAGTTATTACTGGGTTGTGGAGGTCCGACAGGCAGTCGCTCCATGTAAAATACTGATATCCGGCTGAATCTGGTTCGACTGGAAGCCGACCCCAATATAGTTGGGAAAAGGCTAGGCAGATGACTGTAAATCAACCCAAAAATGATAGTCTAATGTTTAAAATAAACACGGTTCTTTAAAATTAATGTCGCTCAAATAAGGACGTTTCCTATGCAAACTATGTAGGTACCTAGATATAACATTATTGATCTAAACTAATAATAAAAATGCAAGTATGTTTGTTTTTTACCTTTTCACGCATTACTACCTACTGAATCGATCGTCCCAAAATTTAGCATATACGTTGTCAGAAGTATAGACACGGATATAAGGTATCTTACATCCCGAATAACAGAAGAGAGCTGTTGCCGAGAAAACAATTACGTTCATATTCCAGATGGCGCCACACGATCCGTATTGTTTCTCAAATTCTAAAATAACGCAAGCGAAGCCGCGGGCAAACACTAGTCTTAAATAAAGACAGAGTGCCTCCTAAGGAAATGCAGCTACGTGTCCCACTGCGAGTAATAGAATTTAAACGTTCATTCCTTTAAATTAAATAGTATTTTCACTTAAACTAATTCATAGAAGTTGCGGATGTAAGGACCCAAATTATTCAGAACGAATTAATTAATTAACAAGTGCTCAGGAAACAGAACTACGGAAATACAAATGTGAAATATGTACATTACTGCCGCGATCTGTAATGACTACTTTGCTGGTCGCGCTGATGATGGCCGACAGCGCAGCGTAGCGCAGCTCCAGGCCGACACAGCGCGGTCAGCATGCAGCACATGATGGACGAGCTGAGATAAAGGGACGTATTGTTGTCACACCAAAACGGTGGAACTGAATAAAGGGGAAACGAATAAACCAAAACCAAAATAAAGACCTTAATTGTTGACCTTTACGTTTGAGACGAGACAGTGGTCGAAGAAAAACCCATTTTTACCACTATCTCGCCCGGTATGCCCTTTTTGAACTAACTTGAAAAAATCGAAGAAATTGTTACAAGTGAATCGATTTGAGATCGATCGGTCGATCAACCATTTCTTTTAAAATGTTTGGCAGTCATAGAAATACTAAATGGATATAATTATTTCTGCAATGAGAGGGTTCAGAAATTGTAAGAATGGTTCTAACACACTCTATGGCATGCAAACGTATGTCGTCTGGGTGTCACTACTGCGAGACCTCTCGCGCCCGTCATTGGTCTAGGCCATGCTGCGGGGCGAGACGGAGTGGGAAGCGGTCGCCTCCTTCTGCGAAGCAGAAGGAGGCGCGCCGCTAGAGGGAAAGGACAGCCATAGCTACGGACGACGCCAGACGATCTCCGGCTACAGGCACAGGCATGCAGGTGGCGAGTAATGGGCGACTCGCTGTCCGATCATGGACCATGTCCGGGTCGGCGGCGCGTTGTGTACCACGCGCGCCTCATAGGGTGTCACCATTATGACGGGGCCTCTCTATAGAGGGCATAAGCCGGTGTCGCGGGACTAACGAATTACCGTGACCTCGGAACATAAAGGGCTGTTGAAGGACAACGTGGATTTTAGTCAGTACGAGTCTGACAGTTCCTCCCGCCCATACTGTTTATATTTTGCATCTTTCTACTTCTGCGCGTTGGATCTGAAGAGGTTCCCGCAGAAAGTGAGCAAATCTTTGACCTTAATATTAGGAAAGTCTCGTACAAAAGCTATTCCAAAACACTAAGAGCTTGTGGAGGGTTTGTATGTATGCTTTTGCGGTTGCACAACGACACGCTTTGCTTCTGCTTTGCTTGGTAGCATAGGTGCAAACCTACCTTGCCACTTCCTTCTGAGGAGGCAAGGAGGCGAGGTCTTGAGGGAGAGTGCAACAGTCACGTTGATCCTCAAGGCAAGTCTGGTGAGTTTACCTTCTCGTGGTTGCCGCCCCGTTATCGGTCTAATTCCGTAAGAAATAGACGTAACAAAAACCACCGGGCGAATTTCTTCTTCTAAATTATTGTATTTATTTATATATACTCCTTTATAAAACTCCCCCCCCCTCAACCAAAATCCCTCCATCCCATCCCTATATCCCGTCGATCCCAGAGGAAGGGCAACCTCGATTCCAAAAAAGCCCACCCCCACCAACATGAACAAGCAGGAGGAAAAAATATCTACCCAGGTGGGTCCCGGCCAAGCCGGGGAATCCCACACCGCTACGGCGGTCAGCCCCCATCGTAATCTGGGGGGGGCACCCAACTGCTTCAAGAACACTTCGCCGCGCGACTTCGCGCGGCTGGCAGCTAATTTAGCGCCCTTGGCACAGGCAGCGACTTACGCGCCAACAATTACCACACAGGCTGCGACCGACGCGCCAATCCCCACTACCCAAAGTATGCCCCCCACGAGCCTCTGGCAGCAGAGCATCGTGAGGAACAGCATCACCAACCCTGACGAGAACCAAGACCGAGCTAGACAAGAAAGGACGGGGACCGATGCAGGTGGCTCCACAACTTTCCCGACTAGCGGAGTACGCCCGCTGAGTAAGCGCGAAAAACCTAGGCGGGAAGGAAAGGCAGTACGCGACCAGCCGCGAGTTTGCGAAGGGGCAACCCAGCGCGAAAAGCGGCCGGACGCGGAACCCGGCGACCAGCCGCGAGTTTGCGAAGGGGCAACCCAGCGCGAAAAGCGGCCGAACGTGGAACCTCGTGAGCAGGGGCAAGTGCGCGAAGGGGTAACCCAACGCGAACTGCCTCCACACACGCCAGGTTCCACCGGGGCTACCAGCCGTCCCCAAGACACAGCGAAAGACACAGCGACAGACCAGACACACGACCAACCTCGACCCAGACGGCACAGGGGCAAGCGGGCTGGAGCCTCACACAGGGCGTCACTGGCGAGCAGCACCCAACCGGGCACCTCTGAACCGCAGGCTGGACCGAGTGGTACAGCACCGGCGAAGAGGGAGCGCCCTGACGACTCGGCCTCACCGAGTGCTCTCCAAGGATACGCCAAGCGTGTGAGGGTCCACTCTGCGCAAGGGGAGCGGAGAACCTACGCACGGGCCACAAAGGACATTCCTGCGCGGCACGCCGTAGCTATCTGCTTCCCGCCCCCGTCCAGAGACCTGACCAAAGAAGAGGCAGAACACATAAAATCGGACCTTGAGGACCGACTAATGGACTCGGACCCCGCCACACCACTCCCTTCCTTCCGCGGATACCCTAGGGTGGCGGAGGGCACGGTGCAGGTGTGGTGTGAGGACGAAAACGCCCTCAACTGGCTGACACAGAATGTACCGAATATACGACTTCCGAACACAGACCAATTACTCACGGTGCTGAGACAGTCCGACGTGCCCACCCGTGTCCGAGCCTCGCTCTTCGTCCCACGTTTCACTGGCGACGTGGAGCGACTCCATAGCATTCTGATTCGTCAGAATGCTTGGTACGACATCGCGAGGTGGTCACTGTACAGGGCTACCAGGGTCTGTGGGGACAACCCCGGGACCTACTTGACCCTGGGTCTACCACCGGAGGAAGCTGAGCGGGTCCTGGCCCGGGAGCGACGAATATCGTACCTACTCGGGTCGATATATGTACGCTTCTGGCCCACGCCCCAAACAGCGGACAGCGACTGTACTGACGGTACCCACACCACGACGACCCAGACCATTCTGACATCGACCCAGACGAGTGACACGGACATGACTCAACTGGAGGAAGTCATGGCCCGAGCAGCAGTGGCGGACGACTGCAACGCCATACCGCCCGCATCACCATGCTGGAGCGAGGCCTTGCTAGTCTCGTCGCCTGGAGATCAGCACATAGGCCAACATGGTGTGGAGGAAGCGGAGAACCTATCAAATGGATCCTCCTCCGACTAATTCCACACCACCACCATCACTGCCCATCCACATCATCCAGACCAACCTCCAACATAGCCAGACTGCCACGGCTAGCTTACGCAGGGCCCTGGAGGTAAAACCCAGAACTATCGCACTGATCCAAGAGCCGTGGATCAGAAACAACAAAATCTGCGGCCTCAGTAACATCGGAGGTAAGATAATTGTCGACACACACAGATCAGACAAACCAAGGACATGTGCCTACATACCCAAAGAAATCCCCACCGCGCCTCTCACTCAATTCTGTTCCAGAGATCTGACAGCCGTCAGGTTGCAGACAGGAAGCGACGTCCCCGATGTCGTACTGGCCTCAGTATACATGCCAGGCGAGGGCACAGACTGCCCGCCGAAGGAAATGGCTGACCTAGTGCGACACTGCGAGGACGCCAAACTAGACCTGATCATATGCACTGACTCAAACGCGCACCACCCACTCTGGGGCAGCGACGCACCGAACGCCAGAGGAGAGGTACTATCCACCTATTTATTCTCTACTAACCTTAACATCGTAAACCGGGGCTCTGAACCCACTTGGGTCACAGTTCGAGGACAAACGATTATAGACCTAACGATTGCTACAGAAAACGCGACTAACCACATTACTAACTGGCACGTATCAGACGAGCCTTCCTGCTCTGACCATAGAAGAATCCGCTTCACACTGACCACCAACACGAGAAAACCCACACCGAGGCGAAACCCGCGGCGCACTGATGTGCCTGGATATAAACGCCTCCTAGCCTCCTTGCTGGCTAGACACCTATCACAAATAACCATAAGAGACCCAACCCAACTAGAATACACAGTAACAAAACTATCGGAATATCTAACAGAAGCTTACCATGCATGCTGTAAACTAAGAGAGCCAAAAACCAGTCATGAGAGGAATCCCTGGTGGAACGCTGAACTTGGTAAACTCAGAGATGCATTACGTAAGCAATTCAACAGAGCCAAAAACACTAGACTCCCAAGCGACTGGGAACTATACAAAGAGACCCAGTACACATATAAAAAGCAAATCAGAATAGCCAGAAAGACAGCCTGGCGCAAATTCTGTGAATCTATTGAGACCAACAACGAAGCCGCAAGGGTAAGGAAAATCCTCTCAACCGAGCAAGACCGAACCCTTGGAACGCTGAAAAAACCCGACAATACATATACACTCACGGACCTGGAAACCAGTAAGGTCCTTCTCGAGACTCACTTCCCCGACTGTAAACTCCTAGAGGACAGGACATGGGAGGCAGAACCAGACTGGACCCCAACGGACATGGACTGGTCCAGAGCCCACAGCATAATAACGGAAGACCGGATAAGGTGGGCCATTAACACCTTTCAGCCATATAAGTCCCCAGGACTAGATGGCATCTTTCCGGCCCTACTACAGTGGGGGGTTGCACACCTACTACCATACCTGATGGAAATCTATCAGGCCTGCATAGCACTTAGACATATACCCCTAGCATGGCGGGAGGTAAAAGTCATCTTCATACCCAAACCTGGCAAAACGGACTACACCCAACCCAAGGCTTATCGACCTATAAGCCTTACATCTTTCCTACTGAAGACCCTCGAGAGACTCTGTGATAGGTATATCCGAGACGGACCTCTTCGGGAAAAACCGCTTCACAAACAACAGCACGCATACTCCACGGGCAGATCAACGGAATCCGCGCTACATAGCGTAGTATCCAAGATTGAATGTGCAGTGGACCACAAATGCTCAGCACTGGCCGCCTTTATTGACATTGAGGGCGCCTTTGACAAAACCACGTTCAACAGCATCAACATGGCCTTAGACAGGCACAACATAGACCCAACCCTGAGCGGATGGATTAGCAACATGCTCAAGCAAAGAGCTGTACAGGTTACAGTAAACGACACTACAAGGGCCATCGTGGCGAAAGGCTGCCCACAAGGGGGAGTCCTCTCACCGCTACTATGGAACCTGGTTGTAGATGACCTCATTAAAACACTAAATGAAAACGGTTATTTCACTGTAGGGTATGCCGACGATATAACCATAATAATAAATGGCACTCACGAAAATACCCTGTGCAACCTCATGCGCCAAGCATTGAAAATAGTGGAGGACTGGTGCAACAAACACCAGCTATCTGTAAATCCTTCAAAAACCGAGCTGATTCTCTTCACAAAAAAGAGGAAGCTACCGACCCTACAGCTTCCACGCTTCTTTGGAACCACCCTAAGCCTATCAACTGAAACCAAATATCTGGGCATCTTCTTGGATAAACAGCTGAATTGGGCAAAACACATCAACTACATCACCACAAAAGCCAGCATATCCCTGTGGCAGTGCAAGCGAATGCTTGGCAGGAATTGGGGGATCAGTCCCAAGATCACTCACTGGCTATATACCACTGTCATACGACCGACAGTCACGTACGGCTCATTGGTCTGGTGGCCCAGAACAAACCTGAGCACAACCCAAAAAGACCTCGAAAAGCTGCAGCGATTTGCCTGTATGGCAGTTACTAGCTGTATGAGAACTGCACCCACCGCTGCCCTACAGGCAATACTTGGACTGCCACCTTTACACCTCATCGTGCAGAAGGAGGCGGCCCTAGCCGCCTTTAGGCTTCATGCCCTGGGAACCCTAAACAAAGACTCCAGAATTAAACACACACGAATTAAGAATGATGCGATCGAACAACAACCAATGATGGCATCACCATGCGACAAAGCCCCAAGACAATACCACTTTGAAAAGCACTACAATGTCACACTTGCGGAAGAGCAGTGTGACTACTCAGGCCCGAAAGAGCTGAGGATATACACAGATGGATCAAAGAATGATTCCGGAACCGGGGCTGGAGTCTTCTCACACGACCTTAACATAAATATATCCAGCCCGCTGGGAATGTACAACACCGTCTACCAGGCGGAATGCATGGGCATTATACAAGCAGCATATGCGATAGAGGCCAGAAGAGTTACGGATGCCCATATACGTATACTCTCTGATAGTGCCTCAGTCCTTCAATCGTTGGAGAAACAATATACCACTTCAAGCTTAACACTAGAATGTCACAATGCACTAGAACGTCTAACGGTATCTAAACGCAACAAAGTGACACTACAATGGATTAAAGGACATAGCGGATCATTGGGCAACGACGCGGCTGATGAACTAGCTAGGAGAGCATCCAGCGCATCAGTCTGCGGACCTGAACCCATTATACCCATCCCCTTCAACCAGATACGTAGATGGCTGCAGGAGCGCACCCTCACACAAGCAGAGAGATGGTGGACCTCGACACCAGGCTGCAGGCAATCCAAGGAAGCCCTGCCATCTCTAGATGGCAGGCTAACCAGACGTCTTTTACGCCTGGACAGGACCGGCATGCGCCTGCTGACAGGGACCATAACGGGACACTGCTCCCTAAACAAACACTTCCACACAATAGGCATAACGGACAGCCCCCTGTGCAGGGCTTGCATGGAGACTGAGGAAACCGTCGCGCATGTGCTCTTCGAGTGCACAGGTGTCACACAGATCAGGACAGAAACCCTCGGGACACCCAGGACTTACACAGATGTTCTCCACAGACCAAAGAACCTGATCAACTTCTGGAGGGAGGTGGGCTGGTTGGAATAAGCCACCAAAGGCCACTATGGCTCACGCACAATGGTCCACATGAAGGACTAAGTGCGGAAACCAAAACCCCTAACATAGATAGAACATAGAACACTAAGAGCTACAGAACTTAGCGTTGTACGAGTATAAAGCGAATTTTCTTATCTAGAAGCGAGTTTTAATTCAAGAATGGTCCAAGTTAGGCGAATCGATTCGATCGCAAAGAGCTAAGTTCGCGCGATAACACTTAGAAGTGAACGATTGTTGGTAACTTTGTTGTTTGCAAGTTAGACTAAGTGAACGGGTATTTTGTTTGATTAGGTATTCCCTTAATTTTATTAGGAAAGGAATTGATAATGAAGTTCTAATTTGCGCAAATGTATCAACTTCGTTATCTGGAATAGCATAATCTGACAATTGCGTTGCATTATTTGGACACGCGGACGCGTCCGAGTAGACGGCACGTCGTGTTTCACGTCCCTCAAAGATCTGACAGTAGACAGACGAGGTCCCCAAAAGGCCAAACACAACACAACTGTCGTGCGTAACATGGCTCTAAAACTCAACGGGCAACCGAAGGAATAGGGTGATTATTAGTCAGTACGAGTCTGACAGTCTGACAATCCTAACTGCTCCACCCAGAAGTTCTAAGTACAAGTTGATGCTTTTCCGTACCTCCAAAAGAAAGAAAGAAAAGGGATTTATTGACACACACAGGATATAACAAACAAACTATACAGAAGAAAAAGAAATACAAAGGAAAAACAAAATTACAAAAAAAAAACAAAGATAATAAACCGAACAATATAATATAGAAGTCCAGGGGGTATATTACAACGTCTTAAAACCAGGCTTGTTCCAGTGAGTGAACGAGATAATGCTAAGAGACGACTTGTATAGCTCTGTCACCTTCACTCGCCGGAATAAGCCTGGTTTTAAGACGTTGTAATACTCCCCCAGGGCCCCAAGTCTGCTTATTTGAAATGACTCAATTGAATATCAATTGGATCATAGTAGCAGTTTTAACTACATTTGGTATTCTGCTACTAATTTAAGACCAATGGTTTTCCAGTGACATTCCATTTTCATTCAGAATATTTGCTATTCTACTCTTCAATCGTGTTACAATTGTAAATCGATTGTGGACTTTATCGTTATTCTACTCTCTAATGACAATACTTATAACTGTTCAACTGAGAGTCAATTACAATTACACTACGATTCCATTAAGACTCTATTGAGCTTACATACAAGTTTTTACATAATACCAAATTTGTTTTAATCGTAATGGAGTTGTGATTGACTCCCAATTGAATATCAAATTAGCAGACTTGAGGCCCTGGTCCTGTGCGAGGCCAAAAATTTAATAGGGCCCACACTACAAGTCAGCAAAAAGATTTACCCGTTCAATTATGTTTCATAATTTCGCCGCGGCTTCCACCGTTTGACTAGCTGCCATATTCACATAGCTCGCAATTCACAGTACGAATGTATTGGCCAATAGTAATAAATTGTCTTGCAGGCTCAAGTTTGGAGCCATGCCCCGGTTGGATGCCGCTCTGCATTGTCAAGTGGGCACGTTATGACAAATGAATGGTACAAATGCTGAGCTAAGATCTTTGATAGTTTATAGACCGCGTTTAGAGAATATACATACAATTGACTATGACATGACATCTGATGAGGAAGGATGAAATTCATATTATTATGTCTAAGAGCACTGGGCCCGCGTGGTGGATTATGGCCCACCCCCTCTCACAGAGAGGAGGCCTGTGTCCCAGCAGTGGGAACATTAAGAGGCTGATGATGATGATGATGATGATGTCTAAGAGAATTATGGGTCCTTACCGTGACCCCGGAACAGAAAGGGCTATTGAAGAACACCGTAGATTTTAGTCAGTAAAGTCTGACAGACCCGGGACCAAAGCCCGTGCCCGGGCATGGGAGGACTCGTTTGATGATTTTCACCACGCTACAAAAAAACCTCGGCAAGCGCGTTAACCCGGAAATGTTGATGCGATGTGATTAAGAAGACGAAGGCCTAAGGAAAGATGGATGGATTATCTAAGGAATGATATGAAATAAAAAATAGTAAAATGAGATGGTGGTGGCCCAGTGGTATCGGTTCCCTACTTATGTGTACTAATCCCGGTCGTGGGTTCGAACCCCGCCAAGCGCAATACTTTGTGTTAATTATTTCATCACCACTGCTCTCAAAACGGTGAAGGAAAACATGTTGCGTGAGGAAATCGGCAGAGTCTTAGAACCAAAAATCGAAGACACTGTGACATCTGCCAATCCGCACTGGGTTCACGTTGTGGACTATAGCCCACTCCTCTCTCTCAGAGGGATTGAGGCCTGTAATCCACCACGCGGGAGTACCTGTTGTTAGATGTCATATGCCTTCGAATTTTTGGTTCTAGGACATGCCGGTGTGCTTACGATGTTTTCCTTCACCGTTTTGAGAGCAGTGGTAATGAAATAAAATTACCCAAAGTAATGCGCCTGGCGGGGTTCGAACCCACGACCTACAACTCGTAAGTCGGGACCAATACCACTGGGCCACCACTGCTCTTGCACTGATCTCATTGTGCCAAATGAGTGATGCTTATAGTGATATCGGTTGCATTAATTTAAGTTCTCAGAAGTACAGGACGTGTTTGGACTCTCCAAAACATTAGAAAACTAGCTGGTTGGCAATGGTGGTTTAACCCCCGCTGCTTCGCTCCTATCGGTGGTAGCTTCATGTTATATAGGCTAAAGCCTTCCTCTATTGGCATCCTCTATAAATGGACTATCCAACACAAAAATATTTATTCAATACGTACCAAAAGTTCCCGAGATCAGTGCATTCTAACAAATAAACTTTACAATATTAGTAAAGAAGAAGAAAAATATAATATTTAACATTTAGTTTGGATGCAAGGACTACCTGTTCACCAGAACCACCTCTGCATTTTAATACAGCTCAAAGTTAATTTCATTCACAATGGACAGAAATCTATTACGATAGCTTTCTCACAGATTCATCCGGTAACAACACTGGACCAGGAGGTTTCGCCAAAACACAATATCGTGTGTCCATATCCATTGTGCTGCTTGTTAAAACCCCGCTGGCATAGTTGATAAGTAATTCGTGGACAGTGTTCGAATTTAGAACAACCGTTGGATATAAGGATCGAGTCACAGTATAAAGATAGCCAGAAAACCAACTTGCTCATTTTTGTTAAAAATGGAACTCGGTTTTTTGTTGCATAAGGCACGGGCCATATAGAAAAGACGTAAGACGCAGACGGGGCGGAGACATTTATGTCTCTTCGGCGTCTCTTTCATACAAAATGTATAGAAGCGCCGCGACGTAAAACATACAGAAGAGACGTCACGTCTTTTCTATGTGGCCCGCGCCTTACTCATTAACATCCCACAACAGTACTCGTAGGAAAGTTTTAAATGTTTTGTGAGTATCGGGCCCATTGCTTGCCATTCGTGGTACGGTAACTCAGTTCTCGTATCTGCAGTGGCTCCTATTGCTTTATGGTCGGGTGTTTCTAGCTGGACCGTGGCTGTTCATGGCCTACACTATACAGGGTGAGTTTGCCGTAAATGATTACTTTCCCGAATTTGATCCTTATCGAATGCTGAAATAATACAGGCTTTGATTTTTTTCCAAGATCAGGGATGATTTGAAATGAATGATCAATCCAAAATCAATGATGCAGTTTTAGTTTTCGTCAAAATCGACCTCGTGGCTCCTTTCAACGTTTTTTGATATTCATCATAGTTTTGGATATAGCCTGCAGTATTTTTTTTTGTTACGAGAAACGTGCTTAGAATTAGATTCAATTTTCATTTGTCTTATGCTGATTCCGAATATTGTTCAAAGTTGTACTACTGTATGTTAATTCCAACATTTGTCTACACTTCTCCAGCGTCCAAGTGTTACCCTTCGTGTTTACTTGGGACAGAAACGTAGGGATTAGGACAAGACAGTGCCAATTAGTCCCATTGTTTTGTCTGGCCAGACTTACTAGGAGAAAATGGCACGTTTTGTCTCTAACTCTACAAGGCTGCTAAAAGAAGATTGCCTAAACCAATAAGACCCAGAATTGCGAATTATTTATTTTGTCTTTATAATTATTTTCTGTGTAAGCCTTTGTCACTATCTTTTGTAAATTGTTGAAAGAAAAGTTGCCTTTTGTGTTTGTGTTGAAACTGATTTTATTTTGATGTTCATCACCTTAGAGAGACTTGGTTCCCGAAAGATTATTGTTATTGAGGGATTTTCTAAATTTATACTCTGAATACCAACATTATTTGTAAACTTAAAGAGCAAAAATAAATATGGATCATTGACATTGAGTTCAATTTGCAAAACTCAATAACATTAGTTAAACCCATTTTTTTTTAATTACGAAAAAGTACCACATGATCCAGTTCAAAACCCAAACAAACGTAAAAGTCACATTTCGTTACGAAAATTAAGCCAACATCCCAACGGGGAAGCGCATTTAATTAAATGTGAAACTCTCAACGAAAAATTTCGCCATCCAGAAAATATTTAAAGCAAACTTTGTACGAGTACTAATCAAATCGTACGGATGAGATACGACTGGTAAAGCTTTAGAGGTTCGACATACGGATTGCGGTCCGGTATGGTACAGTCACGAGCAATAAAATGGTTACACTTAACAAAATACAAACGCGATTTTCTCATGAAATACTGGTTTCTACTTTAATATAAGACCTGTTTCGTAATAGCATGGCTTCCAAAATAGAAGGTTCATGAAAACGCAAAAGTAAATCATTAATAGTAAGAGAAAATCGCTTTTGAATTCTGCTGAGTGTATACATGTCATTACTCGTGACTGTACATGTTCAAAACGCGCGAGCACACCGTATCTTCAGTATCTTCAGTTCAGATTGCATTCCGTGTGTGTTAGTGCTAACGTCTTGGCCACAACCTACAAGTGCTAGCGACACGTGTTTTGCGCCAGTGACTGCAGGGAAGAAAAAAGTTGTGTAAAATGCATCAGGAGTCCCATGATGCGACTTATAGAGCTTTAGTTTGTCATGCTTTAGATATTATGTGAAGTGGGAATAAAATGTTATGTGATTTGGCATGAGAGTGAATCAAATAGATTAGTCACACTTTACTAAAAAAATACGTATGGTGACAAAAAAAAAAAATTATGTATTTTCCAGCTTATCCCATTTATCCTAATTTAAAAAAAAAAGCAAGTTATCGTCTCGACTCGTTGGTCGTGGCATGTCATTAATTCGTGCTGCACATGCGTCTCAATTTACCGTATTATCCTAGGTCTTGGTCGAGGCTTAAGAAACTACATGCATAAAAAAATCCTGTTTCCGTATTTACTCAATTTACATTCCATTAGCGTGCCAGCGTTCAAGCGTGGGTGTCAGCACCGAATAATTTCCATCACATCCAACAAGACGTTACTTTTTAAATTTACTTTAGTACCTCATTAACTGAACGTGAAGGAATTGCATGCTTAATGCTACTAGTTTGCATTTCTTGTCGCTAGCGAGAAAAAACAACATCGCGCCAAAAAAATGATAATACAATTTTAAATAAATAAAAGTAATTTAATTATGGTGCAGACGCCAGCACATCAAGCTGCTTCTATCAGTCACTTCAACAGATTTTCGACCATATAAAAACTGTGGAAGGTTAATTTTGGATTGGTATTTGACAGATTCGGGTAGGTCCTACTGCCGTCTGTATTATAGAATACAACAATGATTTTGACATGATTTTGTTCGAAATTATGACGACGAATTGAGTCTTTTATTAATCATAGGTACATTGCTAAAGTATTACTTAATAGAAAAATGAGTGTCTCTGGGACTGTTTTAATTACTTTGTTATTGTTTGTTCAGTATAAAAAAAAACGATATAAGCAAACATTTTTTTCCAATTTCGACTTTGAGTTCTTATTTATAAATATTTTTCAAAACTTTTTTTCAAATTGAATGCTACTACGATTAAAACTTAACCAGTAATACGTCAAGAATTTCAAACACATTCTTCAAAAAGATATAACGTTCTAGTCTAAGTGTTCCTCATCTATAAGTTTTAACCTATCACTTCAAACATACGTGCAATCACGAGCAGAAAAACGGACACACTAAGTTTAAAAAAGTTTTTTTTTTTCAAATGGAATTGATCGGAATTATGAAAAATGTTTAGTTCATAACAGGCTGGTGACAATTATAGTTTCCAACATTTGGATATGCTTTTTTGGAAAAAAAAAAAAACAAAATAAAAAAAAATCTTTTGTCTATAATGGAGATCTGTAGAAGGAATTCAACAAGAGTGGGTTTGAGTAATTACGAGTCTAACAATCCGTCCCTACCAAGGTGGGAGGTGTCATTTTGATGGTTTTCCACCCAAAAAAAAAGGTTAAGGCGCTTCCTCACCGCAAGCATTCACCTGTAATGTAACGTTACAGATTCGAACATTTCATCGATGAGGGAAGACAATCGAGCATCACAATGCGCACCTTGTATCAAATCTATACTAAATGTATGCGAATGCTCGTCAGTAAGAGAGTAATGTAATGCTCAAAGTCGAATCTATTTACATTGCACAAAACAGTGAGTTTTTAAACTGGGATACAATATGGATCGAATGAAAATTTTTACTTCTGAGTCTTCACCGTTATCAACCACATCATTGATTACCTCCAAAACGTTTGGCTAACATGGTAAAAAAATCCCAAGACATTTTTTAAGTCTAGTTTTTTTGCACGCAACTGCACGCGTGCCTCTAACCGACTCATACCGGTGCATCCCACAATTTTCTGCTGAAAAATATAAGAGCTCGGACTGAAGTGGAATTTGTAGATTAAACTTTCAAAGTTGGTTTCATAGCATGGAATATGAGAACGTTTTGTGACTGATATGAGCTTCACTTTGAAAATATAATTCAAATTCATGTCGGAAAACTTAGTGGTCTGAAATAATAATATTGGTTAATTTCATTTCCATGTTCACCTGGTTGATATTTCCCATGTTAACGAAATAGACGATTTCGGGGTCTTCATTTCACTTCATGAGAATTTCACCCAGATGAAATAATTCAACTTAAACGGATGCCTTATTTCACTTCATGATAAATGATATTTATTTTGTAAGTTAGTTATAAAAAAAAAAAAACAACTCATTACACGTCACAATATTTTTAAAGCTAGATGAGGACGTTGTACTCTGAGAAGAAACAGCCGAAACAAACTCAGAGGTCACAGTCTCTTTTAAAGTCCAGACATTGTTTTGCTCAGGTCATACGAGGACCATGCGAGTGTCTGAAATGATCTTTTGAGGAAATAATTCTTCCGAAATGATTCACCCAGTTTTTGAAATCAGTTCAAAAACTCACCAGCAGATTCATTGCCAGGCGAGTATTGGGTGACTCGCTGTTCGACTATGGACCATGCCCGGGTCGACGGCGCGTTGTGTTCCATGCGCGCCTCAAGAGCGTCAGCATTATGACGGGGCCCGCCTTTAGAGCCAAGGCCTGCCGGTGTTGGGACACACGAATTACTGTGTCTCCTAAAACGTAAAGGGCTATTGAAGGACACCGTGGATTTTAGTCAGTACGAGCCTGACTGTCCCTCCCACTCTGCCCTGGGTGGGAGGACTCATTTGAGATTTTACCAGACAAAAAAAAAGTTGTACAGCCCATCTAGGGCCTCTTATGTCGACAAATACCTTGATGATGTTTTTCTTTCAATTGTACTTTCCATTCCAGTATCACAGTAACTTGTTTAAGCTGCTGGCAACCCAGAAAACACCACGATACCCCTTGACGACATTAAATTCTCGGTCCCAAACAGAATATTTTAAACATTTTACCCACATTAACAGCTAAAGCGTAGTATTTTGAAAGGTTAATCAATAATTAAGGCGATTGACGTCACGAATCGTGGCCCGTGTGAGCAATAATATCGGTTGGGTGAGCATTCATTGATTTTAAAGATATATTAATTACGTCCGGACCCTTGAAAGGTAAACAAGGGAATAAAGCGACGGTAGACAATGTTTTAAACTGTTGTTTGGAGATCTTCATTTGCATATAACGGTAGTAAATAGACAACGATTTTGTGATTATTTATCACTAGCTGTTGCCAGCGGCTTCACCCGCTACAAAATCGGGATAAAAACTATTCTATGTGTTAATCCAGGTTATAAATTATCTGTGTACCAAATTTTAGCCAAATCCGTTCAGTGGTTTTTGCGTGAAAGAGTAACAAACATACCTACATATATCCTCACAAACTTTCGCATTTATAACATTAGTAGGATTGTTATAAGATCGCCTTTTCTAGTTTCAGTTTATTTACTTTGTCTTATGCACATAAAATAGAAGAAGTTTAGTTACTTACTAGCTGCCTTCATCGGTTTTGCTCGCTACAACTCGAAAATAATCCCACGGAAAGACAAATTCGGGATAAAGTATCTGTGTGCCCTTCCAAATCAGTTCAGTCGTTTTTGCGTGAAAGAGTTACAAACATCCATTCATCCATCCCTCCTTATGAAACCTCCGTATTTATATCTATTATTGAGATCAAAATGTCTGGAAAATTCTAATTAATGACATGCTTTTTCAGAAATACTGAAGAAAACAATGAAGCTTTTTACTGAAAGCATTTTTTAAATTAAACAACAGAAATTAAAAATATAAATAATTCTCCTAAAAACCTCTCGCGGGGTAACCCAGCCCATGATTGAAATATGGACTGGGTTACCCAGCGAGAGGTTTTGCGCTTTAATTTGGCGTTACACGTTGTAGTGGTTGCGTTTACAAACATAGAAACTCACATACACAAGCTTACACCCAGACCCAGAAAAACTACTTTCAAATCATACAAATATTTGTTCCGTTCGGGAGTCGAACCCGCGACAGCGCGCACGCCTAGAGCAAGAGACTGTCGGACAAAAAACCATTTCCTTCAGTGGCCCTATGCGTTTTGCGGCTGCGGTAACTTGTTCTACACTAAAAATCTGTTCAAACGTTTTAACGTTTGCATGAAATACTTAGTAACAAACTTAGTTACTAGAGGGAGTCAGATAGGCTGTCGTTCCATGTAAAATACTGATTTCCAGTTGCAACTGATTTGACTGGAACCTGACCCAAATATAGTTGGGAAAAAGCTAGGCAAATGATGTTTTTTTTTTAAATCATTTATTTAGAGGCTTGCACGACATTTGTACGAGGTCAGCCTCGTAAGGTAACACTAATACATTGAAAAAATAAACTAAAATACTATCTATAAACTAAAAATATTTAAAACACAACCACTACCTAATTTACATACTTATACCTATATAAAAAATCACCTCTTGTCAAAATGCCGGGCACCCCGCAACCCAATGACAGAGCCTACCGACATAATCGATGGCGACATGTACAATGGCAGAACCCACGCCATACCTAGGAAACAGCCCGGAACAGAGTGTTGAAACCATTAGGCAAATGATGATGATGATGATAAAACATCCATCCATCCATCCTCACAAACATATTTGTAATAGTAGTGAGTATTATAATTCATAGTTGAGTTTTTAGTTCAAATTCTCGAAGCTGTCTAAACTTTAGACCCTTGTCAACTTCTGACAGTGAACCGGTCTCAGGTGTTAAATACTGACTATTAGCGATGTCAAAAATAAGGTCTCGGCTCGACATTATTCATGTTGAGATTTATTTAGACAGATCGTCGTAAATTAAGTAGAAGTTGTTAGGTAATCTTTCTTTAATTTTTCTTTTTCTTATGTTAATATTATTTGACAGGCAGATTTAAATACGGTTGCAGGCTTGTGCGAATCTTTGAAAAAGTTGCCGTGGATCTCGAACGGAACTAGACATTTAAGGCGCGGGACACATAGAACTAAAAGACGTAAAACGACGATGCGTCGCGGAAGGCTGAAAATGTATGAGAGACGCGTCCGCGCCCCGTCTCTTCTATATGTTTTACGTCGCGACGCTTCTATACATTTGTATGATAGAGACACCGAAGAGACATATGTCTCCACCCCGCCTGAGTCTACGTCTTTTCTACGTGGCCCGCGCCTAAGATAAGGTTTTAGTAAGTATAATGTTGTGGGACTGTCTTAAAAAAATCACCGCGGCTTTGGAACGCGAAAGGAAAAAGGAACAAGGTAGGTTGTTATTTTTTATGGAAAGGAAAGAATGCGATCAGAACTTGAACTAATGATCTTTTGATTCAGTAAACCAGAAGCCACACCAGCTAGGCCATCGAAATTATGCTCGGCGAGATCAAATTTTTAATTCCTTTCTTAATATGCCTGCTGTGTTGTTGACCTACTGCTACAAATATTATGACCGTGTCCTCCGTGTCTCGGAAAACAAGTAAAGCCGTTGGTCTAGGGCTGGCCAGGGGTGTTAATCTCGGTTTTTCAGAGGGCTATAATATTAGATTAACGCAACGATAAAATTGGCGCCATCTTATTCATCCTTGCCAAACACAAAGTTTAAAAAAAAATCTCTTCAGGCGAACCACAAAATATGACCAAGTAACAATAAAGTCGAGAACCCACTGACCGAGATTAATCTAGCGGAGATTTCAAAAGACAGCAATGAAGCCATAGGTAGACGATCCTTGGTACCTCACATACGAAGTAAATGGCTCTCCGGACGCTTTATGTGAAATTAGTTTCTCTAGAACTAGGCTTATATGCGTCTCAGAGCAATTACTGTGCCGGTTTACGTCCTTAAAAGGGGAATAAAAATCGTGATCTTAAACCACCTCAGGATAAGTTTGTCGGCTGTCTCATCGGTGACCCTGGAACGTAAAGGGTTATTGAAGGATCACTGTGGATGTAAGTCAGTACAAGTCTGGAAGTCGCTCCTGTCCCGCTCTGGGTTTCAAGACTCATTTGATGATTTTATCACGATAAAAAAGGTAATTATGATCCTTATAGAACGCTAAGATTGACTGTAGAAATAGGGTGGAATTTTTAATCAGTAAGAGTCTGAAAGTTCTTTTCGCTTCACCTAGGTCGGGAGGACACATTTGATGATTAGGTATACCTACCACCCAAAAAATTGATAAATTACGATTGTATAATTTAATTAAAAATAACAGACGGTAATGATCATTTGGTTTCTCTGTTTCTCCCATCGGGCTTACATAGAAAATTTAATAGAATGGTAGAATAATTTATAGGTAATTCATTGCCCACCAAAACTTATTTTAAAGAAACGTAAAAATTTGGATTGCGAGTAGGGCTCGAACCTGCGTTTTCTGGATAGGTACGCCAGAGGTCTTAACCAACTAGGCCATCGCAACCACTTCTCACAAACCTGTTTTTTTTTTAACACTGATTACAAAATTTTTTTAGCTTCTTTAAAATATCTTTGCGAAGAAGCGACTCAGGCGTTATTGCGTATAAAAATATAACTCCACCAAAATTGTTACACATTTGTGTTACAATTTTGGTCTTCTTTGGTTACAATTGTGGTCACGCTTATTCCAGACAATTTAAATGAAATTAATGTACAAACTTAACATAAAAAGCATTTACTTATTTTAAAAAAATAAGTAATTAAAGAAGACTATAAATATAGACCCTGCATTCATTGTAATCTAAAAAGACTTTCAAACAAAAGGTAAACAAACACAAACTTTTATTCTCTAGTTCGCCAAGCACTCCTATTCCGCGGGCACTTTAATAAATATTCCTACTTCACTTACACCACAATATTCTGTAGAAATAACAAATTAAGTTCTTGCAATAGTAAACAGGACGTAATAAAAGCGATTAGGTTTGCCTAGACCGGCGCAATGGAATAATTTACGACCAAAAGTGCTAGAAAATGGTTATGCAAAGGCATTATGTGTACAATGTACTGCGATATGGCCGCTTAACGTAAGGCAGTGGATGAATGGACGGACTTTTAGGGTCAATGTTTTATTTATGACTAGAAGTTGCCAGCGGCTTCACCCGCTACAACTCGAAAATAATCCCACGGGAACATAAAATCGATCACGGGAATATAAACTATCTGTGTACGAAATTTTAGCTAAATCCGTTCAGTGGTTTTTCGTGAAAGAGTAACAAACATACTTACATACACATACATACATCCTCACAAAATTTCGAATTTAAAGTATTAGTAGGATTTGGTTGTAAGACTTTATATATTTCGATTTTACTACGCCACGAACCCAGGACGATACTAAATTGCCTTGGACCCTACTCGCGAAACACTCAATTGCACATGAACTAACTATATTTTTCTGTGTCGTGCATTAGCATATTAAACTCCAAAAGATCCCAAAAATAAAAACTGTAATTTGACTAAAATTAGTCGTGAGGTCCAAAATCGTCCTAAACCAAAGAGATTTAAAAGAACCTATAGAGCGGGCATTGAGAAAATTGTCATACAAAATTGTTGATGCCGTGCGTCAGTAGCACTATCTAAGCGTTGCATAGCAACGCGACTACTAGACTGAGGGACTTTTTACCTATTGGTAAAAAAATCTGGATTACTTTCTTCGTGATGTCCCGTCTACTGCTCGTATATAGTTTAATGTCTTTGTCCTAAACTTAAAATTTTTGTAGTATGGTCTGTTAACAGCCTACAATATACGTACCCACGACAAAGAAAGTAGGCGAACCGCGAATGTATGAACGTTTATAAGCTGAAACGCTTAGAGAGAAAAACGCTCGCTAATTTCCATATTAAGCTGGTTTTTTAAAATAAGGAATGGGTTAATTGCACAGAAGTTTTAAGTGCTTACTTTTTTATGGATTTCTTTTTTGACTTGCGTCAGTTGCGGTTCCGTGTTAGTGATTTTATAAAATGTAATGGAATTATGGAATTATATAGGGTGACTGGTAATTAGTGTACGATACTTAAACACGTGATTGTGCTCATGATAATTAAAAAACAAAATCAGCTATTTTAAAAATAAATTGTTTTAATGTTTCACTTCGAAATGTGATATTTTTTTGGTCAATAATTGAAACTTAAAAAAAAAACACTAGTTAGTTATACTTGTAGATAAGTTTAGACTGTTGAACTGAATAAGTTAATTTTTAAATTTAAGTGAAAATGTATTCTCAACTCATGCTAAGTACTTAAGTATTGTATTTTGGATTAAACCAACTACAGAAATACCACCTTTGTATGTGACGCGAGCGAAGCCACAGGCGACAACAAGTATCTAATTAATTTTCTTAAATAAAACAGTGAAAAAGTTACTTTAAAAACGCTCTATAAACTATTTTAGCTAATTATGCGAACTGATTACACGCAGATTTTTTTTTAATTTAACGTTAATTCATTGGCTTTAAATCTATTTTCAGCATTATCCCAATTTCGAAAATGTCATCAAGTAAATTCAGCAATAAATCAAGCAGTCGCGTTCAAAAATCCTTTTTAAAATTTAATCAAGTATTCATCCTTTCTTCTGTTTTAAACTCATTTATAATAGAAATTTTTGAACATCAATTTCATTAACTGGACGGCCGTTAAACAAAGGCGCATTCTCACACACCAGTCACCGTCAAGTCACGTCAAACGCCCGGTTTAAAAAAAAATGTTTCAATACTCCTAGTCTGACTTTGTTCCCACATACGTCAGTAACAGGTCGTGATCTATCAGTCGCGTCACCAGTCTGGCAAGTCAAATAATACTTTCATACAAGTATCGTACTATTATCCCCACACACCCGGACATCGTCAGGTCTCAGTTGTGTCAGTGTATGTGTTCAAAGATTCAGTCAAACTAGGGACGTGACTGACGAACGACGTGACGGTGACTGGTGTTTGTGGATACGTACTAAAACCGTCACCGATCCATTGTCGTTGACGCGACGGTGACTGATGTTTGTGAATGCACCTTTATTCTGAATTTAATTTATAAAAAAAACAGTCAGTGTGCAATTATAGAGGCGCGGGGCGGGCAGCAGGAGCGGGTTGCGGGTCACGAAATAGACTAGATTTATGGTCAACCCGCCCCGCCCGCACTTGGTGCACCTCAGTCAAAAATTATGTGTTTGCGTTACCCGCCAGCGGATTTGGTGCACCTTAGTCAAAAAAACTGCGTGTAATCAGTTCGCATGATTAGCTAAATTAGTTTATGGAGCGTTTTTTAAAATAACTTCTTCACTATTTTATTTAAGAAGATTAATAAAATACTTGTTGTTACCGGCGGCTTCGCTCGCGTCACATACAAAGGTGGTATTTCTGTAGTTGGTTTAATCAAAAATACAATACTTAAGTACTTAGCATGAGTTGAGAATAAATTTTAATTTAAATTTAAAATTTACTTATTCAGTTCAACAGTCTAAACTTATCTACAAGTATAACTAACTAGTGTTTTCTTTTTTTAATTTTCAATTATTCACCAAAAAAATATCATATTTCGAAGTGAAACATTAAAACAATTTATTTTTAATATAGCTGATTTTGTTTTTTTTTATGTTAGATGTCGTTTCAAGTATCGGACGGAGCGTATAAACTTCATTTAATAACGAGAACATCAAGAATTCGAACTAGATCAGACATTTTTATTAAGTTTTCACTACGTCCAAGCTTCTTTCCAAAAGTTTTTAAAACTGGATTGTTGGAGTCAAACTTACACTTGGAATGTTCTTTAAGCCTTTTCAAGACAGATTTTTCCTTAACAGTATAAAAGTTCGCGTAGAAACACTGTCATAAGTTCTTATGTCCATTATGAGAAAGATTTTTATTAAATAATTCCAGACATGATAAAGTTTTTTTTTATTAAACTATACAAAGAAGTTTTTTTATAAACACTTTGAATGTGGTCGTAAAAGTCTTGAAAATGTTCAGATTTTTTTTATTAGATAACCCAACTGATGATGTTAAAGAGTTATAGTAGGCATACACCATCCTGCCTATGTGAACGATAGATGTGACGCTTGCAATTGTTTCAAATCGGCAGTTCGTCCATAGACACCATACACCATACTGCCTATCGTAAAGATTGATTTGACACAACGTCAAATCTGCATCAGTGATGCCTACTCATAACGCAACAGTGGCTAATTCTACATATATAAATAAGTGGAATTCTGAAGCAATAGTTCAGTTTTGGGTTGAAGTAAAAAAAATGAAATTCTTCCGGTGGAATAATAAAAAAATTGGAATCGATTTCGTTTTTGATACCGAGTACGCCCACGAAATGCCTGCGGTTCATTTTTTAACACCTTTACCCTTAGCACGAATTATTTTATAAACGCAACCAAGTACTTTCAATGTGTTGAATCTGTGCAAAACTGAATTTAAAACAGGATTTCTACTAACAGAAAACCACCAACTTTATGTATGCCAAGAAGCAAACTACTACAGTTATCAGCTTGGACTTGCTATAGTTATAAGGTAGGAATGACCAAAGATTATTAACCATACCTACTACTACTATAATAAGTTTATGCAGGATGTGATGATACATACGTACATCAACTATTAAATGCAAAACCATCACTAACAAATTCATATAATGTAATCAACAATTTGATTACGTTTATTGGTTTAAACTGTCTCACAACCCATTTCTACCCCTTAATAGGTACTGGTAGATTAAAAACATACCTATATAGTGTGCACTTTTGTCCGAATCTGTCACACTAATATAAATTAACTGAACTACAATATTCACAAGCAAGGGCCATCACTGAGCCAGCATCTTCGCTGTATCATTTTAGTTACAAGTTTTTTACACTAGAAAAATGGGTTAATTTAATGGTAATTTCTTCATGTTTACAGATTATTTTATCTTTGGACAGTAACTCTACTGAGAGCAAGGATTGCCTATTCTCAATTTCGCTGCTGCTCTGTGAATCATGCAAGAAAAACACACTGAATTACATGATAAAATATGTGGTAGTTTACCTAATATTATAGGTATATAATTATAGTGTTTTAACCTTTTATTATTAAAATAAATACTTAGGGAAATATTAATAGTTATATTTTATTTACAAATCTTATGATTCGTCGTCTCATCGTTCTCCTGCCCTTATTCTAATTCATCAAATCTTCTATTTTTCTCTACTCATTATGTCAGTACTCACCTTTTTAGTAAAATCATGCAAAAATAATTATATTTTATATATTTGCTCTGTCAGAGCTGCTTAGCTTTGCTTGAAATGCTTTAATTAAAATCATATCAAAATGAAAGTCGTTGGTTTTACTTTACTTACTTTACTTTTACCTATATTATTAACATTCTGTAAGTTATAACAGCATAGGAAAAATACAATTATTGTAATTTAAACACAATCACTAAATAACTATTACTAACAACAATAAGGAATATGATATTTCACTTCACTGAGATGTAAATCCATTGTACATTTTTTGTTAATCGAAGTACCTAAATCCATGATAAAGAATTACACATTGATCCAATGGCTCTCAACTTTCTGTATCAAATTGTTTGCATGAAATAATTAGGAAACATTTTGATCATACTCGTACAATACCTAGCGGTTTCACACTAGGTATATCACTGTGTCAGCTGGTTTTATCTTCCACCTTATTCATGTCTGAAGAATGGCAGGTTCTGCGATTATTTTGTGCTGATCCTCTTAGCATGTCGATGGCAATCAAAATTGAGTCGGGTCAGAATTGGACCACGCGTTTTCCATATAATTTTTCCAGAGCAAAGTCGTCGATGATGATGATGATCTCCCTTAGGTAGGTAGGTATTTTAAACGCTTCTCGATTTTATTGAAACGAACCACAAAATTTAATTTATTGAATTTCCTAACGTATTTTTGTTTGATGTTTGTTACTTAGATACACATCGATTGTTTTATTTGAATATTCGTTGTCATAGTAACCATATTGTCAGCCTCTGATTTCAGTTTTGCCCGTATTTTAATATTACTAAAAAGGTATTAAAATTAAAAATAAAATGATTTTACAATTTTATCCTAACTTATTCGTGTAGTATAAATGCACTTGTTCGTTATGCTTTCACGCCTAAACCGCTGAACTATTTTGATGATATTGGTTCGTAGACCCATCTGAAAAAAAAGTCATAATGACTACTCATTAATCGTAGTAATAGTGCCTGCAGGCAGTTGCTGGTTTTTTTAATCCTACCTAGACTTTTTAAGACGCCATTCGCGCGAAAATTTTTTTTTTCTGCTGGCGTTAAAAAACCGCCGATATAGAACAAATGCATTCCCTTGTATAATAATAATAATATTCCACAACTATCACACAACGCCATTTAGTCCCAAGCTAAGCAGGGCTTGTGTTATGGGTACTAGAAAACTGAAAACATACTTATATATTTTTAAATACATACTTACTATAGATAAATTACATCCAGACACAGAACAAATGATCATGCTCATCACACAAAGATTTGTCCTGGGTGGGAATCGAACCCACGACCCCCGGCATAGCAGTCAGGGTCACTAACTACTAGACCAACAGGCCAGTCAAAATCTGTTCACACGTCAGCGCTTTTAAAGTGCCAGCAAAAGAAAACGCTCGTTTGAGTCCGGGCTTACCCGTAAGTATAATAAATACTTAGTTTTAACTTACCTACCTGTTCCGACACCTTTTTTTAACCTACTTCAAAAAAAGGAGGAGCTTCTCAGTTCGGAATATTTTTTATTTTTATATATGTTCCCCGATTTCTCGAAGACGCCTGGACTGATTTGGAAAAAAAATCTCAGGTCAGGTTCTGGTGATAGGATCCCAGGGAAAGCGAGGGTTCCTTCAAATTTTATAGGCAGATAGTACCAATTATATATATTTTCTAAAGCTGTTCGAGTATTTGCATCTGATAATCATCATTTCAGGTGGATGAGCTGATGATGGAAGGTACAACTCCTTAACAGTAAGGAGTAGGCATCGATTGATTTAGTTTGTGTTCGCATATCTCCGGAATTTGAGTCCGATTTAAGTAATGCTTTTTTTTGGTGTGCGAGGTATCATTTAACTTAGGGAACACTGCAAGTTTCATCAGAATCGGTAGAAATCGGTCAGTAATTTTTGAGATATGGAATTTTATTAGCTTATTGTGTACATGAGCGATGTAATTACCGGTGCGAAGGATTACAAAATTCTAGTGCACATGTAAGAGAATGATGTTCTTGACAAGAATTCGGGTTGAATATTTAAACTAAAAAGAGTTAAAAAAATTTTTTTTTCAAAAAACTGTAACCGCCTTCAAAAACAACCACAATCTACAAAATTACTTTTCATTCGGAAGTCGGTGGCTAAAAGACAATGAAAAGAAAAAAAAAACAAAGGCACCGACAACCGAAAGAAAAGTTATTTTGTAGATTATTTTACAATTTTTTGTGGTTGTTTTAGAAGGCGGTTACATTTTTCTTGAAAAAGTTTTTTTTATTATCCCCTTTTCAATACACGATTATTTTGACATTGAAAAATTTTGCCTTTTTTTTAATTGAAGTCGAAAATAAAAATTATAATAATGCAGAGAAGTGTTGCTTTTTATTATTTAGCTATTAGCCTCCTAGAGGGTTACACGAGCACAAAGCATGAAGGTTGGTTTTTGGGTAGTTAATTTCATAAAGACCTTCATATATTTATTTATTTTACAATTTTTTCGCTTAAAAAATGACCAACATTTGAAAGGACCCGAAGGAGGGTAGGGGTACCCTAAATAAAGGGAAAATATTTATAAAGTGGGAACACTGTCTTATATTGCGTACGCATCACAGACTAGATAGGTACGCATGCTAGACGTGGTGCGTTCGAAAACGTTTGTCTAGTAAATTAAATGTAAAATGAAATGCGGAGAATATTTGTTTTTTTTTTTTAGTCAATTCTATTATATATTACTAACGTTTTTGTACAATTATTTTCTTATTTAGTCACTGAATTTGGATTAGTACTGGTTATTTTTAAATAAAAATAAATATTTGTCAAAAAGTCGAGTTTCAGAACGATCCCATATGCAGGACTCTGGGCTGCGTTTATATCCTTTATCCAGTTTAAATTTATACTGCCTAAATGTCAAACACCCCGTTTAAGTACACCGCGACGTGAAAAATGAAGCTAACTAAAATTTAATCTGCCCCGTTTACGGTCATTCGCTGGGATAAGTTTTTACTAAATGGAATTTACTGATAAAATATTGCGACCTTTTTACCTCGCAATATTTTATCCTGCTATCAGACTGACATTACGTTTTGTTGTTTTGCTCGATATCCGCAGTAAAAACGAATATTATTTTTATTTTAAAGAGTAAATATTATTTGTGGATTATGGATTTGTATTAAACCGGCAAATTGATTATTTGTTCAATAAACTGAGCTGTCAATTGAATTTGACAACTAACATTGACAGAAACTTATGACTCCGTTCAGCGAACCTTCGCTAGTTTAATTTTTTCCGGCGAAATACCGCCGGAAGATTTAAACGCACCCCAGCCCTGGCCACCACTCCTTGACCTTTAGACATGGCGCTAGTGTCTATTTCATTACATCAAATGCATTAAAAAATTAGTACCTAGAAATTTCCGAAAGTCATGAGTGGCTAGGCGGAGACCTCTCGCGCCCGGCATTGGTTGCGGCCATGCTGCGGGGCGAGACGGAGTGGGAAGCGGTCAGCTCCTTCTGCGAGGCAGTAATGCTCGTAAAGGAGGAGGCAGGCCGCGAGCGAGAGAGGACAGCGTCCTCCCTCCGCCCCAGCCGCAGTGGTAGGCGCCCACGGCGACGGACGTCGCAAGATGATCTCCGGCCACCGTAGGCGCGGGCATGCGGGCAGCGAGTAAAGGGCAACTCGCTGCCCGACCAAGGACCATGCCCGGGTCGACGGCGCGTTGTGTCCCACGCGCGCCTCAAAGAGCGTCAGCATAATGACGGGGCCCCCCTCTCAGAGGGCCAAAGCCTGCCGGGGTCGCGGGATTATTCCCTAACCGTAACCCCGGAACGTAACAGGCTATGAAGGACACCGTGGATTTTAGTCAGTACAAGTCTGACAGTCCCTCCCGCCCTGCCCGGGGTTGGAGGACTCATTTGATGATTTTACCACGCTAAAAAAAAAAAAAAAAAAAAAAAAAGTCATGAGTGGTCGGATTTTAGTGACTTCTCAGTGATGTCGGCTGACAATAATCCCTGTATTTGTTACAGAGATTTTGCAGTATTTTACTCTACAGAGTCTGCTTTACTTTCCCAGTTTACTTAAGATTGAAAATTCATATTCAGGGTATCTTGTATATTTAAATATATTTTGCCACCGGAATAATTTCATTTCTTTTTTTATTTCCACCCGAAACTAAACTATTTCTTCAGAATGCCACTTATTTATATGTAGAATGAACCACTGTTGCATTATCTTGTCTTTTGACTCGGGACACTACTTGACTAATTTTGAAAGTCTCAATGTCATGATGAATTGAAATGGTGTTAGAAAAGTAGCTAAAAAGTTTAGCCACAAGTTACACTTTTTAGCTTTTTTTCTAGCACCTTTAATTTTAGCTAACTATCTATGAAGTTGCTAAGATGGCATCACTGCTGCCGATTTTACGTTGTGTCAAAAACGATTTGATGACCTATCAAAATTGGCATGTCATGCCATCAAATTGGCATTCCACCCCCATACACGTTCAATTCTATTTGAGCAAATTGGCAGTTTTATGCCGAATTGACAAATAGGCATTATGGTGTATGGCTACCATTACGTTTCATTACTATTAGCCCAAGTTCGGATAATGCGTTTTCTGAAACAGTACCTATAGCACAATAGTACTCGTATAGAACTGGCTGAGTGGTAACGACCACGAAGTTGTAGAAATGATGGTCATGGGTTTGAACTCAGCTAGACGCATTACTTTTTTGTAATCATGGTAAAATCATCAAATGAGTCAACCCACCCAGGGCAGAAAGGGAGGGACTGTCAGACTCGTGCTGATTAAAATCCACGGTGTCCTTCAAAAGCCCGTTACGTTTCACGGGTCACGGTAATTCGTGAGCCCCGCGACCCCGGCAGGCTTTGGCCCTCTAAATGCCCTCCCCCATCGCTATGCTGACACTCCTTGAGGCGCGCGTGGAACACAATTCGCCATCGACCCGGGCATTGTCCATGGTCGACAGTACCTATAACTTTATGTAGCACAATAGTGGAGCTGCCTGAGTGGTAACTACCACAAAGTTGTCAGAATGGGAGGTCATGGGTTTGAACCCAGCTAGGTGCATTACTTGGCTTAAATCATTTCATCACCACTTCTCTTAAATGGCTGGAAATTGAACCAAATCTGCGAATAAATGTGACATCTACTAACTCGCACTGGGCCAGTGCGGTGGAACTTTCTCTCTCTCAGATGGGAGCCTTTGTCCCAGCAGCAAAAACCCACAAGTACACCTACTCATTTAATACGACAACAATAATAAGTGAAAATAACCATTCTTATTTAATGTACTGCATCAATTCAGTAGGTAATCGCCATGCAATGGCTTCGCAAACAGAGCTGTTAATAATCGTCGACAGAAATTTCCCGTTCTGAAACAGGAGCTGTTTACTTGTGCCGAAAACGTTTCGCTTTATACAAACGACAGTTTCGTTCAAAATATAGGGTTGTCGCTTTCTTATTAATTCAACTAAGACTTTTAATTTATCTAATGCTCTAAATGATTCATTGTTTAATTTGAAAGCGGTTACATAATCCGCATGTTAGTTACACACACATTCAAACGTTTTCCGTATTCCTTTTCCGGATGTGGAATTCCGATTCCAAATTCCAGAAGTGAGTTTTGAAACGAATGCAACATTTTTTCATGTGTAAAATATAGAAACGTGTGCTTCACATAGAACACTTTGTGTAAAATATGTGCAGTCATGTTTTCGAATGCGATCAAATTCGGAAATCGAATACGGAAAACTTGTCAGCGATTTGTCCTTTGGGTTCCAGCATAGTGGTAATTCCTTTTGACATTCCAAAATTTTTCGGTTTGAAAGTCTTCACCAAATGATTTGTTTGTTTGATTATGATTATGATGATAGAGAGGGCGAAACCATAAAGTTTTCCTTCCTCAAAACAGGGGAAAAAAACGCCGATATCAAGAAAAGAAATAAAGGAAACAAGAATGTTTCTGAAATCCAGCTTGTTTAGCAAAACATTTCATTTCCTTCCATTTTATATCTCAGTAAAGAAATCATGTTAAAAGGTGTCAGCGTAATCTTTCACTTTGGAACGAGATACAAGATTGAAGATCATATCGGTCAGTAATATCTGAGGTCAATCTTTTTCCGCTTTTATTTTTAATGGTGAGAAAAATAAGGAACACAATATGCTCTCCAACTGAAAAAAAAAAGGTAAATAAATACGACTAAAACAGGGTAAACTTTTTTGGTGAACGTGACCGCACATAATAATATTTCTGAATTTGATTTTTAACAGGTGGAAAATTACGTTGTGGTGAAATATTAATTCATTTTTTTAAGATGTCTAGTGCTTTGTTTGCTCTGTTTCTTCTGCTTTCTGTATGTAAAATATATTCGTTTGTCTCACAAATGTTCCGGGTGTCGCTGTTTTTTAATATGAGCAATGAGCATCATTATAGGAAAAATGCCAGTGGTGGCAGGGATTTAAAACTGATTTAGTTTTTATGACGTTTTTTGAGTGAATCTGAACATCACTTTGCATTCTAAATATTTTGTCATTTTCTTTAATCTCGTATCAATCCCAGACCAACCCCAGAATAGTTTAAAAGCTAAGGAGTGCATTGACCTAGAGACGCACAGATAGAGTTTTAACTCTATGTTTTAATTTTTTTTTCTGTCTTTCTATAGTACGGCGTTGCATGCCTATGTTATGAGATGCAATTCTGACGAGTTGCGATTTTGTCTACATGCGTTTTCTGACGAGTTTCGAATGTTACGAGCTGCGTTTCTGTCGACATGAGAATGATCCGATCTGTCGCATCTAGAATCGCGGAATTCATTATTTTATTTTGGCATGTGTCGTAAGAGCAGTGGTGGCCCAGTGGTATCGGCCCCGACTTACGAGTTGTAGGTCGTGGGTTCGAATCCCAGCAGGCTCATTACTTTGTGTAATTTATTTTATCACCACTGCTCCCAAAACGGTGAAGGAAAACATCGCGAGGGAGCCGGCATGTCCTAGAACCAAAAATTCGAAGACATGTGACATCCATCAATCTGCACTGGTCCCGCGTGGTGGATTATGGCCCACCCCCTCTCACAGAGAGGAGGCCTGTGTCCCAGCAGTGGGAACATTAATAGGATGATGATGATGTGTCGTATACGTATTATTTATATGAACAGATACTTTTTTTACTACTATTGTAAATGAGAAAGTTTGTGAGAATAGATGGATGTTTGTTACTCTTTTACACAAAAACTGCTGAATGCATTTGCACAAAATTTAGCACACAAGTAAATTATTAGCTGAATCAACACAGCATTGAAACTTTTAATCCCGGAAAGATGTATTCGTGGGATAATCTCATAGGCCTACCACATGCTTAAGCACAATATTAGAATGTGCTTGCTCCAATGTCGGTATTCAATAAATTTTCCTTACAGTAACAGTCTCTCAAGTGATGCATTGTACCATCTATTGAGGTTTCGGGACGAATGCTAGCGCTAGATATTATTGAGTTTCTGAACGTTATATCCTCTAAATATATTATACTGCAGTCTATTTAATCTGTTGATCAAATTGAGCGAGAGAAATTTAGTTTATGTAGACAGGTATTTACAGCATTCCTTAGGAAAATATATTTTAAAATGTCAGGAATTAATGATGTATCTAGTTTTAATTCTGAGAGTCGAAAATCAAGTCTTGGATGCTGGATGCAGTAAGACTATTCCGCTCTCATACACATGCAGGATGCGGTCCCACCCTCCGAACAAGCCACATGCAATCAAATATGTTCATAATTACTTTCTCACGTTTCCTGCATATGCATGAAGGAGGATAGAAATGCATCCTACATCCAAGACTAGATTTTTGTCTCCTGGGATTAAAACTAAATACTTTTTCCTAATTGGTTGGCTCTTGGATTCAACTTAGCCCAAAACCTAGCAGTTTGCTCAAAATTCAGTTACTTTCTTAATCTTTACGAAGAAAACTTTATACTTGACAAGTTTAGACACCATAAGTCGTAAGATATTCCACAACTTTCTAAATCAGGCAGCCCTACTTAAAGCAACTCGAAAATAGCACCAAACGCTATGTAATATGAAACTGAGTCTAATTGTCGGCTCTCATTCCGTTTAATATTAAACTTGTGTTTTCGTTCACAGTTTTAAACGACAACTCGCTTACAACGGGCCAATTAAAAATTTCAAAGCAAATTTTTGCCAGTTAACGTGTTACGGGGAGTTTTAGACGGTTTTAATTAACCAGAGACAATTTTTCGTAACCACAAAGGTCCGTTGCAGGTACAATATAATATAACCATAAAAACTAAGTTAAGTTGTATGAAATGGAGATAAAGTTACTTCAAAGTGGTCAAATGTATGGAAGAGCATTTTTAGGGTTCCGTAGCCAAATGGCAAAAAACGGAACCCTTATAGATTCGTCATGTTTGTCTGTCTGTCCATCCGTATGTCACAGCCACTTTCCTGATGAAACTTGGTAAGTAGATGCATTATGTGAACCGCATGAGGATTTTCACACAAAAATAAAACAAAAACAAAATTTGGGGGTTCCCCCCTTACTTAGAATTGAAACTCAAAAAAAATTGTTTCGCCTTACCCATACATGTGGGGTATCTATGAATAGGTCTTAAAAAATATATTGAGGTTACTAACATATTTTTTTTCTAAACTGAATGGTTTGCACGAGAAACACTTCCAATGTGGTAAACCGTGTCCCCCACTCCCCCCCCCTGTAACTTCTTAAAACCACTTAAAACCACCCTGTACCTTACCCTTAGTTACCCTTTGCGTCTCAAGGCCGTGGGCAGGCAGTCGCGCGACCGACTTGCATCATTCGTAACTGACAAAGGTAATGAACATTATCGTTATTGTTCAGGTAAAACACTGTGTCAAGTCGTTACCCAAAAAAATGGACAACATAATTCCCAATTCATTTTGTAAGGCCTGAGATTTAAAAGGATGACAATCATTTGGTTAATACGAAATTAATCCGTACGTGACACTTGGGTATTTGGGTATTTTTACCGACTTCAAAAAAAAGGAGGTTATCAATTCGACACGTATGTATGTAATATTATCAGAACTGCCCAGTTTTCGTATATGTTAGTCTATATCAGCGTCTGAACAAATGTACCAAATTTCATAAGTGTATGTATGTATGTATGTATGTATGTATGTTTTTATGTTTGTGCACGCATATCTCCGGAACTACAAATCCGATTAAAGTAATTCTTTTTTTGTTGTACTAGGTATTGTTCAACTTAGGGTACACTGCAAGTTTCATCAAAATCGGTTCAGTAGTTTTAGAGATATGGATTTTTTCGTTGTGACGGATTACAAGATTAGTGCACATTATGTAAGAAAACTTTGTATTTTACAAGAATTTGGATTGAATATTTAATAAATAAACTAAAACGGGTTAAATAAAACCTTAAAAAAAAAATACCGACTTCAAAAACAAAAACAAAAAAGTTTATAATAACCCTTCTTTCGGAAGTCGGTGGCAATAGTCAATGAAAAAATAAAAATCAAAGCCACCGACTTCCGAAAGAAAGGTTATTTTAAACTTTTTTGTATTTGTTTTTGAAGTCGGTACTTTTTAATAGCTACTCGTATCTTCAAATTATTTTAGACTAGTTTGTGATTATATTGTATACCTATAACGAATGTCTTCGTACTCGTATTATGAAGTCCAGTATTTTTCTCACGGGAATTGTAAGAACAAGACCCATAATTACTCGTATTATGGGGCAAGCCTATAGCCAACAAATTTGTACAAATTCAGACTGCCATACTCAAGAAATGCACAGTGAAAAATCTCCATGATACAAATTTTTACAATTTTCTTTTCTACCGTTAACATAAAACAATACAAGCAATGAGACTGTTTCCAGAACTAATTAAAACTGTATATAAATAGACTATTTATCTTCTTTAAAAGAAAAATGGCTACATCTCGTTTCATTTTCCCGATGTGACGATTTCTAAACAAAAAACCACTATAAATAAAAGCCACTATTGTGATCTTCATACATTCAGTCCCGTTTCGACACCTATTCATATCAACTGTTTTTTGACGGGTACTGTTGGTTCCTAAAAGCAAGTAAAGCCGTTGGTCCTGGCTGTCATTTGTAGATCTTTGACAGTCGTTACTGTTAATCAGAAGCTGTAAAGTTTGACAACTAGTCTTACCATGGGGTATCGTATTGCACAGTTACTGGGTTGTGGAGGTCCGACAGGCAGTCGCTCCATGTGAAATACTGATATCCAGCTGCATCTAGTTCAACTGGAAGCCGACCCCAATGTAGTTGGGAAAAGGCTAGGCAGATGATGATGACTGTCGGTTCCTAAAACCAAAACATTGAAATTGACTGATCGATCAACTGCTATTTAGCGCCTCGTGGGTTCGATTCCCGCACTGAGCAAATATTTGTTGGATCTACAAGACAGAGTAGTTGTTCCGGGACTGGGTTTGGTGCATGTGAAATTATATGTTGGAAACTCATCGACGATACAGGAGAAATACCAAGTGTAGGGCAACGGTAAAAAATGGAATAGAAAAAAACTTACATAGTTAAATTATCTTCCTTCACATCTCTTTTATCCCTTCTCTCCCTCTCCATTCATCAACATTCATATTAGGTATTATACCCATCTCTCTTTATTCGCAAGTTTTGAACAGAAACTCAAACTCGGCTGGTATTTAAGTCTTATAGGAGCTAGTACATACTGGGCGCTAGGCGTTGCGTTGAGCAAAAAAATTTTAAAATTCAGGGTTCTCAAAACGCGCGTTAGCAAAGCGCGCATTTCAGAACGCCCAATATGTACCAGCTCTAAAACATCCATCTCAAATGTCCCAAAACTAATTTGAAGATGAGGAACGAGTACCCAAACGTACTAAGTTAGGACAAATATCATGGCTTGTGGACCTGCAAAGTAAAACATCTCAGTACAGTTTCTACAAACATGATGACACCCCGGGGAGGGATTTATCAATTGCGAGCTAGCCTTCAGGGGAACTGGGGCAACGGATAGTACAGTGTGAAATGTTGAAATGTTTGATTTTATTTATGTTAATACTCGTATATAGGTTAGGAAGTTTTGGTGGTGATTTGTGTAAGTTTACAATTGAATTGAGATTAGGTTAACTTTTTTGGGCTATGGGGTAACACCCATCAAAAAAATGCCTGGATGAAGCGAAGGTGACTGTCACGATCGGCTAATTAAAAACCACCCTGTTCTTTCAGTTATTTTTGAGTTCAAAACCCGCTATAACCTTTTATGACTACACCGTGACCCAAGCAGGAATTTGGCTCCGTTAGTTTGTTGACAGATTGTTGAGACAATTCGCAAAAAGAACTTTATTAAATCATCATCATCCGGAAGACGTCTATTGCTGAAAGACCACGTCGAACTCAATTCGCCACTTGAATCCATCGATTGCAAACGACATTCACGATTTAATTAAATACTTCCATGTAATACTTGGCTACTGGATTTTAAGAGAAACTAAGAGTCACTCAACGCCGCCTTCGCTTACTATATCCCTTCCATACACTTTGCTCGTACTCAATACAAATAGATACTCGTACTTTGGAGCAATCCTTATCGATCTTCCAAAGGTAATCCTAATCAATCTTTTATCTAATGTATTATAGGGCTCGGAACCGCAAAGAGGGTCCAGATACTAGCATTAAGAGGAAAGAATAGCTGCTGCCATTTCAAAAAATAGGTATTTAGAAAAACTCGTACTGTCCCTCTCACGCGTTGAAAAAACCCCGATCGTGCGATAGAGAGCGTTGCAACTCGCGACTGAATGTAAGTATTTTTTATATGAAATTTGTCTCTCGGGAGAAAACGTTTTTCACATACTAAATCACGACCAATCTTTTATATTCTGGTGTCAATCGTTTCAGCATATTATATTCTAGGTTTGTAGGTTTTGTTTTTTTTCTTAAACTTCTTTGTTTTTTAAATACAAAGGTTTTACTTCAATGAAGATTTTGTCATAAAAATAGTAACTTTTAGGCGCCTGTAACTTTCACACTATTATAAATTTTGAAAAAAAGAAAACGTATAAACCTAGTTTTTTACTGTGTCAGATGCATTGTAAAAAATCATTGAGATAGGATAACATTTAGGGGGAGGAAAACGTTTTCTCTTTTTGTATGGACGAAAGCTCGGTAGACTATAGTCTTAACAGGACTACTTAAAATATAGTGAGCATGGAACTAAAATAAATGAGAGCTTTTATCACTGGCTACCTAATCTGATTTTCTTATTTGAGAATGAAGGGAAATGTGTGACAAGATAGTGAAACACATACTTTATTTTTCTCTTTTGATTTGGCTTTGGAACTTAACGCGCCTAAAAAATCTAAAAAGAAGTCGGGTTATCTTTATTTATCATACAAAATAACAATTTCGTAAGATTTCGTTTAAATGTTGTTTGTAACTGCGATTTTACGTCCGATAATTTCGTGAATAACACAAGCAATGTTGGCTTCCAGTTGCTGAATCGTACGCAGCAGTAAATCAGTCGCTAGACTTTTAAATGAATTCATAATAAAAGTCTGAAAGTGTGATCGACTCACCGATGAGATAGCCTGATATTTTTCCTGGTAAAATCTTTAAATGCTTCCTCACACCCAAGGCAGGACCGGACTGTCAGACTGGTACTGACTAAAATCCACAGTGTCCTCAAATAGCCCTTTACTTATTGGGGCCACGGGTACTTGATAAGACAGTACCGCGACCCTGGCAGTCTTTGGTCCTCTAAGGAGGCCCCCATCATATTGCTGGTAGCTAAAAAAAATCGACACAAAAAAGAACGTCTTCATAAACAACCCTCTACTTACTTATCAGCTTCAATATTCGATTATCTTTTTCACTAAGTAATGATAAATACTCATAGCAAACACATTTTATTACTATTTGAAGTTGTAAAGAACCAACTTGAAACAGCTTACCTACGTACTGTTATAACCCTTATTACAAGGCAATAGAGCCTAACTCAGCTTTTACTTGTTTATCATGTATTTTTCCATTTCTTTATTGCTTATGTTGCATTTTTACCTAATGCACATAAATTATATGGTCAATTCAGTCAGTTAGATTCTGAACGCTGCCGCGTAAACTAGTTGCCCAACAATAAAGGAGCACATTAATTACTGTTTGAAGTTGTAAAGAACCAACTTGAAACAACTTACCTACGTAATGCTAGTAAATAGAGTCTCAAACCGAGTACAACTGTAACAAGTAATTACTGAGCGAGACTGGTCAGTTGCAAGAAGTATTACTAGCCAAGATACGGTGAAGAAGGTTCATAGCATTTTATATAGTATCAGCCTAACGGGGTCGGCTTAGTAACAGTACTGCTAGTAAATAGAGTCCAAACCGAATACAACTGTAACAAGTCCGCATCCATCCACTGCCAAACCACATTCTTCAATAATCATCAACTTACCCATGTACTGTCCTACCCATAATGACTTACCGAGCCGAAACGTGGACACTTACCATAGGCCTGGTCCACAAATTCAAGGTTGCTCAGCGTGTAATGGAGAGAGCAATGCTCGGGGTTTCTCTGGCGGATACAATTCGGAACGAAGTCATTCGCCTGAGAAAGAACCAAAGTAATAGACATGGCGCGTAGAATAAGGATGCTGAATTGGAAGTGGGCCGGCCACGTCTTTAGGTGGTCAGATGGTTGGGTATAAGGAACGAAATATCTATCTATATAAATAAAAATGAATTTTTGTTCGTAAGTCTGATTATAACTCGAGAACGGCTGGGCCGATTGAGCTGATATTGGTTTTAAAATGTTTGTCGTAGTCCAGGGTAGGTCTAAAGGTTTTTTTTTATTGTTTCTGAGGCGGTACAAAGTTTGCCGGGTCAGCTAGTAAGGAATAAAAGATTTCTTCATTATTAAAAGTTAGATGATTAGCATTATGTTGTTGTTCGCACGGTTGGCGCAGTGGTTCAGCGATCAACTGCTGTGCAGTGTGTCGCGGGGTCCATTTCTGCACGGTACAAATACTTGAATGGTCTGTAAGTAGTTGTTCCGGGTCTGGGCGTTTTTGTATAATAATATGAGTTTTCATACGAGGAATCATTTGATGATGATGAGAAAAGAGGTGTCATGTTAAGAAGTTTATCTTAGTAAACCTTTTGTTTTCTGTATACATTTTGCTGTACGGTTTGTCGAAGACAAATTGAAAAGTGGTCTCCGTTGTAGTGATTAATATGTCTCATAGAACTTACTTCGAAAGAGCCACTTTCTCTCTTTTAAAGTAGGTAGTAAATGGTTTAAACCACATTATAATATTGTTAAAATATTGATTGAGTATTTAAGTTTCAGAAAAATGTGCATGACGTCACAATTATGGCATCATCATTGCATCTTCACTACATAGTATAAAACAAAGTCGCTTCCCGCTGTCTGTCCCTATGTATGCTTAGATCTTTAAAACTACGCAACGGATTTTGATGCGGTTTTAAAGATAGAGTGACTCAAGAGGAAGGTAGAGATTACACCCGTGAGGAGCCGGGGCGGGTCACTAGTTTATTTTATAAAATATTGCCGCACTAGGAATTTCTCTTGTGTCATAGATTTATAAACACAGAAACTCTCACACTCACAAACACCTAGACCCGGAACAACTACTTTCATTTTTATCGTGGCTGTTATGAATACGATTTTTGTGTGACAAAATCGGGACTTTTGAAAAGATTTTTTCGTACAATTTCACTTTACCATTTAATGTTTATTCGTGGATTTTATGAATAACCTATTTGAATTAAAATAGTAGGTTTTTCTCTAAGAAATACACATTTTGCGTACATAGGTAAATCTATTTTGAAAAGCGGCAATTAAAACGAAACAAAAATCTAGTTAGGCCGTAAGATGTGGCGATTTTAACTTGGGCTTTATTGACTGGAACATGAATAACGACGATCTACATCTGTCACCATCAAATTATGAAAATTCACTAGGCTACACATTTGTAGACTTTTTGTCAATCAATGTACTCCATCAATTTAACTCTATTCTAAATACTGACCTCAGAATTTTAGATTTAGTATTGAGTAACTTAACAGATATTAGAGTTACTAAGCCGAATGACCTGCTCAGCAAATTAGACTCCCTACATCCGAATATCCTTATTTCTATTCCGGTTTCAAACTTAAAACAGTTAAAAACAAATTATCGTTCTGGTTACAACTTTTTTAAAGCAGACTATATCCAAATCAAAACCTATCTTAAAAATATAAATTGGCATGATGCCTTTTATGATTGTGTGAATGTAAATGAAAGGGTTAACGCCTTCTATGGTATACTGCAGATGACTATTGACAATTTTGTACCCAAATATGTAAGAAAAAAATCGAAGTTTCCTTCTTGGTATTCGGAATCACTTATTAGAACCCTGTCCGAAAAAGAGAAATTTAGGCAAAAATATCGAAAATACAATAATCCCCGAGATAAACTCACCTTTGAGTTACTTCGAAGTCGTTGTCATACTTTATTAAACCATTGTTATAATAAATACAAATTCAAAATTGAGAACGACATCCCCAAAAACCCTAAAGCTTTCTGGCGTTTCATTAAAGATAAACGTCGTGGTGAATCCTGCATACCTGCTGACATGTTTATGAATGATAAGGTTGCTAGCAGTGGTCCAGAAATTGCTAACCTCTTTGCTGATCAATTTGTCTCTGTTTTCAATAAAAATCCAGCCACTACTTATAACACTACCATTGGATCTTCTGGTATTAACTCTACCTTATGCACAATCAAGTTAACAGAAATACAAATTTCTAACAAGCTCAAACTTATAGATGCTTCCAAGAGTGCTGGACCTGATTGTATACCACCCTTGTTTATAAAACGCTGCTACCATGAACTCACACTACCGCTGCAAATTATTTTTAATTCTTCTCTTACTGAAGGAATATTTCCTGATATATGGAAAAACGCAAGAATTATCCCGGTTTTTAAAAAAGGAAATCCTGCTTTTGTTCAAAATTACCGCCCTATTTCAATATTATCTTGTTTTTCTAAGATATTCGAGTCTCTCGTCTGTCCAGTAATTACTCGCCACATTAGCAGAATTATTTCACCATGTCAACATGGTTTTGTCACTGGACGCAGTGTAGAAACAAACCTTGTGGAATTTGTATCTGATGTAACTCTAGCCCTTGACAAAAGACTAGAAGTGGATACCGTTTACACAGACTTCAGCAGTGCATTTGACAAAGTTGACCATTCTCTTTTACTATCCAAGTTAGAGTATAATGGCATACATGGCTCACTTCTAAACTGGTTTAAATCTTATTTATTTCATAGATCACAAACTCTTGTTGTTAACGGCTACGAATCCTATCCATATTATACCGACTCAGGAGTTCCTCAGGGTTCTCACCTTGCACCGATTTTGTTTTTATTATTCATTAATGATATAACTACTCAAATCCTTAATAAGAATTGTAAATATCTTATGTTTGCTGACGATCTCAAAATTTATAAAATAATAACTTCAATCGAAGATACGGCTCTAATTCAGGAGGATTTGGATAGAATAGAACACTGGTGCAACTTGAACCACATGAAACTTAATGTAAATAAATGTAACCATATCCGATTTACGAGAAAAAAACAACCCTATACTGTCTCATATAATATAAACGGAGCGGTATTGGAAACTGTAAATGAGGTTCGCGATCTTGGCATTACAATGGACAGTAATGTCAACTTCATAAGCCATATTAACAACATCGTTACGAAATCGGCACGGCTATTAGGATTTCTTAAGAGAAGCACTAAAGGTTTTAGGCTGGTAAGAACTAAAATTGTTTTATATAACGCCTTAGTCCGGAGCCACCTTGAATTTGCTAACGTAGTATGGAACCCGCACTATGCAGTACACTCACAAAGAATAGAAAACATCCAGAGGGCCTTCACAAAACACCTAGCATATACCTTCGGTGGAGTATCTCCCCGGTGTCCATACGAGCAACGTATTCAATGCTACAAAATGATGACTTTACGCGACCGTCGACTAATACAAGATCTCATGTTCCTTTTCAAATTAGTTAATAACAAATTAGATTGTATAAATTTAATTGAACAAATTGGAATAAAAGTCCCCAATAGAATACCCAGATATCCCGTGACTCATTTATTCCATACTAAGACTTTCAACACAAATATAGGAGAATACTCACCTCTCAATAGGCTCAGTAAAGAAATGAACTCTTTTGTAAAATCAAATCCAGACGTTGACATTTACCATAATTCTATGAATATTTTTAAAACCCATATTATTAATCATAAACTTCCAAAGGATTAATTATTATTGAATATGTGTGTTTATGCCTTGTTACTCATATGTATAATATCTTGCAACCCCTTCTTAATTATGTTATAAACGTTAACTTTCGTTAACTTAATCTTGATCCCATGTTTATTTTACTCTATATTTTAAATGTATAGTTTATTTTCGTTTATTTTCACTTATTGTTTAGTAATTAAATTTAGATTTTAGCTTAAGTTACCACCTATACATATAACTATGTGAATGTTGGTTCACCTATTATTGGCAACTGTATAAGCCTTGTAGTCATAAACGTTTACACTATTTATAAATTTATATACAGAAGCTGTTGGTGTACCTTTGTTAATAAATAAATAAATAAATAAATAAAGATGTTATTTATTTTGCTTCAATTAAGAACATGGACTAATTATTTTTAATTAGTACCTACTTAGTTAGCTTATGTTTGTCGGTCTCAATATTATTAAAAAAAAAGAATTTTCATGCAAAGTTAAATAGCAAGTTTTTTTTTTTAGTGTCCTGGGTAGTTCCAAAATTTAATTATTTTTAGTTAGTACCTACTTAGTTAGCTTATGTTTGTCGGTCTCAGTAAATTAAAAAAAAAGAATTGTCATGAAAAGTTAAAAGTCAAAGTAAAACAAGTTTTTTTTTTAATGTCCTGGGTAGTTCCTAAATTTGGAGAGGTATGTATCCGGGGCGGAACACTAGAGAAGAGATAAACACAAACCAATTAAAGCTTTATCAAATTAACATCAAAGCCAGAAGTTAAAGTATCTTTTGTTAGCAGTTATAACCAAAGTACGCCTGTTTTGTGTCTCTCATTGGTCCCTAATGGCAAACTTTACTTAGCAACTCTTCTACAAAATACATCATTTGACCAAACTTTTTGTTTACCCTCTTCCGGATCTTAAGGAGATTTGTAGTACTTTTTGATCGGTAAGATGTTTTATCGTTCTATAAGGGGTAGGGGTAGTTTGTCACTTATGAGAATGGTCTGTGTTATCGGGTATTGACTTATAAGATAATGATGAGATAATGTCCGCCTTATGTACCTCAATTGTACGTGTAAGTTTAAATAAATTAATAAATATTATGACAACATAGAATTTAGGAATCAATCATAGGTGATTAAGGGTAGCCTTTGTTCGAATCTCATGATATCTGACAACGCATAATGATACCGTATGATCGGTTCAATGAAAACGTAAAAAAAATATATTATTTAGGTCGTAAGACGTTATTTCTTTCAATTCAATCAAGACCAAGGACAAATGATTGGTAATAAATTAGTGCTAGAATTAGAGAATTAGTGTTAGGACTAACAAACTAGTTAGTAAAAAATAGTTTTTAACAAGTAAGCTTGTTTGCTTACTTGTTAAAAACTATAATGTGCCTCTCTCATCCAAATCCTTGCTTGTAAAACTTCTCTCAAATTGTCACATTTATAATAGTAGTAAGTTTAATTGCAATCAATCTCGGAATAGCGAAATAAAAGATCCTGTTTAACGACCGTAAAGAAATTCATGGTTAACACCCCACATTAAAAGGGTGATAAGATAAGAAATAAGACCTCTCTTAAAAGCCTTTAGAACACCTCTTTGTTTAATAAAATTCGACTCCCTAGGCCATCTCAAAGGGACTTGTATTGTCCCTACCGTTGCTATTTTAATTAGTAATGAAAATTTTATCATATCTCATTTAATTAACTTTCATTTTGTCTTGATTTTCTTTATCATACGACTGCAGAATTAATTAAATTAAGCAAATACCATTCTTATTGTTAATAAATAAAAATGGTTTTTGTTCGTCTAATTTTCATTTGCGGATCGTGAATGGAATTCTATAGAGCTTGTCTCGACGAGCTGCACGTTTTATGATTATCAAATATTATTAGATTCTTCTTGTTCAGAAGACTTTAATTAATCAAATTGTGCATGATATTTATTAGCTTTGTTGGTTTTCGTGACAAACAAAAAAGAGTTCACTCTCACTAATTAACATTTTTTTTAATACTTACCGAGCAATGTGCATTGTTTTTCATCATCATTATCATCTCAGCCATAGGACGTCCACTGCTGAACATTGGCCTCCTCTTTAGATCTCCACATATACCGGTTGGAAGGTACCTACATCGAGCGTCTTCCGGCGACCTTTATAAGGTCGTCTGTCCATCTTTTTGGTGGACGTCCTACGCTGCGCTTGCTAGTCCGTGGTCTCCACTCTATCACTTTTCAGGCCCCATCGACCATCTGCTCTGCGAGCAATATGGCCTACTCATTACCACTTCAGCTTGCTCATTCTTATGGGCTATATCGGTGACTTTAGTTCGTCTACGGATCTCCTCATTTCGTTTCATGGTTTTTAGGCCTGAAAAAAAAAAGTACCTGTATCGTGTTCTAGACCAATTATGGTCTACAAAATCACGTGGGAGTTAGGTTCCGACCCATCAGTTTGAACGTTTATTGATAGAAGTCAGCAAGCACGTCACTGATCTATAATTTGTACAGATATTGTACATAATTATTTATTTTCATTGCACGGGTACATATCTTACGAAGTACAGACGTCTGCACATGCGAACCTATGCGCTGATTCTGCCACAAACTAACATCTATGCCGGGTTATTATGCAGCCCGCTGGCTCTGCCCCGTTAACAAAGTAGATGCGAAAAATTGTGTCATTGACTCTCACAAGATACCTGGCATCGGTATATAAAGGGTGGAGGCACAAAATACATAGCATATTACCAAATTAATTACACCTGTGTGGCATTCACAAGTGATCCGTGCTCAGGCACAGCAAACGATTTGTCTTGGGTGGGAATCGAACCCACGACCTCCGGCATAGCAGTCAGGGTCACTAACTACTAGACCAACAGGCCAGTATAATAAATTTTAGTTTTACAAGAGCGAGCGAAGAGAGCATCGCAACTCGGACAGCTTAAGTTAGAAGAGGATCCCCTTCGTGGTTTGTTTTAAAGAAGTAAAGGAGCCCCGCCCTGCAGGGCTTCGTCAGCCGAGTGGCTGGCCAAACTGCGACCAAGGAATATAAAACCTTCTACATTTGTGATAAAGTTTAAATCTATTTCATCTATAAAAGTTTCAGTATTAGATTTGGATTTTGGCGTCTGTACTTGAGAGTCCATTTCAGTAATTTAACTTTATACACATTTTAATGACATAATGTGCTGAAAATACGTGATGGGGAAACTCACACGTTTCAACGAAATTGCTCACAAATAAACAAAATATTTTCACAATTTTAATAAATCATTTGTATATACTTACGTTTATGGTTTGGTGTGCATAATGGATAAAAATAATTATAAATTACAAGAACACATTTTCGCATGGTATAGACTTGTCAGTTTTGTTTTCAGTTATCTTGCTAAGAAATTGCTCACAAGTACTCGTAAAAAAAATATTTTCACAATTTTAATAACTCATTTGTATATACTTACGTTTATGGTTTGGTGTGCTTAATGGATAAAAATAATTATAAATTACAAGAACACAATCATTTTCGCATGGCATATCTTTGAACTGGTCGCGGGACTCACGAATCACCGTGACACCGGAACGTAAAGGACTATTGAAGGACACCGTTGTTTTTAGTCAGTACAAGTCTGACAGTCCCTCCCGCACTGCCCGGGGTGGGAGGACTTATTTGATTATTTTACCAAGATAACAAAAAAAAGGCATCCTTGAACTAGGTGGTGAAATACCTTCTATGTAGCCAAAGCCAAATGGAAAATTTGGCTGACATAGAAGGATATTATGATTTCTTCACTTATCTTGCTAAATAAAATTGTTAAAATATAGACAAATAAAAAAAATTGCTGTGATTGTCATCCGCAGCAAGAACAGGGGATTTATACAATGCATCTACAGCACTAAATTAAATTATCAAAGCTAAATTGCTCTTAACCCATTAAATATACCTGTTATCTACAAAACACCTACAAAACTCCACTCAAAGCGAACGACACATAAAAACAGCGCTTAAAGCAGCTTTATCACGAATAAAGTGTACAAAATAAAAGCGCTTTAAACTGGAGAATAAATTAATTAAGGCGCTTGAACCACCATATCGAAGCTAAGTTTAATGAGGCGGTCTCGTGTTTATTAAATGAGCTCACTTTGCTCACATTTACTACCAAAGGAGATAGTTTATTTATACAGAACTAGTTTGTAAAGCATACATGTTTAATGTGTCGTATGTATCATTCTATTTTTATCCCACACACAAAATGTTTATCATCCCCTATATCAGGGAAGAGAGCAGTGGTGGCCCAGTGGTATCGGCCCCGATTTAAGAGTTGTAGGTCGTGGGTTCGAATCCCGGCAGGCGCATTACTTTGTGTAATTTATTTCATCACCACTGCTCTCAAAACGGTGAAGGAAAACATCGTGAGGAAACCGGCATGTCCTAGAACCAAAAATTCGAAGACATGTGACATCCACCAGTCCGCACTGGGCCCGCGTGGTGGATTATGGCCCACCCCCTCTCACAGAGAGGAGGCCTGTGTCCCAGCAGTGGGAACATTAATAGGCTGATGATGATGATGATGATGATATCAGGGAAGAGAAATCATCAAATGACTGTCAGACTCCTACTGACTAAAACCTATATGCTATTCCATTAATTGTCGTTTTCGGGTTTCCGTGGTAGCTTGATTAGACATTCCTATAACCTAAGTAGACATTTGGCTTCACTTAGGGAGCGCGATGACCCGATTCATGCGATATGCAACTAAACTATTGCAAGAATTTTAAAACGAATTGCAATTTTTTTGTTTATTTGTAGTTTTAATAACTTAGTATTTAGTTTATTTAAAAATTAAAAAAAAAAACATTGCAATACTACACTTAACTAGATCACTTGAAGCTCAGAAGATTAACGGCCTCTTTCAATAAATAATAATTCAAAATTTCAATCTTTGGATAAAATGCATTCTAATATTAAAATATCTGGTTGACCGAGCTTCGCTCGGTTTTTAAAATGTCTTGTCTTGGGAACCGAGCTTTTCTCGAACTTGGGACCTTGATAAATCGATTCCTTGAGCCCAAAAACCTCTAATCTGTAACTTTCATGAAAATCCTTTGGAGCCGTTTCCGAGATCCTGATTATATATAAATAAATATACAAATTGCTCGTTTAAAGATATTAGATATCTTTGGCGCGCGTTAACTAAAAAGAGAATCTATTTCTTCAATTTTCATCACATCGAGTTGTTTGAGTTGAACTAAATATTTTTTTATAGTGAAGGTAATCTAGAAAGCAAGTACAATCTACTTTATGTTAAAAAATCTTGTAGTAAAATAATTGAGTTATTTTTTGTATTTTTTTAATAAAGGGCAAAATTGAAAACCATTTATCGTCATCATCACCCGCTTCAACTGGAAAACTATCCCACGGGAACCTAAAATCGGGAAAAAAACTATCCTATGTGTTAATCCAGGTTATAAACTATCTGTGTACCATATTTTAGCCAAATCCGTTCAGTGGTTTTTGCGTGAAAGAGTAACAAACATACTTACATACACATACATACATCATCACAAACTTTCGCATTTATAATATACGTATTAGTAGGATTAAATCGTAATATGTAAATCCGTAACGTTTATAATAAATTGATTCACAGAATCTGCAGTTTCCCAACCATGCAGACGAGTAGTTCGAAAGAAAAGCAATTCGAAAAGTTTCGGAAGAAAATAGACAGCTGCCTGAAATCAATTTATATTGTAAGACGTAGATAAGAAATATTATTGTAATACAACTGGCTCGGAAACTGGGTTGATGTGTTTTTTCTTGAAAGACGAGAAATTGAATTAGATGATATTTATTGTACTTGCTTTCTAGATAATTTTATGGTTTGATTTATGATCGCTGGTTAAACAAAAGTTAGCGACTTATACAGCCTTACTACAAAAAATTAAACATCTGTTGAACACTTGTCTAAAAAAAGTGTGACTGCAAAACGGACCTTATTTCAACGTCATAATTTGACTTTTCATTAGACAAGTGTTCAATAGATGTTTAAAAGTTTTTGTGGTACCACGGTGTTAGTCCAAGTCAAATACTTGAATTCTATTGTACACAGAAGCCATTGCTGAACCTTTTTTAAACGACTCAATAATTTAATTTTTTTGCAATCGTAAAAAATGTCGTCTTTATGAAAAAAGAAATACCTATCTCAAAATTTCAATTTTGTGGAAAAACGAGTTCAAAGTTTGGAAATTGTTCGAGCGTCTTAACAAAGAAATGAGAAGGAAAGTATATTTTCTTTATCATTTTCGTCATATCAAATTGGTTATTTACCTATAATTATGTATTCTCCGTGTGAAGATTATTAATTTGGTTTATAGTAAAAAATATACATGAATGATTTAATTCTGCGCAATTATACTATACTTTATCAAATAAAGTTAAACGTTTTAAGAGATATAGAGAAATATGTAGTTCGGATAGTTCGAAATAGTTATTTTCAACACATTTGCTCGAAAAATGCATTTACGAAGCCTGTATACATTGTTCGAAAGTTAAAAATTACGCACCATACAACGGAGCGTGCGGTAAAATAGGTACTCTCACTTATGTACCTACTTTACCGCACGCTCCGTTGTATAGCACCGTGCGTTTTCTTTACGGTTTTTTTAAAATTTCCATTAAAAATAAAAAGAATTCCACCAAAGAGTTTCACGTTCTGAGAATCAACAGCCTGACTGATCGAACCTCCTTGGAAGTGCTTTTGATCAATACGTTGTCTCACTTTAATACTAATGAGTAAATGAGACGAAGGATGTAGTTCTAATTTCCACCACGTGCATGTGGCGCCATTTGCAAATTCACGCCATTTTCATAATAGGAACTTAAAAAATTGTTGCGACTTTTCTACTGTTACATAAAGTTGGTTTAATTACATATTGTACTGTTTTCTCGCAAATGTGTTGAAAAACGTTGTATGACACACATGCAGAAATTGGTGTTTACAAACTCGTGACTATGGTAAGCCCTCGGCTTCGCCTCGGGTTTACATTCGTCTACTCATTTGTAAATATCAACTTACCGCACTAGTATCATAAATAACTATTATGATACTCACGACAATGTTTTTCAACACATTTGCGAGAAAACAGTACAATATGTAATTAAAAAAACTTTATTTAACAGTAGAAAAGTCGCAACAATTTTTAAAGTTCCTAAAATATGAAAATGGCGCGAATTCGCAAATGGCGCCACATGCACGTGGTGGAAATTAGAACTACATCTTTCGTCTCATTTACTCGTAGGTATTAAAGTGAGACAACGTATTGAGCAAAAGCGCTTCCAAGGAGGTTCGATCAGTCAGGCTGTTTATTCTCAGAACGTGAAACTCTTTGGTGGAATTCTTTTTATTTTTAATGGAAATTAAAAAAAAAAACCGTAAAGAAAACGCACGGTGCTATACAACGGAGCGTGCGGTAAAGTAGGTACTTAGGTGAGAGTACCTATTTTACCGCACGCTCCGTTGTATGGTGCGTAATTTTTAACTTTCGAACAATGTATACAGGCTTCGTAAATGCATTTTTTGAGCAAATGTGTTGAAAACATTTTTACTTCTAGGCAATCAACAAAAACATGATTTAATTCAAACCAGACAAAGCGTCGAGCGACTGAGCACTGTTGAAAATAGAGAAATGAATTTCCCCAGATATGAAACTAGCTAAATCAAATTGCCGCCCTCGTGACACTCCCTTATGGTAAGCGTCCACAGGTCCGCATCGTACGTATCGGACGCATCGCATCAAACGGATTTCTGTGTCGGCAGCGATCGGATTGCCTACGTGAGTAACAGCAGTCGGATTGCCGATGCCACCTTCATCGCTTCCACTGATCGGCATTCCGTATGACGTCATCGGTACGCATCGCATTAAGGCATTGCCGATGAGCCGTCCGTACGATGCGGATCAGTGGACGCAGTTGTATGAGTTTTCATACAAGGCAAACTAAAATCCGTTACGTACAATACGTCCGACACGTGCGATGCCGACCTGTGGACCCACACCTTACTGCACATCGAAATAGGTTCAGTTGTTTTCAAAAATGGAATTCATTTAGTAATACTACTATATAGCTGACCCTTGCTCACTTCTTTGGGCTTAAAATATAATTGTTTTAAAATAAATAGGGGTTCTGACAAAAAAATAGTTTGCGCCTTAAAAATTTTGCAAAATCTGTGAAACCGTTTACGGTGGAGTGTAATCACAAAAATCGTGACACGAAACTTTTACATATTTGAAGAAGATATTACACATATTCAATTGTTCGTTCAACAGAATAGAATAAAACTACATTAAAAGTAGGATTCACGATATCAACACCATCTGAATACGAAAAAAATAATTAAAATTAAAATGTAAACATCAACGCAACACAAAACAAAATAAAAACAAATCGCAGTAAATAAAATGGACGTGCGAAACACAATCAACGAAGGATTAAAATGAAACTAACAATCTGTCCCCTTAATATCAAAGATAAACATTGGTAGGAATAAAGATACATACTAAACAGACGGTCGAAAACGAGAGAAGTTTCGAGTTTCGGATCCTTACTTTGTAGACTCACTACTCTGTAAGGCTTTGTATACACTGTCGAATAGTGCCTGTATTTTGTGACAGGATGGTTATACTTGTAGCTAAATAAAATGAACGAACACTGATGGCGCAATAGTAGCGGCCTCGAATTACAAGTTGTAGGTGTTGGCACAGAATACTTAAAAGTACTACACGTACAGAAGTGTCACTTCACGAAAACAAGCAAATGTAAAATCTTTGCTCGTGAGAATAAAGTAAAAATATGTACGGAAAGCGTGAGAAACGGGCGGCGGGCGGCAACCGACTGTGAAACCCGTCCACGGTGCACCCGCGTGTTATACAGTTTCATACTACAAGCACACGCGGGGGCCCTGTTGACGTGGCTACACCGCAGAGTGCGTAAGGCCTGGTGTTGGGTTCGACCTTAGCCAAGCGTATTATTATTGTGATTCGATCCTTGCACAGAACAAAAATGTGTATGACTCACAAGACAGTGGTTAAATTGTTTCGGGTCTGGGTGTTTGTGTGTTAATAAACGCACCCACAAAACTGAAAAAAAATTCTAGTACTAAAATAAATCTATCATCCCGCACAAAATGCTTTGTACGTAATGGCGGAAGAGTCCACCAGGTACCGATGGCGTATTGCTCTACGTCTTTTATTTTGATGTTGGTAAGGGTCAGGCGGAATTGGTGAATAGGCTGTCTATTATTTGTGTAAACTTTTGACCGCCTATTCTTTAGAAAGCACATTAAATCAAAGATTTATGTTGTCATAAAAATACTATCATAAATTATTGTAACTGGTAGTTAGAAGTCCAAATCTTTGATAAATTGGTCTAATTTTAGGTAATTCATAGCGCCCAGCAACTAGGTCTCGAAGATTAAGATGTAAGTTACACTCGACCATGCTATAAAATACTGACATTTATTTGCACCTGGAACATTATATTCTAGTTGATCTTGCGCCATTTTTGTCATACCTGAGTGTAATGAGCGCAATCTACATTGAGTAGCTCCAGATGAAGATGCCTCAGCGCAAATTTTTCCGTATTACTTTTCCATATACAGTGTATTCACAGCGTTTATATTGTATGTAAAACGAAAAAGAGCCTCAAGTATACGATTTTTCTATCAAATTAACATCAAAGTTCAAGTTTATTTTACGCCATAAAACGTGAAAACTTATGCTACAGCCTCAGAACTTAGCTATGAGTTTGGCTACTACTATAATTAGAGTCCACCATTAAGAGTCCATCCATTCTCTACTAGAATGGATCGTAATGTGAAGGTGTTGTGACACGCAGAGCAAGATAAATCATGCCTTTCCCGATCCCCATCATTCTAGGCGTAAATTGTTTAGCTCGCCGTTCGATCAGGGGCCACGCCTGAGTCGGTGTCATGTACCAGAAGTTGCGTGTGTTGTGTGATGTTCTCAAGTAGATTTTCGTTCCTTTTTGCATTACTCTATTTCGAGCACATGCCACATTGCAAAACAAACATATATTTTAGCACGAAAGTGCAAACACGTCCTAACGATGTTCCACATTAAATTAAATATTGTTTCAAAAGAAGTTGATGCAGCCCAGATCCGACGGAATTCATTTAATACTTCATCAGTGAACTCAGTTTGTAGAGCGCCAAGACTCCGGGTCTTCTCCATTGCATTTTCTCTCGTAATTTCACTATATTTTAGGTTTGAATTTGTGTGGTACAAGTGAAAACCAGCTATTATTTTTGAGATGGTTTTGTTTCTTCAAAAAATCGTTGTTCGTACTAAGAAGTTTACCTTTGTCGTGGGTGCATTTCACACGTCTGTCTTTGCAAACACAAAGACCCGAAACAAATAAGTAGTTTGCGACGCTTAACACAGCAGTCTGTGCCAACTGTGCCAATTCATACATCATTAGAAATTCCTTAGATTCCTAGGCTGAGTAAAATAACTATTTTCTTGAGGAAATTTAGATAGTTATTATTGTGTTTTATGGTAGTGGCATGTTTTTTTTTTTCTTCAATTCTTTACTTGTATGTGAAGAATCCTTTATAGTTCAGATTGGATGGTGTTTTTTTCTGGTAATTTCTTATCCTTGATTCAGGCCAATCCATGGTCTAGTGTAATCGCAACCACGTCTCTATTGCAACTGATAGAAATGGAAGCACCTTTTGCTTTCATTCTCTCATTTATTTATTTCTATAAAGAAAGACGCGCAATCGTGACCACTCTTAAAAGTGTTTTTCTATTCAGAAGACAAAGGTTTTAGATGTTTGTTTTTGTTACCCTTCAAACCCGATGGGCTCAACTAGTTCTTGCGAGACTAGGACGATTAAAGTTAGAAGACAGTTATATAACCACCCAGAAGTAGAAGCCCCACGAAGCGGGTTTCCGTCGACTTGCTTCCTGTGAAGGAAGAGCTAGTTTAGCCTAAGTAAAACTAGTTTGATCTGAAATTGGGTTTTTTACATCCTAGATTGACGGATTACTGTTCTTTGTAAAGCGTGGTGTCTTTAAAACGTACGGTCAACGATAGACATCGTCCAAGTACTTACCCTACATTAATCAGAATTAAAGGTTCCCACGGCCTGAAAGGAATAGGGTGGATTTAAGTCAGTACGATTTTCATTTGAATTCAATATACAATATATGTACGATATATATATTCAAAATACATTTTTTTCAACATAATATTCGTATATATTCAATATACGATCAGTACGATTTTCATTTGAATTCATTTGATGTTTTTCCAACCCAAATATACTACTTCGTGCCGTAATCATGCCTGAGTTTCAGACACTTTACGCCCGATCGTTGCATTAATTAGAACATTTTACTTAAGCTAATTAAATCTAGAAACTACACCAGGCGTTCACCGTGATTCGATAGTTGATTGCGTGATTGCCAAATATTGTGATATACGCTTCGACGATTTCACACGCTCCTTGGAATTTGCTAATTAGCCCAAGGTACATAAATTAAAAATGTAATTATCTAATAGGTGTACAAATATGATTAATATTAGTTACTTACCTACAATATGAGAAGAAATTAGTCTTCGGTCTGTCGTCACAATGTCAAATTATCTATAATTCACATGTCAAACTCTCGCACGATCGCGGGACTATCTCATCAGGTAAGCGTGAGCCTGGAACGTAAAGAGCTATTAGGGACACCATGGATTTTAGTCAGTACAAGTCTGACAGTCCCTCTCATCTTGCACAGGGTGGGAGGACTCATTTGACGAATTTACCACAATAAAAAATGCCTCTATTTGGCTACAAATCTCTGTGACAGATTTGCAATTGATTTGCGATTCTCACCCTTAAAGAGCCCTCTGGAATCGCAGTGGAGTGCTGATTGATGGATGTAACATGTTTTAGTTTTTTTTTGTTTTAGGATATACTGGTTGGGTCGTGGGATTGTCCTACCTGTCCGTAAAGGGAATCTGGCCCCAAATATTTTTAGTATACCTTCTGAGTGAGGGTGGGTTTTCTGGTGGTTGCCACTGTTGATTCTGGTTTTCAGGAGTTGAAGTGGTTTGGGAATTGTGGTTAGTCCAAAAAAACAAATTCCATTTCATATTTTCTCCTATATTAATGCTGAGAGCAATAATCATTTATAAATGAAAACAATACTTTTCACTTATCCAATAACTGAAGATGTTAATTAGGCGAATGTAAAAACGGACATGAGAATACCCAGCACCCACTTTAAATTTCCCTATCAACATAATTCAATCAGTCTGTCAATATCCCAATTTTATCGGTAATGAGATTCATTACGATCCATGTAGCTCATTATAGAGCATCGAGTAACGTCCCGTCCACAACTACAGACGATACGATTTTAATACGTCTTCCGTCAAATAACATACGGGTGCTTTACTTGTACACTCTCCAGCAAAACCCGTCATCATCATCTGCCTAACCTTTTCCCAACTATATTGGGGTCGGCTTCCAGTCAAACCAGATTCAGCTGGATATCAGTATTTTACATGGAGCGACTGCCTTCGGACCTCCAAAACCCACTAACTGGGTAATACGATACCCCATGGTAACGACACCCACATCCCCGCGCCTACGGTGGCCGGAGATCGTCTTGCGACGTCCGTCGCCGTAGGCGTCCACCACTGCGGCTGGAGCGAAGGGAGGACGCTGTCCTCTCCCTCACGCGGACGGCCTCCTCTTCCGCAAGCATGACTGCTTCGCAGAAGGAGGCGACCGCTTTCCACTTCATCTCGCCCCGCAGCATGGCCTCGACCAACGCCGGGCGCGAGAGGTCTCTGCCTGTCGCCGTAGTGAGGACACGGCGGTGCTCTGCCCAAGTGGGGCAGTCCTGCCCCGTGTCCTTCTTCAATCCTCGCAGTGGTAAAAGTACTAGGCTAGCGTATGGGTATGTTTTTAAATCATTCTGCTCACACGGGAATAACTAGCAACACACGCGTTCATCTCATTACAGAGTATCGTATTTAGCGATGCGACGCTATAACACGTATTGGCTCATCGACGGCCTACCTCGTTGATTGTTTGTTTCAATACAGCGGTGTTTGGACGGGAAATGACGTTTTAATTAGGTTCTAAGCGGAGGTAAAGCCTGGGATTAACGGTTTTGTGTTCGTGTTGATAGATTCATTATAAGGTTTCTAAATCAGATTTGCTATGGGTGACGTAGTTTACGAATATGTAAATGTTTGTACCTATTTGACTTCTCCTTTTGACACAAAAGATGACTGATTGAGTTTACCTTGTTTTGATATTGTGTTGTATTGCGTGTCTGTATTAAGTATGCCTGTAGTTGTAGTGTTAAACTGTCATGCATGCCTTAGGTAAGGTAGAAAGTATAAGGATCACCTGTTACTTAACATCGCAATATAGTACCTACTTTCTGTGGAAATAAACAATTATTATTCAATTTACTCTTAGGTTTCAAAATTTTACAAAATATAAATAAATACCTATCTAATTCGGGTGTAAATAAAATAAAACAAAAATGCTCGTCGGCGACATCTGCACCCGCGTTGACGGCAAAGGGGCGGACGGAATGGGATATAGTCACCTCCTTCTCCGAAGCAGTAATGCTAGCAAAGGAGGAAACGGAATACGACCCAGTCTCCGCAGGAGGGCGGGTAGACTCCTTTGATGATAAAAAAAATTTTTGGTGACTGTACGACGTACGTACACCATGATTCAAGTCTGCATATTTTGTAAACTTTTTAAGGTATACAAAATCGCTTTCAACACTGACTTGCGCCACTCCCAGAAAACAGAACTCGCTAAAATCCTGTTCTACAGATAATCTAAACAGATTATTTAATAAAGTCAGGTGTTTTGCACTAGGTTCGCAAATGTACGAGTGATTTATTTTTAGTTCCTTCTTTCATTGCTTTTATGTTAATTTCGTTAGAATTCCGGGTCGCATTATTCATCATAATTACTGCAGTCAAGTCGTGGAATTAAATATTTTAGTCTAAAGCTCAGTAATGAGGTGGAAGAGTACTTTCTGGAATAAACTAAAAACAATGAACTAAATGAATAAAATATTCTTTTATTTATGGTTTGCTATAAATAAACGGCTCTTTGGTCGATTGACCCCACTTAGATGGGACCCGCGGGATGAATGAACCAATTCATGATTTTGATTATTTTTTCATTGGACCTACTGTTCGAAATGACATTTAATTTCAAGTTTCGGTACAGACGTGTAGAAAAAGGTAACGCGGCATGCACGTGGTGCAACAGGTTTAGCCCTTACTTAAACATATACTAGCACTTTGCACTTCGTCTGCGATAATTTAACCGTGTCGATATCTCCTAGAGACGCTTTGTACTGCGCATTTTTCAAAAATTAAAGCTTTATATTCCAGCTATGCTTAAAAACTGATAGAATGTTACTAACCAGCAAAAGTACTAGGCTAGTATAAAATCAAGGTGGTATGTTTTGCGCTCTGGCGCCACGTGACATGCAGCGCGGGGGGGGGGGGGTAAGGTAACTCTAAATGGCCTGCCAAAATACTAGGCTAGCATAAGTTCAAGGTGGTACGTTTTTCAAGGGGGTCAGCGAAGTTCATATGAAAAGCGCTGTGACGCCACGTGACAGGGGGAGGAAATAACTGTAAATGTGTTCAGGTAACCTGTCGCCACTTCATCCATCGCTAGTTGATCCGGTGTTTTATGTCCCGTTCTACATCACCATCTCCTTGAACAAGTGGTATACCGAAAGTCGGAACAGACTGGTAGGGGTAGGACACTTTTCTATTTGCTAGTACAATTCTCACATTTTGAAAGTGGGTCCAAACGACCAATTCAAAAACGCATTTGGTCGTTTGGACCCGCGGGCCCCACCAGCGCGGGGTCAAACGACCAAAGAGCCAAATAAACTTGCTATCATATGCGTCACCTTTTTTTTATCGTCGTCAAATCATTAAATGAGTCCTCCTACCTCCTACCCAGGGCGGGGCGGAAAAGACTGTCAGACTTGTGCTATCTAAATTCCACAGCGATCCTTCAATAGCCCATTACGTTATATGATCACGAACATCACGGTTTCCTAATGAGACAGTTCCGCGACCCCGGTAGGCTTTATCCCTCTTAGGGAGGCCACTGACAGCTAAGGCGGGCACCGTCAGATGCGTCTACGATAAAAACAAAAATGTAAATGGCCACCATCTCATCAACTGTTACTTTAAAACTACTTTTACTCGTACAGATACATGTCGAGAATTACTTCTAATATTATTTCGAAACATACTTTGCCAAACTTTTATTGTGTTCCGTCGATGGGTTACAGTACCAGTTCTTTCTCGGTGAGCTCGCTTCATCTTGGGTCTTATTTTGGCCTCTGAGTTTCACATTTTTTTTTTGTGAAAAGATATCAGAATGCATTGAAAAGACCAAATAAGCTTTTCAATTTGCATTTTAACTTTTTTTTTAAAGCTTTAATATGGCTCAGGATTTTTACACAGAATTTTATATAAACGGGCTTCGTTCAATGTGGGTTTTTTGAATATCGTTCCGCATAAATCAATTAATATTGGGCGGTAGGATTACTTGCTACGCTGCTACGGCGTAGCCTGCTCTACGATATCGGTGCTACGCCAGCTACGCTTTTGTAGCAGATAACCGTATTGACATTTTAGCCTTTTCAGTGAGACGAGGCTATGGTTTTTTTTTTTTTAATATTTTGTTGTTTTTTTTTGTAGGAAAATGTCGTAATGCTTATCAATAAGAGCAAATAATAGGCCTTCGAAGTATTATTTTTTAGGTTTCTTCACAGTAAAATAAAGAGTGGGCTGTTCGCGCACCACCCGAGTCTAGCATTTTTATCGCAGTAAAATCATCAAATGAGTCCTCCTACCCATTACTGTCAGACTTGTATATATTTAAATCCACGGTGATCCTTCAATAGCTCTCGACGTTCCAGGTCGCGATTATCTGATGAGACAGCAACGACGCCATTATCGAAATATTATGAGCTTTTGAATATTCTTTAAAATAAGAACTAAATGTTGCCATGTATCATAATCCAACTTTATTTTTAAACAGCTTCATTTCATCGTTAGTTAAAAAATTGGGTTAGCGTTGCACAGATGCTAGATAAGTATGTCGCGTGGTGCTCGTTTTTCTCACTCAAATATTCCTTTGACACAAAATGCAGGTGTTGCAAAAACTGCTGAATTCAACACTTCAATTGTTTTTTTCTTTTTTATTTAACGTCAAACGGAGTTCTAAATTTGAAACTATTCGTCTCACGTGCATTTTAAAAGGCCACTCAAATCTACTAATGACGAATGAGGCTCCTCTAAAATATTGGTTGTTATCGCCAAACCAAACAAAATTAGTCAGCAAAACTCCATAGTCATGATAAGTATTATAATTCCAAACCTGATACAACAAACGAAACGTTGATTCGCTTTGTCGGATGATTGATTTTTATTATCAAGTTCTCGAAACAACTGCTACAAAATTGCTTTTATTTATCAACCTACCCTGAAAAACACGAGTCCAATTAAAATTAGTCAGCAAAACTCCATAGCCGTGAATATTTTTATTCCAAACCTGATAAAACAAACGAAACATTGATTCGCTTTGTCAGATGATTGAATTATCAAGTTCTCAAAACAGCTGTCAGTTACCGATAAAGCTAAATATATGCGGTTCATTTATAGTCAGTTTTAACGTCCCGCTTCACCCGCGAGCAGCGGGAGGACTCATTTTTGTATTACGTAGAATTAGTTGTACCGGGTCTGGGTGTTTGTGTATGTAAGCCTCTATATTTTTAACCACACCTTCCACCCAGGAAATACAAGGAAACCTTAAAAAATAATAGTACTCCCCAGAAAAAAAAAGGTATGTGGTGTATATAAGATGGAAAACGGGCTGTTTGTTGCCTGTAGGCAAACGTCGTATACAGAATTGTGGAAAGCAGTGTGGCAATAACTTCATATAAACAATTATAAATACTCTGTTCTAGCCTTTTTCCAATAATGCATTTTCCTATTGACGCAAAGCTCTGAACTGAGTAATAAACAGTTTTCATCTGTGCGCTCTCGACAACAATTAGATCTTTTATCCGAAGACAATTAACGAGGAATAAAAAAAACGGGAATGGCTCCTTTGAGCCCGCCATTTTGCATTCTACTGTAGGCACTGTTTAATCATCCTATTGTTTTTTTTTATACGGGTTAATTGTATATTAGATGGTGAACTTTTAAATATTTGATTAGATAGATTAATGTTTACAATGTGACCAAGGGATTTTTTTTCTAAAACCTTACGTTTGTCCTTTGCCTCCTTGATGAATTGTGTAATTGTCTGTCTGTTTTTGCATTAAATAAAAGTTTAGTCTTTGGAAATTTATTCAGAAATGAAAATATGACTATTTTCAAGACAATACAATCAAAAAAGCTAATCATATTACAAGTTGAGCAAAATGCTAAATGTTATGGTCACAGTAAAAAGTATTTCAAAAGAAGTTTATAAAGGATGGTGCCAACAAAGGCTCTAATTAATATTTAAGTATAATTCAATAAATAAAAATACTGTTTCTTCATAACAATACTATATCAATTCAACGTAAAATGCCTTTCAAATTTCAATTCACCCCTGAGTTTTCTATTCACCCCGTTTTATGGTATGATTTAGAATGTACCACTTCAGTTCCGCGAAAATCTTCCTATTGATAAAAGACACATTTTTGTTCTTTTGCTTCATAAAATTACCAAATGAGTCCTAAAGGTGCGTACAGACCATGTAACATGTTATATAATATACTGTCTTATATAACATAAAATGTATATAACAATGTTATAATAACATGACCACACTATGAAAAATTTTATGTTATATAGTTTGTACACACCGTTACCGAGGGTAGGGCAGGAGGGAATGTCAAACTTGTACTAACTAAAATCCACGGTGTTCGTCCCTTTACGTTCCAGGGTCACGGTAATTCGTGAGTCCCGCGACCCCGGCTGGCTTTGGCCATCGAAAGGGTGCTGACACTCTTTGAGGCGCGCGTGGAACACAACGATCTGTCAACCCGGGGTTAAAGGACAATACAATAATTTATTTATTTAAAGGGTACACCAACAGAAGGGTGCAAAACATACAATGCAGTTATTGAAAACAAAAATATAAACTTATGTGCTGGTATGATAGCCTATGTCAGGTATACGCAACATTTACCATGAAGGTACAACATTTTGATTGGTTAAATTATAATTTTTCTAAAACTAAATGAAAACTGAATAAGAAACAATAAATTAATACAGAAAGAAAGAAATTTCCCGTATCTCCGAGACTAATAATGACAACCGTATTTTTACATCCGCATAAAAGACGAAAACATCATGACCACTATTTCATAAACTTCATCTTCTATAAGAACTTGTTACAGTAACATCTAATTTAATTTGGATGGCTTCCAACTCTTGCTGTTAACTTGCGAGCCAATGTCCGCCAGATGTCGTCACAATATTGTATTATATTAGTTGCAGATGGAATGGAACGAAGATGAGCGAAAGTTTTTCTTGAATTCGGGCGTTTGTGCCAAGTTTTAAAAGTTACTTGTTAATTTTCTTGTTAGTTCCTTTTGAAAAAGAAGCTCATTCTGATCTACGTGTAGGATAAAAAAAACTTTGTACTTACTCCTTTTCTACGTAAATTATTCTTACTGAGAAGCTTTCGGCATTCACATTTTAACTGTATGGAATACAGTTAAAATTGCGATGAAATAGAAGTGCAGAAAGCTAGTAATATGTTATTAAATCTTAAAAATGTAATAAGCTTTAATCAAAAACATCCACTTGTCTAAATAAATGTCAACGTCAAAACGACATTAATTTCACCTTGTTATAAGGGTCGTTTTGCAGTTACACTTTTTTTAGACGAGCTTTCAAAAGACATTTAACAAAAATTGTGTAAAATTTTTTCGGGTAAAGTTTACTTAGCCTTTAAGTTTTACGATGAATTTTAAGTGACCAAAATCGCACTAGCTGACCACAGCAAATTTTAAAATGGATATCCGAATTTTTCAATGCACTCCTTTTAAAAATGCCTCTAAAGTAAAACCTTACTACCTCTCAATGCACCGTCGACAGATATCCAACACATCGTGTTATTGCAAATTGGATTTTCCGGAATACACCAAACATTTTCACATCTAACCATTTTCAGTTTTTTCAAATTCTATTCGATACAAATCACTTGTTTTTGTTGTTTAAACAAACGGTTTGTTTAAATTACAGTGTAGGCTTTGTAAACTATGTACAGATTGGAAATAGTTTGTTTGATTTGTTGTTATTTTTTAGACTTGTTTAATTGTCAATAGGTTTGTTTGGGAAGCTGTATTCTTTTTGGTATTTGTGGTTTAGGGTATTTATTTATACCTACAATACCATTTCAACTCAGTACCTAGTACATTTTTGCACCTTGATGATTTATTTTGCAGTAAGAGAAGATGATTTGACGCTTTGGTAGAAAATGGCTAATTAATTACAGGTACTTCTGACTTTCTCGAATGGAGACAACGCACCGGCAAGCGTAGCGTAGGACATCCACGCACTAGGTGGGCAGACGATCTTATGAAGACCACAGGATCACGCTGGATGCAGGCCGCTTACAACCGGTCCTACTGGAAGTCTAAAGGGGAGGCCTATGTTCAACAGTGGATGTCTTACGGCTGATATGATGATGACTTCTGACTTGTGAGATCCAAGTTTCTTTTATATAAATTCCAGTGTTGTGGGTGCGTTTTCAAATATATAACTCTCAAATATTATCAACTCAATCGTTACAGCTATCTGTAGATCATACAACCATTTTTCCTCGTAGCACCCGAAAATCAAATCGAATTGATAGGTATACAAATGTAATACTAAAATAAATGTATAACTAAAAAGATTTGTTTGATATTGCTATGTGACTATCGTTCCACACTTTATTTTCAATCATTATCATCATCAGCCATAAAAAGCCCCCACTGCTGAACAAAAGCCTCGCTCTACGACTGCTTCGAATTCAACGGTTCACCGCGACTCTCACGAGTATCTGCTCCCCTCTTAAAGTATTTTCAATGTTTCCTCATTATTACAAGCGTAAACATAATAATATAACTCCAAATTACAGAGCCAATTTTCAACAGATACTTCAAACTAACAAGGCTCATGAGTTTGATATTACTTACCTGTTCTACGAAGTCCTCATATCATAACGATGTCGTGAAGGAGTATGTAATCAAAGTCTCAAGTTTAAGGAAAAAGATAAGCACGTGAAACTTTCACGAGTGAGGTTACTTCTTGAAGACGAATTGATAATACTGATTAATAGGTAAAAGTTTTACCTTTAGGTAATAATTTTTATCAGTTGAAAATTACAAAGCTACTTCGGTAGAATTCGTGATAGGACTTTTTTATTTTTTTTATCGGTTGCCAGCAACTTCGTCCGCAACAACTAGAAAATTATCCTACGAGAACTTATATGTTCCCGTAGGATATAAAGTATCCTATGTATTCATTCAAGTTATAAAAAATTACCATTTTTTTATATTCCAAATCTATTACAGAACGTCGTCTAGTCCCAAGCTAAGCAGTGCTTGTGTTATGGGTACTAGACAACTAATAAACATACCTATATATTTTATACTTATACATACTTATATTTATATTTCTAAATTCATAAATATTATAGATAAATTACACCCATACACAGAACAATAAATAATCGAGCTCATTACACAAACATTTGTCCTGTATGGGAATCAAACCCACGATCTCCGGCACAGCAGTCAGGATCAATTTTATTCAAATCCGTTCCATTGCTTGAAAGAGTAACATCCAACCATCCATCATCACAAACTTTCGCGTTTATAATAACCCTTAAAGAGAAACAATGTGTGTTTATCTAAGTACTCGTATAACGTAACTGTGTCTAAAAATCTGACATCGCATCATAGAAATACTCGTAGTTGTACAATCTGCCAATTTTGTCTTTTATTTCTCCTGTTTCTAAAAATCAAATAATATGATGGAAAGAAGTCCAACTTTTCGGTTGCGATCCAAAATATTGAAAACAAACATTACGTGTGTTTAACCGTGTCTCTTATATAAACAAAACATGAAACCATTGATCCCGAAAGTATAATTTCTAAATACTTATTAATGTTCAAACATTCAGTAGGTTGTCTGTTTTAGAAACAGATTTCAGTTAGAAAAGTAATAGGTTAAATAAATATCAACTTTCAGAGGTCGATGGTGTAGACATAATGTTCAATGAATTAGAATAAATTAAGAAGGGATTTTTAGGTATTAAAGTTCAAAATTGTAAAGCTAGGATTAATGCTAATTTCAACTTAATTATAGAACTTGTGACTGTAGCTAGCGGTTTTGCGCTCGTGTAACTCGGATGATGTCTAACTCGTTATGCCGGAATAAACGGTATATAAGTGTTTTTGACAGACCAGTAGTGTCACCCAGTTGTATCGGTCCCGACTTACGAGTCGTAAGTTCGAACCTCGCCAGGTGCATTACTTTGTATAATTTATTCATTTATTCATCACCGCACTCCTCTCAAAACGGTGAAGGAAAACATCGTGAGAAAACCGGTCTTACAACCAAAAATTCGAAGATAATTATGTGACATCTACCAACCCGCACTGGGCCCGAGTGTTGGATTATGGCCCACTCCCTCTCACAGAGAGGAGGCCTGTGTCCCAGCAGTGGGAATATTATAGGGTGATTATGATAAGTGTTATTCCAGAAAATTCCTAAGCCTACTTTCAGTCTTTATTCAGACTATCACATATGTGAAAATTTGTGATGTCATCAGATGTTTGTTACTTTTTCACGCAAAATGGATTTGCATGGGTCGCGGGACTTACCAAATTACCGTGACCCTGGAACGTAAAGGGTTATTGAAGGATACCGTGTATTTCAGTCAGTACGAGTCTGACAGTCCCTTCCATTTAACGATTTTAAAAAGATTAAAAATAATGGATTTGCATTGCAGAACGGATTTGGATAATAAGTAAGCAGATATTTTTATCTCATAGATTAACACCTTTCATCTCGATATTATATTCACGATCTGAGCCAAGCACAGAGCCAAACATAGCTGCAAAAATTTTTACGATCTTTCTAATGAACGCTCTACTTTTTATTTTCTTCATGAACATGTCAGACTTGACAGTCGGCTTGTCAAAAAGCTCGCCCGAAAGTTCGTTAGAATGCTCGCTAAAACACTCGTTTATTTTTCTGAATTGTAACATTCGCAACAAGTGAATGTTCTAGTTTATAAGAACCTTTAACCGAAACGTATTTTCTAAACCAACAGAATATTCCTAACAAAAATAAAAGAAAGTAATTATAGCGAAGCATGGAGTAAATATCAAAAATTCATTCACTGTTTCAATATTTGTTCAGATGAGCCGTCTTGGATACAAGTGTTTGTCGACCCGCTTCAGTGGTTAAATTTCTTTAGAGATGAAATGAGTGCAAGAAAATCGTTCAAAAAAGTACTGAGACTATTTTATTTTTGGCATATAGTAAATTAGTAGCACTGGAAAACACGATACCGCTTGGTAAAACTGGTTGTTAGGTAGTTTGGTCACTCACTATCTACAGTCGTAACTGTTAAAGATGACAAATTATGGGGACCTTACTGAGGACCTTATATATGAATAGAAACCAGTGGACTGTAAAACTAGTAATATTTATTGGCAATTTACAAAGAATAATAGATCCCGGACAAACAATACAAGTGAAGCTAATGCGTGTGAGCTCGGTGCCGGTCGAATGTGGAGTGCCCCGGTGGGCCGTTGACTGAATGGCGACAACGCCCGAACAAAAATCCCGAAAGGTGGCACAACGTGTTTACGTCAATAAACTATAAAAGGAATTCAAAACTCCTCTTCAAATTTATAAAACAAGCATTGGAGGTATTGCTTTTATGGCGATTTCCGAATAAAAACGCAGAATTAAATTTCATATAAACAATTGAGCATCGCATTGCAGTCATAATTCCGAAAATATGTAGGCATATACCATTTCGACGTAAATGTCTGTTATCCGTCATTTTAACAATTCCTAGGAAATGTATTTAATTCCTAAAACCACCCAGAAATGTGTCAAGCATAACCAAACCGAGCCTCGGGGTGTCCCTGACATCTACTTTAAAGGGCACAAACAACTCTTGGGCATCCCGAGGTTCGGTTTGGTTAGGTTCTTTCAAACCTTGCACGCGGAAATAGAAGCCCCGCTCAGCGAGGCACCGTCTACCTGAACACCTAAAACATTAATTTTTTATATATTTCCTAAATAGCAATTGTGTACAATAAATTCAAAAAATCCAAACTTAAAATTATGTTCACAAATGTGAGCTTATTCTTTTTAAAGAGATACGATTATAATTATCTTCCAGCAAACCCGTAAAACTAATTTCATATTTCATTTCATTTCATTTCCTTGGAGTTGTATACAACTTCTAGATTATATCATACATTTTCGGCAACATACATAGAAACTGGAGTCCGAAGAGTTTGTCATACATCGTGTAGCTCGGTCGTTCGGGTCGTATTGGAGCGTTTGACAAACAAGGCGAAAATTTACTGACGCTTCCGAAACGCGTTGCATCGCACAGAACAGACACTGAAACATGGTCTCAAGCGAACTATGTATGGAAGGGTACATAGAGTTGTGTACTCCTGTAGAGCGGGTGTATTACATGTAAAGCTTTAGGTATTATGAATGTAAATAGCGGAACTGTCGAAGCAGAGTACCGAGGCCCTAATAAAATTAATGCAAAAGAGAACGAAACAGTTTTTTAGTTAATAAGAGTCTGATAATCTTTTGCGGTCCAAAAATAGAAAGAGAGTATCAGAAATATAAAAGTAAGGTTATATAGTATATTAAGGTGATATCAGACGGTTCACTCGAATGATTGTTCACTCTAGTGAAACTTAATAAGTTTCATTGAAATCAATCGGCACTCGTGTTTCATTTTCTGTTCAGACATTTCATTTCGAGTGAAATGTACCGAATGAAAGGTGAAAATGAACAAAAAATGAACCGTCTGAAAGTGCCTTTACGGATATGGTGGTGACCATCAAAATAAGCAACTTTTTCCATACTGTTTTTATGAGCACGCGCGTATTGCGTGAAATCATGGGCTGTGTGACGCCACCTTTATAATATAAATGAACTTAATTACACGGCTCAAAACAAGACTTCATTTTTAATCTACATCGCAAAATTTAAACATAGCGACTCTAAAATAAACCTCAATTATAATCCTGTCACGAATGTGTCTAAGACTTTAATTTTAAACGAACTGAACTTTATTATACGACTCGAAAATCATAAATTACACACAAAATTTCCACGTTCACTTTGTTCTAAAAGTGCTGTATTATAACTTAGTAATAAAGTGGTAGGTACACTTAATACCGCCGCTTTCAAATGGCGTGCCAAATAAACGCGTACACTTTTCATGGCGCATGCTGTTAAGCCAAGTGTTCTGTGACATGGCCCATTTTTGGTACACTGGGGTGGCGCACCTTTGGTGGTTCAAGTGAAAGGTGTGAGGCGTAATGCATGGGATAGTAAGTTTAGCGGAAACCGTTTAGTGTAAGCATCATGAAATGTTCGAAATACTAGGACACAGGCCTCCTTTCTATGTGAGGAAGAGGGCAGTTCCATGTAAATCTGCTATTAGATTTAAATATTTTAGATTTGCTTTTGTTTTCCACAGAAAAATGGAAAGAGCTATGTTCGCACAATTTTAGCATGAAAAAAAGAAAAAGCATTAGCGACTCTGGTTGGAATCATAACAATAATTCTTATTTACAAACTGACGTGGCAATGGGTAAGCCACATGATCTCAAGTGGTGACCCGAAACCAGAAGACGCAACCAAGCGCTATGTAGACCGGCAACATCGTTAGAGATAGATACAGGTGGTAGCAGTGAGCTGCTATAGGCTGATGATGATGATGATGAAAAAAAATATATTTTCGCTATGTGAAGTGTCTAATTGTGTTTTATGAGACTTCCTTTTTGTTTTCAAGATAGTTTGAAAAATAGAAACATGAAATATCCCTCAACATGTTACTTCAAGTAAGTCCAACGCTAACTCCTATAACTTGGCCCACACAACAAACGCCACACGTCCACATAACCGTTCAATTTGGCGTCGTGTACCGCGCCGCGGTTCCAAGACGTGATACCGTATGACGAATTTAAACAAAAAAACTTCAGCCAACTTGTTCCTGAACTAAAACGTGTGCTTTCAACATACAATAGCTTTCACAAACCCAGGTTATAAAAAATATCCTTGGGGGTACGAGAATGTTTAGGAGAAAAAAAAACAGCAATTGAAGGAACAGGGTGTGTTTATGACAATACAATATTCCCTTTTGCTACATCTAGTTGGGAGAAGTGGATATGGCTTACCCTTCTAAAGGCTATCCTATGAAATCATACACACAAGGCACTCAATCTAATATCTTTAAACGAGCAATTCTTGTATATTTACATATAATCAGGATCTCGGAAACGGCTCCAAGAATTTTCATGAAAGTTACAGATTAGGGGTTTTTCGGCTCAAAGAATCGATTCATCAAGGTCCCAGGTTCGAGAAAAGCTTGGTTCCCAAGATATAGACATTTTAAAAATCGAGCGAAGCTCGGTCAACCAGATATTATTCATTATTATCTTTTAAAATATTACATTCTAAAGAGTTAATTATTTATTATCTGTTTACTTACTCTAAGTATAACACGATAACTAAACTCAGTTTGTTCTTTGAATACAATCTAATTCTCTCATGATTACTTTTATTTTTGTTCTATTACAATTTTTTCTCAGACATTTCACACACTGTGTATGTTGGTTGAATCTACCAAGTACATAAAACTTTATGAAGTCTAAGAAGAAATCTGCAAGCCTTTGACAACATATTCAATATAAGTTATAAACCTATTTCCGTGACCTCCTGCTGCGTCTCAATTTATTTCCCATTGACAGTAAAACCTTTGATTTTTCTCTCTTTTTCTTACAATTTTCTTTGAGTTCTTTGTCGAAAGATATCAATTTTTATTCCCAACAAGATTCTTTTTCTTCTGAACCGATTAAAGAAAATTGCGAAACAATTTTCGCTTTGATTTCAAAACAAATGAAATATTGATGCGATTATTAAAGTCATTATTTTTCTTTGTGAAAATATCGGTTCTTGATTACGGCTTAAAATTGAATTGACGTTTACAATTAACGACGAATTGATAAGTATTTGTTTGCGCTTGTAACAGATGTTTGTAATTAAATATTTGAGCGTTAAGGCGCGTTTCCATTATGCAAGTGCTTGCATGCAAGTATGACGTCAGACATGTAAGCGAGTGATTTGATTGGAAACACGATTTTGTTCAACTTGCAGCTTGCATACAACTTGTTGTTTCCACTATACAATTTGCATGCAACTTGCAACTTGTATGCAAGTCACTTGCATAATGGAAACGCGCCTTTACTGCCAATGGAGACATACAAGTAATTGATTAATATCAAAAAAAATTGAACAAGAATTTTGTTTCTTTGATACTTACTGAAAAGGCTTTCACCATGAATCAGATAACTCATCAGTATTTTTGAAGTGAATCTCTGTTTGTTGTCTACTAAATGAATCAATTTTTAACGAGTAGATAGAATTCGCATTCGATCGCAGTGGTGGCCCAGTGGTATTGATTCCGATTTACGAGTTGTAGGTCGTGGGTTCGAACCCGGCCAGGCGCATTACTTTGTGTAATTTATTTCATCACTACTACTTTCAAAACGGTGAAGGAAAACATCGTGAGGAAATCGGGATGGTCTAGAACCAAAAATTTGAAGACATGTGAGATCCACCAACCCGCACTGGGCCCGCGTGGTGGATTATGGCCCACTCCAGGGGGAGGTGGCCATAAGACAGACAGGAGGCCTGTGTCCCAGCAATGGGATAACATTATTGGCTGATGATGATGAGACCGAATGATAAGGCACTTCTGGTAACGTGCCGATTAGCTCTAATGAACTATGACCTTAAATATAATAAATAGCTGTTATTTAGTTACAAATTCTGTCTGTTATTCATGAATAAATTAAGTGCTTATCCCAATCTACTTATAACACAAACCCCAGTTCTAGTTTTCAACTAAATAATTTGCCAACTAACGCCGCTGTAACTTCTGAAATATAATTCGTTGGATCTAGGAGATGTTTGAGACTAATTTGCATCGATAGCGAAGGCTGTGACAAAGGTAGTTCCGTTCTGTAGCAGTTTGTTGTTCGGTCCTTTGAGCTAGCTTTTTGATAGTTTGATTTATTTTGTAATTTATGTATAGTTAGTGAGCTCATGAATCAAACTCTAATAGTAGGCATACACCATCCTGCCTATCGATATTTGCAATTGTTTTTCATTTGACGCTTGCAATTGTTTCAAATCGGCAGTTCGTCCATATACACCATACACCATCCTGCCTATCGATACGATAGATTTGTCACAACTTCAAATCTGCACCAGTGATGCCAACTCAGCAACTAGATCTGGCTATTATTCGGTGACGACTAGTGATGTGCCTGATGGCAATATTCCCACTGCCGGCAATATTCCCAATATTGCCACTGCCGGTAAAATACCAAAATTGCCGGCAACATTGGCAATATTGCCAATGTTGCCAGTCAAATAACACCAGTATATTTTATTATTTACTGCAGGTACAGTTTATATAACTGTAGATAATGCGTTGCGACATCAAGTCCGCCTTATAAAACTACTAAGTTGTTACTCTAAACGGTGATTTACTAATTATGTAAGAATTACCGAAACAAGTGTATTAAAATAATGTTATTTTTGTTGATTATTTGTAGTTTTGATATAGATTTAGACTTTTTTTATATCCATATTGTATAGGTTCTTATACTCGTTGTTTTTGCTATGTGATTTTACATGAAAAACTAGTAGCCCACTCAACGAACAGTTATAGAGAGTAATTGTTAAAACACGATTTTGGACTACGTTACTTTGTTTGAGCTAGTTAGGAGGTGAATATAATTATCAAAAGTCGCCGCCACTAGCCCTTGAGCTGTGGGGTAGGGGGGTTTAAAGGTTCCATTTTTGGTTTTTCGCTTACATCTTGAACTTGGACCGGAGGGCTTTTGATACGAGTATGTTCACCTCTAACTAGTCCAAACAAAAAACAAAGTTACGTAGTAAAAAATGAGTTCCTAGAATTACCCTCTATGCTTTGAGCATTCGTTGACTAGATTAAACTTCAACATAAAAGAAATTATTCGAATTTATGCCTTTTTGTTCAATATTTATTAAATATACAATGATCGTCATCGTCTTATCTTAAAATGTATGTGTAATTTCTTATATTCACTGACGTGTGCGGCAACAATGGGCAATATTGCCGGTAAAATACCGGGAATATTGCCAAAAATTGCCGGCAATTTTGGCAATTTTTCCCAAAACAATGTTTTTTTTGTATATAATGTAGGTCATGGTCCGTAAATGCTAATTTTAAGTGTGTTAAATAGTTTTCGCACTCACTTCGACTTAAAATCAAGCAATATTCCCAAATATTTCCACTCGCGGCAATATTGCCGGCAATATTTCCACCTATATTCCCACCTTGGGCAATATTCCCGGCAACGGCACATCTCTAGTGACGACAGCTACAATTTCTAGCACCTTTTCATTTCATCATGAGACTATCGAATTAGATAAAAAAAGTTAAAAAAAGTGGTGCAAGCGATTTTCGACCTTATCGACATTAAAAATTTAGTTTGTTTTTCTCACATTCTTATTCGTTAACATTGCTCCTTCATTAAAATCCGGTGTTTGCATCATTGTCAATAAGGTCGAAAATCGCTTGAAGGTCGGAAAATACTTGCTTAAGGATAGCAAGTTAAAAAAAGTGGTGCAAGCGATTTTCGACCTTATCGACATTAAAATTTAGTTTGTTTTTCTCACATTCTCATTCGTTAACATTGCTTCTTCATTAAAATCCGGTGTTTGCATCGTTGTCAATAAGGTCGAAAATCGCTTGAAGGTCGGAAAATACTTGCTTAAGGATAGCAAGTTAAAAAAAGTGGTGCAAGCGATTTTCGACCTTATCGACATTAAAAATTTAGTTGTTTTTCTCACATTCTCATTCGTTAACATTGCTTCTTCATTAAAATCCGGTGTTTGCATCGTTGTCAATAAGGTCGAAAATCGCTTGAAGGTCGGAAAACATTTGCTTAAGGATTGCAAGTTAAAAAAAGTGGTGCAAGTGATTTTCGACCTTATCGACATTTAAAATTTAGTTTGTTTTTCTCACATTCTCATTCGTTAACATTGCTCCTTCATTAAAATCAGGTGTTTGCATAAATGTCAATAAGGTCGAAAATAGCATGAACCTTTTTTTAACTTGCTTTCGTGGTCCCTTGACACCTCTCAAGTTTTCAATCGTATTTTGGTTTAAAATAAAATGAATAACTCTTTTTTTTACGAGTGTACATGCGATCCATGTGTGTGCGAAAAGCCTCAGTTTTCCTGGTATGGCCACGTTCACATGGCGATTATTTTCCCGTATACTGTATACAAGATTTTATCGAATAGAGCAGTAATAACAGTTCACAAATGAAAACTTAAAAATAGTTTAAACGGCGTTCATACGGGAAAATCCCGTTTTTGAGAAATATAATATTTTACCGTGTACCGTGCAAAGTTGTCCTAAAACTGGTCAACTCTATTCGATAAAATCTCGTGTACGGTATACGGGAAAATAATCGCCGTGTGAACGTGGCCTAACCGTCCCTGTAGAAAAGTAGCTAAAAAGTTTAGCCACAAGTTACACTTTTTAGCTTTTTTTCTAGCACCTTTATAAAATTGGCTAACTATCTATGAAGTTGCTAAGATGGCATCACTGCTGCCGATTTGACGTTGTGTCAAAAACGATTTGATGACCTATCAAAATTGGCATGTCATGCCATCAAATTGGCATTCCACCCCCATACACGTTCAATTCTATTTGAGCAAATTGGCAGTTTTATGCCGAATTGACAAATAGGCAGTATGGTGTATGGCTACCATTAGCAGAACATTTTGCCTCCCTCATCACAATAAGCATGAGATTTCTGAGTTTAGACAACTGAATATCGTTTGAAAAATATAGTATAGTGCTTTATCAACTAGTTAGATTGTTTTTGATTGATGCTTTTTCTTTTTAAATAATAACTTTATGTTCGCATCATTTAGGGGTGAATTTCCCGGGACCGAAAATTGCGTGGCATCAATGAAATCGATACTAAAAAACATAGTTAAAACGTTCTCACATTTTTTTCCGGTTAGGTGAAATAGTTATCTATGTGTAGCACTAAATATTTTATTTTATTGGATTAATGAACACTCCAAAAAAATAAATTAAACCTCGAAATCTTTCATTGCCGTGTTTGTCCACACTTCACCTTGTTGTGTATTATTCCTCATTAATAAAAATCTATTGGTTATTTATATGAAAACGTTGTTTTATTTGATACATGAATAGTTAAAGTATTGTTACGGAATACATTTATTCAAATATTCAAACAATACAACGAATGGTTAATAAAAAATCATTTGTCCCAGAACTACCGTTCATCGCCGTGTCCGAATCATGTTCAAGGATATTGTTTTTCCTACGACTTGCGTCCCCCCTCCCGGTATGCTAAACGTTGCATATTAGTGCTGCCTAAGAGCTCAACGTGGAAGGACGTACACACGTGCCTGCGTTTTCGCGCCATAAATGTAAGTATTCAATTTTTATGTTACTGGACATTTTTTCTTTCATCGCCGTGGATAGGTATAACTAGTAGTTGAATAAATTTGTCTTCATGACTCAGCATTCGATAGAACACCATTTCTCATATGTTAATTTGTCAAGTGTTTATTTCTTCGAATAGTTAATAGATTTTTTGTTATTTATATTTTTTGCCTTGATTTTCATCGCCGTGCTTTCATTGCCGTGGTTTCCGTGGCCAAAATTTGCTATGGCAATGAAAAAAAAGACACGGCAATGAAAAAAATTTCATTCCCATGCCTTGTAAAACAATTTAGTTTCATTGCCGTGGCCAGGTATTTCATTTCCGTGACTTGTGTTTTCATCGCCATGGTATGATTAGGCAAAGAAAACATCTTTTGTCACTTGTAATACAGGTAATACCGATTACTGACAGTATAAAACTCGTCAAGTTAACTCTAGATTCTCTCTCTCTGGTCTCTCTTTAGACTTGATGAGTTTTTTACTGTACAGTCAACTACAAAAAGATGTTTTCATGTTAACCTTACAAAATCATGTAACATTTGGTACTATGTCACACGTATATACAATTATACACTCACACATACGTAAGCACCCTCACATACTACAGCCTAATTTTAATAATGGATTGTTTATTTTTAGGATGCCAAGATGCCTAAACCAAAATTATCTGATGAGGAGAGAAAGGAGAGGAAAAGATTGGCTGAACAAAAGCGACGTCAAAAATTAAGAAGCGACCCTGTATTAAGAGAGGAGTATCTAAGAAAAGAAAGAGAACGATATTTAAAGAAGAAGGCTGCAGGAGTAGTTGTTCCTCGAAGTGCAATGACTTCGCAAAAGCTTCGGAATCTTCGCAAGAAAAACTTGGTGAGTGCACTTGCTTCTTACAAAAAAAAGACAGCAATTCTTCGTAAGAAAACACTTCCAAATTTGACTTTTGATGTAGAAAATACCGAAACACCAAGGATGGAGCCAAATGAAACGTCGATGGAGCCAACTGAAACGTCTTTTGAATTATCTCAAGTAGCTCTCAATGATAACATGCCGATGACCCCTATAACAAGACGAAGCTCGCGTCTTGAATCTTTAAAATCAAACCGACGTCGCTGTGAAAATTTGCGGATTGGCACACTAATAGCAAGTAGCTCTAGTTTTCCGGCCACAAGTAGTCCGCAACAGTCACCCCCAGGATCACCGCAATTAGTGTCAAACATCAGTACCATATATTCTACATCACGTCCTGATAGTCCAGCATCAGACTCTTCCATTGCAACCTTAAAATTTCAACGTGATTTGCAACAAAAATTCCGTAGATACCAAAATCTAAACACTCCCAGCTCATGGGATTACAAAAAAAATTAGATCAAGTTGCCCGCGAAAGGAACTTATATAAAAAACGGTTCGAAAGACTTATTCAGAGAGATAAAAATAAAGTTACCAATCAAAGAAAAGAAAAACAGCCAGCGATAGATTTGAACGATAAGAGTGACAAAAGTAACCCAAAACAAACTCGACTCCGCCAAATTGTACTAAAGTTTTATGAAGACGACGAAAATTCAAGCATGTGTCCAGGCAAAAACGACACGATAACAAGAAATGGAACAAAGAAACAGAAACGTTTAATGACGGATACAATAAAAAATTTACACAGAAAATACATAGAGTCCGGTTATCCACCTATGAGCTACGTAACGTTTTCACGTTTAAAACCTTTTTGGGTGCTGCAACCAAAAATAAATATGCGCAATACTTGCTTGTGTGAAAAACACGAAAACATGAATCTGCTAATTGAATCTCTAAAAAAGAATCATATCATAAAAGAAAATTCGACAACTGACGTTATTAAGAGCATTTGTTGCGACATTTATAACTTGGAATGTCTACAAAGAAAGTGTACTACCTGTAAAAACAGACATCTAATATACCAAGAAATTGATAATTCGGAAAAAGTTTTATATTGGGCCTGGGAAAAACAGAAAAACTCTTACACAAAAAATGGGATTGAGAAAACTGCCATCACCGTTGAAAAAGTACGACACCACGTAGAACCGTTAAAACTCATAAAACAATTTGAAACAAATCTTCAGCCATTCCTTAATCATTGTGCCAACATTCGTAATCAGACCGATGCAATTAAAGAAATTAAGCAAAATTTGACCAAGAATGACTGTCTTATACATATGGATTTTAGCGAAAATTACAGTGCCAAATATAATTCTGAAATTCAGTCGGTACACTTTGGTGGTAGTAGAAAGCAGTTTACTCTACACACTGCAGTTCTTTATTTTAATATTGAAGGTCACACGACAAAAACCCAATGTTTTTGTACTATAAGTACATCTTTACGACACGATGCTGCTGCAGTGTGGGCACATCTGATTCCAATTTTAACTGAAATAGAAAAAACAGTACCTTTGGTCCAAAATATTTACATAGTTTCTGATTCTCCTTCTGGACAATATCGTAACAAAAAAATATTTTATATAATGTCTCGACTTTCGATTTACATTTCTTCAATTAACAAAGTAGTTTGGAATTATTGCGAATGCGGTCACGGCAAAGGTGCTCCAGATGGCGTTGGTGGACTTTTAAAGAGAACTGCTGACCAATACGTTGCATTACAGAGTGACATTCCTGATCTTGATGCATTTGTGAATGCTTTGAAGTCCTCTGTCAAGGGCGTTAAAATAGAACTCGTGGAAGATTATCAGATCACTGAAAAGGACTGGTTACTACCTGACAATTTGAAACCTTTCCCAGGTACTTTAAAAGTCCACCAAGTTGTGTGGACTGCAGAATCAGGCAACCGTTTAGCATTGCGTCGTTTATCTTGCACAAACATTGAATGTCTTAACAATGTCAAAGAATGCCCTCATGGTAATCACTTAGGATTTTATGACTTTTCAACTAAACCCCAGATATCAACTCCTCTTGAATACTCATCAAACGACACTAAAACTACACCTAAAACTTCTATCCCTAAAATGCGTCCAGTCAAATTAACTGATAAACTTGCATTGGCTCCTAAACCCTCAACTTCTACACCAAAAACTATCCAGCCAGCAGCTGTACCTCAGTTCGATAGTATAATTTTAGAAACTTATGATTTTAAAAACTTAAACTGTAGTGGTGCTACAAGTGTACCATCGTGCTCATACTTATGCAATCTTGACTCTGAAGTTTTAAAAGATTTGGAAAAATCTGGTACTTTTGAGGAAAACCATACAAAAACATCAAAAAAACCAGATGTAGACTTAAGTGATTCAGATGATAGTTTGTCTATATTCAACTAATAAACCTAGAAAACTACTTTCTTTACCCCGATTGATACTGATACTGATGATGATCAAATTTAATTTTTTAAGTACCTCCCCTGATTCAATATAATTTTGCTTAATTTCATAATAAATAATTAAAACGGCCAAAAAAGTTCCTAAATGTGATTTACTTATGTTCTTAAATGTGATTTACTTATGTTCCTAAATGTGATTTTATAATTAAGACCGCCAAAAAAGTTCGTAAATGTGATTTACGTATGTTCCTAAATGTGATTTAATAATTAAGACTGCCAAAAAAGTTCATAAATGTGATTTACTTAATAAATATTAGTGTAAGTTAGCTGTAAGTTAAACTTGAAAGTCTGAATTTTCTAGTGCCATATAGTGCTCACATTGTGTTCTTAGGTTAATAAGAGATAAGATTATACCTGAAAGGTTTTAAGAGTATCTAGATGATTTAGATGACTATGTTTTTAGTAAGTACTTGTTATTTTGAAAATGCATCTTACTTGCTACAGATCACAATATACGTTTTCTGAAGAAGCTTTTTTGTTTTGTCAAGTGAAAAAATATACCTGATCATGCCTGTCTCCGAGAGGGAAAGGCAAACCCAGACAGATTGGCTATGGGAGTAAGATTTGGAATTTGGATACTCGTAGATATTACAAAAGGAAGAATGGGAGTATGTATAAGAAAAGAAAGACTGTAGTATTAAAGTCTCTAAGTAGATGCGAGTGTAATTCAACAGTCTTTGTTTACTTATTGTACTCTCATTATTTTTTTGTATTATCTCCTTACCCAAATTTTACTCCACACAAGTGTTGGAATCAAGACCTCTTATAAAGTAAGTCCTTTTCATTCTATCTGTCTTTCTATCTCATTTAATAAAAAAAAAATTAATTTCCGTGGATTGATTTTCATTGCCATGGCACAGTTCTTTCATTGCCGTGGACGCTTGTTTCATTGCCGTGCACGCATGTTTCATCGCCGTGGCACGAAATTTTTAATCCTGATTATGTCGTTAGTTTTTTAAGTTATCTGCTAGATATTAAGCAAAAATATATACATTATCAAAAACTTTAATAAAAGCGTTTTTTTTTCTAAAGAAAACTTGAGATGAAAAAAAACACGGAAATGAAGATTTTTAAAGGACCTGTTGAAATTCACTCTTAATAGATTTTTTGTTATTTATATTTTTTGCCTTGATTTTCATCGCCGTGCTTTCATTGCCGTGGTTTCCGTGGCCAAAATTTGCTATGGCAATGAAAAAAAAGACACGGCAATGAAAAAAATTTCATTCCCATGCCTTGTAAAACAATTTAGTTTCATTGCCGTGGCCAGGTATTTCATTTCCGTGACTTGTGTTTTCATCGCCATGGTATGATTAGGCAAAGAAAACATCTTTTGTCACTTGTAATACAGGTAATACCGATTACTGACAGTATAAAACTCGTCAAGTTAACTCTAGATTCTCTCTCTCTGGTCTCTCTTTAGACTTGATGAGTTTTTTACTGTACAGTCAACTACAAAAAGATGTTTTCATGTTAACCTTACAAAATCATGTAACATTTGGTACTATGTCACACGTATATACAATTATACACTCACACATACGTAAGCACCCTCACATACTACAGCCTAATTTTAATAATGGATTGTTTATTTTTAGGATGCCAAGATGCCTAAACCAAAATTATCTGATGAGGAGAGAAAGGAGAGGAAAAGATTGGCTGAACAAAAGCGACGTCAAAAATTAAGAAGCGACCCTGTATTAAGAGAGGAGTATCTAAGAAAAGAAAGAGAACGATATTTAAAGAAGAAGGCTGCAGGAGTAGTTGTTCCTCGAAGTGCAATGACTTCGCAAAAGCTTCGGAATCTTCGCAAGAAAAACTTGGTGAGTGCACTTGCTTCTTACAAAAAAAAGACAGCAATTCTTCGTAAGAAAACACTTCCAAATTTGACTTTTGATGTAGAAAATACCGAAACACCAAGGATGGAGCCAAATGAAACGTCGATGGAGCCAACTGAAACGTCTTTTGAATTATCTCAAGTAGCTCTCAATGATAACATGCCGATGACCCCTATAACAAGACGAAGCTCGCGTCTTGAATCTTTAAAATCAAACCGACGTCGCTGTGAAAATTTGCGGATTGGCACACTAATAGCAAGTAGCTCTAGTTTTCCGGCCACAAGTAGTCCGCAACAGTCACCCCCAGGATCACCGCAATTAGTGTCAAACATCAGTACCATATATTCTACATCACGTCCTGATAGTCCAGCATCAGACTCTTCCATTGCAACCTTAAAATTTCAACGTGATTTGCAACAAAAATTCCGTAGATACCAAAAATCTAAACACTCCCAGCTCATGGGATTACAAAAAAAATTAGATCAAGTTGCCCGCGAAAGGAACTTATATAAAAAACGGTTCGAAAGACTTATTCAGAGAGATAAAAATAAAGTTACCAATCAAAGAAAAGAAAAACAGCCAGCGATAGATTTGAACGATAAGAGTGACAAAAGTAACCCAAAACAAACTCGACTCCGCCAAATTGTACTAAAGTTTTATGAAGACGACGAAAATTCAAGCATGTGTCCAGGCAAAAACGACACGATAACAAGAAATGGAACAAAGAAACAGAAACGTTTAATGACGGATACAATAAAAAATTTACACAGAAAATACATAGAGTCCGGTTATCCACCTATGAGCTACGTAACGTTTTCACGTTTAAAACCTTTTTGGGTGCTGCAACCAAAAATAAATATGCGCAATACTTGCTTGTGTGAAAAACACGAAAACATGAATCTGCTAATTGAATCTCTAAAAAAGAATCATATCATAAAAGAAAATTCGACAACTGACGTTATTAAGAGCATTTGTTGCGACATTTATAACTTGGAATGTCTACAAAGAAAGTGTACTACCTGTAAAAACAGACATCTAATATACCAAGAAATTGATCATTCGGAAAAAGTTTTATATTGGGCCTGGGAAAAACAGAAAAACTCTTACACAAAAAATGGGATTGAGAAAACTGCCATCACCGTTGAAAAAGTACGACACCACGTAGAACCGTTAAAACTCATAAAACAATTTGAAACAAATCTTCAGCCATTCCTTAATCATTGTGCCAACATTCGTAATCAGACCGATGCAATTAAAGAAATTAAGCAAAATTTGACCAAGAATGACTGTCTTATACATATGGATTTTAGCGAAAATTACAGTGCCAAATATAATTCTGAAATTCAGTCGGTACACTTTGGTGGTAGTAGAAAGCAGTTTACTCTACACACTGCAGTTCTTTATTTTAATATTGAAGGTCACACGACAAAAACCCAATGTTTTTGTACTATAAGTACATCTTTACGACACGATGCTGCTGCAGTGTGGGCACATCTGATTCCAATTTTAACTGAAATAGAAAAAACAGTACCTTTGGTCCAAAATATTTACATAGTTTCTGATTCTCCTTCTGGACAATATCGTAACAAAAAAATATTTTATATAATGTCTCGACTTTCGATTTACATTTCTTCAATTAACAAAGTAGTTTGGAATTATTGCGAATGCGGTCACGGCAAAGGTGCTCCAGATGGCGTTGGTGGACTTTTAAAGAGAACTGCTGACCAATACGTTGCATTACAGAGTGACATTCCTGATCTTGATGCATTTGTGAATGCTTTGAAGTCCTCTGTCAAGGGCGTTAAAATAGAACTCGTGGAAGATTATCAGATCACTGAAAAGGACTGGTTACTACCTGACAATTTGAAACCTTTCCCAGGTACTTTAAAAGTCCACCAAGTTGTGTGGACTGCAGAATCAGGCAACCGTTTAGCATTGCGTCGTTTATCTTGCACAAACATTGAATGTCTTAACAATGTCAAAGAATGCCCTCATGGTAATCACTTAGGATTTTATGACTTTTCAACTAAACCCCAGATATCAACTCCTCTTGAATACTCATCAAACGACACTAAAACTACACCTAAAACTTCTATCCCTAAAATGCGTCCAGTCAAATTAACTGATAAACTTGCATTGGCTCCTAAACCCTCAACTTCTACACCAAAAACTATCCAGCCAGCAGCTGTACCTCAGTTCGATAGTATAATTTTAGAAACTTATGATTTTAAAAACTTAAACTGTAGTGGTGCTACAAGTGTACCATCGTGCTCATACTTATGCAATCTTGACTCTGAAGTTTTAAAAGATTTGGAAAAATCTGGTACTTTTGAGGAAAACCATACAAAAACATCAAAAAAACCAGATGTAGACTTAAGTGATTCAGATGATAGTTTGTCTATATTCAACTAATAAACCTAGAAAACTACTTTCTTTACCCCGATTGATACTGATACTGATGATGATCAAATTTAATTTTTTAAGTACCTCCCCTGATTCAATATAATTTTGCTTAATTTCATAATAAATAATTAAAACGGCCAAAAAAGTTCCTAAATGTGATTTACTTATGTTCTTAAATGTGATTTACTTATGTTCCTAAATGTGATTTTATAATTAAGACCGCCAAAAAAGTTCGTAAATGTGATTTACGTATGTTCCTAAATGTGATTTAATAATTAAGACTGCCAAAAAAGTTCATAAATGTGATTTACTTAATAAATATTAGTGTAAGTTAGCTGTAAGTTAAACTTGAAAGTCTGAATTTTCTAGTGCCATATAGTGCTCACATTGTGTTCTTAGGTTAATAAGAGATAAGATTATACCTGAAAGGTTTAAGAGTATCTAGATGATTTAGATGACTATGTTTTTAGTAAGTACTTGTTATTTTGAAAATGCATCTTACTTGCTACAGATCACAATATACGTTTTCTGAAGAAGCTTTTTTGTTTTGTCAAGTGAAAAAATATACCTGATCATGCCTGTCTCCGAGAGGGAAAGGCAAACCCAGACAGATTGGCTATGGGAGTAAGATTTGGAATTTGGATACTCGTAGATATTACAAAAGGAAGAATGGGAGTATGTATAAGAAAAGAAAGACTGTAGTATTAAAGTCTCTAAGTAGATGCGAGTGTAATTCAACAGTCTTTGTTTACTTATTGTACTCTCATTATTTTTTTGTATTATCTCCTTACCCAAATTTTACTCCACACAAGTGTTGGAATCAAGACCTCTTATAAAGTAAGTCCTTTTCATTCTATCTGTCTTTCTATCTCATTTAATAAAAAAAAAATTAATTTCCGTGGATTGATTTTCATTGCCATGGCACAGTTCTTTCATTGCCGTGGACGCTTGTTTCATTGCCGTGCACGCATGTTTCATCGCCGTGGCACGAAATTTTTAATCCTGATTATGTCGTTAGTTTTTTAAGTTATCTGCTAGATATTAAGCAAAAATATATACATTATCAAAAACTTTAATAAAAGCGTTTTTTTTTCTAAAGAAAACTTGAGATGAAAAAAAACACGGAAATGAAGATTTTTAAAGGACCTGTTGAAATTCACTCTTAGTAGATATTTCAATGATGGGTTATGGGCAGAACGTTAAGGATGTTTATTAAAAAAACTATTACATTAGATTTGTTAAAAAATCAAGTTTCAATGCACATTGAAACTTGATTTTGAAGAAAGCAATCTAAAATCTACAGATTCAGAGTTTGTATTCGTCTGACATTCCTTTACGTTCTACCTAGGGCAAGAAAAATCATTGGATTAAGTTACAAACCCGAAAAAAGTGTCTGTATTTAAGAAAATTTCTCATTTCGGCTTACAAGTATAAAAAATAAAATGCAAACAATTGAAATATTCAATTACGAACTTACCATATTCTTTACACGCCAAAAAAAAGGTTTCGCAAATTTTTTTCATGCCTGAGATTCCACTCGAACACTTGTGGACCTCGAAAATTCCCACCTACCCCAAACGCGGGTAGAATACATGAGTGAACAATTTGCATACACCCCAAAACTCTCACGTTCCAACCCTTTGGTAGTTGTTAACTTCCTGGCGCACCTGGGTATTGGAAGTGGAGGTACTAAATGGGTAATAGTGGGTACTACAATTGTGGCCCGGTAATACAACCAGTATTATGGAGCCATTACTATATTATGAATGGATAAAATAGGTGTAAACTGGAGTAGAGACGCACAGGACAGGATGTCAATCGAAGACTTTAAAGCATAAGCTTAAAAAAATGAGCGAGCCTGTTTGTAGAGGCACAAACAGGGTCGCTAATTTTTTTAAGCTTGCCCCACGCTTTTTATTAAGATACGCATTTAGAACATTGCAAAACCGGTGATTCTTCAAAAAAAGTAGACATTTTTGAAGATAATTGACATGTTTGCCAATTTCTTCCCGATGTATTTTTATTAAAAGAGCTTACAGTTCGACTGAATGGCACAAAAAAACTTTATTTTTATTCCATGAAAAAGTGACAGGCTACGAGCCACCTGATGTTATATTTTATTTTTTAGTTTATGGAACGCAAACGGCAATTGAAGGAAAAAGGTGGCTTTTGATCAGTGACTTTTTTGTAGCTTCTGCTCCAAGAAAAGCAGAGGAATCATTGATGATTACCCAACCCAATAAAATAGTGTTAGTGATGAAATAAACTATACATTATATAGAGCCTCTTTGTATAATAAAATAACTATTATTTGTTACATCATTTTAAATATTTTAGACAAAAAAAGAAAAGAAAAGCATTTATAAACCAACAACAAAACGGTAGACAATATTTGCGTTTGTGAATGAGCAGAATTGGCTAGCCAAATAGTTTATTGCCTCGTATTCAAGCAATGTTTGAATTACGAACAATATTTGCTGGCTATTCATAGATTTCTACTATTATTTGAACTTAAAATAGGATATTTACCATGTTTATTATTATTTGTTTTGATATCCGATATTTCGGTGATGCAAATTCATAAATAAAAATACTAAAGTTCACGCAACGGGTTCAAAACTAAGCGAATCGGTCAATCAGCTCGACTGACTATTTAGATCAATCAGGTCATTTCAGTTTTCCAGCTTCAAATGGATAGGTTCAGTTTCTACAAAGAAAATTATAGACTTACAACTATATTGTAGTGACAGAGATGCCCTGGCGTTCTTATTTTAAAAATTAGGGTTGGCATGTACGGAAGTTTACGATTTTTATTAATTTAAAAAACCATTTCGTTGCGCCCAGTTTTATACATATAACTGAAGCTTATTTATTTATATAAAATATTTAAAAGAATGCTTTTTTTAATTTATTTATTTTAGGTCGCTTTTTAACAACAAAGGTCATTAACGACCACATTTAACGATATTATAATATACGTACATCATTATACAATTAGTCTATGGAAACAATACAAAATACTTAATCAAACAGAGACAAAATCAAACGCCAATGCCCCAGAAAACGAAGAATGCTTTTTGTATTGGGGGAATGTTCAAAATACGACCCTGAAATTGTAAGGGCAATTGCAGGAACATTGACTGTTTCAAGTCAATACAAGTCTGTCAAGAGTGCAACTCATTTGAGGATCCCACCCCCACCCCAAGAAGAACATAATTCTTAAAACTTTACTTAGGACATACTTTGGTCATTATTCCTAAAGCTTTCTCTATAAAGATAATTTCGATTGCAAATAGAACCCATGTTCTCTGAATCAGTACCCTAGACGTCTTAACAACTAAGCAAACCCCGTCATGGTCTATTTTTTCGTTATAATCTTAAACGTCTTTACGGTGACATTATTTCTGGACCATTATCCTGTTACAGTTCCAAAACTTTCAAACCACAAGACCGAAAAAGAAACGGCGACGCCTCATTTAGAACACGATTTTATAAAGTTTTTTTCGCAGCGTAACAAAAATAAACCTACCTACATTATGTCAGCTATTGAGTTCGATAGAGATGCCAACATAAAAAGAATAGATAATCGAAATAGACCTCTACAAAATTCAATGAAACTGGCAACCCTTAGCAACGATGAACTCATAAAAAGGTAGGCGAGGTTCACCCCTATAAATTGTGACGTCATCAAGATTTCAACACTACCCAATTTAGTCGGAACAAGCCCAGGGTTTACGTCCAGCAGTTTATGTTGAATGGATTTTAGAACAACGTACGCTTGAGTGGCAACTTGTGTATTCAATGAAATTTTGATGGGTAAGGCGAAAATTTACGTGTCGTGACGTAGAAGTCAGTTTCCACATTTGGCGTAGATAGAGACATTTAAATTTCGTCACGGCCACGACACGGGTTTTTACAAAAAAATGTGAGTGAATTTAGAGTACGCTGCCGCCTTAAGTAAAAAAGGGCCAACTGGAGAAAAGGAAATAGGAAAAAATAGAGTCGGTGGCAAAAGAGACACCGAATCAAAAAAACAAAGTCAGGTGGCTTTACTTCCGACAGAAAAGTTAATAATAATAATATAAGCTGCTCCTCATTGATATTGCCATTAGCCAACAGGTTCGCCGTTCTCGAAAGGATCTGTCAACATGTTGGATAGACTATAAGAAGGCCTATGACTCGGTGCCACATACATGGCTCATGAGGGTGCTGGAGTTGTATAAAGTTGACACAACTCTATGCACTTTCCTGATGTCGTGTATGAGGCAATGGAGGACAGTCCTTCGCTATCCAGGATGTCGGCATATCCCGAGAACTAGCGAACCGATAAGGATAGAGCGAGGTATTTTCCAGGGCGATAGTTTGAGTCCACTTTGGTTCTGCTTGGCCCTGAATCCTCTTAGCACACTGTTGGAGGATTCAGGTCTAGGCATTCGGTTGAGGAGAGGCGGTCAGGTTATATCTCATCTCCTTTACATGGATGACCTTAAACTCTTTGCCCCCAACAATTTGCAACTGATGAAGCTACTGAAGGTAACTGAAACCTTCAGTAGCGCCATCAGGATGGAATTTGGTGTGGACAAATGTGCGGTCATGCATGTAAAGCGAGGGGGGATTGTGGAATCCGTGAGCACCGAACTCTCGGATTCCATAAGCCTTATATCCCTCTCAGCAACCGAAACCTATAAGTATTTGGGTATGTCAGAAGCGTTGGGCATCAATGTTACTGGCATGAAACAATCGTTGAAGGAGCGCTTCTTTGGCCGCCTGAAAAAAGTATTTAATAGCCTTCTATCAGGTGGTAATAAGGTGCGCGCTTTCAACGGCTGGGTCATGCCGGTCTTGATGTACTCTTTTGGCATACTCAAATGGACTCAAACAGAACTTGATGCCCTGGATAGGAGGGTCCGTACATTGCTGACTGCATATCGAATGCATCACCCACGGTCTTCGGTTATGAGATTGTATATCCCGCGAAAATGTGGAGGTCGAGGTTTTCTAAACGCTAAGACTCTCCACAATCGCGAGGTGTGCAATCTCAGGGAATATTTCCTGAAAGCCGACGTGGGAATGCATCGAGATGTAGTGGCGGTGGACAAAGGCCTCACCCCGCTCTCCTTGGCTAAAGAGAACTGGCGCAAACCTGTGGTGCTTGACACTAATGATCGCATGGAAGTATGGCAGAGCAAGGAGCTTCACGGACGCTTTTTCCGGGCTCTACATGGGCCTGATGTAGATTTGTCAGCGTCCGTGGCCTGGCTACGATCCGGTGACCTCTTTGGTGAAACCGAGGGTTTTGTCTGTGCAATTATGGATGAAGTTATGATGACAAATAACTACCGGAGGTTTATTGTGAAGGATGGCACGGTTGACATATGTCGGGCATGTCACCGTCCCGGCGAATCAATACGTCACATTATTTCCGGGTGTTCTCGTCTGGCTAACGGAGAATACTTGCATAGACATAACCTTGTAGCCAGGATAATCCATCAGCAACTTGCTCTGAAATACAGCCTTGTCGAAGCGGAAGTGCCGTACTACAGGTATGTGCCCGACCCAGTTCTTGAAAGTGGCAATATCACACTGTACTGGGATCAATCCATCATCACTGACAGGACTATTGTAGCTAATAGACCTGATATAGTGGTGGTGGATCGATCAGAGCAGCGCACAATGATTGTTGACATAACCGTCCCGCATGACGAGAACCTCGTGAAAGCTGAGAAAGATAAGCAAATCAAATATCTTGATCTGGCTCGCGAGGTTGTCGATATGTGGGACGTGGATTCAGCTGTCATTGTGCCGATAGTCGTGTCGGCCCATGGCTTAATTGCCAAGAGCCTCGACCAACACCTAAGGAGGCTCTCGTTAGGCAGCTGGATCAAGGGCTTGATTCAGAAAGCAGTTCTTCTGGACACGGCGCGCATTGTTAGGAGGTTCCTCTCTCTGGAGCCCTGACTGCCGGTAGCTTGGACCCTGTTCCCGATACCGGTGGGCCACTATTTTTATATTTTTAAATGTTTTAAGTATATTTTTTGTATTTCATTTAAAATATTTAAAAATGTAAGTATATGAATACTGAATAAATGAAGGAAAATAATATAATAATAATATAATATAATATTCCACAACTATCACACAACGCCATCTAGTCCCAAGCTAAGCAGAGCTTGTGTTATGGGTACTAGACAACTGATAAACATACTTATATATTTCTAAATATATACATATTATAGATAAATTACACCCAGACACAGAACAAATGATCGTGCTCATCACACAAACATTTGTCCTGGGTGGGAATCGAACCCACGACCTCCGGCATAGCAGTCAGGATCACTAACCACTAGACCAACAGGCCAGCCAATCAAGTTATTTTGTAGGTAAAATATAATTATAGTTTTATTTATTTTTATATCTAGTTACCTGTGTATTATATTACTCTACATCTTTACAATCTCTACCTTTTGTAGGTTATTTTAATTTTACCCTTTGTTGTGGTTGTTTTTGAAGGCGGCTAATTTTTTTTTGAAAAAAGTTTTTTCTTATCGTGGTAGAGTTATCAATGAGTCCTACCCAAGGCAAGGCGGGAGGGACTGTCAGACTTGTATTGACTAAAATCCACGGTGTTCTACAGTAGCCCTTTATGTACCGGAGTCGCGGTATACGAAGTTATATACTGTTAGGCCTTAAAACTTTTCGATTAAAAAACCTGATAAACTCCTAAATGCACCAATTTATCTATTTTGATGTCAATCATTAATCTTGTAAACGCAAACAGAAAAGTTAATACGATACGATACGAAACATTAATTTGGTAAGACAAGATAAATCGTAATTAATGATCAAATTCCATGTATTGCTGTCATATATCACTTTGTTTTATTTTTACTTTTGAAGGAAAGAACTACAAGTAAATTATTTTGAGGTCATGGTGGTAATTATTAAAGAAACTGTTCTACCTAAAATCCAGTCTTTTCTTCAATTATTCTTCACGATCCAGGACCGCAGTGGTGGCCCAGTGGTATCGACCTCGACTTACGAGATGTAGGTCGTGGGTTCGAACTCAGAGAGGCGCATTACTTTGTGTAATTTATTTCAACGCCACTGCACTCAAAACGGTAAAGGAAAACATCATGAGGAAACCGGCATGTCCTAGAATCAAAAACTCGAAGACATGAGACATCCACCAATCCGCACTGGGCCCACGTGGCGGATAATGGCCCACTCTCTCTCACAGAGCGGAGGCCTGTGTCCCAGCAGTGAGAATATTAATGATGATGATGATCGAATCAATAAAGAAATTGTACTGCCTAAAACCCATTATGTTCCTTCAATTATTGCTCTTCAAGATCCAGGGCCGCGAGAACAATACTGAAAAGGTTTTCGGTGGTTGAGTAATACGCGTGTTTGTAAATTGGACATTCATTCAATTCTCTAGTCACCTACTACCTGTTCTATTTTTGAATACAAATCATGAAAAAAAAATAAAGTGCTTCTATTCGTAAAATTCAGACATTAGGAGTCTTTAGTTACGCTGATTCAACGTAGAACATTCCATGGAAATCATCATCGTTAGAGCTGCTGTTTTGTTTAGCTTCATTAATTATTACGAGAACTAAATTTTTTTTTGTATAATACATTAAAATGCATTATCTTCTAATATCTTACTGCAAAGAGAAGCAAATGCCAGCGGTCATGACATTTATAATGATGGCTTCCCTTCGCTAGCGGTGCCTTTGTTATCGCGACCTGTCTTTTGAATCTTATCCCGCAATCCGTATCAAAGACGACCGTCACATAAATCTAGCAAAATCTAGGAGAGCCTAGTTTTTTGAAAAATCTAGATCATTTATTTTTGTTGTAAGTAGTATGTTCTTTATCCTGCTGTTACAGATTTACGCGGTGCAACATGAAAATTTCTATTTTATGCACACTAAAAATGTCTCCTGTATCGTGGGCGTATTTACAAACATAATTATAAACTCACATTAAACACCTTTACACAGAAAAATTACTTGTATTTCATACAAATATTCGGGAATATAAAACTGCGACACGCTGCGCCGCAGTCGACCACTTAGACACTGCGCGAACCGCGTCGTCAAACTTTGAAATCCACGGTTTCCTTCATTATTTAGCCCTTTATGTTCTAGGGTCACAGTAATGGAGTAAGTCCCGCGACCCCAGCAGGCTTTGGCCCTTTAGAGGGGAGCCCCGTCATCATACTGATACTCTTTGAGGCGCGCGTGGAACATAAAGCGCCGTCGACTCGGGTTCTGGCGGCGATTTGCCCATTACTCGAACTACGGTGGCCGTAGGTCATCTTGCGGGATAGCAAAGTCTTAAGGTATCAGAAACTTGCGTTGCCTTGTATGACGGGGCTTATGCGACAAATACTGACATAGAATACTAATTCTTTGGCCAAAGAAAGAACCAGCCCTCTAGTGACACGAAGTGACGACCAGATGGTGATAGATTTCCATAACAATGGAAGCGTCTGTTCTTGCTCTCGGACCCTTTACTAAAGCGTTTCGACCCCAAACAGTTCTAGAAGAAAATAAATTAAAACCGGCACTCAAATTTCAGTTACCAAAGCCGTATTTATTCGAAACATTAAATCGATACGCGTCGAAGATTAAATGTCAAGGGGCTTGATGAACTCAGAGGCGAGCAAAGTCTGAATCGAGAACTCGAACCGAGAACACTTGAGCGATTCGGAGCGACAATCTAATACCAACAGTCGTCGCTGACTTGGGTCTATTCAAATAGTTTTGATACTTCACGTCAGAGGCAGGAGCTGTGATTCAAACAAGGTTTATAGTTAGTTTGATTAGTTTGAATGTGGGAGAATTTCGGCCTTATTTGCTGTTCGGTAGTTGGTTTTATTTTTAGAATGTGTGAATCTTTTTACAATCATGTAAATCTCTTCTCTGGGAGTGTTTTCGATAGTTGTGGGAGGCGTGAGAGTGATTGAGGCGCTCGTGGTTAAATAATAACAGCCGCACAGGTCAATCTTTCGAGTGAAGCGCATGCTGAGCTTGGTCTGTGGATGGACGACCAATGACCATCTGTCATGGCGAGTTTCCTCCATGCCTACGAAAGCACGTAAATTCGTTGATTCCGGCTGTCATTTTTGTAGAGGTTTGACAGTCGTTATTGTTAATCAGAAGCTTTAAAGTCGGACAACCAGTCTAACTTTACCATGGGGTATCGTATAGCCCAGTTACTGGGTTGTGAAGGTCCGTTAGGCAGTCGCTCCATGTAAAATACTGATATTCAGCTGCATCTGTGTCGACTGATAGCCGACCCCAATAGAGTTGGAAAAAGGCTAGTCAAATGATTTGAGTGTGATGTGTATGCGCGCACTCATACATAGGACGTATCTTAAACTAATAATTCTCATATTATGTAACCCTCACTAACTTAGTCATAAACTAGCGATCACGGACAACACTCATTTCAATATAATATTAATATCCATCCACTAAGGAATATGTCAGAGTGACTTCGTAAAGTCAAAATAAGTCCAAGTCGAAGACAAAATTGCATTACTCCCAGTGTTGGTGAATTTAATTGTCGAACTTCGACCACCGGGCGGGCAAGCTGTAGTGATATCTGATAGCCATTATGACTGTGTGTTCTTAGTGATATAATCCTAATGTGCTTAAAATTATGACTAGATTACCACAAGGATCTTCTTGCTCAAGAGAGAATGATGATATCCAAGTCATGTGTGCCTTATGTCATTGAAAAAAAGTGGTTAGGTTGGATTATTTGAATATGATTTGTGAATTATTTAAACCATATAAAACTAGTAAAATAGAAGTTGACTGCACGATCAAATTGCGATGTTCTGTAATTAGGAAATAGACAAATAATCAGTAATCAAAATTTATTTGACCATCATTCCATGCTTTTATTACAAGGTCAAAATCAAAGACAAAGATAAATTAAGTCTAACGTAACGAAAAAAAAAAAACTAGATTTATATCTTTTGTTTTTAATAGAATCTTTTCAATCAATCATTCCTTTCAAATGTTCAATTTAAATTAAAAATTATTAATTTCATAGGCACATACAATATCCATTATACTTTCAGTCCGACCCGTCAAAACCTTCTGAAAGTAATAATAGTAGGCAAATTAAATTTTGCGGCGAGGCAAGCAGACAATGGTACTGAAATTGAATGAAACCACAACCCAGGTATCTCTATATTTTGACTAGATACTAAAAATTACTTTGAACTATTGTTACATAGATACCAAAACTTCAGATTCAATTATCATTGCAAACAATTTCGTTGGATCTCTCAAACTGCCTAAATCAATCAGTTTTCAGTTTTCAGATGAGAGAGGAAAATAAAAGAAAAATGGAAGGAAAAAAGAATCTTTAGGGAAATTAAGTACAGCAAAGTAAATAATAGGCTTGATTGAAAAGTTTTCAGTGAAAAGTACTGCTTTACAACTTTTGAAACTGTTTCTACGGGTTGTTTATAAGGATGGAAAATGTTTTGTTAAAATAATAGACGTTATATCTTTTTTGGTATTATAAGAGTAGGATCTTTTAATTCGTCAAAGGATTTGGATGAAATGACAGGACAGCTAGTCGCCCATTACTCGCCGACCGCATGCCCGCGCCTACTTTTTCCGGAAATCGCCGTGCGACGACGTCCATAACCGTGGGCGTCTACCAATGCGGCTGGGGTGTAGGGTGGATGCTGTCTTCTCCCTCACGCGTCACGCCTCCTCTTTCGATAGCATGACTGCTTCGCAGAAGAAGGCGACCGCTTTCCATTCGGTTTGCCCCTGCAGCATGGCCTCGACTAATGCAGGGCGCGAGAGGTCACCACCTATCGTATCTGAGGACCTATGCTCGTGTTCTGCTCAAGTAGTGCTCCACTATTTATTCCGTAGTGACATCCAAGCCTTTCTTCCTTCCCGAGTCTAATAATTTTATGCCTGAGTCGCCGACGCGATGCCATGTGTTGCATGCGTGCTGCATGATGCTGTCAATTTAACAGACGGTGCCCGATAAGGCCAAATGTCCGCTGCTGTTGGGAATATGTCTTTATACGTTTATGCGGCCCTGAAATGAAAAAGACAATTGAAAGAACACCCTGTTAAATGAACAAAATGTTAATAATATGTGTCTTAACAAGTTCTCCTAGAACGCAAATTGAAGGAACAAGAGGGTTTTAGACAGTACGAGACTGACAATCCCTTCCTATCCATCCTGAATGGCAGGACTTTTATAATTTATCACCCGAAAAAAGGTTACTAAACTCTATGAAGGTGAATCCAGCGGTTATTGTTGCTCGCTGCAAGTATAACATGGTCCGGTGGGGGTACTGTGATGAGGAAAGGTGCGACTGCGGAGCCCCAGTACAAACGATGGCCCACCTCCTCACTTGTGCTTTGAGCAATTCCACCTGCACTCTAAAGCCGCTTTCACATTAGGACGTTAGCAGCGCGACAGTAGCGCGGCAGAAGCACATATCTTCACATTTTATATGAACAGCCGCGCATAAGCAGCATCTATCGCGCGACTGTCACCCAGGTGTGAAAGCAGCGTTAGGGACCTGACCGAGGACCACTACCAACGCCGTAAATGTGGCAGAGTTTTGGTCGAAGCACATTTAGACTTAATAATCTTCGACACGACGAAGAAGAAGCGGTTATTGTGACAGAAATCATCATAGTAAATTATTATTATTACTTCTAGAAACTAAACGGCTCTAATAGTTTGTTACTGAAGATGGACTTGAGCAGTGGTGGCCCAGTGGTATCGGCCCCGACTAACAAGTTGTAGGTCGTGGGTTCGAATCCAGGCGCATTACTTTGTGTAATTTGTTTCATCACCACTGCTCTCAAAACGGTGAAGGAAAACATCGTGTGGAAACCGGCATGTCCTAGAACCAAAAATTCGAAGACATGTGACATCCACCAATTCGCCCTGGGCCCGCGTGGTGGATTATGGCCCACCCCCTCTCACAGAGAGGAGGCCTGTGTCCCAGCAGTGGGAACATTATTAGGCTGATGATGATGATGATGAAGATGGACTTAACGCACTTTTATGTTATAAATATTAGTATTACCTGCACAGCAACTCCGGGAGCTGTTTATGAAAAGGGGCGTAAACTATAAAATTAATAATGATTATTAATGTGTCATGCGTTCCACTTAAAAAGCAACACGCAACTATGTCTTTATGTAAATGTTATCTACATTCATAACACGTGATGTAAAAACTGTATACCCCTTTATATAAAATTACGAGGATATAGGAAGAGGTTATCAGTAATATACGCTCGCCCTTGCATCCTTAGTAAAATTGCCGATTACTACCTACTAAGGTAGCTCGACGGAGCCCCGCTTCGCGGGGCTCCTGTTTCTGTTTGCAAGGTTTAAAGTAACCTAACACGAAGGGGATGGCCGGTCTTTCAGACCCCGCCATCCCCTTCGAACCTAACCTGTCCGAGTCGGGGTGCCCCAGGTTCCGAGCTCGCTTCGCTCGCTCTTGCATCCTTGGTAAAATTGCTGATTACCACCTGCCAAGGTAGCTCGGCGGAGCCCGATTTTTTTATAGACAATGAAAGGAAACGAATAATTAATTAAATGAATATTCGATGCGATATTTCGACTAAATCATTATTAGTCTAGTGAAACATTAGTTTAAATAAAATTAGTGAATTTGAAAATTCGGTCAAATGAAATTATTTCGAAGAAATAAATAGGCTAAATAAAAATATATCAAGTAATTATTCGGTGAAATGAATAATTCTACTAAACGACTTTATAGTAACCAAAATTAGCCGGAGTGATTTTCGACGAAAAGTTGTTCTGCCAAACAAGGGTGAACCTAATTTTATGTGCTTGCAAAACATTACATTGCGAAAACCAGAACCGAGTTCTTAGAAATATTTCCTATTCATTATTCTATTTAAATATACATTTTTAAATTTATTTCTTCGTTATTTGTTTAATAAAATAATATACTTTTTCACAGCTGCTATATAAAAGCTTTTCCTCTTGTCATAACAGCCTCTGTTATTGTTGCGGTCCCAAATAAAATTTTCATGAAACGTCTATTACTTTTGCGACTCTGTTTGGGTTTATCACTTCAAGTAATATTATTTTGAAAATATTTTTTAGTGTGGTTTATGAGTTTGTTTGTTTTTTTTTTATTTGTTTTTTTTTTTTTATAATATTCCACAACTATCACACAAGGCCATCTAGTCCCAAGCTAAGCAGAGCTTGTGTTATGGGTACTAGACAACTGATAAACATACTTATATATTTCTAAATACATACATATTATAGATAAATTACACCCAGACACAGAACAAATGATCGTGCTCATCACACAAACATTTGTCCTGGGTGGGAATCGAACCCACGACCTCCGGCATAGCAGTCAGGGTCACTAACCACTAGACCAACAGGCCAGTCGAATAAATAATGTTTATTTCTTTACTCCCTGTTTTATAAATATTTTCATAATATAGTGTATTATTTTCTGAAAATCGTGGTGTTATTTTAATTTTCTAACAATAACAATCATTTTAATCATTCATAAATTCTTGCGAAACGTGCACCAACTCTAAGTTCACCGCATACTAAAGTCACGTTCTAAGGCAGACTAGTGTCACGAAACAAGTTTGCTTTAAAACAAAAAGGAAACAGTTGTATACCATACCACATACATCACGGAAAATGAAACTATTAAGCAACGCGCACCTTTGTCTGTGTTTCACCGTGTCGGGGATGCGTCGCTAGACATTACAGACAAAACTTTTGTCGTTGGTGTGCGCACTTTTTTTTTGTGGTAAAATCATCAAATGAGTCCTCCCACCCAAGGCAGAATGGGAGGGACAGTCAGACTCGTACTGACTAAAGTCGGTGTCCGTCAATAGCCCGTTTCGTTTTGTTTTTAGTAAATAAATTATCTGTGTTAAAGTAAGTTGCGAGTCCTCCCTTACGTTCGCTAGCATGACCGCTTCCCATTCTGTCTCGCCTCGCAGCATGGCCTCGGCCTTGGTATGCCAACTTTATTTTCGAGTATGAGACGTTTCGTCTATAGTGTGCACGTTTTCATGATTTTAGTAAATAAATTATCTGTCTTAGGGCCGAATTTTCAATAGTCAGATAACTTCTATCTGAAGAATAAAAAAGGCGGTTTGACAGCTTATCTATGGAAATGTCATACCGTTATTTTAAGAGGATAGAATAGCTGCTGCCATTTCAAAAAATAGGTATTTAGAAAAACTCGTACTGTCCCTCTCACGCGTTGAAAAAACCCCGATCGTGCGATAGAGAGCGTTGCAACTCGCGACTGAATGTAAGTATTTTTTATATGAAATTTGTCTCTCGGGAGAAAACGTTTTTCACATACTAAATCACGACCAATCTCTTAGATTCTGGTGTCAATCGTTTCAGCATATTATATTCTAGGTTTGTAGGTTTTGTTTTTCTTCTTATACTTCTTTGTTTTTTAAATACAAAGGTTTTACTTCATTGAAGATTTTGTCATAAAAATAGTAACTTTTAGGCGCCTGTAACTTTCAAACTATTATAAATTTTTGAAAAAAAGAAAACCTATAAACCTAGTTTTTTACTGTGTCAGATGCATTGTAAAAAATCATTGAGATAGGATAACATTTAGGGGGAGGAAAACGTTTTCTCTTTTTGTATGGACGAAAGCTCGGTAGACGATAGTCTTAATTTCTCAGATAAAAGTCATCTGACTATTGAACAATCAGCTCTTCAAGTAAGTTGTGAGTCCAGTGTGTGCTCAGTCTTAGATTTCTCCATCTGTTTCGAATTATGAATAAAAACAATGAAATTGAAAACAACTAACATAATTATTCGAAGCTGCAGCACAGCTGCATAATTTCGTTCTTCATTTTAATATCAATTTAGAATTACAGAAGCCACATTTGCATTTTGTGTGGCGAGTTGAAATGTTTAGGCGTGGACGCTGAATATGCGCGTCGATGCAAAATTTGGCGCTTTGTTGGTATTTAAATACTGAATCATCAATTTTAGCTTTTCCATTCCTTCGTTTTTTTTTTTCGTTTGGAATCAAATTACTCCTCCGCTCTGGATAAAGCTGACTCAGTCTCGTACTGACTAAAACCCACCTTACCATACCATTACCATATTCCTTCAATTACATTCATGTTCCGGGACCAAAGTAACTTGTTTGAAGATTCGCATATACACAACATACGGCTATTCACTTCCAATATAGATTTTGTGGGATCCTCACGTACAACGAACGACCATCTGGATTATTTCTGGTTTTACATAGCTTGCTTGGTAGCCATATTCAATAATGTCACTAAGTTCCCAACTCGTCGTCCCAACGTCGACAGCCGATCTCCGGCCACTGTAGGTGCGGGTATGTGGGCGGCGAGTATGGGCGACTCGCTGTACGACCATGGACCATGCCCGGGTCGTCGGTGGCGCGTTGTGTTTCACGAGCGCCTCAAAGAGTGTGAGCATAATGACGGGGCCCCTTCTCAGAGGGCCAAAGTCTGCCGGGGTCGCGGGACTTATTCCATCACCGTGACCCCGGAACATAAAGGGCTATTGAAGGACACTGTGGATTTTAATCAGTACAAGTCTGACAGTCCCTCCTGCCCTGCCCGGGGTGGGAGGACACATTTGATGATTTTACGTGGTAAGTTACCACGTTGGTAAGTAACGGGCAGTGCGTACCCCGCTTGGGTAAACCACCGCCCCGCTCGCGACCCACCCCGCTACACCTGAGCAACACAATATGTCATCACAGCGGTGTCCAGATTCATCAACTTTATATAGATAACTTTGTGAATGATATCTCAATATTTTTGTATTGAGTGATACAACAACAAAAAACATATGACACATGATTTTCGCCAAAGATAATTGTATAATGTTCATATAAAAATTTTGATAGAGGTCATTGACTTGTGCAGCCTTATCGTTGTAACATACCTAGTAAGTATTATATCATCAGTCTTATGTATGCAGATCGTCATCAATAAATTAATAGCCTCAACACAATGTGAGCAATTATCGCCAAAGCAATAATAGACAATAATAGTGCTTAATACACCAATTATAACTAATCAAGCGTTTGACACGACAATCATAATTATTATTAGATATTACACATTGTTGGTGACACGTTTGAAGTGCTTCATTGGGTACTAATAAGTTTATTTGTCTTAGATCAAATATCGTTAGAACGGGATAGATTGTTCTGTTAAGGTGCTGACAAACTTAAGCATTCTTGCGTAGGTTACATTACAGAAAATCAAACTGGAACGTTTTAAGGTAAGCGTCCACAGGCCCGCATCGCACGTAAATCGGACGCATCGCACGTAATAGATTTTAGTTTTCTAGTCTAAAAACTCATACAACAGCGTCCACTGATCCGCACCGTACAGACCGCTCATCGGCAAAGCCTACATTCGATGCGTACATGACGTCATACGGAATGCCGATCAGTGGACGCGACTACGACTTCCACACTACGACGACGTACGTTCACTACAATAATCCGAATGAAGGTGGCATCGGCAATCCGATTGCTGATACTCACGTCGACAATCCGATCGCTGCCGATACAGTGGACGCGTTTGATGCGATGCGTCCGATACGTGCGTCCTTCGAGCATTCTGACAAAATATCTGACATCTTTATGATTTTTGATTGATGACTAAAGCATTCGCTAGAATGATCGTAGCGTTGTTTGGTGGGCATGCGGGCAGCGAGTAAAGGGCAACTCGCTGCTCGACCATGGATCATGCCCAGGTCGACGGCGCGTTGGGTCCCACGTGTGCCTCACAGAGCGTCAGCATAATGACGGGGCCCCCTCTCAGAGGGCCAAAGTCTGCCGGGGTTGCGAGATTATTTCCTTACCGTGACCCCGGAACATAAAGGGCTAATGAAGGACACCGTGGATTTTAGTCAGTACAAGTCTGACAGTACGGGGGTGGGAGGACTCATTTCATGATTTTACGACGCTAAAAAAAGCGTTGTTTGGTTCTGTTCGTTGTTCAGTTTGATAAAATTAAAAACTGCGGAAAGCTTGATGTTCTGTTACAAAGAAAAAGTCTATCAACACCTTTAGTGATGACATCTCGTTTACTTTTCGTCCGCTGTGTTTTATTGCCAGTGATGAACCGATAACTATTATCATTCGTCAGAATTGTAAAAATATGTTTGAGACAGTTTTATATTTCTCTTATGACAAACGGTTTTTATAAAGACTAGCAATGAATTTAGCTAGTCTTCTAAGACTAGTTTTAAAACGAGATGTGATGACTAACAGAACTAAAATTAACACCGTTTTGATTTTGTCTTTGACTTATGGCGAAGTCTAAGACATATTTAACTTTTGAAACTGTCACGGTCACAAACGGGCATTTTGCAAAAGGTAGATTTTGCGAAAGGGGTTTTTTGTGACTGAGTCCACAGGAGCAATTAATTCCTAGTGACCTAACCTAACATTTAAATAGAAAAAATTCGTTCGTTGTGAATTCTACGGTTCTTTTTTATAATACTTCATTTATTGCCAGTTATCGACAGTCCGACCAATTCAAGAACTAGTTTTTAATTTGTTTTACGTGGTTCAATCTTCAAATGGGCATTCCCACCCCAGGGCAGGTCAGGAGGGACTGTTAGACTTGTACTGACTAAAATCCACGGTGATCCTTCAATAGCCCTTTACGTTCCAGGGACACGGTTACCTGATGAGATAGTCTCACGACCCCAACAAGTATTTGCCTCTAAGGGCCGTCAGGTTGCCGACAACTCTTTGATATAAGCTACCTTATTATTCAGCCACAAGCAAGCCACTCCATTCGTTCTTATTCATAAGGCCACTTACTAAAAATCTTGAGGTGCATGATATAAATGAGCACCGTTTACGTGAAGGAGCTACGGTTGGTTCTTACTTACCATAAGCCTATGGGAAGGTGCTTTATTTTACGGCAACCCATTACTTATGACCGGCATTAGCGTTCTGACTTCGTTCCATACGTTTTAGTTTGTTTGATTTATTTTGTGAAAAGGTTCTTCTGACCTGGTGGTGGTAAGGTATGTAAAGGTAGATAATTAATGGTGAAGAAGACTGTAATATAACATCACGCTCCTATTGATTGTGCAAAAAGGAGCCGAGCAGTAGGTCAACAACTAGATAGAAGCGTGAGTCTTTAGGCTGTGGGAAAGAGACGACTTGTATAGCTCTGTCTCTTTCCCACAGCCTAAACTAGATCGCATCAAGAGCTTGTGGTAAGGCCTCTGGTCCGCCGGCTATAACGAGTACTACACAAAGATAATAATTACGGCAGTAATTAACACACTGTTAACAATAAACAAGAATATATTGGCTGTAACCTCATTAATATTTATCGAGACTGCCTAAGCTTTCAGCGATGTAATATCGAAGGGTTGTTATATATTTGCCACAAAGTTAATTCGCCCCATTTTTTTAAACCGTACATTGAAAATTAATTTGCCACAGCTAGATTTTCTTATTGTTAATTTGCCACATATCCTCTTTTCAAATAACGAAAAGTACAACCACAACACTTTTTCAGAAGACTTAAAAGACGAGCCCCTCAAGATCTGATTTGAAACAAGGGGCATAAATTGATATTATGGACATATCACTGGATATTGTACCATGCAAGACAAATTCCTAATTACAAAAATCCGGCTTAATGTTGACAAGACAGATTGCAGGAAAACAAGAGAGAAAAAAAAAAAATAATAACGAAGGTGGCACCAACATCTTCATGATTTTGTTCTCCTAGTACTTTCTGTTCAGATTCCACATTGTATCCTCGGTTTCTGTAGTTTTGTGCTGGAAATTAAATATATTCAATTGTTCTCCAAACCGTGCGGAAAAAACAAATGGGGCTTTACAGTTATCAAAATGAACAAAACAAAAACTGAGGTTAAGCCATCTTTTGTTTATACGTCATTGATATTGAATACAATGTTCATATTGGAAAGGGATGATACATGTTCTGTTCTGTCCAAGCGTGGAACGAGCTTAATCAAATATAATGAAAATATCCGTCCTGCTAGGATTGTAGACTACAGGCACATGTCCAAAATGAATGGGTCATATGAACCACCAGGTGACGAGGACGATATAAGAGCACAAAATAATAAGATTTAGCACTATGTCGTCACTTGTAAGCTGTCCAATTCCCTCTTTTTCCGTAATCCGGGGGTTGCAACCCTAGATTTTTTTTTCCCTTGTCGAAATATTTAAAAAAATATCACGGTACTAACTATCGAAACACGTTGGTTTTGGGACTTTTGGGGTAAAGTTTCGAGTGTTTTTTACTCTTTATTACTTACGGGTGTGTACGGCTATCTTTTGACAACATTATTGGACAGTTATCCCAAGTCCCGATATGAATTTAGAATGAATAGGAAGTTCACTCAAAAGTTTCGAGTTGCTTTTGTATGGGCCCATATTTTCGTTGACGGACTAAGAGAGTAGACCCCCGGATTGACAATTTAAGAAACACGGTTGATTTTAAGTCACTTAGAGTCTGACAGTCCTCTCATTTGCATCCCAAAGAGCGATAGAAGTCATTTGATAATTTATTATTCTTTTTTTACTTTTGTTATAACATGCCCCACACTAGTGGTGGATGCGTTTACAAATTCAAAATGTCTAAATTCCAAAAAAATATTATATTCTTTTGAAGGGTAAGGTGTGTCTGTTTGACTATAACTTTTCGATAAGCTGATATCAATACTGAGCATATGGGGTCCCGGAACTGTATCATCAGGTAACCGTGACCATGGAACGTAAAGGACTAAAAAAATACTTAGCGGATTTGACTGTCAGATTGTTACTGACTAAATTTGTGCCCTATTCCTAATCCAGAGACAGCGTATCCTGCTAAGATAATCCCTGACATGTATCATCATCATCAGCCTATAATTTTCCCACTGCTGGGACACAGGCCTCCTCTCTGTGAGAAGGAGCGGGCCATAATCCACCACGCGGGCCCAGTGCGGATTGGTGGATGTCACATGTCTTCGACTTTTTGGTTCTAGGATATGCCGGTTTCCTCACGATGTTTCCCTTCACCTTTTTGAGAGCAGTGGTGATGAAATAAATACACAAAGTAATGCGCCTGGCAGGGTTTCGTACCCACGACCTACAACTCGTAAGTCGGCACCGATACCACTGGGCCACCACTGCTCCTGACATGTATTAGTTGTTCAAAAACATTCAAATAAAATAAACGAGTGTCGACAAATACAATACTTCGCTTCGGTGTCTATTTTCATCCACAAAAAAATACTCTTTTCTTTTTTCGAATTTTATTTCGTTCTACATTTCCACCGTATCGTTTTACCATCACTATCTTCAAAGGCAGTTTATTTACCGAAACAATTATTTCCCCCTTGACCCCACCCTAACCCCTGGATCCCTATAATGGCGGCCGTAAGTTCCCCAAATTTTCCCGTTTTGGTCCGTTATTTGATCGTTGCGTTTCCAAACCGTTTCGAAATAATAGAAACGAAATACTTTACATCTTACTCAAAATTTATGAATGTGTTCTATTTAAGGGCCACATAATTTAAGTTTTAAGTCTTAAATAAAAATAAAACTAGCGATTTTATTTAACAAAGTTTTTTTTTTTCAAATAATTGACTAAGTTTCGAGATTCATTTCGAAGTTTCTAAGTTCACTTCACAAAGGATTTTTTGTAGAGTTTTCAAGAACAATGTAATTACAGATCTTAGTTAAACATAACTTTTATCTTTGAGTATTTAAATTAACTTCTCATCTTTTGAGGTCAGGTGGAGTATTTTTAATTATTTTTTAATGCATTTAATTCAGAAAAAAATATTCTTTGTGCATCTAAAATCATTTGTCAGCAGAACTACTTAAAAATTTTGTTAATAATTGTACGAATTTTTGAGTTAACTACAATGAAGTTTTCTTTTTTCCTGTTAAATTATTCACCCAATGATTCCTCTAAGTTACTATGATTCAGGAACGTAAAGGACTATTGAAGATTCACCGTGGATTTTAGTCAATACGTGTCTGACAGTCCCTTCCGCTCTTCCTTAGGCAGCAGGACTCATTTGATGATTTTACCACTAAAAATAAAGGGCTTCAGATTCACGTGTGATCTGTCAGTATAAGTGATCAAATAGTCAAAGTCAAATTATTTATTATAATTAGGCCGGCAACTCGCTGTCCGACCATGGACCATACCCGGGTCGACGGCGCGTTGTGTCCCACGCGCGCCTCAAGGAGCGTCAGCATGATGACGGGGCCCCCCTATAGAGGGCCACAGTCCTGCCGGGGTTGCGGGACGTACGTATACCGCGACTCCGGCACACAAAGGGCTACCGACATCGTGGATTTTAGCCCTTTCGCCCTGCCCGGGGTAGGAGGACTCATTTCATGATTTTGCCACGTAAAAAAAATATTATAATTAGGCCATCAAAGGGACACTTTTGAACGTCGATTATTAAATTTAAAGGAAATAGGAAGGGATTAGGATTGATTCTATACCAATTCGCAAAGGTAGGTTTGTATGGAGAAGAATGGGCAAGAAACTCCATACCTACTCTTTTTCAAAAATTGATAAACGAATGGTACATAAGTACGCATCAAAAGTAGTCAACATCAAAACATTCTATTTTAAATATGTACTAATTGTTCACCATGGTTTTACCCACGTTGCTAGTTTCCTATTAGCTGTGCCTATCGTGATGTTATATATCCTAAAACCTTACTCAGTAAATGGGTTATCTAACACAAAAACAATCCTCAATTCGAACTAGAAGTTTCTGTGATGAGCGCGTTCAACCCAATGATATAAAACTATCGATAAGTTGTCCGCACTCTAAAACGACAACATGAAATGAAGCCAATTGGCCACATCGTGCTTAGTTACGCACCAACCTGTCGCGCGACGCTACATAAAGCTTGGCCAGAACGGATTGAAACGGAACTAATATTTTTGTTTCTGACAACGTTTTAAAATCTTTGTTATTTGACGTAAACAAAGACCGCAGGTTTGTTAGATTTATTATTGTGCCATAAAACTAACGTAATATGTAAAAAAAATTAAAATAAAATCATTCAAAGTGCTGGTAGCGCGAAGACAGTGGCGACTTCCGGTTTTCTACAGTTTTTTGGCCAAGCTGTACGTTTGTTTTTAATTTAATTTGACTATTACTTATCCTGTGACGTAACGTAGATATATCTTTGTCTCCCTCTAGCAACAGCTATCCCGCCGTACGGTATCATTTTTCTTTCTCTTTCTTCACGCGTATAAGTACATAGTTCTAGTACTCGTATTTTTGCCGTTTTTAAGCGCCGCGATGTTCGTTCATGACGTGTCTATATTTATATACGTCATTGGTTCAATCACACAAACCTTTCAGCTGTATAGATAACACATTCGGTAGCCACTAGCCTCAGCTACCCAGATTAGCCGAGTAAGCATTGCGCGCCGGTCTGACGATGCAATCTGCAATACAATAGGATCTAAGCTTAGGTACACGTGAGCAATGTTTAGTTAGCATCTGCTAATGGTATTATGTATTGAATTTGCATGAATAGATTGGTGTTTGGACACCTCGGAGCGAGATTATATGTGTATGACCTTCGATTGTTTTTGGTTGCCTTTTGATATTACTGATATATAAACCATGTCTCTAAATTAAGCTAGGTATTCCCTGATAGCAACAACCTTAGGGTTCAAGTCAAGAATGAAAAGGCTACTTCTAAGCAAGCGTGTAAAACCAAATGCCCAAAACCTCTCCTGGGGTAATTTAATAATAAAATTGTTCTAGGATTTTTGGATATTCGCAAAAAAATTTTTGGTTTTTCATGCAAAACCAGAAATTGATCGAGCCCATTTGTATGAAAAATCGTTTTTTTGCGAATTTCCAAAAGCCTTAGTACAAAAATTGTTCAGTAACATGGGCTGAGTTACTCCACGAGAGGTTTTGCGCATTTGGTGTTATACGTTGTTTATCTTTACTTACCATCAGGAGAGTGATTGCTAAATTAAATGATGACTAAATTCTACGTTTTCTTAGTTCAAAATAAATCTCCTCAATTTTATTTCTTTACACTTTAGTTCACTTTTGGTCGAGTATGTTCAGAGAAAATTGACTGGAAAAGGCGGACAGAGGAACAGGAGTTACTTATGAGGTCATTTCATGCAGACATACGGAACGTGTATCATTGAACTTACGTCTACTTGTACGTATTTCAGTGAAAATTTCATTCGTAATATTCACTATTTATTCATCCAAAATGTCCACCGCGTTAGCCAACCGCAAAGCTTAGAGCATCACGGTATTATACACACAACCACAGCTCTAGTGATTACCTTTTGTTTCATTTAAGGTTTCATCTCTTATAATAATTATCACTAATGGGATCGATGTGTATTATTCAGCTAGTATTATAAATTAATAATGTATTATGCTCTGTTCACCATCTTTAATGTATAAATGTAAGATATGGGTTTGATCTAAACTAATCCTTAACATAATACCAGTATTAGCCAATTCTTGAAACTTCTAAAAGAACAACAAAACGGATAGGCAGCTAAGAATTTGGCACAGGGTTTAATGCTGCGAGTATGCGAATGGCGAGTAATGGGTGGGCTCAGGCGCAAAATGTTTCTTTCGCAAAATGTCCACAGGTAGCAAAATGTTCCTTTCGCGGAATGTACCTTTCGCAAAAGGTACCTTTCGCGGAATGTTCCATTTCGCAGAATGTTCCTTTCGTAAAATGTCCCTTTCGCAGAATGTACCCTTCTTCAAACATTCATAGACTTTTTGCATCGGAGAAAAAACTGGTCAAGAGCTCTACTCCTCCTAAGGAGTAGAGCACCGAAACCGGTATAGTTGTGATGTTTGAAAGGAACATTTTGCGAAAGGGACATTCCGCGAAAGGAACATTTTGCTTCCTGTTGACATTTTGCGAAAGGGACATTTTGCGCCTGAGCCAATGGGTGGCTTTGATCTGACGTCCGATCAGGGACGATGATGGCCGAGTCGACTGTCAGCAATCTCACGTAACCCCTAATAGGTCAAATGCCTGCTGGGTTCGAAAAACTGTTCAAACGATAACCTCAGGGCTGAAAATTAAATATTATAAACTGCAATCGTAGGATCATGGTGGACTTTAGTCTGTACGAGTCTGACAGTCCTTTCTCCTCAACTCAGGGCGGAAGGACTCATTTGATGTTTTACAACGTCACAAAGGCATGAGAAGTGTCATTATCATCATATCAGCCGTAAGACGTCCACTGCTGAACATAGGCCTCCCCTTTTGACTTCCAGTAGGACCGGTTGTAACCGGCCTGCATCCATCGTGATCCTGTGGCCTTCATAAAATCGTCTGCCCACCTAGTGCGTGGACGTCCTACGCTGCGCTTGCCGGTACGTAGTCTCCATTTGAGAACCTAGTAGAGTCATCATAACTTATTAATATTCGAAAAACATGCAAAAAAGTTGCTACACATAAAAACTTTAAACCAAACCCGGTTTAAAAACACTATTAAAGCTTTTAAACCGAGCTCCATTCATACAAAAAGTAATAAAAAGCATGTCACTGGCATATTAAACGTTACATACAAGCACAAACACGCATAAACTCCCATGTTTAATGTTTGTTCCGTGCAATACGGACTAGTAATTCTGTAGAAGGAAATTATAGTACTGGAAGCTAGTACTGGAATGCTAGCATTTTAATTACTGGATGCCGTCGACGCCGAGTAGCTGGTTATTAAAAGAAATAAGTTGGAACGAGGCATGCGATCGACTGGGTCGGTTTAGAAGGCGACGAAGTGGCTATTTTATTTTGTCGTATGAATGAATAGTTTGGATAGGAAAGAAAGACAGACTTTTTAGGTGGGATATCTTCGAATGGTTCCTATCGCTCTGGGTGAAGGGGTGAATCGAAAAGAAATATCAGACTCGATCTGACTAAAAGCCACCCTGATCATTGATCTATAATCTTCACTGCCCATTGATTCCCAAAGCTGCAGGAACTCTAAAGGGCTTCATACAAAGCAGCTATAATGTAAAGATGTACATTATAGCACGATACATCTTATTACATCTTTCCATAAATATCCGAAGATGTAAAACTATAAATTATAGCTGTCGTGTGTGAAGCCCATAAGGCCCGTATTACAGAACGTCACTCAATACTCAAGTTTTACTTAAAACTAGATTCAAGGCATTTGATTGGTTGAAATCAAGATTTAAATAGAGATCAGTGCTTGGGTTTCGTTCTGTAATACTGGCCTTAGTGTGTTTCTGATATTCTGATGGATTGATAAGATTTGTTTATTGCCGTGGTAGCTATCATTAGATACTAATAATTATGGAGGCATACACGTGGGTTTGCATGATGGTTTTAACTGTGCACTCATTACCGATAAATGCGCCAATTACTGTACAATTTTAACAGAAACCTACACGCTACGGCTTGCCTGTCAATTATGCATGCAAGGTTAAAACCGTCATGCAAACCGTAACGTGTGTGCCCCCCATTATAAATGCAAAAGTCTGGGTGGATAGATGGATATTATAATTCGTAACTTCATCATATTGGAATTGGGTGAAATTGGGTACAGATATGGGTGATAGTATTTTTTTTTAGGAGGTAAAATCATCAAATGAGTCCTCCCGCCCTGGTTGGGGCGGAAGGGACTGTCAGACTCTTACTGACTAAAATCCACCCGTGTTCCTTCCTATGCCCTTTACGTTCCGGGGCCACGTATCCTGGGTTAAGAAAAAACCCGCTACCCCAGCAGGGTAGGTGATCGTCTAAATAACTTTAAACCGAGAAGTATAAACAACTAGCTCTTACATAAATTTAATAGATGAAATTGTTGTCGCTACCCATATTTTCACCAAGAATCTCAAAAAGAAATTTTACTCAAAAATGCATGTAATGTGGTCATTATTTTGACAACCTTGTTTGAGCAAAGTCGCCTTTGCCGGAGTGTTTCAAGGAGCGGCCAGTAATGTTTTTGCTGGCCGCTCTACAGGTCGGCAATACATTGCCGGCCGCTATTTTGACGTTTCAACGTTTTAAAAAAACAAATGCAAAAAGATTTTATTTAAAACACAGCTGTTTGTATTTATAGAGGTAGGCACAAAAAGATTGTATTCCATATTTAAAAAAAAAATACAAAGAAGTAACAAAAGCGCGGTTCAGCGAAATTTTAATTTTTATTTAGTGACTTTTTTTTGCTTTAAGTAAGTGAAGAAAATATACCTAACAGTCAAACACCGCATTAAAATTATCGCAAACTATTAGTAAGTAATATGAAACCCGGAAACCCGGTGTTGAATTTTAGTAACTGTACTTTTCATATTGTTATTTAATTAATTTTCTAGTTAATACCTATATGTATTTTATTTAAATCACTTGCTGGTTTTATTTAGGTTAGGTACTTGCATTTTTGAGTAAAGCACTATACAAGCCTTGGCCCATTATGACTCTTCGCTGGTCACGCTATGATTGCCTCGAGCTAGCCTAGCTACGCTCTAGGCCTTCCAGCTTGGCCATCATGCAGCCCTTGCTGTCCTCACTGTAAAGGCCTCGGCCTCCGGCCTCGGCCTTTATCTCAGCTCGTCCATCAAGTGGTGCATGCTGACCGCGCTGTGTCGGCCTGGAGCTGCGCTAGGCTGCGCTGTCGGCCATCATCAGCGCGACCAGCAAAGTAGCCATTATAGGCCGCGGCAGTAATGTACTATTACTCAAAAATGCATGTAATGTGGTCATTATTTTGACAACCTTGTTTGAGCAAAGTCGCCTTTGCCGGAGTGTTTCAAGGAGCGGCCAGTAATGTTTTTGCTGGCCGCTCTACAGGTCGGCAATACATTGCCGGCCGCTATTTTGACGTTTCAACGTTTTAAAAAAACAAATGCAAAAAGATTTTATTAAAAACACAGCTGTTTGTATATAAAGAGGTAGGCACAAAAAGATTGTATTCCATATTTTAAAAAAAATTACAAAGAAGTAACAAAAGCGCGGTTCAGCGAAATTTTAATTTTTATTTAGTGACTTTTTTTTTGCTTTAAGTAAGTGAAGAAAATATACCTAACAGTCAAACACCGCATTAAAATTATCGCAAACTATTAGTAAGTAATATGAAACCCGGAAACCCGGTGTTGAATTTTAGTAACTGTACTTTTCATATTGTTATTTTAATTAATTTTCTAGTTAATACCTATATGTATTTTATTTAAATCACTTGCTGGTTTTATTTAGGTTAGGTACTTGCATTTTTGAGTAAAGCACTATACAAGCCTTGGCCCATTATGACTCTTCGCTGGTCACGCTATGATTGCCTCGAGCTAGCCTAGCTACGCTCTAGGCCTTCCAGCTTGGCCATCATGCAGCCCTTGCTGTCCTCGCTGTAAAGGCCTCGGCCTCCGGCCTCGGCCTTTATCTCAGCTCGTCCATCAAGTGGTGCATGCTGACCGCGCTGTGTCGGCCTGGAGCTGCGCTAGGCTGCGCTGTCGGCCATCATCAGCGCGACCAGCAAAGTAGCCATTATAGGCCGCGGCAGTAATGTACTATTATTATGCCTTAAAAAAGAAAAAGGTACCTGATAAAATTACCTAATTATCTCATTATATTTTACACCAAAGATTTATAATAATTACATTACAGTCTCCTTCCTGTTTTCTTAATAATGTTGTTCCATTTTTCTTAAACGATGACAAGGGTCTGACGCTGTTTCGTTAAGGCGAGGTTAAAATGTTCATAAAGTAATACTGTTATGTCATCGTCTAATTAGCTGCAGAGAAAAATTAAGATGCGGGGCTTTTGCTTGGCCTATTTATTTGTGAAACTAGGCCTCTTTTGTGCCACTTCATTAATGAAGAGAACTGCCCCGTTGGTCTCATGTTCGCAAGCGCGATTGCTGAGCGAGGGGTCCTGAGTTCGAATCCCAGGTCAAGAAAAAAGGTTCGTGTGCCACTATAAGGAACTATGTACAAGCTTAAGGCGCTCCTTCACCGCGAGCATTCACCTGTAATGTAAAGCCGCGTACAGACATCGCGAGGCGTGCGACACGAATGGTTCGTCTCGCATGCCTCGGGCTGTGTGGACGTATGTGCTCACAGTGAGCATTCGCGCCATACGATCGTTGCGAACGCCGCCTCAGTACAAGCCGTGCGCTCCGGACAGGTGTTGTTTGCTTGCTCAGCTTGAGCATGTTTCGTTCGGGACGCACGTATAAATGTACCATCGTATGCCTCAGGTTGAGGCATGCGAGACGAACCATTCGTGTCGCACGCCTCGCGATGTCTGTACGCGGCTTGACGTTACAGATTCGAACGTTTTATCAGTGAGGGAAAACAATCAAGCATCAAAATGCGCACCTTATATCAAATCTATACTAAATGTTCGTCAGTCAGGGAGGTAGTATTATAATATAATGGTCAAAGTCGAATCTATAATGTTAAATTACACGCGAATGCTCCCGGTGAGGGAGCGCATTTAGGGCCATTCTACTATAGGCAGGCTATTTCGGCAATGTTTTGTAAGTTAATTGTGACTAGTCAATTTATTAAGGTGTCATCTGTTTTCAGGTAAACACATCAAAAAAAGTTTGTGATTACCAGCATAAGCTGATAAAAAAATTAAAAAGGAACTTTATCAACAAAATATTTACCGTATAAAAAAATACCTTGTAATAATAAACTAAAAGAAGAAAAAATCATAATTTAAACTGCCGTAAAAAAAAAGACGTAACTTTTTCAGTGAATGCTAACTATTATTGATTTTTAACATACCTACTCTATTTGAAAGTATTTTCGAGGGGGTTTGAACCATAATCTCAAGTCAAAGTCATACTTTAATGCAGAGAGCGACATCTAGGTATCTTCTCTATCTATAATATAAAACCGGCCAAGTGCGTGTCGGGCCGTGGCACTCACACTGTGCACGCACAGTGTAGGGTTCCGTAGTTGCCCATCAAAATACGCGAACTAACTAAACTGATTCGCTGAATTTAAGAATTTTCAAAATCGGTCCAGGAGTCTTTGAGAAATCGGGGATAATACATAAAAAAAAGATTACGACGAATTTAGAACCTCCTCCTTTTTTTGAAGTTAGTTAAAAATAGTTGACGATAAAAACCTACCTATCCCCGAGTAAAGGGCAACTCGCTGCCCGACCAAGGACCATGCCCGGGTCGACGGCGCGTTGTGTCCCACGCGCGCCTCAAAGAGCGTCAGCATAATGACGGGGCCCCCCTCTCAGAGGGCCAAAGCCTGCCGGGGTCGCGGGATTATTCCCTTACCGTAACCCCGGAACTTAACAGGCTATGAAGGACACCGTGGATTTTAGTCAGTAGAAGTCTGACAGTCCCTCCCGCCCTGCCCGGGGTTGGAGGACTCATTTGATGATTTTACCACGCTAAAAAAAAAAAAAAAAAAAACCCCAAAAAACATACCTATAAAAGCTGTAAAAATAAAGTTGACAAACTTACATTTGCAGTTGAAGAGCATGTTCTCCGATACATTTTGTTTAAGAAAATATGATATTCAAGTACATTTTATAAGTTGGTCGACTATTACTCGTAAAGTTGTAAAGCCTACTTAGTCATGATAATTTTTTTTTAAATTTCGTTATACTCGTATATACTACTATTGTGAATTTTTTCACACCCCCAAACATAACCGTTTAGCTGGTAGAGGGGGGGGACACTCGAGTCGAGCAAAATTTAGCACTTTAAAGCTTAATATTTCACAAACATCCATTCACAATTTTTTTATCATAAAATTGTGAATGGAAACTCACATTATTTTTTAAAGACCTATTTAATGATACCCCACACTAAGGGGTACGCGAGAAAAAAAAAACCTCACTTTACGTGTAAGTACCAGGAGGTACCCTAAAAAAATATATTTTACGAGATTTTATTTTACCACTTTTTCGGCACAGCAAATCCGTATATTTACACCAAATTACAGTTCTCTAGTACTGTGCGTCTCTGAGCTAAACTGCGGACAGACGGACGGACGGACGGACATGGCGAAACTATAAGGGTTCCTTGTTGACTACGGAACCCTAAAAACGGATTGTCAAAAAATGGATCGCAAAATGTGTTGCTAAGCTCATAACCCGAAAACGGCTGAACCGATTCGGCTAATTCTTTTTTATTGTGATTGTAACCATCAGCTCCAGGTTATATAGGACGAAAATCATCATGTCCACCCCGTGCGAAGCCGGGACTGGCTGCTATGACTTATAAAAATCGGTCAGTTAAAAGTCACCAGTGTCTACTAGCCCTAAGGATTATTGAGCGATTGCCCTCTGGCAGTCATTTCGATGCACTTAGCTCAGTTGATTGGAGAGGGCAAGAAACAGCCTTTAAAAATTGTTATGAACCTTTTAATTTTCGTTCTACGGATATTAAATTTTATAGCTGCCTATGATCTGAGTCGGTAATACTCGTATTGAGCAGGACTGAGAAGATAGTTATTAAATTTTAAGCAACCCTCGTTTTTGAGATTATAAGCCGCGCTTGCCGAGGTTGGTCTGTGGATGGGTGACCATCTATCATAGCGAGTTTCCCCCGTGCCTCGGAAAGCACGTAAAACCGTTGGACCCGGCTGTCATTTGTAGATCTTTGACAGTCGTTACTGTTAGCCAGAAGCTCTAAAGTCTGACAACCAGTCTTACCATGGGGTATCGAATTACCCAGTTACTAGGTTGTGGAGGTCAGCGACTGCAGTCGCTCTATGTAAAATACTGATATCCAGCTGAATATGGTTTGACTGGAAGCCGGCCCTAATATAGTTGGGAAAAGGCTAGGCAGATGATATCGTTTTTGAGATTCCAAATGATTTATCTGTGAAGATCAAATATCACAGGACAGACAGGCCTAGGAAAAGATGGCGGGAAGCTTGAGATGGTTTTCTTGTGAATTGGCGTGAGGAGGCACACCATCGAGAGAAATGGAAGGAATGGAGGGAGACCTTTGCTCAGAAGTGGGAAAAAGTAGGCTAGTAAAAAAAAAGATCAGTCTCAATGTTTTCACCGTTTTTAGACCTGTAGTAATGCTGTCAATTACATAAAGCAACTCGTAAATCGGTGCTGTTTTCACTGCACTTACCAAAATAAAAGGGTTCAATACGTATATTATCATCAAGAAAATCGATTAGACATAAAATACATGGATAAATTTAAAATGTCACTTACGGGATATCTTCCGTGATTGTTAGTGATAGCCTTAACACGTTCCCTGTGCGTGCACCACATGTGGGTCACTGTGAGGTCACTCTGACACGTGCGTGCACAACATTTGGGTCACGACTCCATACAAATTTGAAGACTTTTTATAGTTTACACGTGTGATTTTTTTTTTTTTTTTGCATACACGTGTGAACAATAACTATAAAAAAGTTTGTCCGCAAAAAGTGTTTGCACGTGAGGGGCGCCTCTCACATTTGGTAGCTGCACTGTTAACGTGTTAAACAGTGTTCACATGGATAAAATTCGTCGTTGCGTTTCATTCAGTAAATGAATACGAACAATAGTTATTCTAGAATGATGTTATCCTAGAATAATGTTAAGCTCTAATTGTATAGTATGCGATCAGACAACCCTATTATTTTAATTACATCAACAAACACAGCTGTAGCTGATGTGTGGATTGAAACAAACAAATAGTTGTTTGTTTTCTAATTATTTAACAGATACTAAATAGGTGAACAATTTTTAATTAGATATAGGACTGATGTAGAAACGTTGTTCCTTTTTTTTCAATTTAAAAGTTCTTTTCAGTATTGCGAATTAAAAACAGAAATATCCAGAAGGTGTATTTTAAATAATATACAATACCCAATCAAGCACAATTTTCACCCTTATTTACTGACCACAAGCGAGCAATAAATACCATTGACTGTATACATCGCTATTCCGGTCACGTCCGGTCACCTCACATGCATGTTAATTTTTCCTTGATAGACCTTTTATTACGTAGCTCTGACTTTGTCAACTCATACATTGCTAAGCACATTATTATGTACTTGGGGTGTTGTGAAAGAAAATCTCCACGTGCGCCCGTGGACTGGAGTTCCTTCTCGGATACGTCCGGGGCGAAGACCAATTTTTCAGGCCGGTGCACCATGGGATGCGGGCAAAAACTCTTCCTTAGGTACTGTGTGCCTAAGGGGTCTCTTTGCCCGTATGCGAATAGCCTGTCGTGTGGACGCTCCAACGCGTGTCCCTCTGATTAGCAGAGGGCACAGCGGCGGAGCGGGCATGCGGACGGTGAGTGATGGGTAGCTCGCCGTCCGACCAAGGACCAAGCCCGGGTCGGTGGCGCGTCGTGTTTCGCGCCAACTGCCTGCTGGGGTCGCGGGTTTTTTCTTATCCCAGGATACCGTGGCCCCGGAACGTAAAGGGCAAAGGAAGGAACACGGGTGAATTTTAGTCAGTAAGAGTCTGACAGTCCCTTCCGCCCCACCCAGGGCGGGAGGACTCATTTGATGACTCAGTTTTTGCCCGCATCCCAGGGTGCACCGGCCCGAAAAACTGGTCTTCCCCCCGGACGTATCCGAGAGGGAACTCCAGTCCACGGGCGCACGTGGAGGTTTCCTGTCATAGCACCCCATAGATCATGACATTACGTTGGTCCGACAATTTTACCGGAACAACAAACGTGTCCGATGCATATTATTGGCATAATGTATTTCAATAGCTGTTCGTATTATGGCGAGCCAATAAAACTGTCGACGACGACATATTTATCAGACGTTCAGCCAGATTTAATATTGGCATACTGTTTTGTATGGCACCGTTTACAGTTATTGCTTTGGAGTGCATTTCCAAATTTCACAGTTTGTACATTACATCGGCGGCGAGAAGAAACGTGTGCAGATGAGGGTGACATGACATAACAGGTACAGAATTTCACATTATGTGGGCAGCGGCACTTATAGTGTGAATAGCAACACTAGTTTTAAGCTATAATTGCATAGCTGTTATTGCGGGCTCTGAGCGCGGAGACAGAATCAAGAAATTCAGTAACGAAAATAAACCTAACGACCCGCATCGTCTCTAACGTCGTTTCAAAGTTTCAATTCGGCAGACTTTGGCACGGTGTTTGTTTTTCTTGCTGTTTAACTTGATTGTCGTGGCTGACCACGGTCTACAAAAAAGAAAAAAAATGCATAATTAATAAAAAATGCTATGCAATAGCTTTAGCGCGGTAGTCTCCGAGTGCCACACCAAATTTTTTTATATAACCTATTCTGTCCCACTGCTGGGCAAAAATCTCCTCCCATTACCTTCAACAGCAGGTCCAACATACAAAATAAATTTTATATGCAGTGCGGATATCATTTTTTTTTTTTTTTTTTTTTTTTTTTTTTTAGCGTGGTAAAATCATCAAATGAGTCCTCCAACCCCGGGCAGGGCGGGAGGGACTGTCAGACTTCTACTGACTAAAATCCACGGTGTCCTTCATAGCCTGTTACGTTCCGGGGTTACGGTTAGGGAATAATCCCGCGACCCCGGCAGGCTTTGGCCCTCTCTGAGAGGGGGGCCCCGTCATTATGCTGACGCTCTTTGAGGCGCGCGTGGGACACAACGCGCCGTCGACCCGGGCATGGTCCTTGGTCGGGCAGCGAGTTGCCCTTTACTCGCTGCCCGCATGCCCGCGCCTACGGTGGCCGGAGATCGTCGCGCGACGTCCGTCGCCGTGGGCGTCCTACACCGCGGTTGGGGCGGAGGGAGAACTCTGTCCTCTCTCGCTCGCGGCGCGCCTCCTCCTTCGCGAGCATTACTGCTTCGCAGAAGGAGGCGACCGCTTCCCACTCCGTCTCGCCCCGCAGCATGGCCGAAACCAATGCCGGGCGCGAGAGGTCTCCGCCTATCGCAGCCGTGAGGACACGTCGGTGCGCCGCCCAAGCTGGGCAGTCCTGCACCGTATGCTCCACCGTGTCCTCCGGGCGATCTTCGCAGTGATGACACCCAGACGTATCCTCCTTCCGCATTAGACACAGGTACCTCCCGAAGCACCCGTGCCCGGTGAGGACCTGCGTCAGGCGGAAGGTAAGGACGCCATGACTTCTCTCCAACCACTCCTCAAAGAGGGGTCTTACCGCCGCAATTGCGGCGTGCCCGGCCGTCGGTCGCGACAGTCGTTCCTTCCATACTGCCCTGAGATCGCGCCGGAGGTCTTCGCGCCGCGCCTCGAGTGCGGATATCATAGCATGTATAAATTGTCCAAAATTAATTAACATTTTATTTTACCAAAACAGCTAGACTTATCGTTATTTTGTTCAAGACGTTTTTTTTTCATGGTAAATCATCAACTGAGTCCTCCCACCCAGGACAAAGCGGGAGGGACTGTGAGACTCGCACTGACTAAAATCCACGGTATCCTTCGGTAATTCATAAGTCCCGAGACTAAGACTCTTTTATATTAACGCGCTGGTGACACGTGATACTTGCTTCCCAAATGCACATGAGACGTACTGCTCTCTGCTAGAGTCGCGAGATTATCGCGAGAAAAGGGCAATAGAAAAAATAGGTTGATTTTGAGCCAGTCCATTTCCTTCTGATCCATGATTCCATCCATTCATACAATCATGAATTACATGACATCATATGACACAGAATCAGAGAAATAAAAATCCACATTACTTAAAAAAATACTCTATGTGAACCAGCTCTAAGGGTGCTTTTCCTATTTCTTCTCAGTGTCGTATGGTTGACCATACTATGGAGTAGAGGTAAATATTTGCATGTGTATCGGAGGAGGTTTCAATCAGAGCCGCTTTGTGTAAGATCCAACACAAAGAGATGCCGACGGCATACGATAGGTACTTGGTTCAAGCTTAGTAAAGTGATTGAGGCGAAGATATTAGGGTATGTTGTTAGAGAAAGCATTTGGTTGCAAAGACAAGAGGCCTGCAAAGCTTTGGTTATCTTAGCGTTTAGTTTTGTTGTCTTAGGACTGTAGGTTCTAAAGTTGAAGGCTATGGAAAAGGGTGTGTGTTTTTTTTTAAAGAACCGACTGTCGTTCTGATTTTGGTTTAAGCGGTGAGCGGTACGACAGGCGGTGCCAATAAGACATTAGTTACTTTGTCAGTACGCGAATTCACCACTGGCGGCCCCTCGTGCCGTGTTTCAAATATTTCTATACATTGGACACCAAACACCACTCACAGCGGCAATTTGTGAACAGGTCATTTTTATTTTTTGGGGATATCTTGTATTAGTCTACGAATCTGTTTACTAGCTGACCCGGCCAATTTCATACCATCATAATTTTTTTTTTTTTTTCATAATTTGTACTCACTTTTTAAACCTTCCAAAATAACTTAAAACTAATTGGCCAAATCCGTCCAACTGTTCTCGAGTTTTAGCGAGACTAACAAACAGTGATTGATTTTCATAAATTTTTATAGATACTTCTATAAAATAATTAATTAAGTATAATGCACGGCTTTAAAACTGACGATTTTACGATACGCAAACACAGTGATAAAATCAACCAAATATTTGAGCCAATGTTGGCCTATCAGCAGATTAAATGGTGTTTGTTTGTCTTACGATTGATCATTGAATATTCAATTAATTGGATGAGCTTGATTAAAAATCTATTAGTTCGTTAAATTGACAGATTGTTTTTCTGATTCGTGACAAATTGAACGTTGTCAGCTTGATTAATATTTACAAAAAATGTGAAAAAAAAATCGTTTAAAGGCTGTTTTAAATTAATTAATAATAAAAAGACTGTCACAAATATCTTCGGTATTTTGAAAAGAATTTGGAGAGTATGAAGTTCAAGTTAAATTACAGTAGAATGATATTTTTATTTTAACAAGCAATTAATTCACTTCTGAAAAAAATAATTTATAACTTTCTACTTATGGGGTACCTAAAATTTGAACAAGAAGAAGAATTTAAGTGCAAAAGTTTGTGGGGATAGATGGATATTTGTCAGTCTTCCATACAAGAAGCACAACATGAATTTAGATGAAACTACATAGATAGTTTATAACCTGTATTAACAGATAAGACACATTTTACCAAGTTTTAAAGTTTCAGATTGCAGCGTTTTTTAAAAAAACGCTACATTTTTGAGTAGCACCTTTTTTAATAGAAATTGTTATGCAACCTGTTTTTGGAAGCCTTGACTCAATTTTTTTTTTAAGTTCTGAATATTTTTAAATTTGAATTTGTTTCTGTTCTCGAAAAAAAGGAAGATTTTTTTCTTTGTGTCAGTTGGATGTGGATTGTTGCCCGATACGTTTAATCGCTGAATTTTTTATTTACTTTGTAAATCTGGGCTTTAAATCAGTGAAGTGTGTATATCAGTGCTGCAAAATAAATATATTGCTGTTCTATTCGCCGGAATGGCGTAATCTGAAAATTTTCTCATGGTTTGGTAAGTTTTTTTAATAGATTTTTCTGCAAATTTGTCTTCTGTTCAGTCCGTATTTTTGGTCTCATGCCGCCTGGTTTTCTTATCTACGTTGTGCAGGAAACGCTGAGTACGGCATCACCCACAAGTTTATAAGATAGCAGTCTGGAGCAACGCTCCGCCGCGACCCGGTGTGGTCGCGTACAGCCTTTTCCGGTTCCTGAATTTGCCAGGCTCTTAAGCCGGCAAATGTGATCCAGAGCCAGATTTTTTTGAAGACCTGTTTCTGTGTTGACCGAGGTTATCAACACGGTGTTCCGCAGCAGGCCGGCAGCGCGTCTCGTCATCCTGACAGGATCCAGCTGAGCATTTCCATTTTACTGTTTTATTTATTTCGTTTAATGTTAAAATTGATATTTTTATGTAAGGCTTAGCAATACAACCCCTACTCAGGGTATGTGTGAGGATTTAGGCATTTAAAAACCACTATCTTACACAATCTTTCTATTCTTACCGAGGCGCGTTAATTAGCATTGGCCAATTAGTTAATTACCGCAAGGTTCGCTTGATTATTTTACCTCTAAATTTCAAGATTTTGGTTTTATTTATTTATTTATTTATTTATTAAAACTTCATGCACAGAGTACATAGGCGGACTTAATGCCTTAGGCATTTTCTACCAGTCAACCTTAGGGTGATGCAGAGAAAAAAAAAACACAGTAGGTGCAGCAAGAAAACTTATTATGAAAATATATAAATATTATAATAAATACATAAATACATACATACAACAAAATATATTATAAATCAAATAGAGATAAAAATACATGAAGGGAAGATTCCAACAACAAAGTAATTTAAGTCGAATCTATACCAACTTCTTGAGTAGATGTTCACGCACTTTAACCTTAAAAGTGAACCTGTTTGTAACCGTCCTGATGTTCAGAGGGAGCGCATTCCAAAGGAAGACCGCCTGGACCAAGAAAGAAGATTTAAGAAAACCAGAGCGGTGGGAGGGACATCGTAGAAGACGATTATGGGAGGAACGAAGAATTTTGCTATGCGCAGAGCATAAGTATTGGAAATGACGAGTTAAGTAAGTAGGAGAGGTAGGTTTCTCCAAAAGAGAGTGCAGAGTCGTCAAAGCCCTCAATGCTCTGCGCTGTCTGATAGGCAACCATTTTAAAAGAGAACGATGCGCAGAGACATGATCATACTTACGGAGATTGAAAACGAATCGAATACAGTTATTTAGAAGTCGGTCAAGTTTATTGAGGAGATCTGCATTCAGGTCATAGTAACACACATCACCATAGTCAAATATGGGAAAGATAAGGGATTGAACAAGCATTGCCTTTATGTGAGATGGAAGAATATTTTTCATGCGATATAGCGACCGCAACGTTCCGGTGACCCGCTGACTGACAGTAGCAACCTGCTTACGCCAGTCAAGGCAGGTGTCAACATGCAAACCCAGATCCATGACGTCGGACCCAAACGGAATGATTTTCCCGTCAAAAGTAACAGGCGGTACAGTTAAACCATTCAGCCTTCGCAAGCTATAAGGGCTTCCAATAATGATAGCCTGGCATTTACTAGGATTAACCGCCACCCCAAAACGATGTGACCAATCGCTGATTATACCTAAATTCCGGTTTAAGTCCTCGATAGCATCAGATAAGTTAATAAAGGTTTTAGGTTTTAGGTTTTAGGTTAAAGGTTTTCCCTTAATAAATTAAGTAATAATTAATTCATACTTTCGTTGGTTAATCTGACATAATCGCATATTAACTCAGTTTTAATTGTGTGCAACCAATTTGTTTTATAATTCAATAATAGATACTATCGATAACCTGGCACAATCGCAACCCAACTGATTTCTTTTATGTTTTTTTTTACATTTTGAAAATATTTAAAAATTATACGTATTTAAATAGGGGAACGCTGTTTTTTTTTTAAGTATCCCGCTATAAGGTGTAAATAAAATTATCCGTGAGCTTCACGTAGACATCATCAGCTTATAAAAAATGTTCCCAGTGCTGGATTACAGGCCTCCTCTCTGAGAAAGGGAGTGGGCCATAATCCACCACGCAGGCCCAGTGCGGGTTAAACGCGAAGCGGGGGCGGCGACGTAGATATAACCCAGTCCATTCTAAATTCAATTCCAACTTCCACACACTCGAGACGTTTGAAACAGCAGATTACTAGAGTTTTATCGGGAACTTTCCCTCACTTGGCAAGTGACAAGTCCCACTGTAAAACTAACATCGCACAGTTTTCATAAACTTAACTTGTTGAGAAACTTTGTTAGAAATACGATAAACAGTTGCAGAGTTTCCGACTGCATGTTTATTTATCTCTTTGATGCAGAGTAGAATTTTGAAGTTTCTGCAGCTTTTTCCCCTTGGGAATATGGTTTTCTTATACGAGATTATATCTTATGCACAGATTCCATTCAAACAGAAATCGAAGGAACCATGTGCATTGCGAAAAGGACTGCGGCGCAATCTCATGGTGATATGTTTTTGTTTTCTCGTGGTAAAACCATCAAATGGGTCCTCTCGACCAGGGCGGGACGGGAGGGCCTGTCAGACTTGTACTGACTATAATCAATAGTCATTCTTCAATAGCCCTTTACGTTCCAGGGTCATTATTTCCTGATGAGACATTCCCGCGACCCATCTCAGGTTGAAATGGAAGGAACGAACATCGCAGGCCAAGCTTGGACACGCTGCAATTGCAACGCTAAGATCCCCCTTTGAGGAGTGCCTGATGTAGGTCCTTACCAGACATGGTTGTCTCGGAAGGTTTCCGTTTTGGATTCATCATCGTCATCATCATCAGCCGGAAGACGTCCACTGCTGAACATAGGCCACCCCCTTAGACCGCCACGCCGAACGACAATTCGCCACTTGCCTCCATCGGCTGCCCGCGACCCTCACGATGTCGTCGGTCCACCTAGTGGAAGGCCTGCCTACGCTACGTTTTCCGGTCCGTGATCGCCACTCGAGAACTTTTCTTCCCCATCGGTTGTCAGTTCTACGAACCGTTTTGGATTAGGTAGGAGGAAACTACCGCGTATCTCCACTATGTGGCCTACCTGAAGGATACGGTGGAGGTCTACCCCGCTTTGGTGGTGTGTCGCTGCATCCTCATGGAGCCGATAACCTCTCAGGTTTACTGGTTAAGGCCATGTTACGGAGTGGGGGGAAATAAGTAGCAGATAATCGTACCTTCTTCTGTGAATCAGTAATCATCATCATCAGCGTATAATGTTCCCACTACTGGGACACAGGCCTCCTTTCTGTGAGAGGGAGTGGGCCATAATTCACCACGCGGGCCCAGTGCGTATTGGTGGATGATATATGTCTTCGAATTTTGGTTCTAGGACATGCCGGTTTCCTCACGATGTTTTCCTTCACCGTTTGAAATAAAATGCGCCTGGCAGGGTTCGAACCCACGACCTACAAGTCGGGACCGATATCACTGGGCCACCACTGCTCCAATCAGTAATACCATGATGATTTAAGGTACAAAGTCTTTTTATTTATAAAAGCTTGTAAATGGCAAATGTCCGTGCAATTGTTGTCTATATAATTAGTTTGAAAGCTTTCCTAACATTAAATGAATAATTAAATAAAAAAAAATATTCATTTTTAGGGTTCCGTAGTCAACAAGGAACCCTTATAGTTTCGCCATGTCCGTCTGTCCGTCCGTCCGTCTGTCCGCACTTAACAGTTTTTTGATAAAAAAATTCGTTTGTGAAATATTAAGCTTTAAAGTGCTAAATTTTGCTCGATTTGAGTGTCCCCCCCCTCTACCAGCTAAACGGTTATGTTTGGGGGTGCGAAAATATTCACAATAGTAGTATATAATTATAACGAAGTTTAAAAGAAAATTATCATGACTAAGTAGGCTTCACAACTTTACGAGTAATAGTCGACCAACTTATAAAATGTACTTGGATAATATGTTTTCTTAAACAAAATGTATCGGAGAACATGCTCTTCAACTGCAAATTTAATGTTAGTTTGTCAACTTTAATTTTACAGCTTTAATCGGTATGTTTTTTGGGGATAGGTAAGTAGGTTTTTATCGTCAACTATTTTTAACTAACTTCAAAAAAAGAAGGAGGTTTTAAATTCGTCGTAATCTTTTTTCTTATGAAAATTCTTCTTTTTAAAATTAAATTCAGCGAATCAGTTTAGTTAGTTCGTAGAAGTATTTTGATGGGCAACTACGGAACCCTACACTGTGCGTGGCCCGACACGCACTTAGCCGGTTTTTTAATAAGTAGTTTCATTCAAAGCTCGCGAATCAAAACGATGACTGTGACGATGTGACAAAACTACACCAGTCTAGTTATTACTTACTATAAGGGTGCTTGTACATGTACACGGCGCATGTAACCCGCGCAAGTGCCTCAACATGCTCAAGCTACATGCGCCGTGTACAAGCACCCTTAATGACAAACAATGCAATTCTTTATTACTCATAAGGAATTTTAACACCTTCTTGAAAGCAGACCAGTGTATAAACCTGACACGAAGATCTCTAATACCAGGAAGTTTCCATTTGCAATGAAACTTTGTTACGACTTAATGTCGCACGGCAAGTTTATTGTGTTTTATAAAGGAATTCCTGGCCTTAAATAAGTTTGTTACTGTTTAATCGGATCGTATTCTGTAATTTTTATGTTTCGAAGTTTCTTATGTTTGTAAATGCACCCGCAATATAGGAAGAAATTCTTAGGGTGGAGAGAATTTTAAAAAATAGATCGTTTTCCTGTATAATTATGTATGCAAAAAAACTATCGTTTTTTTAAGAAGTTGTAGGTATACCAAGAATCAATTAACAACGTTGTGTTGAATAAATCTTGAAGTTTTGAACTTTGAAATAGTTTACATGCTTGTCATGGTTACATGCTCAACAAAATGACCGAGGCCCTGGAAGGTAAAGGACAATTGAAAGACCAAGGTATGGTTTAGTCAGAACGAGCCTAAAACCCTCCAGAGCCGATTTACATGAAGCTAATGCCTATTTGACCTCCACAACTCTTAGCTAGGTAATCCATAAACAGACTCCGTACCCAGGTTGGCCGAAGCAAGGAAAATTTGCTCAGGCGGACATTCATTGATAACTATGACCTGGAGTGTAAATGTGGTGCTGCTTCACAAACGATGAGGCACTTACTATCGTGCCCTGCATGCCCTGCCGAGTGTTCGTTACAGGAGCTCATGAACTTTTTTACCATCTATGTAACATAATATGTAATGCATTATAGAATTGAGTATTGAACTATGGAGATCACTAAAGTCGTGGCCCAATTTTGGGCCGAGTCGATATACATACATAATAATGTTGTCATCGACACTATATGAAGAAGGACTAGTTAATAAATACGAAACCTCTTGGTAAAATCATATAAAATGTTGTTTTTTTATGCAAGTGACAACTTAAAAAATGTAATAGGTACTTTAAGCGCAGCAAAGAAACAGCAAATAAACCGCAATGCAAAGTTTCGACATAAAAACATAAAACCGACAACACAGCACATACGTAGACAGCAACATCCGACAAGTTGCATTTACATTTGCATCAACCATGAGAGTTAGTTTAGTTCAAGCGAGCTGAGTTAGCGCCTGTTCAGACACGGCGGGAACCGCGCGATTTCAGAATCGCATGGAAATCGCGTGAGTCTTATTTGTATGAGTTATTAAGTAATCGTTCAGACATAACCGCGCGATTCCCGCGCGTTTCCCGCCGTGTCTGAACAGAGGCTTAACCGCAACTTATTAACAGCCGCTAAGTTGACGCAGATTGACTGAAGTCTGAAGTGAGACTTGTAACTGCGATCAATTCACTCGATAACGTTAATCGAAGGTTAGTTTGTTGTAACGATCACGTGTTGCTGGACCGACGACGACAAATGGGCAACTTTTTTCAGACTCGTACTGACTAAAGTCCACAGTGTCCTTCAATAGCCATTTACGTTCCGGGGTCACGGTAATTCGTAAATCCCGCGACCACGAATGGGCACCTTCAGTACTTTCACAGTTGTGAGGGGGGGCTTTAGCGTCATTATTATTGGTAATATTTTTATTTTTTGCCTTTTTACATTTCAAAAGTGTCTGTCACTTGCCTACTTGAAATAAATGATTTGAATGTATGACAAAGAGCAGGTAGACAGTCTAATGTGTTTCGAATTGTTTCCATTAATGCGTCTATACTAATCTAGAAGTAAATAACCAATTTTTTAACTTTAAAAACTTTCAGAGATGTATATTACTGAATTCTATTGGCTATGAATTATATTTATTACATCATGCATGCAGGAGCAGTGGTGGCCCAGTGGTATCGGTCCCGACTTAAGAGTTGTAGGTCGTGGGTTCGAATCCCGCCAGGCGTAGTACTTTGTGTAATTTATTTTATCACCACTGCTATCAAAACGGTGAAGGAAAACATCGTGAGGAAACCGGCATGTCCTAGAACCAAAAATTCGAAGACATGTGACATCTACCAACCCGCACTGGGCCCGCGTGGTGGATTATGGCCCACTCCCTCTCACAGAGAGGAGGCCTGTGTCCCAGCAGTGGGAACATTATAGGCTAATGATGATGATGACATAATGCATATTAGTCGAGCTAAAAAGCCCAACTCAGTAAGACGAAAACTGTAGGATAACCTTCACACTAGCATTTGAACGCGGCGAAGAAGTCACACGGAACACGGAAACGGAACGGTGCATGTGACGTCTGCACCACGTTAGCCTAGCGTTTAATCGACTCCAGAAGGAACGCCGTGACCACACGTGACAATGCGGCGCAAGCGTCTGCGCAGCGCATACGTTTATCGAACGCCTCCCGCTGGGCAAATGCTAGTGTGAAGGCGTTCTAAAAACGCGGGCGAGTGATATGACGTGACACGGTGCGCCAAAAGTTCACGTGTATGAAGTCACCGGCAAAAGCTGAATAAAACTGCGCTAGTATTATAATAGCTGAAATTGCCTTGTTACATTATTTAAAATAACCAGTAAATTACTTTGGGGGCTATAAACGCTCAGTTCAGATAATTCTAAGAAGCTTACTTTCTAATAACGTATGCGTAGGCCCTCTTAAAATCATGTCTTGTAATATCTAAACAAACTAAAACTTAGTGTAATCTGTTTTTTTTTTTCTAGTAAATCGTTAATTTATTATTGAGCAGGTGGTGGCCAAGTGGTATCGGTCCTGACTTACGAGTTGTAAGGTCAGGTCCGAACCCCGCCGGGCGCATTACTTTTTTGTGTAATTTATTTCATTACCACTGCTCTCAAAACGGTGAAGGAAAACATCGTGTGGAAACCGGCATGTCCTAGTACCAAAAAATCGAAGACATGTGACATCTACCAACCCGCACTGGGCCCGCGTGGTGGATTAATGCCCATTCCCTCTCAAAGAGAGGAGGCCTGTGACCCAGCAGTGGAAACATTATAGGCTGATGATGATGAAATCATCAATTGCGGCATTATCGCTCTAAATAGATAGGTAGGCCTACCTTTTTATCTAAGTTATAAACTATCTGTGTACTAGATTACATTAAAATCCGTGTAGTTTCCTCCTGGAGGACACAGTGGAGTATACGGTGCAGGCCTGCCCCGCTTGGGCAGAGCACCGCTGTGTCCTCACGGCAGCGATAGGCGGAGACCTCTTGCGCCCTGTTTTGGTCGAGATCATGCTGCGGGCCGAGACGGAGTGGGAAGTGGTCGCCTCCTTCTGAGAAGCAGTCATGCTCATGTCATGTTAATGCTGAAAAATAAAAAAACATCCATCCATCCTCACAACCTTTCGCATTTACAATAGTAGTTAGGATTAGGATTAACATCTATTTCACTTGGGGCAGAAACTAAAGATCACTAACGTAGGTTTATCAACAAACCCTAAATCAAAACTACGAATTTACTATAGTTTCGAAATCAAAACCCTTCAAACATCTTCAATCAGTTCATCAAAAACTCATTATTAGGGTTCCGCAGGGTTCAGATTTATTCCAATAAGCCCGGGCTTTTTGTCGCAATAAATTTTCTGCACCCGTTGAAGCTTGAATATTTACTATGATAGTAGACTTTGGGACAAACATTTTATATTAGAATCCTGTTGCAAGACCAAAGACGAACGGTAAAATAAAACAGTTTCAAATTGAACTTTTATAAACGGCTTTTTTTTACAAAAGTCCTACGAAATTTTAGGATGATATCATTTATTTGTGATCAGACAACAAAGTAGTGGGTAATGTTATTCTTATTCTAAGTCAAAGGATCAGCATTGCCATCCAACGAGGCAATCACAGGTGGCAATGCTGCCAGCGTTCTGGGCACTTTCCCCATTGACAGCGATGTGGATGAGTTTTTCACGCCCTATAATTTTTTAATTTTAGTTTAAAAAAAATACTGCATAGGTACTACAAAACACAAACTCAACATTCTAATTATTTATTCTGCTCACAGTTAAATACACACCGGTTTTAACCTAAACCTTGCAAAGTAAATGCAACGCTAAGATTCCTAAAATATAATTAGTTACTGGAGTAATTTTTCTTATTTTTTACACTTTTGAAACTAATTACTGGATTCCCTTTTCTTTTGTGATAAAATATTGTAAGTTACCCGGGTAAGTAATATATGATATAACTACAAAATCTCTAAAACTTACAAGAGATAACAACTGAATATATAATTTTATTTGATATAACGATCTCTTAATATAATAAACGATTGACATAATTTTATAATGACTAATTTCTATAAGCATAACAATCAATGAATATAAAATCGTTTTGTATACCGCTCAAAAGACATAAAACTTATTTGGTCTAATTTTTTTTTTCTTCCTGGCAAGTAATCTAACACTGATGTACCTAATAATAGTACCACCTGCCGTAAATTTTCGACGGAGCCCCGCTTCGCGGGCTCCTATTTCTGCGTACAGGGTTTAAAGTAACCTAACACGAAGGGGATGGCGGGGTCTTTTAGACCCCGCCATCCCCTTCGAACCTAACCTGTCCGTGTCGGGGTGCCCCAAGTCCCGAGCTCGCTTCGCTCGCTCTTGCATCCTAAGTCAAATAACTGATTACTACCTGTCACGCTGGCTCAACGGAGCCCCGATTTGCGGGGCTCCTATTTCGGGGTGCAAGGTTTAAAGTAACCTAACACGAAGGGGATGGCGGGGTCTTTCAGACCCCGCCATCCCCTTCGAACCTAACCTGTCCGTGTCGGGGTGTCCCAAGTCACGAGCTCGCTTCGCTCGCTCTTGGATACTAAATTTTTCTAATAACAATAGCAATCGTGAAGGCAATTAATCAAAGTTCAAAAGTTAAGCCAAAGTCATCAAAGAAAATAGTTTAAACGTTAAATTATACGTTTCAAACGTTTTATGTAATGATTTTCGCTCAATTAAACGTTATATCAAACAAAATTATATGAAGTGACTTTTAGAGTAACACAAACATTATGTGTAAAGAAATGATATCAACCGTTGGTATATCTCACGTTGATTATATCATGTGAACGTTATTGAAATGAAAATATATCAAATAACTTTATATGAAATGAGACGCACCCAAGTTACCCAATTTGCAACGAACCTATCGACCGGTAAATCGTTTTACTCACAAAATGAAATTCAATTTAAAATTTTCAAAGTAAATTTTTGAACAATCCTTTATACAGAACCTGACGTATACAGTGTTAAAATTTGTGAGCTTTCCCTTAATCTCCCTCCCTGTGTGCGCGGATTTTGGCCTCAGTTTTAAGTCTCTGAAAGTCCCCGGATTGTTCTCCAAATACTTTTTAAAATATCGGCATCAGCCATTTGCTCCAGGAAATGTATTTTACTTCGCTTTGTGTTAACTCTTTTGTTTGAGGGCTAAAATATTAATTGAAAAACGGAAAATTTCCAATGTTAATAAACTTGTATTTAGTAAATTGCAATTGGTCAAATTGATTACACAAATGTAAAACAAACTACTTTTTTATTATTTACTATAGCTGACCCGGCAAACTTCGAATCGAACCGCCTTTTTTATTTCTGAACGACTGGACGAACATCAAATAGTTACATGTAAGAAATAGTTTCTAAGGTTTCTAAGGGAAAACGAAATTGTTACTTTTACAATATTTTCATCATTTTACTAACCTTTCAAAACTTCCCTGACTTTCAAAAATAAATTCATAACCAAAATTAACCAAATCGGTCAATCGGGTAACAAATGATGTTTTGAAAGCAATTTGAAAGTTTGTAAATGACAAATTTCAGCGCATTTTTTACTATTTTAGTTGGAAATTGTGTTTTTTTTAAACAGTTAACAGTATTGACATACCAACTTTTATAATTTAAGACTATTCGTTTTAGTTTTATAGTATCAAAAATAGAGTTATAATAACACTACGTGTAATAGTCTCAAATATAGTCATTTTCTCATCATCATCATCAATACCATATAATGTTCCCCACTGTTGGGACTCAAGCCTCCTCTCTATAAGAAGGAGTGGTGGTGATTAATAGATGTCACATGTCTTCGATTTTTTTAATTGTAGGACTTCCGGTTCCTGACGACTTTCCTTTGACGCTATTCAACTTTGTCACTCCAATAAAAACACATGACTTTGACCTACTTGTTAAGAACTTACGCCCAATTAAAAATCTTCTCCAGTAAGTCTACAAACCAAAGATCGGATATAGCCTTCAAATGCAAGATTTCCACTAGGAGAGGCACACAATCGTATCCATTGTCATTCAGCCTCCATTGATAATGGACGCCATTGTTCCAACACAGATGAACCGGCTTCGAATGCATTGCATCGAGATGAAATGCAAAATATTCTATTTGCTTTTTGATAAATGATGCTTTTAAAGCTATTATTATTGGTACTTGAATGTAAAGCTTATGTCCTTGTGAATAAAAGGTATATTCAAAAGTGCTGTACAATTTTTATTGTCGAGTCATAGTCATTTACCAGTCAAGTGAGTTTATTGTGTTGGAAAAATGGCTTTTTTTGGTGTAAATCGTCAAAATGATGTTTTGCTGAGAGTAACAGATAGGAGTATCAGGGAGTCTAATATCTAAGCACGAAACCCGTGGTTTCTGTCTTCTTTACGGGAAAAAAAAACATGGTACTACTTTTTTAATACAATTTGGTGTAATGACATAGACACCAGCGCCGCGTCAAAATGACTTACCCCTTGGCAGTATTATACGTCCCAAAGATTTTGACGTTACATCCATCTCCGTACCCGTGCCTCGTTCACGGGCTTAAAAAGTAGACCCAGACACGAACTGGCGAAAACCTGCCCAATTCTTCAAATTGCCTTTGATTCACTAGACTTGGGAAATGGGAATGACTGACCATTCCTTTTAATCTTAGTCACCTACGATGGTCTCAGTAAAGCTATTGTCAAAAAAATAGGTGAAGTGAATGCGATCCGAAGCATTTTTATTTGTAATTATGGAATTGTTTGAATCTCGTAAAATATTTTTTTTAGGGTACAGTACTTACACGTAACGTCACTGTAATTTGGTGTAAATATACCCCTATTTATATAGAAAAGCGAAAGGGATCCGATAGTCTCTGTGACTGGCTTCAAACAATTACAAACATTATAAAAAAAAAACGCCTCGCTTCGCATTCGCTAGGCCTGTCTGTAATCTTTGGACATCAAGAGTATTACTAAAATGCAGTAAATCACAAAAGTCAGTGCCAAATGGCACAAATGTCAGATGAAAAAACTTTTATTACATTTCTACGTTCGACTTGAGCCTTACTATATTCCGAGGAAATTCTGACGTGAGAGCTCTGCGTCCGACTTTAAAACTATTGAAATATGGCGGCTGGGTACAGTCAGCAAAAAACATGAAATAGTAAAGATAAAAAAAAACCTAGAATTTACTGCCTTTACAAGTAACGTCTTCCCATAAAAGTGGAAGCAACACTTGACCATCATATTTGAGAATAATATTGAAAAAGGATCAGATGTTATTTATTACTATTGTTATTTAATAAGCCGATAAGTTTGTGGCGACTTAACGTCCCACAGTCATATGTATAATTATGACTCTACCGACCAACGTAGCAACGTGTATACAACTAGAATGTAAATAAATGTATAATTAGATCGTAAGTAGGTGTAGGTGTACCAATGTAAATAATTTTTGTACATAATTGTATAGCTTCAGTTTAATTGTTTAGTTTAGAGATGCAGGTAGCCAGTAAAGTTTCTCACGCTTTAGCACGACGGAATTCTTTGTTTCTTTAGATTCTATAGATACAATAAACAATTCTTCAGTGCACAGCTGCAATGTTTTATTGTACAGCGAATTTTATTGTTTTTGTAAACTGCATTGTGAACTAGCAATTAAAAAAAAAAGGTTGCACTCCAGGAGTGCCGGTAGAAGTGAAAACTTTTTTGTTACTATGTTTTATTTTTAATTTGAATGACGTCTTACTCATTTTCGATCAGGGTCACGTGACCCTGACGCGAGTTTTAAATTTTTTACCCATTACAGAAAAAGTGTACAACGCCGCTAAAGAAGTTTTCACTTCAAAAGTGTTTGTCGGAAATGTAAACGTTTATGGCCTAGTGCCTTAACGAAATGCCGACTGTAGTGTTTTTTAGGGTTCCGTAGCCAAATGGCAGAAACGGAACCCTTATAGATTCGTCATGTCTGTCTGTCCGTCCGTATGTCACAGCCACTTTTTGACGTAAGTATAAGAGCTATCCTGTTGAAACTTGGTAAGTATATGTATTATGTGAACCGCATAAGGATTTTCACACAAAAATAAAACTAAGAATGGGGGGTACCCCCCATTCTTAGGTCTTGAAAAATGATATTGAGGTTACTAACATCATTTTTTTCTATACTGAACGGCGAGAGATACTTCCAAAGTGGTAAAATGTCTCCCCCCCTGTAACTTCTAAAATAAGAGAATGATAAAACAAAAGAAATAAGTGTATATAATGTACATTACCGTTCAAACTTCAATTGAAAATTGGTTTGAGCGAGATCGAGTAATTAGTTTTTATTTTCAATACTCGTCATAAATAGTAAACCGCAATTTACTTTGCAAAGTTACAACCAACTACAAGAACTTTTACATTATGTTACTTTCTGCTACGGAACCTTTTAGGGGCGAGTCCGACTCGCACTTGGCCGGTTTTTTTTATAACGTTGGGCTTCCCAGAGCGCATTTTTATTGTGATATGGTAACAATGCTTACTATAGTTTTAGATGTAAGAAGTTTGCCGGCTGTGTCTGGGTAAGACGAAAGTGTAGTTTTTGGTGAACAGTCCACGCGCAAACTTCACACGAGTCAGTTCATTCACTCTTATTCCGTGATTATACATCTCTGCTGCAAAAAAGAACTTTTCATTTTTACCTACCGGCCGATTCTAACAACGCTTAAGTCCCGTGCAACACGTTTCTAAAACGTTTTAATTCGCGAAGAATCGCGACAGTGGTGACCCCGACGTGATCGTGTATTCAGTAAACGGGACCTTGCGGTTTATAAACGGTCGGGCAGCAGTGGTAAATTAACGACAACACAGCGAGTTGACAATTTGTGATACTCCGTGACATTCAAGTGAGTTCAAGTGCAGTGACATCATCATGATGGGTCCGACTGCAACCCCCGATGGCGGCAGTGTCAACGGCCCGACTAACGGCACCATCCAGGTGTCGTGGCCGCAGATGGCTCAGTTCAGCACACCTGACCCTGAAACCTGGATGAGATGCGCCGAGAGCCTCCTGAGGATGTCAAAAGTTACCGATCCGACAGAAAAGTTCTTGTTTATCGTAAGTAAAATGGACATCAACGATCTGCGAGAAATAAGCGATTTATTAGCTGACCTCTCCGTGGTAACGACTGAGCAGTATGAGGCACTGAAAAGTAACATAGTTAAGAGGTTCAAAGAAACGCAGACACTCGCTGACATTGCAGATCTTGTTGCGGAGAATATGAGACTGCGGTGCGCGCAAACGTCACCTTCAGTCACAGAAACGAGTACACTAGAGGAAAGACTACAAAGGCTAGAGGCCGAGTTATCGTCAATGAAGAGGCTCCTAAAGGCCATACAAGAGTCACAGGCCTCCGTATGCAGTGCGGAGCGCAGCGAGAGATCACGATCGCGCGGTCCGCCGCGCTCACGCTCTACATCGAGATCGCGACCCTGGCTGTGTTGGTACCACTTCAAACATGGACCGAAAGCCAACAAGTGTGTGCAACCATGTGCGTACAAATCGCAGCCGGTAGCAGTCACGATCGGCGAGGACTATAGTTTTAGTTGTAAGAAGTTTGCCGGCTGCGTCTGGATAACACAAAAGTGTAGTTTTTGGTGAACGGTCCACGCGCAACCTTCACACGAGTCAGTTCACTCACTCTGTTATTCCGTGATAATACATCTCTGCTGCCAGAAAAAACTTTTTCATTTTTCCTACCGTCTGACCCTTACAACTCTTACGTCCCGTACAACACGTTTTAATTCGCGAAAGCAAAGCAAAAAGTTAAAATCGCTTATAAATGTTACATTTGGGGCATTTTTATCAGACGGTTAAAAATATTGATGGTATTTAGCCATTTTTCAGTTACATTTTTAGTGCCGCACGCAGCAAATGACTTATAAGTAGTTATTCCAACTGTGATCATTTGTATGTGAGTTTATGTTTGTAAACGCAACTGCAGTATAATTATTGGAGAAATTCCTAGTGTGAAACAACGCTTATTAATAAAGCAGGCAGCAAGATTTAATGGATTCGTGTAATTTTACCTACTCATATAACTATCCTACTTTTTTTACTGACCGTACATCTGATTTGCAGACTTTAAAGGAAGTTTAAATCTGCTTTGAGGTTGACATGGTCCTTTGTGTGAGCACGCAGTAAGCCACTTATTTTGAAGTATTAAGCTGTAGGCAAAGGGCCCGGATTTTCAGTGGTTTTCTATGAAAAATAATGTCTGTAATAAATTATTTACTTTTTTTTATTAATTTTCGTCCCAATACAACATTGTGATGTTTTTCGTGATATAAGAATGCAATACAAAAGATTACTTTGTTTTTCAGGTGCCCTACCATGAACTCTTCAATGCAATCCAGTTTAGGCTGTGGGAAAGAGATGGCGCTAGAAGACTTGCTTAGTTCTGTCTCTTTCCCACAGCCTCAACTGGATCGCGTTAAGAGCTCGTGGTAAGGCTCCAGATATCCCTTTCTTCCATTTCCATTTAATCCTAAACATTATTTACTCTTGCGTAATACGGTTGCGTCACCGAGTAATTCCAAATCGTATTCAAGTTCTCAAATGAAAATGTACGCCGTTCGGTGACAATTGGAATCAAACAAGAGTTGTTCGAAACATACAAGTTTACGGTAAATTAATCGAATTGTTCATTATTGTTTGTTTCTGGATATAGAAACTTTGTTTGCTTCTATTCTCTTACTTCTAATTGATGAGGTTTTAGTCATACAGAATTCTGTTGAAATACCAATTTTACATGGTACAGTTAAAGTAATAATAATTATATTTAATAATTAGACCAAGTGCTGCACTGAATACCTACATAAAAGTATATATTTTACTTAGCACCTATAATTTTTAATAAGATCCCAAAAATATAATTATAGTAAATTACCAAGCAGATTTTTCAAAATACAGCTTAAAAAAATATCATTAGTAAATGCTATTACAGCCTATCTAATTTTTTAAATGATTGAACAACAATAGGGTATTTTACTGTATAAGAAAAAAAATCTTTTAATGTATAAATACGATAGTATAGGCAAGAAGAAGTCGGAAAATGTTAGTTTCAGTACATAAAATGATGAAATTAATTTTAAAATCCATTTCAAAGTTTTCACTTTTTTAATCTGTCCTTTTAATAAGCGAAACGGTAGCCGCCATGTTATTGCGTCATGTTGCAGTAAACAATATTTTGTCAATGCTATTATCCTAATAACGTTATTTAGCATTGATGCTATTGTATTTTATTCTTCATTATTTAATCATTACGGCTATCATGGAAGACGGATTCGTTAAAGGAGACAGCACAAACCTAGTTACCAAGAATAAATTCCCTAATGGTCGGAAAAGCCGAGTTACGGAATATTAAAACAACGATGTAAGTACTGTTCTCTTCAAATAAATACAAAAAAATCTATCTAATTGTATTAAAGAGGTGCTTAAAAAGGTGATTGTTTGTTTTCAGGTCTAAAAGAGAATCTTATGGCGACGACACCGTAGGTTATGTTCAAGTGAAACGCCAAAAAAATGTTCGTGTTGTGAAATGTACAATTTGCCCAGAGCACAAAGTGCCATCAAGAACATAATATATGCAGTTACAATAATAGTGGATGAACAAGAAGGATTGGTGACAAGTGTTATATGCCATGATTGTCCAGCATCTGAAGGTGGTTGTAAACATGGAGTAACATTTTTTTATGTGGTTCCATCGTCACAGTGAAGAGCCCTCCTGCATGTCTGTGGAATGTTATTGAAAAAGGGCCAATCTTGCCAAAGTTGGGATATCAGTAAAAATATTGAGTACCTACAATGACTTGCAATGCAAGGACTCCAAAAACACCAGCTGCAGCAAATGGGGCCGAAAGTTGGAAGCCAATGTGAGAAAGTTTGTTGAAAAAATGTTAAGGATAAAAATCCATGAACCAAAATGTGGTTTACATTTTTGTTTATCTAAGGATTTTCCTATGGTAGCTGCGACACCAGATGGAATAAGTGGAAGAACCACTTGAAATTAAGTGTCCTACTAGCGAAGAAACCTCAAAAATTATATATAGGTAAAGACGGCACAGTAACAAAAAAATATTATTCACAAATACTATGCAGATGTGTTGTGCTCAGGCAGAAGAAAGTTTTTTTTGTGTTGCCAATAGTGATTTTGAGAAGAGTATCATGTTAGAAAGTATAGCATCATTCCGGAAAGAACATAATCATTTTACTTGTTTTGTACAAAACTGTTAAGTAAATAAATTACTTATAATATTCTGATGTAGCCTTTTTATATTTTATTACTTTCTATCTAATTAAAGATAGTTATATCCCATTGTTGCTTGCCACATGTCAGGAAAGGAAATAAATTAAAAAAAAAACAAAACAATAGTTACAAAATCAGTATTGTGTTCAGTAATACCCAATAAGTGTTCTTTCACATTTGATTGGCTTTCTATGTGGTATAACAGTGAGAGACTGTATTTTCAATGGGGTTATTAACAATAAAGAAAAGAAACATTATTATTCTATTATGTATTTATTTAAACCATGTTGTAATCTAATCAAATCACATGCTGCTTATATGCATTAATTTAACATTCCAATCAAATTGGAATTTATAAAAGAACATAGGTAGTTTTAAAATGCCAAATTCTCCAAGTCTTCAAATGACTCTCTCCACATTGTATTCTAAGACTGGCAATTTGTTTTGTTTGTTTACTTCTGCCTTCGATAATTTCATTCAAGTACCATCCACTGCTATTGGTGAATCTGTAATAACAAAACAATGATAAGCATTAAACAAAAAAAAAGAAAACGGAATGTTGTGAGTTTAACAAAAAGAGGCCTCGGTGATTGGCAGATTTGTTATCATGATATAATTAATGTAAGATTACCTTCAATGCAAGATGATGATGCCTTGGGATTGTAATTATCTGTAGGATCTTCTTTCTCTTCTGTTTTTGACTTTTTCGCTTTTTATTTGCAATAAAACGAGATTCATCAGAAGGTGATTCCTGGCAATCGAATATCGAAGACGGCTTCAATCGGTTTCTTTTTTTGATCGCATGAATAGTTTTCTATATCATTTTCCAACTGAAACAAAGTATAAATACATATAAGCAACTGAATAACCTCAATGTTTCAAAAATAAAATACTCTTCTGTTTTACAGTGACAACTTTAAGTAATATGTAAGGGTAAGTTACTAGGTACTTACATCGAAGTGATATTCACAAAAATGCAAACGAGTTCGAGACAGTAACATTGGATCCCTTCTCGCAAGTTTTGTGCAACTTTCTCTCCAGTTTGCACTTGAATCTACAACTTGAAACTACAAAATAGTATTCTTGCATTATGGAACAGCACACCAATGATGAGGATATTATCACAGACTACTAAGAGATACTACGTATGATATTATCTCATTTTAAAATCAAAATTAAACTCTACTTGTAGCAAAACACTACATAAATTGACACCAGCATTGCCAGTATGATTTCCCAAAAAGGTACGGTTGGCTTTCTGAAAAGGTACGGTTTTTAACTTCAAGGTACGGTTGGGTCAGGATACTTCTGTAAGAACTAGATCAGTTTTTTTTCTTCTTCGAGTTGACTGTCTGTGATCATAAGTTCGAAAACAAGCGATATGAAATCGAATATTCACAGGGAGTGAAGTAAAATTATTACCGATTGCCAATATTGAACAAATTCATTTGTAAATCAATTTATAGAATGAACTCGAAGAAAAAAAAACTGATCTAGTACTTGCAGAAGAATTCCGACCCGTACGGTTGCGCTAGAATTTTGAAAAATGCTATAGTCAACTCATATTCTACAGAAAAAAAGAGGTGTTTCTCAAAAAAAAACTTGAGAGGTGTCAAGGGACACCCGGATGGAACGAAGTTACTGTATACACTCAACAAAAATAATCGTCGCGACTCCACTCCACTTCACTCCGCTCCGCTCCACTCCACTCCACTCTTTGAGCTCTAGCACCCTTTCGCAAAGCGCGATAAGGAACTTCGTTCCAAAAAAATAATGATATTTAATGTTTAAGGAACTAAGAAAATTCCATTTATGTAATTTGTGCCCATATTTTAGTATCAAATGTGTCAGAAAGTTGAAAAAGTACGAGTCTCATTATTTTCTGTTAGTTTTATTAGTTGTTTTTTACCTTTGTAGCAAAAATAAATCACAATTATAGAAAAGGTACGAAAAAGGTACGGTCTAGCCAAGGTACGGTTGTAGTACGATTGTTGTATGACGAATAGTACGGAAAACCGTACTTTTTGGTACGGTCTGGCAACGCTGATTGACACTATTGACAGCCTGACAGCTGAACAGCTGTCACAGAGTACCAACTTTACACACGCACTCACAAAGTTTACTACGATACTGACGTCATCAAAATGGCGTGATGCGTTTGCCTCAACTTACGCACGAAATTTGAAAATCATAATTTTAAATGTATTTTTATGGCACTTACGGGTTAAAGAAAAATTTTGTAATTTTTTTGGTAGTTTATTATGACCTAAATATTCGATTGAGACACTTTTTGAAAAAGGGTAAAATACCCTATTGCGTCGGTAATGCGATTGCGACATTTCTAAAAATTTAAATTGTATACATTGTAGCTCTTATTTTTTAATATTACCTACATGCCTACTTTAAAAACTCTAGCCTAAGCTATTACATTTTTGTATGCCATACCTAAATGGCAAAACGTGACCATCATCTGCCTAGCCTTTTCCCAACTAAGTATATTGGGGTCGGCTTCCAGTCCAACCAGATGCGCTGGATATCCCAAACAGACAGTCTCAAATTTCAAAGCGTTTTATCTTTTTTTCGATATTCATTGATTAAAAAAAACCGTTTTGAATTCTCCCTCTGACGCACTAAACAGATTTTCAATTTATATGTATATGCCCCTCCCCCCCAATTTATAGAGTACCCTTTGAGAACCTCGATCCTTTTTTTCGTTGGTCAAAATAGTTAAAAGGGATGGTTACTTTTAGTTGAAGGGGCGTTCTGGTTAAATACAGCTACAGTCAGTATTGTTCAATAGTACATGAACAGGAACACAGCACCCGGCCTTGACTAGCTTCGTACTAACTTCCAGTTGATGAGTTAGCATGTTCTATGCAAATCAGGTGAAAAGCGACTCAATGAACTTTCCAAAACGACACAATATAGTGAAAAGGTCGATAGCTACTATTGTTATTTAAATCAGGTGGTAGTAAAGTGACTTAGATACGTTACATTACGCTTGTAGTCTTTAAATTAAAGGTAGAGGAATTCTATAGGTAGGGGAGACCGGGTTCAAAAGTAACAGCGGGTCATACCGTCAGGAGATAGCCAGCGTCGCTCCCCCCGCTTGCATTTAGTAAGGCGACGTTTCCACCATTTGATAAACCTACAGAGCGTTTGTTACTTACCACTGTTACTTTTGTACCCGGTCTCCCTTACTCACCTCACTTAAACAATTTTAACATTGTTATTTGAAGGCGATCAGCGGGTGCAGCTCACCTGCCGATTAGGATTAGGCCCGAGTTGACAGGGTCTTGTGTTCAAGAGCGCCTTGAAGACCTGCCAACAAATCACTAATGGGACCAGAAAGACCCAAGTACTTACCTAGGTTGGGGTTTTCAATAGAGTTACCACGGTCCTGGAACGCAAAGGGCAATAAATTTACCAGTGGATTTTAGTCAGTTTGAGTTTGACCTTCTGCTTTACACAGAGAGGAAGGAGATTGGAAGTTATTTAAGAAATATATTTATAAAGCCCAAAAAATACGGCTTCAGAAAAAGTCTCACTCGTAATTCGGGACCAATACCACTCATGGGCCACCACTGCTCTACTAAGAATGATAAAATATATTATTTTAAGTTCGAAACCTGTCTCACTGTTGTTTATTTTAGTTTAAAACACATCGAAATAGGTTGAGGTATTGAGAAGGCGAATACGAATTAGCAAGCTGAAGTGGCAGTGAGCAGGCCATATATCACACATAACTGATCGCCCATGGGGCTGTAAGGTTCTCGAATGGAGACAACGCATCGGCAAGTCCAACGTAGGTCCACCCACTAGGTCGGCAGACGATCTTATGAAGGCCACAGGATCACGCTGGATGCAGGCAACCGGGTCTAAAGGGGAGGCCTATGTTCAGCAGTGGACGTCCTTTTATTTATTCTAGCCTGCTGTCCCACTCCTGGGCAAAGACTCCACTCCTTCCACTTCTCGCGGGCCCGCGCTTCCTCTTTCCAGTTCGGAAGGAACCTATTCAGTTCGTCCTGCCATCTCCTTCGTGACCTGCCGCGACCACGTCTCACTGGATCAGGGCTCTAGTTTTGAACTATTTTGTCCCACAGTTTGCCCGGCTGACGTCTTACGGCTGATAATTATGATGATGATGATGATTAAGAAGGCGTACAGAAAATCACAACCTCAAAAAGAAAACCACACCTCTTTTTCAGGCAATTATGTAAAACATCTTCCACCTGTGTTGCATTCGGTTACGTGGAATTCTGAACGCATCCAGTTCAGTGTGCCACATAGACTAAATTCTTGTAATACGAGTACCGTCGAGGTTTATTCGTTTCAAATAGAAAACGTATGTAAATTCCTGTGTTCTCGTGTTTTAGTACAGCAACTCGTGTTCCGTGTTCGTTATTTGCATATTTTTGGCTCACATTGTGTTCTGAGTTAGTGACTGGCGTTCGTATTGTATTGTATGTTGGGTGTACTGTTGATTATTGTCGTGGGTATAAATGCAACTGCTCAGCGTTGGGTGCTGGGGCTGGTTCTCAAGTCGTGTAAAAATGCATTTGCGGTTTTTTCTTATTTTTGAGACAATATTGTAAAATCTGCCAACGCGCTTTCGACTTGCGTGGTAAATAACAGCCCATTCCTTCTCATATATGCCTATAGTTGTCCTATTTCCCAGCGGTGGAAACTTTGTTATCTGATTGTTGAGACCGTCGAAATTTTAACATTTTGTACGCATTAAGTCTGGATCGCAAATTTTAAACCGTTTTTTTTCTCTTCACTGTAAGACGTAAAAATTAAATAAAATTAAACTGGGGGGCTCCACATCGCTGTCAATGTGGTGAAGTAGTCGACTGCCTCGGGCACCATGGCCTTTCCTGTAGCAGGAGTGCAGGTCGGTTTGCACGACACGCTAGCTTAAACGACATAATCCGTCGTGCTCTTGTCACCGCCGGGGTGCCATCCGTCTTAGAACCCAGTGGTTTGGCACGCGACGATGGGAAGAGACCAGATGGTATGACCATAATGCCATGGAAGCTGGGTAGGCCTTTGGTGTGGGATGCAACATGTGTCGACACCCTTGCGCCATCCCATCTTCCTAGTTCAGCGTGTTGTGCTGGCGCTGCTGCTGCAGGTGCTGAAAACTCCAAGCGGCGCAAATACATTGGCTTAGCTAGTAGCTATGTGTTTGAGCCGTTTGGGGTTGAAACCTTGGGGCCATGGGGTCCGAGTGCCCACAACGTTTTTAAAGATATCGCCAAGCGTTTAGTCGACTCTTCAGGTGACCAGAGGGCTGACCTATTCCTAGGTCAACGAATTAGCATTACCATACAACGTGGCAATGCTGCCAGCGTTCTGGGCACTGTTCCCGTTGACAGCGATGTGGACGTATTTTTTGACGCCCTATGAACTTTCTCTTTTATTTATTTATTTTAATTTTTCCTGTACATATTGCTAGTAAGTTTTTATTTATAGTTTTTAAAAATTTAAAGAAGTTAATAAAATACTGGATGTTAACCAAAAAAAATTAAACTTGGCGAGCATGACTACGATGACCGAATTGGGAAAGCGTCTGATCTACTGAATCGGAAGGTTGAAATCACTTTTGAGCTTACTTAGAAATAAGCTATTTATATTATTACGGTGATGAAATTTAAAAAAAAAATATTAACCTGTGTAACGAACACACAGCGCCATCTAGTATAATCTATTCAAACTACTATGATGAGCGGCTACATAAACAAGAAGACAGCAAGTAAAGACGACCTCTGTGGACATGTGATGCCATCTACAATCTCCGAGTACAACTTTCTGCGCCAGCGCCACCCGGCTTGTCATCTGCACCACAACTACAAACGACTATGTGTGAAGATTAACCACACATACAAACCATCCACCTTTATAAGCAGAGCTGTCTTCGAACAAATCATCATTCTACTAGCTAGAGGATCAGAGTTCGGTAGCCACGCAGCCAATTCTGAACCTAAGTACGACTAACTCCAGTTCGATAGCCTAGCGGTCTTCTGGAATTAGCTAGCTAGGGGAGGTCTGAAGGGCGATAGCCACGCAGTCCCTTTCATCCCTCCACTTAGGGTTGCAATTATCTTGAATTATTAATGTAACAGTGAAGTTGCCAATAAATACATAATCATCAAGATCACCGGGGCTTTAATTTCACAACCAGCAACCCTACATTGGCGCCCAACGGAAAAATCCACGGATACCCACATAATTTGGACGGCCAACCCTACATTGGCGCCCAACGAAAAAATCCACGGATACCCACATAATTTGGACGGCCAACCCTACATTGGCGCCCAACGAAAAAATCCACGGATACCCACATAATTTGGACGGCCAACCCTACATTGGCTTACAACAAAAATCTACGGATACCCACATATTTGGAAAGTCAAACCTACATTGACGCCAAAAAGAAAACTACGGATACCCACATATTTGGAAAGTCAAACCTACATTGGCTTACAACGAAAATCTACGGATACCCACATATTTGGAAGTCAAACCTACATTGACGTAAAAAGAAATTTACAGATACCCATTAATTGTGAAGATGTCAGTAACAATGACACAAGAACAGTTAAATAGTTTACTGAGTGCTATCACCTCGACACAAGGTAACAACATGAACGGAGGTAGTTTTGCTCGTTGTTCCAAGCGATTTGATGGAGTCAGAGACTACAACAAGGTGGAAGAATTTATAAACAGTATTGTTGTTTATAAAAAGATTGAACATATCTCCGATGAAGACGCGTTGGAAGGATTGCCATTATTGTTGAATGGCACAGCAGCAACATGGTGGCATGGAGTAAAAAGTGATATAAAGAAATGGAGCAATGCTTTAGAGGCAATACGTTCGGCGTTCGCACCTAAGAAGCAGCCTCATGATGTGTATTTGGAGTTATTTGGGAAAAAGCAAACGACTGAAACAATTGACGAGTTTGTTTGCGAAAAACGTGCTCTTCTATCTCAACTTCCAAATAAACGGAATAGAGAAGAGGAACATCTGGATTTCGTGTATGCTCTGCTGAAGCTTAGTATTAAGAAGCAGGTTGCCAGAACCGATTTTAAATCATTCGCGGAGTTACTCGAAAAGGTGCGCCATTTAGAAAGTCTGGAAGAAGAATCACAGGCGAGTACAAGTTCTTCAACTGTAGATCGTGGCTCTAAAAAGTTCCCCAAACGCTGCGCATTCTGCGGGAAAAAGGGCCATAACATCGAAGAGTGTCGGAAACGCTTGGCAGAATCGAAAACGCAAGCTACAGTTGACACTAAAGCCACCGAGACCCCAACAGTGTCATGCTACGGATGTGGTGAAGAAGGAGTTTTTCGAAGCAACTGTAAAAAGTGCAAAAATAAAGAAACTCCACCGAAACCAGTTGCGTTCCATACTGTCGACATTACAGAATTAGTGGAGGACAGTGCCAAAATTCCAACAATTGAAATTATTTACAAAATGGAAACAGGTCATGCATACATTGACACGGCTGCAAGAACCAGTATGGCAAGTACACAATTGTATAAATTATTAATAAGAAATGGTGAAAACATTTACTTCAAAAACTGCAGAAACAATCTTGGCCGATGGATCCATTCAAACCCGAAAAGTACTCACCACCACCACAGAGATAACCATGGGTAAACGTTGCCTCCCAATAACGTTTACTATACTCCCTGATGCAACTGATAATCGCACACTACTCGGCATTGACTTTTTAGAAGCCGCCGGAATAATGCTCAACTTACCTCAGCGAGTTTGGTTCTTCCTGGATAAACCTAACGAGGAACACAGTTTCCTACAGTTAAGAAATGTGAAAAAACTCTTTAAGGCAGCTGAAAGTTTATCATTTGAAGAAGGCGTGACATCTCCACAATCCATGTCAAGCTTCATACAGTGGGCCAAAGACCTGCAATCCATGATCTCTCCACTTCCTCAAACACCTTCGCCAATGAACGACTTTGAAGACAGTCCACCGCCTGCGAAGATACCAAAGTGGAATCTTAAGAGGATGACGACACCGCCACGCCCTGTTCGTCCTCGTGAGCCAGCAGACGAAGAATCATGCAAAGATCCACGTATTCAATATGTTCCAATAAACAAAATGTCATTCTATTCTCTTGATATTTTATTACACCCAACTGAAGGAAAATTACTATCTGAAGATGAAAAGTCACTATTTAATAAATTGCTGACTACCTATAGTGATGTATTTAATAAAAATACAAAACCAACATCATTCATATTACACAGAATAGACACAGGTACTCATCCACCTATAGCCCTGAAACCCTATAGACTATCGCCTTGTAGACAACAACAATTGAGACAAAAACTCGATGAAATGCTAAGCAACGATATTATAGAGGAATGCGATTCAGCCTGGTCAGCTCCTGTTATTATGGTACCTAAAGGTATAGACGATGTTAGAGTTTGTATCGACTATAGGCGACTCAACGAAATAACAAAACCAGATAGATATCCACTGCCACGGATTGACGATCTTTTACATCAGGCAAAAGCAATGCCTTACATGTCTACAATCGACCTTCAATCAGGCTATTGGCAAATAATGGTCCATCCCGAAGACCAAGACAAGACTAGTTTTGTCTCACCATTTGGAACATTTAGATTCAAACGAATGCCATTTGGTCTAAGGAACGCGCCCGCAACGTTCCAGAGGTTAATGGATAAATTCATTCAAAGTTTACGAACGAAAAATGTACTGTCATATTTAGACGATTTGATTTTGCGATCTGTCACTTTGACACAACACATGACAGATCTGGAAGAAATATTCAAAAAACTAAGAGAATATAACCTAAAAGCTAACAGGAAGAAATGTAAATTTATGTGCTCCGAAATAAAGTATTTGGGACATCTCATAGTTCCAGAAGGGATTAAAACTGATCCGGAAAAGGTTTCGGCTATTGCGAGTTTATCAAAACCAAAGAACTTAAAACAATTGATAACATTTCTACAAACTGCTTCTTGGTATCGAAGATTTATTTACAATTTCGCAGACAAAGCTCGACCTTTAACAAACTTAACTAAAAAGAAATCAAGCTGGCAATGGCTTAGTGAACAACAAGATGCATTCGAAAAACTGAAAATTGCGTTAACAACAGCCCCTGTGTTGAGACAAGCAGATTGTGACACTCCTTTTACAATCAAAACTGATGCAAGTCAATATGCAATTGGTGCAGCTTTAGTGCAGGGGGAGGGCGATAACGAACACCCTGTCGAATACGCAAGTAGACTTCTCACATCCGCAGAATGCAATTACAGTGTTACAGAAAAAGAAGCTCTAGCCATTGTGTGGGCTGTTTCAAGATTTCGTGGTTACATTGAAGGTACAGAATTCATTACAATCACTGACCACCAGCCACTAAAATGGTTAATGAATTTAAAAACACCAACTGGTCGCTTGGCCCGTTGGGCCCTACAACTCCAGCCCTATAATTTTAAAATTCAATATACTCCGGGGCGTACCAACGTGGTAGCGGACACTTTGTCGAGACCACCATGCTCACATGACGTTGAAGAATGTACTTTATGTTACATAGAAATTGAATTACCAAAGTACAATGAAAAACAAATTCGTGAAGAACAACTTAAAGATGATGAACTTAAATTGATAATAAATGCTCTTGAGGAAGAAAATGAAACAGAAAATTATATAGAATGGTCTAAAAAAGGCTATTTACTCCACAAAAATGTATTATATCGCTTCACACCTGATCAAGAAGACGATAATGCAAAACTACTTATACCGTCACAAGAAAAACAAAACATATTAAAAGCATTCCACGATGACCCCACAGCTGGTCATTTAGGACTGGAACGCACAATAAAACGTATTACAACAAAATTCTACTGGAAAGGTTTGAGAAAAGATGTAATTAAGTATGTGAAAACATGTCAAGAGTGTCAAAAATATAAACCATCAAACAGAAAACCTGCAGGGTTATATCAGTCAACAGCAAATAATCACAGATTTGAATTACTCTCTATAGATCTTTTTGGACCTTTACCAAAAGCAGCAACAGGAGAAAAATGGATCTTTATTGTTGAAGACACAGCTTCTCGATGGGTTGAACTTTTTGCTATTAAGGAAGCCACAGCTGAAACATGTGCATTAACACTTTTAAATGAAGTATTTCTACGTTATGGTTTGCCAAGGAAACTTATAAGTGACAATGGAGTACAATTCATATCAGCAATAATGCAAAAACTTACTTATTGTCTGGAAATACAACATATTCTGACACCAGTATACCACCCGGAACCCAATATTGTAGAAAGGAAAAACAGAGACATGAAAACCCAAATCGCAATTATGGTGAAGAATCAACACCATAAGTGGCCAAATACTCTGCCTGCTATCAGATTTGCAATGAACTCAGCTGTATCTCAAACAACGGGATTTTCACCGTCCTACTTAACTTTTGGACGTGAATTAAGAACTCCCTATGATCTTACACATGATTTCAGTAGAGTATTAACTCAAGAAAAATTTATATCACAAATCACACCTACTTTGAAGCAGTTAGCTGAAGATTTATTAATTGCAAACGACAATATAGAAACCATGCAAGACAATAATAGGCAACGTGCAAATCAAAAAGAAGACCAGATCCATGTTATAAAATAGGAGATTTAGTACTGGTTGAGACACATCCAATAAGCAGTAATGAAAAACAGTTCACAGCAAAATTTGCCCCACGCAGAGATGGTCCTTATGTTATCATAAAGAAACATGGTGCATCAACATATGAAGTAGCAAGCACAAAGGCACCAGAACAATCCATGGGAAAATATCATACTTCAGCAATATGTAAATTTGAACAAAGAGATGACAATGTGTCCAAACCATTAAATCCCATCAGAAAAAGAGGGAGACCAAGGAAGATAGATACTGATCCTGGTACTCAGTCGGGACGACCATAGAGTACCAGAGGGGGAGAATGTAACGAACACACAGCGCCATCTAGTATAATCTATTCAAACTACTATGATGAGCGGCTGCATAAACAAGAAGACAGCAAGTAAAGACGACCTCTGTGGACATGTGATGCCATCTACAATCTCCGAGTACAACTTTCTGCGCCAGCGCCACCCGGCTTGTCATCTGCACCACAACTACAAACGACTATGTGTGAAGATTAACCACACATACAAACCATCCACCTTTATAAGCAGAGCTGTCTTCGAACAAATCATCATTCTACTAGCTAGAGGATCAGAGTTCGGTAGCCACGCAGCCAATTCTGAACCTAAGTACGACTAACTCCAGTTCGATAGCCTAGCGGTCTTCTGGAATTAGCTAGCTAGGGGAGGTCTGAAGGGCGATAGCCACGCAGTCCCTTTCATCCCTCCACTTAGGGTTGCAATTATCTTGAATTATTAATGTAACAGTGAAGTTGCCAATAAATACATAATCATCAAGATCACCGGGGCTTTAATTTCACGACCAGCAACCCTACACCTGTTAAAATATGTGACTTTCAAAGATTTATTCCCGTCGGATCCCACTTTTACATCCCATTTGAATATTTTTCCCGTTGAATCCCAAATAATAAGAGAAACAGTTTTCAAAGGGATCCAAAAATGGGATTCAACGGGAATAAATCCTTTCAAACTATATTTGAAATGGTATAAGAACAAAGATTTCGTACAATAATGTAAGCTTCACCAAACACAGTGCTACCACACTTTAACTTTACCGAGAACGTAGTTTAGAATTCTATAGACAAGTTTAAAGGAACTTTAAAGTTCTATTTCAAGCCACACACTTGTTCGAAAACTGTGAAATCGAGTCACGACTTACAGATTGAATTTCCTGTTACATTTACTTTACCCGTTTTAATCTTTCAAATAGATTTTGGTTAACAAGTCACCAGTACCCTTAGCACGAGTTTTCACTATTTGAGACGTAAAGTAAACTGGAACTTTGACAATTTCGAAGAGTCAATTTTCAAGGAAAAAATTAGTTCTGTGTTCGGTGCTGTTCCATTTTTTCATAAAAGAAACACTGAAAATACTAGAAAGACGCTGTAATGTTAAAAGAATTAGTAATGGACGACTCGCTGTCCGACTATGGATCATGCCCGGGTCGACGCGACTGTGCGTTGTGTTCCACGCGCGCCTCAAAGATTGTCGAATCCGCATTATGACGGGGCGCCTCTTTAGAGGGCCAAAGCCTGCTGGGGTCGTGGGGCTAACTGATTACCGTGATCCCGGAACGTAAAGGGCTATTGAAGGACATCGTGGATTTTAGTCAGTACGAGTCTAACAGTCCCTCCCGCCGCGCCCTGGGTGGGGAGGACTCATTTTATGATTTTTTTCATTTCAGTTCCTGTGTAATTATTACAGGACTTTACACGGGCAACGCTGCGGGAAAAATACAGTCTTGTACAGCTATACCTACAAGGTAAATTAAATTCATCACCGACAATTTGAAAGTACTTACAACAGTAAATAAAAAGTTAATTTCGCTGAAATCTCTTCTTCTGTTTAAATAATCATTATTCTCGGTCATAAACTGAATGTTTTACTGTGTGCGATATTCTGAATTATTAAGAAGCAAACACTCGTAAATGAAATTGGCATTTTGTTACATAGTTTAACATTTTATTCTTTAACACTTTTTTTAGCGTGAGCACCCAGGGCAGAGTGGGAGGGACTGTCAGACTCGTACTGACTAAAATCCACGGTGATCCTTCAATAGTCCTTTATGTTCGTACTTGATGAGACCGTCTCACAAAACAGTCCCGCGATAGCGCGTCTTTTAATGTATAAGTCTACCACAGTTTTAGCATTTTTTTTTAAATTTCTCGATTATTTTGTCACTTTCTTCATACCGTATTTTCATTAAAGGATTAATTTCACAACTTTTAAAACTTTTAAGTAACTTCAGTTCATTTTATATTAGGAAAAGACAGAATATTATTCTGGAAAACTTATAAAAGTTGTAGTCTTATCAAACTTTGGCGGAAATTCAATAGAAAACCTGTCCATTATGAAACTACTTTTCAGGGTGGAAAGCCTATCGGATTTGGCTGAGTAAAACGACCCTGTTCCTTCAATTTCCCTTAGCATTCCAGGCCCGCGGTAAACTTTTAAGAGATGTCCGCGACTCACCCTTGTGAAGCCTCTTATTTATTTCTACTTTACTGAGCTTTAGACTTTTTTCAGCTATGACTGAAGTTCATAGAAGTTAATTCCAGTACCCTTAGCACGAGTTTTCAGTATTTGAGACGTAAAGTAAACTGGAACTATGATAATTTCAAATTGACAATTTTCAAGGAAAAAATTGGTTCCGTCTTCGCACATTTTTTCTGTACCATTTTTTCATACAAGAAACGCTGTAAATACTGGAAAGACGCTGTAAAGTAAAAGAGTGAATACTCGTGCTAAGGGTAGTTAAAAAAAAATAACCCCAAAATATACGTAAAATCACAAACCACTAACAATTGTGCTCACTGCAAATAACCCTCTCACTGTTCAAAGGGAAATTTTTAAAAGTCGTCCCGATCGTCGAAACGACGCAAATTACATTTGCGCTCGCTCCGCTCCGCTTGCTCCGTCCGCTCACTTCGCTCTGGCCGCCGGAATCACATTCGTTTGCCACCTACCGACAGATTCAATTTGACAACGCTTTTATATTTACAAAACTTTGCGGCATTTTCGACAAATCGGTTAGGATTGCTGTCTTTCAAATCTAGCGGAGATAAGATTTTAATCTATTAGAAATTTTCTTTTAAGAATTACGAAGTTTTCGAAGAAGTAATTTTTATTCATTTGCATAGAAAAAAAGTAATTTATCTTTGTTATTTTTTAATAAACTAACTAACTTTATTATTTTTCAATTATTACATCGCGTTTAAGCTTGCGAGTTCAGGATAATATGATTATTTTTGGGTATTCTAATATGGAAATATTTAATTTTTGTGTTTGTGTATATAACTCAAAATCTGCTAAACCGATTTTGAAAACTCTTTCGCCTCTAAAAAGCTATGTTATCTGTGAATAATTCATGGTTGTATTTTATTTTCAAACCAGCTTATGAAATCGGGACCCGATGCTAGTACAATACATTTACTACTTACCTACCTGAAATCTTAAGGTGAATAAAATCCATCGTGATTTATTATATCACGGCGCTTATTATTCATCCGTTGATCCAATGAATTAAAAGATGACGTACATTAAACGACCGTGAAGGCGTATAATCCCTCAATATGAAAATTCACCCTCTACCTGTACGCTATAAATATTCATGGGATTATTAATATCCGCGCCACATCTATGCTAATTTGTCTGCTGACGGATTAAGTGAGCGTTTCCCCCTTTGAAATAATACCGAGAATTTAATAATTGAAGTAGATTTCTCGAAATTAATATGGGGTTTATTGTTTTACCAAAACAAAAAAAAATACATAATTATACACCGTGACTTTTTAGTCGTCTTACAACGGGTAGTCCAGTTCATGTATCTGACTAGTACACGTTTATAATAAAAAAAAATAGGTATTTAAGAGAATTGAGGGATTTAAAAATAAAATTTTTATTCGTTAATGACACAAGGCGTAGTTAGAATAACACGCTTGTCTCATAAAAAATGGCGATGGAATGATCTGACCGACTATTGCGCTGGTTACTCTACAGCTTGATACTCAAACCTTTTTACAGGGCTTTTTAGGAAAGAAAAATATGATCCGCGGGCAGGATTCGAACCTGCGGCGTTCGGATTCAATACATCCCACGCTCATTTCCAACCGAGCCACCGAGGATCTTACCTGCCGCGGCGAATTCTTCCTTCCTAAAAAAATTTTTAATGCGTTAAAAAAATGCGTTTAATATTTTAACAGGGTGTTTCACATTTCTAATTTACTAATTTATTAATCATTAAAAAGAGGTATTTTAGGTCGGATACATTAGGTGGACCACTTGTGTAAGACGACTAAAAAGTCACGGCTTATAAAAGAAAGTAACTCAGTATACACTCACACTCAAACCGGACGCACTGTGAAAACGAATTTGTATCGTACGTAAATGTATGACAGGAAAGTAGAAAATTCATGACAACTCGGCTTCTGAGGATTTCTTACGAGTCTATACGTTTTTGTGACTTGAAGTACACGGAGACTTTGACGTTAATTGATGGCTTGATGGTTAGAATGAGTTCCTTGTTCATATAGTAGAGGTGCTCTTTCATTTTCCATACACATTACATCCTAGTACGCCAGTACGCTGTAGGCCCAAATACGTAGAATCCATACTGGGGCTTCAAAACTACATGCATGTTCGTAGTATTTGGAATTTTGGAATTATTCGTGCGTGTTGGCACCATTTAATTTCGTACGAAAACGCCCGGCCTCGCTCTTATGCTATAATACAATTTTTAAGGACGTCTTAATTAATTTTCCTGCTATTCACGGTACAACCATGTCGCATGTCAACAACTCTAAATAAAAAGCCCTAAAAATGAAAAGGTTCCCAGTAGGTCACCTAAAAATAAAACAAAAATGTCCGCGAAAATAATACGCCTGGGAAATACTTAGCCTTACATTAACTAAAGGAAATAAAAAGAATTTCTGTCACGAGATCTTTTTACAAGATGTAAAAAATCGGAGTAGGTAATATCCGTCGAGTTTAATTAATGGATTATGATTAGATCTAACATAATCTTTTACTAAAGATATAAGCCAGACGGTTTTAAAATTGGAAAAGAATTATCCCTCGCTTATTTTAGGGTTCCGTAAGCTCCGTCGTCTACTCTGCTACTACTGTCACTGACCTCAATATTTTAAAAATGGTGGGGTCACCTTTTGAGGGTCAAAGCCTGCCGGGATCGCGGGACTGTCTAACCAGGTAACAGGATCCCGGAACGTAAAGGGTTATTGATAGGTCACTGTCGTCAGAGAACTGATCAGGAATTCTGATCCGTTTTCTATCCGAACACAGTGAATTCATACAAATGTGTGTGTGCATGTTTTGTGTGTGTTGTTTATATTACATAAGCATTTCATTCATCATTTCGAATTCCGAACGGAAAAAAAACTGATGTTTAAGTAGTAAGTAATAGACAGTGAAAATCTGACAGTGGCTCCCCAGCCGCCATGGGTTCGAGGACTCATTGATGACTTTACCACGATAAAAAAAGACGAAGAACGTGTATTTTCAGGGAATGCTTATTCGAAAAAAAGTGTTTATTGTACCTTACTATTTCTACTAAGTACTTTATATGACTGTGAAAGTTTTTGGGACAGGTGGAATAGATGGATGTTTGATACTGTTTCACGCAAAAACTATTGATTGATTAATTAACAGATAAAGATTAAAGGCAAATAGCTTATATTCATGGTGAAGCCACACTTGCCTAGAAAGTAACTTTTTCTCTATTGACGTAAATACTCCTAAGTTGTAGCTATCACGAAACTAAGTTCAGATAAGGCTAGAAATATTATAAATAATTTTATTACTTTACAGAACCCTGTCGTATTAGTATACAACTCACAATTACCCAGTTTTTTAATGCTCTAGAATAAAAAAGGCCGGGATATTTTAAAAAGCGTAGAAAGGCAATTTGGGGTCGCTCTCAAGTAACATTTTTAATGGTCGGTAAAACGGTACGGAAGGTAAATATCATTTTCATTACCGATGTCGGAAACAGGTTACACTTGTTTTAATTGAATCTGGATTACGGTTTAATTTATTTTCGGTTTAATTTTTCGGAAATGTTACGGATTTGAATGACGTGATATAATAAGTATATTGTTTATTGAAGGATTATATTACTTTTCTGTTGTAGTTCTTGCGACAAAGATCATAAAACCGTTTGGCGCAGGGGTTTGGGCAGTGCCTAAGCTAGAGCTGCGGCGTGTTAACGAGTTTGATTCCCGCACGGAAAAAATACGTATAACTAGCTAAATTGTTTGGCTCAGAGATAAAGTTACTATTCATCCCGTTATTACATTCATGGGATAACAATGTACATCACCCGCGACCAAAGCCACCGGCAACGGCCATTATTCTATAATAAAGCCTACAAAAAAATCATAAGAACTGTAAAAGTTTCAGTGAACTTTATCCGACCCCAGTTCAAAAAGATTAGAGACCCAACATCGTTCTAAAACCCAACTAACCTAACACTAAATCAGCAAACAGTATTTTATTTTAAATATTTATTCTACTGGGACCTCTGGAAACCTTATGCTGGCGACACACGGCGCGAAATAAAAGACGCGCCGAACCTCGCGAGCACAACAAACGCGCGTCTGCCCCGTAGACAAGCGGTAACGCTACTGTCAAACAGACAGGCGTGGCAAACGCAAAGCGAGGCGTTTTTGTTTGTAATGTATGGAATTGTTTGAAGCCAGTCACATAGACTTTCGGATCGCTTTCGGTTTTCTATGAAAACGGTTTTCTAAGAATCCAGTCAGATTCAAACAATTACAGGCTTTCTACTATAATCTTTTACGCAAACACAAAAGATCTTTATTAAATTTTCAATTTAATGCGCTTGGTTATAAAGTTGACAATATATCTATTGAAGATTACTCTCTAGTCTCTCTAGCCTGCTGCGTACTAGTTCTTTGAATGTGAACGCTTGTTTTACATTTACGCCTTTCTACAGTTCCAGATTCTGTAACAGTCCCAAAAACTCGCGAAGACGGATCTTCACACAGCACGTGATATCGTGAATCGCAAAAAAGTCCGTTCATCCACGATCGCGATCCTTCATATCTACGAATCGAACGCGTCAACGCGAGTTGTAACGCGAGCAGGCCTCGCGTGACACACGCCGTGTGAAGCTAGCTTTACATTATTCCCTGTATTCCGAGTACTGCCATGCATCAATCGTTTGTCAAACAAATGACGGTCCGCTGTCACTTCGCTTTGAGTAATGAAGAAGTTCCTTAGCGTAGCATTTTTGTCCTTATTGCCTTGTTTGGTTGAGTTTTTGTTTCTTTATAGAGCGGGAGCCCGCAACAGATGTCCGTGACCAATTTCCTCTCAAGCGACAACTAGCAGGCTACATGAGGGATTCGTATCATGAAGATTTGTGGAAGTCAGCTGCGATTCCGTTGGTGGGATAAGTAGCAATCGCCGTTCAAACACGTAGAAAAAATATTTTTTTTTAGTCATTTCCTCCCAACTGAAACCTGGTTATTATTGAAGATTACCTTGTATCATGAAGAATGAAACCAATCAGCCGACGATACCATGGTGGAATACACGTCAGCTGGTCACTCGAACATGAAATTTTTTATTTTATTTTCAGTGATTTCCTCTTAACCCAAACTTAACCCAATGAAAGTTTACATGTAGTTATGGCTAAAAACAGACGTCAGCTGGCTGTAGCTCGGTGGAAAGATCGTCAGCTGATGCTTTGAAAATTACAAGTAGGACTACCGCTCTCAGCCTAAATCTGCATTCAGTTCAATGTTTTCAATTCCTCCCTACAGAAAACCTGTTCATATTGAGGCTTACTCAATATCACGATGAAACAATCCATTCATCTTATGTTTACAGACAGTTATGGATCAAAATACAGAGTTATTCTTATAAAGCTGGGCATCAGGAACATGTGTGATTCCGTAAGAGATACGAAAAAACTTATTGAGATAACTTTAGCTCTTTTTACAGTATAAACATTTTGGCATTTTTATTTTTTTGGTCAAGTGTGAATTATCCACTAAAATGAATTGTGCAATACCTTAAAAACTACTTAACCGATTTTCATGAAACAAACTGTACAATAGTTTTTACAACAAGACCAACATATTAAAATAAAGTCTATTACAATAACCCCATAAACAAAAACCTACATATTCAAGTTACGTAGTTATGATCAACATAATTAGGTACCTATCATAAGATTTATTTTTTAATGCCTTTCGACTCTGTTTCATGTCAATTATTATTTCGTTGTATCGGAAGACAAAAATCAGGAAAGCGGAAATTGGATAAAGGACATAACATTCATCACGCTCCATACATTTTTTGGGCTTTTCTGAAACTATTAAAAGTCGGCGATGAGACCACCACTGCCTGCTACGATGAGAGGTGCACGTAGTGGGAGGTGCGACAAGATGTACTTAGGTGAATATTGTTTGTAAGGAGATAATAATAATAATAATATTTATATTGTTCCAAAATTATTACATTACAGTATTGTGAGGCAGCCCCATTAAGTTATTTACATACTTGTGTTGGGGCCAAGATAAGATTATTTTTGTGTAATTAGATTTTTTATGTTATTTGTTTGTGCTTAATTCTTGTTGGAATACTGTATTTTTTTATTAAAGTTCATTAAAATACATTTCTTAACGAAACTAACAAGAAATTGTACTAAAGTTTGATAAATATGTTGATCATAATTACGTAACTTGAAAATGTAGTTTTTTGTATATGGTGTTATTGTAATGGACTTTATTTTGATGTGTTGGTCTTGTTGTAAAAACTATTGTACAGTTTGTTTCATGAAAATCGGTTAAGTAGTTTTTAAGGTATTGCACATTTGGATAATCCAAATATTGTTCCTAGCGAATTCATTTTAGTGGACAATTCACACTTGACCAAAAAAATAAAAATGCCAAAATGTTTATACTGTAAAAAGAGCTAAAGTTATCTCAATAAGTTTTTTCGTATCTCTTACGGAATCACACATGTTCCTGATGCCCAGCTTTATAAGAATAACTCTGTATTTTGATCCATAACTGTCTGTAAACATAAGATGAATGGATTGTTTCATCTTGATATTGAGTAAGCCTCAATATGAACAGGTTTTCTGTAGGGAGGAATTGAAAACATTGAACTGAATGCAGATTTAGGCTGAGAGCGGTAGTCCTACTTGTAATTTTCAAAGCATCAGCTGACGATCTTTCCACCGAGCTACAGCCAGCTGACGTCTGTTTTTAGCCATCACTACATATACACTTTCATTGGGTTAAATTTGGGTTGAGAGGAAATCACTGAAAATAAAATAAAAAATTACATGTTCGAGTGACCAGCTGACGTGTATTCCACCATGGTATCGTCGGCTGATTGGTTTTATTCTTCGTGATACAAGGTAATCTTTAATATTAACAAGGTTTCAGTTGGGAGGAAATGACTAAAAAAAAATTTTTTTTCTACGTGTTTGAACGGCGATTGCTGCTTATCCCACCAACAGAATCGCAGCTGATTTCCACAAATCTTCATGATAGGACTCCCTTATTTAGTCTACTAAGTATGGCTTGAGAGGAAATCACTAACGATATTTTGGCCTGGCTCCCGCTCTATTACAACATAACATAATGCGTGTATTGTTTGAGGCAAAGGCATGCCTATTAGTACTCCCACTTTTCGTTACTAAGGGCGAGCGTATTGCCATGATAAATTCCATTTGGAACCCAATAACACTAATTGCCAACCTGGGAATCGATTCCGTTTACTTAAATCTCACCTATATTGTGTGCGATATTGTGCTGGGGACAAGTCGTCGCAAGCTATATGCTTGCGACGACTTGTCCCCAGCACAATATCGCATTGGGTCTAGCCTGTAAGGATATTTGTAAGTGATAAATAAATAAATATTGTTGGGCTATAAAAATCCACCGAGAACCTTCAGTTTTCGTCTACGTTCCAGGGCCACGGTGTCTTGCTTAGGCAGTCCCGCGACCCCGAGAATGAAATACTCAAAATTCAAATTTTAAGATTTTATATTAGCTTGCATGACGGGCAAGTCCTCAAAAAAAATTAAGCGAACACACAAAACACTGAACCAGGAGTAGTTATCCTAACCGTGGGAATGTGGTGAGGCAAGACTATTGTCGTATAATTTACATTTTAGTCAAACAATATTTTGTTACGAAATACAGTTCCTAACTCTACATGTGAACTGTTGTTTCATTAGAAAATAGCTGTTGATTTTGCTAAGTGTATACATTTCCTGTTTTCCTCAACACCAGATTTCAAAATTTTAATATGTGCTAAATAAATATGTTTTCTCTCTCTTCAGTACTTATGTTATAATTCGTGGATTCAAGACGGATCATTCTCATGTCGACCGAAAAGCAACTCGTCAGATTTTCAAAGATGCAGCTCGACAAACAATAAAATTAATAAAAAAAGATTTTGTCGATGAACGTCATTTATAAACACACGTAACTTAAAAAAAAGGTCGAGTTGCGAATCTGACGAGTTACGTTTCCGACAAATTGCGTTTCTGTCGAGTTACGTTTCTGACAAGTTGCGAGTCCATCCTGAGACATGACTAGTTGCGAATCTGACGAGTTGCATTTCTGTCCATGATAAATGATCCTTCAAGACGGATGATTTACCTACTTTCTGCATCTATGCACATAGAGCACAGACAAACCTTTATCCCTTTGACTATTACAAGCATACATTTTTGGTTACTGTATGTTTACTGAAACTGGCAAACGTAAACCGATTTTACTCGCAGTAATAATAATTATTATTATGACTAATCCAACCAATCACGTTAATGCCCACGTGCCGGTGCGGTAAGCCGATGTGGTTTACTCAATTAATCTATGTGCACTTGATTCGTAACTATGCTTTGACGTTCGTGCATACCGCCGGTTCACATTGTATGTTATATTACTTAGTATGATGTGAGTATCTAGTTTTCGCTGAAGGTATTGCTAATGCTTTGTTCTGGTTTCTCAATACCGTAAGTTTCATAATACGGAAAAATACTTTGTAAGACATTATTTCTATAGATAGCATCCTCGAATCCTTTTTACTCGACTACGGAGGGTTATGTTTTTGACCGGTATGTTTGTATGTGTGTTTGTCTATTCCCCCATAACTTCTAAACTACTTACATGACAAATGAGGAGTCGTTAGAAGTGTCTCAGTTGTCCGCTGGTTATAGGGTAGGTGACGTGTCACCAAATCCAATATACCTGTGGTTGTTTCACACAATCTTCATTAGGTAGGTGGCACACGACCACGGCTAGCACAATAGCAGTAAAATTATTCTAGTTTGGTTAGTTATACTTTTGCTTGTTTTATACTTTTCAGTGCACATTTTGGTCGTAGTCGGGTTTTAGTTATTTTACTTGTTTTTTTTAGCGTGGTAAAAATCATCTAAATCTAATGATTCCTCCCGCCCTGTGTGATGCGAAAGAGACAGTGAGACTCGTACTGATCAACAAAATCTTTGTTCAGACGCCAACACATCAACCGACCTCAATCTGTCAAATTTCTTGAATAGATTTTCGACCTTATCACAATACTGGAAGGTTAATGTTCGATTGGTGAAAGATTCGGGTAGGTTGGCGTTGGGTACCTGCTGGTGTATGTACGAACAGGTAAGTAAACCGAGGATCATTCTCAGTAGCAGCCACTAGAACGAAGTAGCCATTATTTTTATGGTGGTGGGAAATCATCGGTTGACTCCTGGGGCTCTAGATGGAGTGGCAAAGACTGTCAAACTCGTACTGACTACAATCTTCCAGTTTCTTTAATTGCTCTTTGCGTTAAAGCCGCGGTTACTCATAAGAACATGTTCTCTATCAAGGCAGTTGGTTAAGAACAACTGCCTTTACTAAATACGTTTCCACCATAAGTGATGGAAACGTATTTAGTCGCAATTTCAACTTGTTTAGTTTGTTTATGCCTAAGTTTATCGAAATTTAATTAAAAGCAAGGGAAGCAAATAACACAAATTAATGAATTCTGCTATTGTAAGCTTCGAAATTTTTTTTTAACTTTAATAACAGAACAACATAAACTAAATTTAATATTCAGGACAAGATACTGATGAGATGAAAAATATTTTCGACACCGTGCCTCTGATTCCGGAAGAGTAAAAGTGACATAATTGTAAAGAATAATAAAGTTTATTTACGCCAGAGCGTCAAAAATTCCATAAAAATACTTTTTTCATGGAATTTCCCGCTCCCTGTCATTTTTAATTCGCCTTTCTTATAGAATGTTTTTAAAGTTTGTTTTTCATTGGAATTTGATTTTATTCACAGACATGAATCTTTGTAATTCTTTTTCGATGGAATTGAAATTGTCCTTTGGGCAGGGGACATTTTCTGGCTAATGATAATGATGTAAATCATGTTATATATTTTATGCATGAGTATTCAACTCTATAAAAGTATCATCAGTCATTTTAAATGAATTTAACATAACATTTTTTACAAACTGCTCTTATACACAATAAGTATAACCAAAGTACTTCTGTTGAGCTACCTGAGAATCTAACACTACAGACATAAAAATACTATCGTTATTCAGAATATCTTTGAATGATCTTAATGTGTAAACTTGACACGACTTTCACAATAACCCTCTACTTATCAGTCTGTCTTACGCTCACTCACGCACGAAAATCCAAAAAGGAAATATCAAAATTAAATTACATTCGCCGAATAAGAAAACCCTTTACAATAAAAAAAGATATCAATAACTTACAATACACCGTGACTTTTTAGTCGTCTTACAAAAGCAGCCTAGTTCATGTACCCAATGACTAGAACACGTTTATAATAAAAAAATAGGTATTTAAGAGATTTGAAAATTTTTAAAATAAAATTTTAATTCGTTATTATGACGCAAGGTGTAGTTAGAAACACCCTTGTCTCATAGAAAATGGAGATAGAATGATCTGCCCGACTATTGCGCTGGGTAGGTATACTTTACAGCTAGATACGTAAACATTTAACAGGGTGTTTCATATTTCTAATGCACCTATTTATTAAAAATAAAAATTATTATTAACGATTAAAAAAAAAAATAACTTGCCTAGAGGTATTTTAGGTCGGATACATTAAGTGGACCCTTTTTGTAAGACGACTAAAAAGTCACGGTGTATAACCAGGTAATACGAAAATGGTAGTGCCAACATGAAACGCCTTTCAAAGCCAATAATTTGGACAATAAAAGAAACTTTTATTTCTATTCGTTCGCAAATCGTGCGTAAATACGTTTTATTCGAAAATTACGCGTTCTAGAATAAGTATCTGCCGTCTGTGTAAGCATTTTTTACGAGAGTATTCTGTTGTACCCAAAATAGGGTAGGGGCGACTATTGTCGTCCATGTTTATTGTTGTTTCCCCCGAGATTTTCATTAAGGATAAGACAGATTGGGTGACGAATTTACGGGGAAATGATGTATTTACACAATTAACCTAATTTACTTGTCGAGTAAAGTGCTTTTGTTGTAAACCACGGACAGTTTATTTTTGGATGGAATGAAAATAATATGAACCTGGAACTTCTTTAATAGGAATAGCTTTTTTTTCAACGTGGTGAAATCATCAAATGAAGGACTCACTTGATGATTTAGTACGCCTTAGTAGTGCCTTTTTTAGTTAGTAAGGCTTATTTGAGTCCTCCCACCTAGTGCAGGGCGGGAGGGACTGTCTGACTAGTACTGATTAAATCCACGGTGTCCTTCAATAGCCCTTTACGTTAAGGGGTCAGGGTAAGAGATAAGTCCCGCGACGTCGGCAGGTTTTAACCCTCTAGAGGGGGACACCGTCATCATGCTGACGCTCTTTGAGGCGCGCGTGGAACACAACGTGCCGTCGACCCGGGCATGGTCCATGGTCGGACAGCGAGTTGCCCTTTACTCGCCGCCCGCACCTATGGTCGCGGCCGGAGATCGTCTTGCAACGTCCGTCACCGTAGGCGTCCACCACTGCGACTGGGGCGGAGGGAGGACGCTGTCCTCACCCTCACGCGGCCCGCCTCCTCCTTCGCGAGCATGACTGCTTCACAGAAGGAGGAGATACCTTCCCACTCTGTCTCGACCCGCAGCATGGCCGCTACCAATGCCGGGCGCGAGTAGTCTCCGCCTATCGCCGTTGTGAGGATTATAATCCTATATTTTATAACCCTTATGTTAAAATAATGATGTATACGATTTTAACAATTACTTAAATTAACTTAATGATCAAATTCGCTCAAACTTTACACACGCACGCACATAGATAACAACAGTTGTCTCTACCCACATTATTTCAGTAATCGGCTTTCAAGAAAGGCTGTAATAAGAAGCTGAAAACGATTACATGGTTCAAAGTATGTAACAACCTCTCATTTAAGTTTACATGTAGTATAAAACTGACTATTTTCTCAAATATCTTTACAAATTGCTTGACTATTCGCGATTTTGTACCCTTTAGTAGACTAAATAAGGTCGGTTTTAGATGAACATGTAACTAAAATTGGATTCTTTGAAATTGTATAAAGTTTATTTGAAATAACATGTCTATTGAATTACTTAAATTAAATATGTTTTGACGATGTCCAAGGTTTGAGCTTGTCACAGTGAAGGTTTTATTCATTTTTATAAAAGGTAAAAAAGGTAGCCTTGGTAAGTAAGTTTATTTTTCAAATATTTTTCGTCTAGATCTTCACAACACTGTAGTGAAAAGGACTCGTTTTTATCCTACCAATAGCTTTAAGACGCAAAGGGTCTTTCAGCCTATGAACGTAAATGTTTTTTATCCCTTTCTGTCACTCAAGTTAATATACATGTTTTACTCCTCCTGTTTTAAAAAAAAATTTAACCACACAAGAAATTTCTTCCTGAATTGTGGTTACGTTTACAAACATAGAAACTCACATAAACAAACACCAAGTCCAGAAACAACTACTTGTAGATCATACAAATATTTGTTGCATGCGGGGATCGAACCGCGCCCGGCATTGGTTTCGGCCATGCTGCAGGGCGAGACGGAGTGGGAAGCGGTCGCCTCCTTCTGCGAAGCAGTAATGCTCGCGAAGGAGGAGGCGCGCCGCGAGCGAGAGAGGACAGATTCCTGCCTCCGCCCCAACCGTGGTGTAGGACGCCTACCACCGTAGGCGCGGGCATGCGGGCAGCGAGTAAAGGGCAACTCGCTGCCCGACCAAGGACCATGCCCGGGTCGACGGCGCGTTGTGTCCCACGCGCGCCTCAAAGAGCGTCAGCATAATGACGGGGCCCCCCTCTCAGAGGGCCAAAGCCTGCCGGGGTCGCGGGATTATTCCCTTACCGTAACCCCGGAACATGAAGGACACCGTGGATTTTAGTCAGTAGAAGTCTGACAGTCCCGGATCCCGCCCTGCCCGGGGTTGGAGGACTCATTTGATGATTTTACCACGCTAAAAAAAAAAAAAAAAATACGGGCATCGAACCCGAAACACACTACCCAGCAGTCGATCGCTCAGCCACTGTGCCAACCGTCTCGTAAATATAAATTAAACATTTTATCAAGTGACTATTTTTGTTTCATTGCTTGTTAACTTTGTTCCTACTGCTGGGACACAGGCCTCCTCTCGAGGAAGTGGGCCATAATCCACCATGCAGGCCCTGTGCGAGTTGGCAGATGTCACATGACTTCGAATTTTTGTTTCTAGGACATGCAGGTTTCCTGACGATGTTTTCCTTCACCGTTTTGAAAGCAGAGGTGATGAAATAAATTACAAACCAATGCGGGGTTCGCAACCATCTTATCAATTTTTCATCACAAACATAAGACCTTTTTTTATTTTTCCCATTTTATACTGACTAAACCAACATTTTAAACGTGACATAAAAAGTGCCTAAAACTTTTTTCGAATTAATGAATTTCAATTAATTCGTTTCACAATATTGGTTGCGGCCGATAAAATGTAAAACATTATGGAAATAAGGGTAGCCCATAAAAGTGTGTTCGCACTTTGTCACCTCATTACAAGCGATTTTCGACCTTCCTGATCCAATAATGTTTTAATAGATACTTCAATTTTGTTTGAGAGGGGATAGGCTGGGTAAAAGGTTTTTTTAGGTGGTTTTCTTTTTTGTCTTTCACCTTTACTAAGGATCTGTTGCTGGAGAGATTTTTTTAACCAACTTGAAAAAGGCGGTGGTTATTTAGTTAATTATTTAAGGTTGCTTGTTAACATCTAGCTAGAAATGAATATGAGTGACCACTCTTAGCAATAGATTTATTTTTATATTAGGCTATTTATATTATTCAAGGTAGAGAGTTTTTCAGACGCTTCACGCTTCTTCTTCAAAAAATTAGATAAAGAATCATTTTATACGTCTGTTCTGTGATCCCACTTAATGTAGATAAAATATCATCATCATCATGAGCCGAAAGTCGTCTACTCACACGGGACTCCCCTTTAGACCGCCACGCCGAACGACCATTCGCCACTTGCATCCGCGACCCTCATGATGTCATCAGTCCACCTAGTAGAAGGCCTGCCCACGCTGCTTCTTCCAGTTCGTGGTCGCCAATCGAGAACTTTTCTTCCCCATCGATTATCAGTTCTACGAGCGATGTGGCCATTGCCACTTCAACTTGCAAATTTTATGAGCTATGTCGGTGACTCTGGTTCTTCGCCGAATATCAATGTTCCGGGTTTTATCTTATATTGCTCGTTGAGTGACTCTTAGTCTAAAAGGCCGGCAGTCAAAGGCCACGTTTCAGAGCCATATTATGTTATCACTGGCAACACACACTGGTTAAACGCCCTTGTCTTGAGACACTGTTTCTCGATGAGAATCACTTAGCTTCCAATTTCTTGTTTGTACCAATTCCTTGTTTGTACCAATAAATGTTATTTCTTTCTTCTTTTCTTTCTTTCTTTCTCTTCCCAAACGCTGCCCATCCGAGTTTACTCAAATAAAATACAATAAAATTCATTTCAATATTAACTGATGCCTTTATTCTAACCGTACATCAGAACCTCAATGAATAAAACAAAAAATATGCAAATTTTACTCCCTATTCATACAAAGATTGTATGTAAACACGCGACGAAAAGGTTTTCATAACATGTGATAATTAAATCGGGTTTCCATTTCATGTTAAATCGAGTGTGTAAACAAAAGAGGTAGCTCGTCTGTGACTGACATTGCGGGTAGTCAGATAAAATGTTACAATCTGTACATATTCTGTGTACATTATACGGTACTATTATATATTCTGTGATTATACTATGTGACTGATTTACTTTTTTAAGGGAAATCTTCAAACAATTTCTCTCGCTCCAAACAATTTGACTCAAAAGTCTCAATTACTTTTTTCTCCCATACTTTACAGGTTTGCTGTCATACAATGAAATGATACACTTTTCACGTACTTTCTTTTGATATATGGATGGGAGTGTTACAAGGTAAGGGACAGGGTCCATACATTTCTGTCCATTCTTCTTTGAATAAACCAATTCCTGAGATAGCGTAGATTATTCTTAAATAACCGAATGATTCCTTTTTCTCTCATTCTTATAAATTTTTATCTAATCCAGGGAAAATTTAAATACAAACTTCTGGATGTCCAAAAAATCAAACTAATGTTAAAATGTTATGAAAAATATTTAGTTTTAATTCCGCGACAAAAATCCAGGCTTGTTGCAGGATGCAATCCCACCCTATGCAGTCATGCATATGCACATGCAGCAAAGGACCCACCCTCCCGCCCTCATGCATATGCACACATGCAACAAACGGAAAAACAAGCCATGCAATCAAACCTAGGCTATACTCGACATTTGTGTTTCGCCCCTTCACGGGGCATCCTCAGGAGATGTTGACTCGACAAGCGCTCGGCCTCGAATGAGCTAGTTGATTTTTGATATTGGCATCTCGCAAGTCAACCTCTAGTAGGTTGTGTGCTGCTTAACCGGACTTTAAATGAGCTAGTTGACAGCTCTCGCCTCTTTATATAGCGTCGTGATGACGCATTAGTAACGCTACCGATAACGCAACGAAACGTTATCGATACAAACGTTATAAAGACGTTTGTATCGATCTACCTGCAATCATACTTAAAAGAGGTGATGTAATTAAGTTTGTTTGTTCATTCACCAGTGTATTATTATTATTATTATGTCGTTGGAGATTTCTAACTGCTCCAACACACAGAACCGGAAATTTTTATTACAAACATGGAGAATTTTATACGTGTTATTGTCGCTCAAGGAATGGCCGGTATCGATTAGATCTGTTTTGCGAAATGTTATTTGTCTGGATGGCCATTCCTGTAAGCGGCAACATGCTCCCTTCACCCGCTACCTCGAAAATTACTCGAAGTTGCAATCATTGCATACTAATTCGGGATAAACACCGGATTTATGTATGAATTTTATAATTTATCATTACCGTTACAAATCCGATTAGTGTAAGTTTTTGATCTGATCGAAAGAGTAACGAAAACATTGTGTTTTTTAAGAATATTCGCGATTTACTCGGAAATGGGGCCTATGTAAGACAGACTACCGTACATACTTGTCAGTTGTCTCGGGGGTACATGCAACAAAGTAGTCTGCTTATGATTGGGACTAACGGGGTCTATGTATGACAGACAGGCCGTAATTTCGAGGTTAGGTTTAGTTTTTCGAGTGGACCAGCAAAACCATACACAAACTATTCAGAACAGTTTTAAAGTATCTAAAATTCTACAGTTCAATCTCGCGACTTCCAGAAACTACTCCTTTGAAAACGACCTCTTGAACTAGTGTGCAATGAATTTCGTTTTGGATCCCTAATGTCGAACAATATCCAATGCCACTGAACATTTGCAACACTAAGGGGTCCAATGATGCGTTGCCTTTTAAACGCAGTTCAATAGTCAAAGTGGCCATTTAAATTTCATTGGGTTGTATGAATTAAGTTTCTGCATCAAAGTTAACGAAAAAATAAACTACACCTCTTCATTAATTACATAGAACTGATAATTCTGTCTTTATGCGTAAATTTCCAACGATTGCACTAATTAGAAAATTCTGGTGAGTCAGGACAACGATTCGAAGCAAGATTTTTTTCCATCCATCCATCCATCAGTCCATCTTCTTCGAGTTGGTTGTGTCAAGATTTTAGGAGTCGAGAGAGTGGCTATTTTGACGCACAGCTCTCAAGGCATTCGACAGACGTGATGCCCCACATTTATATCCATGTTTAATTTGCGTTTACAAACATAAAAACTCTCATACACACTCAGTCCCGGAACAGCTACTGGCAGATCATACAAATATTTTTGGTCAGTGCGAGTAAGTAATCCCTCAGCCGTTGCGTTGACTGGCCTGTTGGTCTAATGGTTAGTAACCCTGACTGCTAAGCCGGGGGTCGTGGGTTCGATTCCCACCCAGGGCAATTAATGTTCGTGTGATGAGCATGATCATTTGTTCTGTGTCTGGGTGTAATTTATCTATAATATTGTATGTATTTAGAAATATATAAGTATGTTTATCAGTTGTCTAGTACCCATAACACAAACTCTGCTTAGCTTGGGACTAGGTGGCGTTGTGTGATGGTTGTGGAATATTATTTATTTATTTATTTAAAAATGCATGTGACAGGGGAATACTTTCTTTCCAAAGTAACCAGTAGTTCTTCCAGGCGCTTTCAGTTCATAAAAAAAAAAAACGATAAAAGCTTACAAAGAAACAAAGAATCTCCGTATCAATCGAACACTTAAGAGATTTCAATAAAAAAAAATAAACACGCTTTCTTACTGCGATTCGTGATTTCCCTTGACTCCATCTTTATTTACTTTTAAATCGTTCTTCTTTGCAATATTTTGTTCCCTCAAAATTCTTTCATTTCCCCTTTTCATCGCTTGCGGAACCGTTGAAACGGATCCAAGAGTTCCAAATTTAAAAGGTAAGTTTCTTCTCCACCGAAAGTTGTTGAAAGGGACTTGGTATGGTTTATTTTGATGTTCGGAATACCCAAAAAGTTAGCTAATTATGTAAAAAAAAAATTGACTATTATTATAAATTTTGATGATATTTGCGTAGCAAGACTTCAAGTTGGTAATTTGTGAAGGAGCTTGGATGAGAACGTTCTTCCTTCTTCGTATCGATGACTCGTTTTATCTACAGGAGTATGTAACATGTATAAATACTTCTTTGATTTAGAACAAACAGAAAAAACTTATAATACTTAACTTTAGCGGATGACTTTTAGCCCTCCAGAATCTCACAATCGATAAAGTATTACTGGGAAAACGTTGTCGTAAATCAGATCTGTGATAAATGATAAATTATATTTATTTTTGTAAGTTGGTTATAAAACAACACTTTTACACGTCACAACCAATATTTTTAAAGCTAGATGAGGCCAGTGTTTCGTACCTGACTACTCTGAGAAGAAACATCCGAAACGAACTCAGAGGTCGCAGTCTCTTTTAAAGTCCAGACATTGTTTTGTTCAGGTCATACGAGGATCATGCGGGTGTCTGGTATGGTCTTTTGAGGAAAGAACCACACAGATCTGAGTGGACCTGTCCAGTCAGTGCAAGCATTTGTCGGTTATCGTGTAGCTCGACTCAGAACACAAGGAGCTCAACTTTGCTATCTCTATAAAAAAAAAAACCAAATCCATTCAAATTCATTGACCCAAGAACTGTCCGACCTCATCCCAGTCTTCTACCATCGACTGTTAGGTCATTCTTCATATTGCGCAAAGGTTCTTCTAACCGTACAGACGGATGTGTTGCTGAGGAGTTTGTTGCACCACTTCTTCTTCCCAGCCAAAACCCTAGAAAGTTTCGAAGGGGGGCCCCCCTTTGTGGGACTGTCTTATGTAAAAATAAGCCTTCTAAAATTGCTGATAAATCACCTTAATTGGAATAAATTACTTTTGATTTGAGTGGAACTCACTACTTGCGTTTCTGTTTCTGAAAGCATACCACCCGAATCTCTTCAAAGTCAGATCAGGCTTTTTCTAGGTTTGCAGGACTGTTTCACCCTTGGAACGTAAACGGCTATTTAAGGATCACCGTGTATTTTAGTTAGTATAAGTCTGACAGTGCCTCCCGCCCCGCCTTTAATGGGAGGACTCATTTGAGCGGTTTCTTCTAGGAAAGCTCGCTCCGTCGTAGAATTTGTCTAATATTATGTCTGAACTAGACTAGAATAGAGCAAACACATCTCAAATTTAAAAATAAAATGGTTGCTCTAGATAAAAACGGAATCATTTTTCCGTATAAAGTAGGTAAGATAAGTATTTTCAATGAAGTTTAATCTTCATAAAGAAAGCTGTTACCTCTGAAACTGTAAATAAACACTACCTCCCGACACTACGTTTATATCCGTTCGACCTACTTCCGTACGATTAATAAATTAACCAAAATGGCGTCGGCAGCACACCCCAAACAAAGTTATCGGAGCTTGAAATTATAGCCCGTTCACATTTACTGCTGATATTGAAATACAGGTAATTTTACGTGTTACCCGTAAAATTTTATGAAAATGCATGTGTTTTTTTTTTCTCTTATAAAGTATTACGGCCATCCTCTATCTATACAACGTGTAACGCAAATAGCGCAAAACATCTCGTGTGGTAACATGGGCTTACTGAACAATTTTTATTCTAAGACTTTTGGAAATTCGCAACAAAAGCGTTGCTTAACCTTGATGATCGACCTAACTGAGACACTGATGATGAAATAAATTACACAAAGTAGCACCTACTTACAACCTGTCTGGGTTCTAACTTCATAAATAAGTTAAGTTAAAGTATAAAATTAATATACCATACCCATCTCCGTCATTCTAACCTTATAACATTTCCAAATATCTAAAAGAAACTTCGAATTTTCCAGAATATTCTATTAATTTTAATATCCAAATATGTATGTTTAATGAAAGACCCTAAATTCATCTAATTACACGAGTTTCAGCTTCACCACAGGACGGGTTCAAACAAAATATGTTTTCGACATACCGACGCGCTAAGTTTTGAAAACGTCTGCCGAGTTTTAAACTGAAATTGGGTCAGATACGGGTCCTTTGAACGTATTAGTCTTATCTTGTTTTATAGATTATTTTATTAATAAAACAGGTTTGAAGTTTGAATCTATAAAGTCTGTGAGGAAATGCGGACGTCGAGTAATGGGTGACATGATGTCCGATCATAGACCATGTTCCACATACGCTTAAAAGCGCTGCCGTTAATCTGACGGCGCTCTCCTTAGAGGGCCAAAGCTTGCATTCAGGCATCCGTGGTCCTGGAGCGTGGAAGGCAGTTGAAGGACATCATGAATTTTGGTCAGTACGAGTCTGACAGTCTGTGCCGTCCTGTGTGGGAGGAATCATTTGATTTCACTACGATTTAAAAAACAAAATCAAAGCGTTTATTTCAAATAGGCCATTACAGGCACTTTTGAAATTGACAAAATACATAAAATAAAACTACCTAGTACAAAAATAGTTATGGTGCCACAGACCCAGTCACAAGACATAAAAACTGTGAAAGTACCGTAGGTGCTCATTCCAAAGCGTAGATCTCTATGGAGAAGAATGAGCAAGAAACTCCATTTTTATGGAGTTTAGTTTTTCAAATTTTAACCTTTTTAGGTTAAAATTTGAAAATGCATTAGGTACATAAAATCATTCATCTCAAAAACTCTAATACGACAGGCAAAGTATTAACATGTGGGACATCAAAGATTTATGTACGCACATACATCAAAATTTATTATGAAACATTCAAAGCATATCAATTTCGGTCATATGTTCCCCGTATTTATTACGGGTGCTTTCCAATGAGCACGAATACGGAATAAGCAATCTTTTCACGCCTCACTGCCCACCCCCAAAATTAGCAAGCCGTGAACAATTTCCCGGTAATTTACGTTCAAACCTTCAAACGATTCGGAAGTGTCCATTTCACGTTGATTTTGTCAATAATCGTAATTTTGCGTTTCAGTTTTTTTGAGAGTTCTACTTTTAATAATACGTTTTTTTTTGTTGTAAGATATAATTAGAATACGGCTGGCTTTTTAAAAATGATTATGTGGAGAGTATGTTTAAAACTATTGTGTGTTAGATGTATGTTTTCTTCGTGTTATTATTTCTTATTTTACTCTCAAATAACATAAAATAATTATCATGTCTGTAACTCCTGAAGGGTTATAGTTATATGGAAAAAGGACATTTTACCAGTTTTAATAATAGGGTGAGTATTCCCAATTTACCATTAACATTTTGCAAGTAACTCTTCTGTGTTACTTCCGCGGATGTGATTCTTATCTTAGATGTGATAAGACCCACGATACAGAAATATTTACTAGTGAGAAGTGCCTTAACATTAAATAAAAAATGAACTTCAAGAACTAAATTTCTCTGAATTTTCACTGTCAAAAATCAGTAAACACAATACTACATACATTCAAAAAGCTTACGCCATTATATTCACTACGAACAAAATAGTCTGTAAATACAATTCTCTGAACTGCTTTTTCTCTTTGAGTTTTCCAACCTACCTACAATATATACGTACAAATTCCGGCTATTATTTCCCACTAACAATACACTTCGACGCTTTGACGTCGTCGCTTGAGCGCTTTGTAACTTAAACTATCAATTAGGACCTGTAACACCTCTACTGTGCTAGTCTTAAAGTTACCTGGAATAGAAGTAAGTTTGTAGATGTTGGTGTTACCTCTTGGACACTAGTTACACACTGAAAATACACATTTTGCGACTGCTATTTCTTGGTAAACAAATGAAGGAATAATAAGCGCGTGCCTCATCTGCCAAGCCTTTTCCCAACTATATTGGGGTCGGCTACCAGTCGAACCAGATTCAGCTGGATATCAGTATTTTACATGGAGCGACTGCCTGTCGGACGTCAACAACCCTGTTTACAGGGTTACCCAGTTACAACTGGGTACTACGATACCCCATGGTAAAACCGGTTGTCAGACTTTAGAGCTACTGACTAACAGTAACGACTGTCAAATATCAACAAGAGACAAACGGGACCAACGACTTTACGTGCTTTCTGAGGGACGGAGTAAACCACTAATTACAGATGGTCACCCATCTACAGAATAACCTCAGCAAGCGCAGCTTAACCTGGAAGATCGGCCTATGCGGCTGTGATTATTAGCACAAAAGCTGTTATTTCAGGATATCCTGCGCAGATTCCATGGGGTATTAGGCTAGGTCTACGTAAGAAATACGTGAATTTAAATCTTGCCCACTAGCAACTATGTATTATAAATAGATCTAACAAAATGCACGCTACGAGACTAGTGAAAATAGAATAGGGGAGCAGTGCATGACGGGATCACGAGGTATAATGGGTACATACACTCTTTAGGCATACTTTACACAAAACAAACGTAGTACAAGCGCCATCAGAACGTCATTTGCCAGCGGCACAGCAAGCGACCATTAACAAAAGGCATCCTGTTGGCGCTTGCGCTACGTTGGTAAGTGTTAAGTTTGCCTTAAGTGTGTAATTTCCCATTATTACCCACATCCCCGACTTATACACTTTCCCTTAAAACATGTGATGAACAAGTCAGTGGCAAGTCGCGCATAGCCTGAGGATGGAGACGAGGGTTTAGTCTGAGGACCTCTTATAAAGCTGGGTGTATTTTAAAAGTGTATTTAAAAAGCTTGCACGAGTGAAGATACATAAGTACGTCCGGTCTCCGGTGCAACGTAGGTAGACAGTCTGGGTATCGACTTTGTTGACTCGTTTTTTTTTTGGAATCTTATTTTATATCTTTAGTAAATTGCGGGTTTTGTAGTTGAGGGTTTTTAATTGAATTAAAACAACGTATTTATTTGAAATTAATAGTTTCAATTAATTTTAAAATTAACTGTGTGTACAAGTGGTGCAAATTACACACATTGGTCAATAAGGTGCAGAATTTACGCTGTTTTAAAATTGCTTGTAGAATTTAGTTTTATACTACAACAGTAGTGTTAGCATTTTGCCAACAAATACAAGTTTAAGGGGGTGTGTATGAAAATTTAAAAGTCCACGTTTCTTGCTCAAACAAAGGCTACTGTTCTTTAGTTACGGCAGTACTTCTAACATGAAAATTGCTTTCAAAGCATATTGCGAATAGCGAAAATTTCACACGAACTTTTGCTCGGTTTTCTTTCATATTCTTTGCTTTTAGTTTTCAATTTTAGGAAGTCATAAATGTAGCTATTAGGAAGTCATGCGTATAATTTACAATGTAGGTGAAATATTTTAACAATGTTGTCGTTAGAAAAACGTCAAATCAAATCTACGTGTGTGTAGGTACTGTGCATTTTCCTGACCAATTTCGGTCACAGTGGCCAATCTCAGCGGAGTTAGCCATCGGCGTGTGCGATATTATAGTGCACAAAAAGTGTGTGCAGTCACAGATCATCATCATCATATGCCTATATTCCCACTGCTGGGACACAGTCCTCCTCTCTGTGAGAGGGAGTGAGCCATAATCCACCACGCGGACCCAGTGCGGGTTGGCAGATGTCACATGTCTTCAAATCTTTGGTTCCAGGACATAATGGTTTCCTCACGATGTTTTCCTTAACCGTTTTGAGAGCAGTGGTGATGAAATAAATCATACAAAGTAATGCGCCTGGCCTCTCTGTGAGAGGGAGTGAGCCATAATCCACCACGCGGACCCAGTGCGGGTTGGCAGATGTCACATGTCTTCAAATCTTTGGTTCCAGGACATAATGGTTTCCTCACGATGTTTTCCTTAACCGTTTTGAGAGCAGTGGTGATGAAATAAATCATACAAAGTAATGCGCCTGGCGGGGTTCGATACGTCTGGGCCACCACTGCTCTTCACACCAGTGAAGAGAGTACGGCAAATATGACACGAATAGCATTCTTGGTCTTTAATACTATTGAAATGAAAAGCGCTTTTCCAAACTCGTTAAAATTATCTAGTCTAATCTTAGGGCTAGGTCACACTAAGACGCGACGTTATGTGACGATACTGGAAATAATTATGTGTATAAACGAGACGTGTAGTCAATAAAGTGAGATTTGGAGTCGCTATTAAGGCCTTTACTCGCAAAGCGCGTTTCATTCTGGCGATGCGATCTGATCGTTTGCGATCTCTGCAAAGGCAGAACGCGATGCGATCTGACGCTGGCAGTGAGAAAGCACGGACATCCACAAGTTACAGAGATCGCATCGGATTAAGATTGTATCGCCGGAAGGGATCGCGCTCTGTGGGTAAAGGGCTTTAATCCATGCACGCGTCTGTCGTATCATCGGTGAAATGTGTAATCTCGTGTAGTAAATAAAGTTAGATTTTGAGTCACACTTTTAAAAAGTTCGCGCAGCGTCGCGTCTCGGTGTGAATTGACCCTTAGTTCAAAGAGATAAGTGCATTTTGTTAAGAAGCCAGAAATCGTTGTCAAATTATGAAAAGCCCCTTAAATCCAGTTCAGACCATTGTTTATTATCACTTAAGATTAAGTGGATGAGGGAAGAGGGAATAACAAAACTGGGATTTGACTTCTGCGAAAGTTAATTTTGTTTAGCTGGTTTTTTGTGTTGCGCGGCACTTCCAATGGATTACGCTGTGATAAAATTGTGGTACAGAAGTGAGGCGTGTTTATGTTATCTTGAACAATTTTTGTTTAACTTTGTTTATTTGTGAGATTTTGCTGAAATCAGCATCTTGTTTAACGATTTTGTGGCAGAACTGAAAGCCTTAATTTGTAATATTATTTTTATTAAGATTTTATGTGTTTTTTTTTCTACTGGTTAGTTTAAATATTAATTTTTAGGGTTCCGTAGTAAACAAGGAACCCTTATAGTTTCGCCATGTCCGTCCGTCCGTCCGTCCGTCCGTCTGTCCGCAGTTTAGCTCAGAGACGCACAGTACTAGAGAGCTGTAATTTGGTGTAAATATACGGATTTGTTGTGCCGAAAAAGTGGTAAAATAAAATCTCGTAAAATATTTTTTTTAGGGTACCTCCTGTACTTACACGTAAAGTGAGGATTTTTTTCTTCTCGCGTACCCCTTAGTGTGGGGTATCATTAAATAGGCCTTTAAAAAATAATGATAGTTTCCATTAACAATTTTTTGATAAAAAAATTCGTTTGTGAAATATTAAGCTTTAAAGTGCAAAATTTTGCTCGATTCGAGTGTCCCCCCCCTCTACCAGCTATACGGTTATGTTTGGGGGTGTGAAAAAATTCACAATAGTAGTACATATAACGAAGTTTAAAAGAAAATTATCATGACTAAGTAGGCTTTACAACTTTACGAGTAATAGTCGACCAACTTATAAAATTGTATTTGATATCATATTTTCTTAAACAAAATGTATCGGAGACAACTGCATATGTAAGTTTGTCAACTTTATTTTTACAGCTTTTATAGGTATGTTTTTTGGGGATAGGTAGGTTTTTATCGTCAACTACTTTTAACTAAATTCAAAAAAAGGAGGAGGTTCTAAATTCGTTGTAATGTTTTTTCTTATGTATTTTCCCCGATTTCTCAAAGACTCCTGGACCGATTTTGAAAATTCTTCTTTTTAAAATTAAATTCAGCGAATCAGTTTAGTTAGTTCGCATAAGTATTTTGATGGGCAACTACGGAACCCTACACTGTGCGTGGCCCGACACGCACTTGGCCGGTTTTTATATAATTTATTTTTTTACCTCGTTGGTCTAGTCATCTCTAGCCACAACACCTGAGCATCAGAAGCCAGCTTCGATTCCCAGGTCGGGAATATTTTCCATTAGTTTCTTAATACTTGCCACAGAGTTCGGATTAGTGACTGATGATGGACTTGCACATAACTAGCTAATGTTGTTGTAATTTTAAGGCATTTTATATTATTTTCGTAATTTTCACTGAAATAAGAACTTTTTTCTTTTACATAAACACTGTTTATAATTTGATATGAAAAATTAAGAGACATCTAATATCTTTAAACGAGCAATTCTTGTATATTTATTTATATATAATCAGGATCTCGGAAACGGCTCCAAGGATTTTCATGAAAGTTACAGATTAGGGGGTTTTCGGCTCAAAAAATCTATTTATCAAGGTCCCAGGTTCGAGAAGAGCTTGGTTCCCAAGATATAGACATTTTAAAAACCGCGTTTTAAAAGGCGTCATCTATAACACCATGACTGATGAGGGCCAAAAACAAAAAACCGAGCAAAGCTCGGTCAACCAGATATAATATGTAAAATACAACACCACGGATCTACAGTTCAAAAAAATATTTAAAAAGAAGCTACATTTATCATCAAAATCAAACTAATTACCTTTATCAATAAAATATTTAACAATTGGACTTTCTCTATAATAGCTCTATCAAAAGGTACCTCCATCTGTAACTCACTATCACCTTCAGGAGCTGAAGACTAAGTAGTACATCGCCGCATGCTGGTGGAGCATTAATAATTCTGGCTGTTTGCAACCGTCGTACATCGGTGTCGGGTTGCAGTGAACGCGGGGTTTCATTCAACTAACGTAATAGAAAAATATCTGGTTGACCGATCTTCGCTCGGTTTTTAAAATGTCTATATCTTGGGAACCGAGCTTTCCTCGAACCTGGGACCTTGATAAATCGATTCCTTGAGCCGAAAAACCCCTAAACTGTAACTTTCATGAAAATCCTTGGAGCCGTTTCCGAGATCCTGATTATATATAAATATACAAGAATTGCTCTTTTAAAGATATTAGATAAATGGCTAAACATTTTTGTTTTCACTATTACTTCTAATTTTGATTGACATAAAAACTAGGGGTTGAACCTGGACAAAGAAAAGATTACCAATGTACTGAGTTCCACGTTCAACCCTAAGGGGTTTAATGTGGAAACGTTTAGGGGTCGAACGCGGAAGAGGGTAGAAAATCTTAGGGGTTGAACGCGGAATAAACCGTTAAAAGGAATTCCGCGTTTAAAATAATAACTCCTAATACATGAGAACTTTTGACTTTGAAAAGGCTGAAATGACTTTGATAAAACACTTGTGTATATCATCGCTTGACAACGAACTATCTTTAAAAAGAAACGGAATGAAATCCTTCTTACTAACAGTAACGAATGCCAAAGATCCTCAGATGAAAATCCAGACAAATGATTATACCTGGGTGTTTTCCGAGGCGCAGAATTGATAATAATAGATCAGAAATTATTTTATAGTGCGGTTCATATTACGGCTTTATTTTTAAAGCCGTAATATGAACTGCACTATAAAAATTATAAAAAATTTACTTCATCAAAACATTTAAAAATACCTCTTGGTATTTTTAAATGTTTTGATGAAGTAAATATGTGTACACGTACGTACATATAATAGGTATGCTTTATTGTACATCAAAATTAGAACGGGCTCTGTTACAATAAAAGGGTTCTTTTACAATATTGCTATATTTATAGCATTATCTATTTTTTCATTTTATTTAATTTTATTATACGTCTGTCTTATCGCTGACAGCAATATCTCACAGACACATGAATATGTAGGTATTGCTCGTGAAAAAAGTAACAAATTCATTTTGAAATTTCTCAGTAAAGTAGATACACTATAAAACATATACCTATTACCGTTGCCTAGGTCTAATATCAAAAACCCTTTTTTGTAAGATAAAGAATTTCCATTGGACATGCCTTCTAGAATTTGATCGACTCAATTTGTTGCGTCATTGGTGAATTTTTGATTTGATCTTTGCTCAAAAGAGGTTGAACGTAATTTTGTAGCTTCAAAAAGGATATAAGTTAGATTTTTATTACATTGAGTTTTGTGCTGTTTTGGCGTGAAATTATGTTTTCTAAAATGCAAAGAATTTAAACCTATCAGCAATCAAAGGTGATTTTTTGCAATTTCGGGTTTAAGAATATTTATTTATCTAAAAGAACAATGTTTATTTATTGAAGATTTCCTTCGATTTCTACAAGATTCAACGATCAGAACCTTCGATCGATCAGATCTAGTCATGAACTATCTGGGTAGTATCCTCTTTCGAACAAAATAAGAATTTTACAAATCCATTCAAGCGTCTTTGAGAAATTGAAACTACACATAAGAAGATATTCTGAAAAACTGCTTTTGTAAGAAAATATTTTTGGTATAAATAATTATGCATACAAATCAACAGTACAGTAACGGTTTTGCAAACTCATCTCAATTACTTAAAACTCAACTTGAATGACAAACCACGAAAATGTAACCCTTTTGTAAACCAGTAAAAGTACTTAAAATAATCCTCTCCGCAATCCGGACCGCAACCTAAAAGAGTACTTTATTTTCTGTCTTTATTTAACTTGTGTTAAAACTAAGGGACCCGGGTACGTCCTTAAACTACGTCCAGCCACCGAAGGACGGGCAGCAGCGTCCTTTGCAAACTTACGGTGACCCTACTGCGATCCCCAAGACGCCTGCCAAGCGTGGGGATTATGGCAACCCCCCCCCCCCCCCCCCCATTATGATTGACAATAGAAGCACACGGCCCCCAGTCCCCGGCAGCTCCGCTATTCCTGGTCTTGGTAGCGGATCGGGTAACGGCGGAGCAGGGGGTGCTAAGAATCCCCGGCAGATACCCCGCTACCACCCCCAACGGACTTTGGCCCTGGCAACACACAACATCCGCACACTGAGGACCGATGAGAAGATTATCGAGCTGGAGGAAGAATTGAGCAAAATGCGATGGGATATCTTGGGATTATCTGAAATCCGAAGAGAGGGTCAGGATACGATAGTTCTAGATTCCGGCAACATGCTCTTCTACCGGGAAGGAGACCGTAAATCCCAGGGTGGTGTTGGATTTCTCGTCCACAGGTCCCTCATCAACAACGTTGTGAAAGTCGACAGTGTGTCGAGTAGGGTAGCATACCTTATACTCAGAATAACCAACCGGTATTCGTTGAAGGTCATACAGGTATATGCGCCGACCTCGACACATTCTGATGATGAAGTAGAGGCATTGTATGAGGAGATATCCGAGGCCATACATACCTCCGAAACATACTTCACCGTTGTTATGGGGGACTTCAACGCAAAGGTGGGCGCACGGAATGGCGATGAGTTGAGAGTGGGGCCATTTGGGTATGGGCAGCGAAACCATAGGGGCCAGCTACTGGTCGACTTCATGGAAAAGGAAGAACTCCATTTGATGAACTCCTATTTCCAGAAGCGGCCATCCAGGAAGTGGACGTGGATGAGCCCCGATGGTACTACCAGAAATGAGATCGACTTCATCATGACGACCAAGAAGCGAATATTCAGTGATGTCTCTGTGATCGCCAAGGTAAAAACCGGTAGCGATCACCGAATTGTCAGAGGCACACTGAATATCAATGTCAAGCTTGAAAGGTCTCGTCTGGTGAAGTCCACGCTCCGACCTGGTCCTGCCCACATCCGGAACCCCGAAGACTTCCAACTTGAACTGCACAATCGCTTCCAGTGCCTAACCGAATGCGAAACTGTGGACGAGATTAACAATGGGTTGGTGGAAACTGTCCAAGCTGTGGGGTCCAAGTTCTTTAAGACCCCGCGCCGCAATAAACCTCAAAAGCTCTCGAACGGAACCATCAGGTTGATGCAGGACCGGACCGAGATGGGGCTGCAATCTTCAGCTGATATGTCGGAATATGGCAAACTCAATAGACGAATTCTAAATCAATGCGACGTGACCTGCGCTCCTTTAGTGCGGCACGGATCAAAGAGGCAATCGAGCGGAACCAGGGCTCAAAAGTCTTCGCAAAGATTTCGTCTATTGGGCAGAGCCAAATGACAAAGCTGAAGATTAACGATGGCAGCATCATTTCGACGAAACCGGAGATCCTAAGGGAGCTTGAGAGGTTTTACGGACAGTTATACACATCAACACGACAACCCAGTGTCGGTACAGCTCGTGACGCAAGAGCTAAACTGACTCGACACTTCACTGAGGATATCCCGGACATCAGCCTGTACGAGATTAGAATGGCTCTTAAACAGCTCAAGAATAACAAGGCGCCGGGTGAGGACGGAATCACAACAGAACTTCTGAGAGCGGGTGGAAAACCGGTACTTCTAGTCCTCCAGAAGTTATTTAATTCCGTCATACTCGAAGGTTCTACGCCAGAAGCATGGCACAGGAGTGTGGTTGTTCTTTTCTTCAAAAAGGGTGACAACACCTTGTTGAAGAACTACAGGCCAATCTCACTTCTGAGCCATGTATACAAGCTGTTCTCAAGAGTCATTACGAACCGTCTCGAACGCAGGTTTGATGACTTCCAGCCTCCCGAACAAGCCGGTTTCCGAAAAGGTTTTAGTACTATAGACCACATACACACGCTCCGCCAGATTATACAGAAGACAGAGGAGTATAATCGGCCATTGTGTTTAGCGTTTGTGGACTATGAAAAAGCCTTCGATTCAATCGAAACCTGGGCAGTATTGCAGTCCCTCCAACGATGCCATATCGACTATAGGTATATCGAAGTGTTGAAGTGTTTGTATAGAAACGCCACCATGTCCATCCGACTTCAGGAAGAGAGCACGAAACCAATCCAATTGCAGAAAGGCGTGAGACAGGGAGACGTTATTTCTCCGAAACTGTTCACGAACGCGTTGGAGGACGTTTTCAAACTCTTAGAATGGAACGGATTCGGCATCAACATCAATGGCGAATACATCACTCACCTTCGTTTTGCCGATGATATAGTCATCATGGCAGAATCGTTGGAGCACCTCAATGCTATGCTCAGCGAACTCAGTATCGTTTCCCAACGGGTCGGCCTTAAAATGAACATGGACAAGACAAAAGTCATGTCGAATGTCCATGTGGCACCCGTACCGGTTGTTGTTGGGAGCGATACTCTCGAAGTTGTAGACCATTATACTTACCTTGGACAGATTGTTCAGTTAGGTAGGTCCAACTTCGAGAAAGAGGTCGCCCGAAGAATCCAACTCGGATGGGCAGCGTTTGGGAAGCTACGTGATATCTTCTCATCGAGAATCCCACAGTGTCTCAAGACAAGGGTGTTTGACCAGTGTGTGTTGCCAGTGATGATATATGGCTCCGAAACGTGGTCCTTGACTGCTGGCCTCTTAGAGAGACTAAGAGTCACTCAACGAGCAATGGAGAGAGCTATGCTCGGAGTTTCTTTGCGGGATAAAATCCGGAACATGGATATTCGGCGAAGAACCAGAGTCACCGACATAGCTCATAAAATTTGCAAGTTGAAGTGGCAATGGGCAGGCCACATCGCTCGTAGAACTGACAACCGATGGGGAAGAAAAGTTCTCGAGTGGCGACCACGGACCGGAAAACGCAGCGTTGGCAGGCCTCCCACTAGGTGGACCGACGATATCGTGAGGGTCGCGGGCAGCCGATGGATGCAAGTGGCGAATTGTCGTTCGGCGTGGCGGTCTAAGGGGGAGGCCTATGTTCAGCAGTGGACGTCCTCCGGCTGTTGATGATGATGATGATGAAAACTAAGAGAACGAAAAAGATGGACGATGTAAGACGTGAGTAATTTTTCAGTACGCCAAGAATTACTAATGCAGTTTTATAGTAAGTAGTAGTAGGTATAGGTATATCTTGAATTGATATTTTAATATGTTTCACTTGAGTGATCATTTTTAATGACTAAAAAAAATGGAAACTTCACCAACTATCCCGTTTAACCCCGAACACAATACCAACGCATAGTATTGTTTTTTTTGAACTGATTTTTCAATAGTCAGCTAACCTCTAACTCAGGAATTAAAATAACGGTTTGACATATTTTCTATAAATAAGCTGTCAAACCGCCATTTTTATTCCTCAGTTAGAGGTTTTCTGGCTATTGAAAAATCAGCCCTAAATCGAAATAATAAGGCCATAAATAAAACAGGCCTGTTGATCTAGTGGTAAAGGCGCATCCACACATGCCGCCGGCTTATGCCGCCGGGTTTCAGACCGCCTTGAAAACATAAACAAACTAAACATGAGATATTGTTTCATTGCTGGCGGCACGGCCGCCGGCCATGCCCGCCGGCCGTGCCGCCGGGCATGTGTGGATGCGCCTTTAGTGACCCTGACTGCTATGTTGGAGGTCGTGGGTTCGTTTCCCACCCAGGACAAATGTTTGTGTGATGAGCAATATCATTTTGTTCTGTGTCTGGGTGAAATTTATCTATGTATCTAGAAATATAAGTATGTTTATCAGTTGTCTAGTACCCATAACACAAGCTTTGCTTAGCTTGGGACTATTATTAATTTATAATATTATTATTTATTATTAATAATATCTGGGTGACCGAGCTTCACTCGGTTTTTAAAATGTCTATATCTTGGGAACCGAGCTTTTCTCGAACCTGGAACCTTGATAAATCGATTCATTGAGCCGAAAAACCCCTAATCTGTAACTTTCATGAAAATCCTTGGAGCCGTTACCGAAATCCTGATTATATATAAATAAATATACAAGAATTTCTCGTTTATAGATATTAGATTATATTATTATTCATTATTAGTCAAAGGGGGAGGCCTATGTTCAACTTTGGTCGTATTCCGGCTGATGACGATGAAGATGAATTTAAAAATTTAAAAAAGAAAACGCCTCGAAATCGGTACCTATTTCCGTTTAGGCTCTACGCACCAACATTGGTCAAGTTCAACAAGTTTTTTTCAAGACAAGTGTGTGTTGTTCACAGAAATGAGTGAAATTGAGCAAAAAATTTTTAATACCGTTCCGTTACCGGAAGTTGGTCAAATTTTGCAAAATGTTTTTAATAAAGTTAATCTGCAAATATCTACTTATGAAAAACAAATTGTATGAATGAAATGTAATAATTCCGGTATTACATTTCTGTGGGATAATTTCCGAGTTAAACGCGAACAAAGTTCCTGTCAACATGTAGTAATTTATAGATATGTTAGATATAACTATCGCTAAATCAGGGTTAAACCTTGTTGGGTGAAACGTCCCTTCCCGGTCTGAAAATTACATCCAAATCCGATCCCTTGGGTTAAAAGGTGTTAGTTGGGCTTTACAGGGGTTATGAAAACATTTTGTAGGTCGCTTGACATGTGATCAAATATTTGGAATTTAGCTACGTAAACAGCATACGATTGGAGTAGAAGTATATTGGTACTGTAGAGGCTTAACCTCTTTGGTAATATAGAATGACTGGCTCTCTGTTTTTAAAAAGGAGTTAAGCCCGAATTTGAATTGAGAACTAAAAAAAAACATTTAGACGAACGGCGTCTTCAGTTGTTTCTAAGCTGCCAGTAGTGTTTCAGAATAGATCCTTGGTATCTTTTGGAATGGGGATGGCAACTCAAAGCTAATCGTAGATGGCGCTGCGATAGTTGGTCCCCACGTCTACCTTGTACAAAAAAAACAAACAAGATTATTTGTTATAAAAATTGAGTATAAATACAAAACAAGTATGGAAAATTATTCGTCCATTCAAGTACTATATACTAAAAGAAGAATTAAGACGCCGCGGTGCATCTACAAGAGGAAAAAAGTGATTTAATTGAGTGGTTATACATTTGATTTTACCGTAATAAATCCACAATTACTTGTAGTTGAGGTTTCAATTTTTGAGTTTAGGTATGTTTTACCTGTCCTCTCCTTCATCAAGAATATAATGCTGCTTTTGACTTTCTATTTTGATAAAATATCATAATGTTTTAAGTCAGTAATTTTAACCTTTTTTTCTATTTAGATTCGAGAAATATCACAATATATTTAATTTCTTAACACCACAACTATTACAAAACTCGTTCCAGGTGATAATTCTTCGATTTTCGAGCGATGCAATACTGGTACTTAAACCTCCAAAAGAAAAGTAGATATTATTTTGAAAAGTGTATTCGATTGTTTAGTTATGGTATAATCATAGAATTTCATTAATCAACTCAACTAACGGCCTGTCTCGGCTTCGCAAGGCTGGATATTTGTTTATTATTATAGCTTTTTCTTAGTATTAATACAATTTTTGTTCTCACAGCAGTCACAGCAGCTACCCATTATTTCTTGATAGTGTGAATTGTTGGAAATTTGTATGTTCCATCATTTTTACAGCTTATTCCACAACATCTAGTCATTTAACATCGATAAATCGTTTTTTTTCTGAAAATTCCTTTGATTTGACAGTTCTTTGGGGACCAAACTGTCACTTTTCACTTTGACACTTGCCTTCCCCATTACGTGTTCAGATGTTTTTTTTTTAATCTCATGAGAGCATTAAGACGATTTTACCCTTACTACAAAAACTGAAACATCTGTTGAACACTTGTTTAAAAAAAGTGTGACTGCAAAACTGACCTTATTTCAACGCCATAATCTGATTTTTTTTTAGAAAAGTGCTCAACCGACGCGAGGTTATAAGTTTTTGTGGTACCACGGTTTGTATTAAATATATATTTTTACAATGTGTCATTATTTTAACATAATTACGATCTATAAGGTACTTCTAAAGAATTACGATGTAAAAACTTTGTGAATTTAACTGAACAATAAATAGCAGGAGTCGATATTCAAGGTAGGCTGTAAGGATGAGTAATTGATTAATAATCTATTACATATGTACCGAGCATACGACCACGTTGCTCGTGACTGCACACTTCCTAAATGGTAGGTACATAATGAAAAAGACAATAATACAATCAAAATTGACGATCAAACAAACAAAATTACTCCCGTCCATTTCCATGCCAGAAAACAAAACAGCAACAGTAACTATGCTTCCACTAAAGAAGTTTGGAGCGCACTCAAATTAATGAACTTTTAAATTTTAGCGGCCACGACTTTGTGCCATAACGAACGGAAAGTGCTGCCCTCTATAAAGTGGTGCGGTTTTTATCCAACTGCGGTTGGAAAAGAGAATGATTCTTTGTTTGAATTTTGTTGTTCGAATATATTGTAGGCAGCTTATATCGAATTAAATAAACATTGTGGCTGGCTCTTTTATTTTGTTCAGAAGTTTAAAAAAAACTTCGTTTTGCCGACAAATTCGCAACACAACATGCTGTTAAAACAACTCAAGTAACAAAGATTTTTCTTACTTAAAGTCATTTGTAAGGAAAGTTTTTATTTCTTTTTGGAAACACACTATAGATAATGTTGTTTGATAAATACAAATAATAATTCTAAAGTGTAAAAAAAAAATATCAAATTGAAACGTAAAAAGGAAAATTATCAAAAAACACCCAAAATGTTTAAAGGAAATTCAAATAGCCATAACTTAACGCGAACTTTGAGAAAACAAATTGCCAAGTCGGAGGTGTCAGGTGCGGTAAGAAAGCCAACATGAATGATACTTATTTATTCTTTTAACAGTGTATAATTAATTTTCACTTGTGAATTTATCATTAGAATATGTAGCAGAATATTCGTAGGTACTTATTTAACATTAGAATTGGTTTTGGTGCACGATTGGCCCAGTGGTAACGGTTCCGTTTTACGATTTGCAAGTGTGGGCCGTAGGTTCGAATCTAGGCGCATTACTATGTGTGTAAATTAATTGGTCTCTTTTCTTTATAATTTTCAGGAGGGCCTCAGCTCTCTGCCACTTTTTTATGGTGGTAAAATCATTAAATGACTCCGTCCACCCAGAGGAGGACGGCAGGGACAGTCGGACTTGTACTGACTAAAATCCACGGTGTCCTTCAATAGCCCTTCACGTTGCTGGGTCACGTTTAACTGGTTTAACTGATAAGACAGTTCCGCGACTCCGGCAGACATTTGCCTTCTAAGGGGTGCCCCTCTTAGAAGGCCATCTAATGGGGGCACATAGGCCTTCTAAGGGGGGCACCGTCTGATTGTTGATAGCTCTTTAAGGCGCGCGGGCTACCAGGGCATGGTCCATGATTGGACGGTGAGTCATCATCACTCGCCGTCCATAAGCCCGCGACCTCCTGCTACTTTAAACTACTTTGGATGCTTCTGATTTTTTATGATAAACATTTGCCATGGAAAACAGCCAATTTCTTCTCACTGAAAGGAAAGATTCTGTCATAATAGCAGAACCAAAAAACATCAGCACTCATATTTATCTAGCACTACGATTGTGACGTCAAACAAATATTGATTGATTAAAGCATATAATTACAGACCTCATAATACATAGAAGTTGTCCCCATAAGTATAGATACTGTCACTCAAAAAGCAACCTTAAAAAAGTAAACTATAAAGTTTCTTATCAGTGTTAATCTTCCGTAAAGATGAAAGGTCAATCTAAGGGGTTGATGAGACGAGACGTACGGGAAGGTTGGCATGTAATCTATGTTAGGTCATCGGCCCGTGACCTGTCTGGCCTAGGTGCCACTGGAATTTGTTCATTATAATAACGTTAACAAAAGATGATAGTTGTATGAAACGTTTTTAGAAAAGGTGGAAATTTCAAACAAACAGTATTTTTTTTTGTTCCGTACAAGTGCGAATTAGGAAGATTATTTAAAAGTTATGCTTTAATTTCATTTAACTTTCAAACTCTATAAACTTTTGCTAAAACGAGTGAGTTTGCACACAATTTTATATTTGCACACAGAAACAGAAATGAGTATATATGATATGATAATTATGAAGCTTCGTCCGAATTCAGGAATTTCATTACTATTCATAATTTTTGACGGTTTTGAACTTCTTTTAATGATATGAAGCAATAGATTGTAAACTTTCTTCAAAAATCTTCGCAACTTAAAACAATGAATAGGTACCCGCTTACTATAAGCGATTAGAGCCTAATTATAAAGTCTAATCCCTTTCCAATCAGGTACGTTGTATCAGTGGCGGCCCAAATGGTATCGACCCCGACTCACCTTACTTACCGAGATGTACGTCGTGGGTTCGAACCCACTCAGGCTCATCATTTATGTAATTTATTTTATCATCACTGGGGGGATATTACGTCTTCAAACCAGGCTTATTCCGGCGAGTGAAAGTGACAGAGCTATACAAGTCGGCTACCGCCATCTTGTTCACTCACTGGAACAAGCCTGGTTTGACGTCGTAATACCCCCCCTGCTCTCAAAATGATGAAAGAAAACATCTTGAGGAAACCAGCATATCCTAGATCTAGAACCAAAGAAAATCGAGTATTGTGTCATCTAGGTTGGTACCTAGATGACACATAACTAGTTCTTTTTTTGGTTCTAGGACATGCCGGCACTCAGACCGCGTGGTAGATTATGGACCTCTCAAAGAGAGGAGATCTGTGTCCCAGTACAATACCAATACTTTACATGCTGACGAAGGCGTTTCATCTACAATCATTATCTTGTTTATAACAACTCAACTCGGAACTCATCAACAACTTCTATTATCGACTGATAAATGCCAAAGCAATTCACTTTGAGGCTTAAGCGGCGTCCATTTGATGGTCTGCATTAAAATGGCGGCCGTTCGCCATTCGCGTCCAATTCCACTGATTGATCAACGAATTTGGTTTATAGCGTTTTCAAAGCATCGTTGAACTGTTTGTAAATTGTAATATTTATTGAAAATCCTACTAATGTAATAAATGCGAAAGTTTGTGAGGATGCCTATGTATGTGTATGTAGGTATGTTTGTCACTCTTTCACGCAAAAACCACAGAACAGATTTAGCTTAAATTTGGTACACAGATAGTTTATAACCTGGATTGATACATAGGATAGTTTTTATCCCGATTTTATGTTCCCGTGGGATAATTTTCGAGATGTAGCGGGTGAAGCCGCTGGCAACAGCTAGTAAATTATGAAATTAAGATAAAATTTCGTTTATTTTGAAGTATTCGACGTTGTGTTACGGACTCCATCAGTAACGATCTTTTCCATAACTATATCTGTCAGCTTTCTATCATCTATTTTATGTTGTTTCAAACATATTATATAATACCCCTTACATCAAAATGCAGAAACACCAAACTACAAAGTTAGACTAAATATGAAATTCCATTTTGCGTTATTGATTTTCTATAGAAACTGCCCGCTGGGGCAGCTAAAGTTTTACTTAAAGCTGAACTTGGAGTTATGCTACTGCAAGTCAATGGGGAACTTCTTGAATAGGGGCAAATGGGGCATGTTGAAGCTAAACAAACTTTATTGATATTTTGTTTGTTTTGCTCATTTGTTGTGGAAAATTGTTGTAATAATTTAATTTAAGCTATTTTAGGAGACGCGGGCATGCAGGCAACGAGTAATGGGTGGAAACTTACATACTCAAAACACCCAGACCTGAAACAATTACCAATGTCATGAGGGAATGGGCCATAATCCACCACGCGGGCCCATTGCGAGTTGGCAGATGTCAAATGTCTGCGAATTTTTGGTTCTCGGACATGCCGGTTTCTTCACGATGTTTTCCATCACCGTTTTGAGAGTAGTGGTGATGAAATAAATTACACAAAGTAATGCGCACGCGGGGTTCGGACCCACGACCTACAACTCGTAAGTCGGGGCCGATACCACTGGGCCATCACTGCTCCCATACATACCAATATTTATTCCGTATGGGGATAGAACCTGCGACACGCTACGCACCAGTCGATTTCTCAATCACTGCGCTAACCGTGCCGTCACTACGTGGTTACAGCTAAACAAAATTTAAACTTATAAGACCTTAAAAAATCAAAAACCGTTATGTTAACCTAGAAATCTATCAATCAGTAGAACTTATTTTAAAATCACATCAAACGCTTCTTGAGCCAAATAAAATCAGTCTCCCACTATTCCAGTCTCTCCCAGCGTCCTCTTCTAATAACAATTGCGAGTTGAACAAGTTATCCAAGAGTTTGTTATAATTCAAGTCTTGCATAACGTTCTGTCAAGTTGTTCGCTGTCTGTCGATCTTGAGTGATTTCCTACGAAATGGGAAGCGTCTAGTAGTGTAGGACTGGGAAAATAAATTGGGAAGAAGTTGTTAGGCGAAAAAAAATGTATCTTAATCTATATAAAGGATCTTTTTACGTGATTCGGTAAGGAATAATATGTTACATTAACGAAAATGACTGAACAGGTACTTTTTTCTGGCAAAATAATAAATACGCATAGCATTTTATGTCAACTTTTTTTTCTTTTTCTTTTGTTGGCTATGGTCAGTCAGAAAAAGAAAAACAAACAAAGTGCCGTAGTCTGCCGAACTGAAAAGACGTTAGATGATGCGGGGTGTTTAGCCGCGTACAGACATCGCGAGGCGTGCGACACGAATGGTGCGTCTCGCATGCCTCAACCTGAGGCATACGATGGTACATTTATACGTGCGTCCCGAACGAAACATGCTCAAGCTGAGCAAGCAAACAACACCTGTTCGGAGCGCACGGCTTGTACTGAGGCGGCGTTCGCAACGATCGTATGGCGCGAATGCTCACTGTGAGCACACACGTCCACACAGCCCGAGGCATGCGAGACGAACCATTCGTGTCGCACGCCTCGCGATGTCTGTACGCGGCTTTAGGTTTATTTATGGTTATCGGGAACGAGAGACGGCCATTGTGGTAGGGGCTGAAATACTAAGGTATCACGAAAACAGACGGTTGACTCAGTAGCTGAGCGATCGACTATTGCTCAGCAGACATCGCGGGTTCGATCACGTCACGGGTCTAATATTTAACTGCCCTACAAGTACTGTTGTTCTAGGTGTATGTGACTTTCAATTGCAAATGCACCCAAGAAACAGGAGAAACTCTTAGTGTGGGGCAATGATAAAAAAAGAAAGCGATAAAGTAAACAGCTTCCCACATGTTGCCTCCTCTCTGTGAGAGGAAGTGGGCCATAATCCACCACGCGGGCCCAGTGTGGGTTGGTAGATATCACATGTCTTCGAATTTTTAATTCTAAGACTACCGGATTCCTCACGATGTTTTCCATCAACGTTTTGAGAGCAGTGGTGATGAAATAAATTACACAAAGTTATGCGCCTGGCGGGGTTCGAACCCACGACCTATAGTAAGTCGGGACCGATACCACTGGGCCAACACTGCTCTTAAATGTAGTTATTCTATCTATACTATTATAACAATGTCAAGCGCAGTGATTGTCACCACTTAAGTAAACTAAATAACAAGCACTCACGAATAGATGCTGCCAGAGACATTTCAAACACTTCTGAGTTGCAGGTTTAAGTGGCTTTAAATTTGAATTTAAAAGTCTATTTACTTTATAAACTTAATATTAAAACCGCCTGAAATCTCTGAGATATATCTAATAAAGAGATGTGCCTTAATATTATACCATTGGATTTTCTGATGGAATAGCACGAGATAGCCAGTTTGAAGCTTTTTTTTATCTCGGTAAAATCATCAAATGAATCGAATATAGAATATGAAAATCGAATCGAATATTAAATTTGAAAATCGACTCTGTCCACGTGTTTTGAAAGGAAAACTTTAGCGTCACCCTACCGCGTTCACAGTACAACACGATCAACCAATCAGGATTAAGTTACATGTTTGCCAACATTATGGAATTAAAGGATGGAATTCTTATTTTGATAATGTTGTCATCTTGAATTTAAAATTGCTCGCGAATAACTCCATACTCATAATTATATTAAAAATATATAAATGTAATACCCTCGTCGGCCATAATAATAACCACAGGCAAAAGTTGAAGTTATATAGTTATTATAGTTATCATAGTTACTTTTATTGGTCATAAATCAACATTTATTTTGAGTTTGCCAATTTAGTTTAGAACATCGTTGGGCTTCCTAAGTTTACTCAAAAACTGAATAAAATTCACAGTCTATTTGAAACATATTCCAACTATTTGTTTTATGTTAGCATAAGTTCTTAAAATATGGTTGATAATCTATACACCGTGACTTTTTAGTCGTCTTACAAAAGCAGCCCAGTTCATGTATCCAATGACTAGAACACGTTTATAATAAAAACCGGCCAAGTGCGTGTCGGGCCACGCACAGTGTAGGGTTCCGTAGTTGCCCATCAAAATACTTATGCGAACTAACTAAACTGATTCGCTGAATTTAATTTTAAAAAGAAGTATTTTCAAAATCGGTCCAGGAGTCTGAGAAATCGGGGAAAATACATAAGAAAAAAGATAACGACGAATTTAGAACCTCCTCCTTTTTTTGAATTTAGTTAAAAATAGTTGACGATAAAAACCTACCTATCCCAAAAAAACATACCTATAAAAGCTGTAAAAATAAAGTTGACAAACTTACATTTGCAGTTGTCTCCGATACATTTTGTTTAAGAAAATATGATTTCCAAGTACATTTTATAAGTTGGTCGACTATTACTCGTAAAGTTATAAAGCCTACTTAGTCATGATAATTTTCTTTTAAATTTCGTTATATATACTACTATTGTGAATTTTTTCACACCCCCAAACATAACCGTTTAGCTGGTAGAGGGGGGGGACACTCGAATCGAACAAAATTTAGCGCTTAGCTTAATATTTCACAAACGATTTTTTTTATCAAAAAATTGTTAATGGAAACTATCATTATTTTTTAAAGGCCTATTTAATTATACCCCACACTAAGGGGTACGCGAAAAAAAAAAATCCTCACTTTACGTGTAAGTACTGGAGGTACCGTAAAAAAAATATTTTACGAGATTTTATTTTACCACTTTTTCGGCACAACAAATCCTTATATTTACACCAAATTACAGCTCTCTAGTACTGTGCGTCTCTGAGCTAAACTGCGGACAGACGGACGGACGGACGGACGGACGGACATGGCGAAACTATAAGGGTTCCTTGTTGAGTACGGAACCCTAAAAATAGGTATTTATGAGATTTGAAATAATAAATTTTAATTCGTTATTATGACGCTATGCCTACTTAGAAACACCCTTGTATCATAGAAAATTGGAATGGAATGATCTGCCCGACTATTGCGTTGGGTAGGTATACTCTACAGCTTGATACGTAAACATTTTAACAGGGTGTTTCATATTTCTAACGTACCTATTTATTAAAAATGAAAATAATTAACACGGTAAAAAAAAAACTCGTCTAGAGGTATTTTAGGTCGGATACATTAAGCGGACCACTTTAGTAAGACGACTAAAAAGTCACGGTGTATTATAATCTTACCCTTCCCCTTTCCCTTCAAAAATGCAGCTCTTATTATTTTTTAATTACCTACTGTCCTGACAAGCATTTAAAATTTCATTTTCAAAGCTAACAGAATGCTCAGTCGAATAAGCGAAGCTCTAGGCACAGCTCGTCAATCTTAAAATTACATTTTGATGTCTTTTACAAAGAAAATAGAGTTACTTTTTCAATAACCCACATCAGAGAATATTTGCAAATGAATGAGCCGCCAACTGTAGTGTAATGGGCTATTATGAACATTTTAAAGAAAAAAGTGTCCTTTACGAATAGTATTTTGAAAGACTAAATTGAAAATTAGGGTACAATATTATATTATTTAATAGTAGTATTAAAGTGTTTTTAGGTAGTAACGGTTTAATAAAAAGGAGAAATTGGATAGTTTTTAATTTGAATGGTGTAATTAAGCCTATTTATTTTTCATGAATACTCTTTTTAATTTGCCAACTTCACGTGGACAAACGAAGTTGTAATATAAAGTCAAAAGCTGCCAAAGCTTTTCACAGCGCACATGAACTGTTCAACCACTACGGGCTAGCACGCGCGTTTGTATGTTTGATGCGAGCACGTGCTTAAACGCTTTTCATAAAAACACTATTCTGAAATCGCTCTAACACTGCTAGAAATAAAACTCAAATTATTCAATATTCAGATTATTCTACGGTTTCATTCTAACACTCAATTATTAATACCATACAGCGCAGAGGTGCCGAGTATAAGGTAGCTTTATATAAGTGTAGGTGCAAATCCAAGCACGCTGCGTCTACCTACCCAATTACGGGCGCCGGCAGAATCCATTATTGGTAGTCTCCGTTCCAATCAAGACAGTGAATAGTTGCATGGAAGTAGAGCTCTGGAAGTGAATTTGTATACTGTTGTGTATGTTCACTTATAATGTCAGTACAGTTAAGGCTCCATAGTACTTCAATATAATCTTACTCGCTTGCACTTGCACGTATCACGCACTAGACTATTGCTTGCTCTTTCTTTTAGCTGTCTACACGCAAATCTATTTATTTTACTTCAAAAAAAAGAAATTCAAAAAAATAAATAACATAAGACCTGCTTTATAGTTAGTTCAGTTAGTATAAAAAGTTTAATGATCTAATTTTATGTATTTTATTATTGCCAGCGGTTTATTGTTCAATTTAGAGATAACTTTGGGATTTTTTTCTATCGAGAAAATTTACGAAATCAGTGTGTCTATAGCCCTCACTTGTTTCACTTGTCTCCGTATAACGTACTTAACATTATGTTAAGCACGTTATACGTACTTAACACATGTTTGTTTGTCTGTCTGTCTGTTCGTAATCTTTGAATTGGCTGGGCCGATTTTGACGGGACTTCTATTGGCAGGTAGCTGATGTAATAAGGAGTATCTCAGTATCTCAGGCTACTTTTATTTTAGAAAAAAATCTTTATTTATATTTTTTAAAATGTTGAGTTTCGCCCACGCGAACGAAATCGCGGGCGGAGCTAGTGTAGAAAATAAATTTACTAAAAGACGTCCTACCTCTGAAAAAGTTCGAAAATACTGAAAACTTCTAGTTTTTGCCTTTCGATGATGACAACCACTAGATGTAGTACTAATTTTGTGAAATGAAATAAATTATCTGTATTTGATACACAAAATCGCTTCCATTCAATTCTATTGCAATGCGAATTGAGCCTAACATCTATTCCAACTTTATATCATCTACCTACTTGCTATTATCCCACGCCGCCACACCAGAGTAACTGCTATTTTATCATTCTAGTTAATTATGCATAAACAGTCTAATTAGCATTCACGCAGAATGTAAACAGATGCCCTTATTAGATTTGTATTTATAGCCTCTCGTTACTGTGATAGGTAAATATTGTCTTTTGTAAAGCTACGTAAATGTCTTCATTTCTTTAATTTAATTAGCGTATAAATAAACTTCAAATATTTGTACACCGTGAAAATGTATTCATTAATTAAAATGTCATTTAAAATTCATCAATACTGAAATAAAAATGTAGAAAGAAATATATTATGTTACCTTTAAAAGAAAAAAAACGTTGGAATAATACAAGAAACCATGCAATTTTGGTTAGTATCCTATTTATATTTTATTCACATTATGATTTACACAATTTATACTTTTGAAAAAAAAAACTGGTTTTAAGACAACAGTTATCAAAGTTAAAGTTATAAGAGCATATCTTAGTAAATAGGCCTGAATTAATACAAAGTTTTTTTTTATCACTGAAGTCACTTATTATCGAGATAAAAGTAGGTAATTTAAGTGAACTAATTCTCAACCTACTCAGGAACGTAGCCGCGCGAAAATTTGAGTTTCTCTAAGATAAAATTGAACTCAATTTTCCACTAATTGTTACTTATAACAAGGGTATTCACATGATTATAATATTTTGTTTAATTATCATGGAATAGCTGTTGTAGTTTCTTAGTCCGCTTGTAACTCGGAAATTATCCTTCAGTAACATAATACGGGGACAAACATAAAAGACGTAAGACGAGGACGCGTCGCGGTCGTGCGAAAATGTATGAGAGTCGCGTCCGCGCCCCGTCTCTTCTGTGTGTTTTACGTCGCGACGCTACATACATGTTATATGAAAAAGACGCCGAAGAGACATGACGTCTCCTCCCCGTCTGCGTCTTACGTGTTTTCTATGTAGCCCGCGCCTAAGTGAAACCGCATCAAAATTGGTTTAGCTATTTCATGTTTAGCACACACAAACGCACATTTAAAAATTCGAAAAAATCTAGAGTAATTTTGCTTAAATATCGTAGACATTACGTAAAATTCTAAAATGTCTAATTCGTACAAGTAAATCTCTAAATCAATTTGACCACTTCAATTAAAATTCGATTGAGTTCTAAATTCAACCTTTAAACTGAAATATTGGATTTCAAATACCTATTTCTAATACGTTTATGTTAGCAATTTTATCTGAAATTGAAATCCTAACAGGTCGCCGTCCAATACGGTTTAATTGTAGTTTGAGTTTCACGACGGAATATACATATTCTTTGGTATTCGCCGATATTATATTGAATGTTACACCAGCTGTTCCTGTTTTCTTTTATTTCGTAGATCAAAAATGATTATAACTAAAACAGTTTTTTTATATCATTATTTTTTGTTACCCATTGCACCTGATGGTTATAACCTCTTTTTCATTGTCATTTTTAAAAAGACATAAAAAAGAAACAAAATTGTATTTTTTTTTTGGGGTAAATCACGAGTTCAAAACACACGTTATGTACAATCGACAAAGTTGAATCATGACCCATTTTGACAACAAATCGTTTGAATCCGTCAAATTGACAAGGATCAAAGTCGTTACCATGGATATGTATGTTTATGCGAATGTGGACCTAATTGTATTTGAATGTCTGTAGGAAAATGAGCTTATGGTGGGTCATAATTCAACTTTGTCGATTGTACATGCGTTATCCAAATTATCAAAATAAGAACAACACCTATTCGTAAACATACTACGGCGTAGCGACCGGCTCCGTAAAGATTGCGTAGCAGATCGCTACGTCGCGTCGCGTCGTAGCAAATGATTTATTTAGAACTTGATCTGAATCTAACAGTTTTATAGTGGAAATGTAGTGAAAGAAAATCAGTATTTGAATGAAATTCCCATTCAGAAATTAAAAACATGAATCCAGAAAATCTAAAATACAAATCATAAAAACTTGGACTATCAAAGCTGTCAAGATCAAACTGAGTTATAAAATACTTTGAAATTAACAAAGTAGAGGATATTAATTAAGAACTGCCAATACCAGCTATCGGACGAGAGCAACAAATATTATCGTAGTAAAGTGGTACCGGGATTGAAGAGGGAACTCTTTTAAAAAGAGGTTAAGTTTAATCAATAAATCTTGATCAAGGAGCTTTAACTGGAACTAATTAAAGTTTCCATTTTAGATTTTATATCCTTTCTTTACTTAAAACAAAATTGGTATAATTAGAACAGTCAATAAAACTTCTTTCTTTCATAATCCTATCTGGCAAAATATACAGGATGGAATTTTGTAATGCCACCTGGAGGGAAAGTACTCTTAATACTGCAGACAGAAAATTTTTGTCAAAGGGAACATTCCTTTATTTTTGAATAGAAAGCAAACTACATTCAAAGATTTTCGAAAATTCTCTTCTCCTACACCCGGGCATGGAACCGGCTAAAATCTGAAAAACCGGCCAAGTGCGTGTCGGGCCACGCACAGTGTAGGGTTCCGTAGTTGCCCATCAAAATACTTATGTGAACTAACTAAACTGATTCCCTGAATTTAATTTGAAAAAGAAGAATTTTCAAAATCGGTCCAGGAGTCTGAGAAATCAGGGAAAATACATAAGAAAAAAGATTACGACGAATTTAGAATCTCCTCCTTTTTTGAAATTAGTTAAAAATAGTTGACGATAAAAACCTACCTATCCCCAAAAACATACCTACAAAAGCTGTAAAAATAAAGTTGACAAAGTTACATTTGCAGTTGTCTCCGATACATTTTGTTTAAGAAAATACAATTCCAAGTACATTTTATAAGTTGGTCGACTATTACTCGTAAACTTGTAAAGCCTACTTAGTCATGATAATTTTCTTTTAAACTTGGTTATATATACTACTATTGTGAATTTTTTCACACCCCCATACATAACCGTTTAGCTGGTAGAGGGGGGGAGACACTCGAATCGAGCAAAATTTAGCACTTTAAAGCTTAATATTTCACAAACGAATTTTTTTATCAAAAAATTGTTCATGGAAACTATCATTATTTTTTAAAGGCCTATTTAATGATACCCCACACTAAGGGGTACGCGAGAAAAAAAAAATCCTCAGTTTACGTGTAAGTACTGGAGGTACCCTAAAAAAAAATATTTTACGAGATTTTATTTTACCACTTTTTCGGCACAACAAATCCGTATATTTACACCAAATTACAGCTCTCTAGTACTGTGCGTCTCTGAGCTAAACTGCGGACGGACGGACGGACGGACATGGCGAAACTATAAGGGTTCCTTGATGACTACGGAACCCTAAAAATATACCCTGTACTTTTATTACATCGATCGTTAGGGTCAATTATAAAGATGAAAAGAAAACCATTAAATCTTAAATTATTTTTTTCAGATTTTCCCCTCCAGGTGGCATTACAAAATTCCACCCTGTGTATTACTTAAATAAATTACGTATCTAATAATAAAGTAAGGGCTCGGTCACTTAAAAAAGAGGCGGAACGTATGAGAGAGAGGTAATCCTCCTTCTAAACCTCTTTAGCCACCGTCGAAGATGTCGGGAATTGCGAAGCAATTTCTAGCCACTGTAGGAACGGATTTGCGAACGGCGAGCAATCTGTAGCTCGACTTCCGAAGAGGACGAAACCCGAGTCGTCGGCACGTTGTACTCGGGCAGTTCACATTTGGTCTTAAAAGCACGTCTGTTACGAGTAATGCCTACAAAAGGCCGCTCCCTTTTTGTCCTTCAAAACTCTTTCGAGGCAATTTACAGAATTGGCATGGTTCATAATGATATTTTATAAAAATATGAAGCGAGGAAACACCAAGGGCTGGAGAATTGAAAAATAGGTATTTGTAAAATCTATTGCTATCGCGCAGTGCCCACAACAGAGTTACAGAGCGCGATAGAGACAACTGCAGCTTGGACCAAAAATACTTTAATTAAATGGCACAAAATGAACGATTCGTAGTCTCCTGATTACTCCTCCAAAACTTAACCGATTTCACTACTTTTTTCTTTAAAACTAACCGATTTCACTACTTTTTTCTTTAAAACATAAAGAAAGCCATTGGCCGTGTTCCTGATATGTTCTCCTTTTTTTAAATAACCTCGTCAAATTTGTTTTCTGGATATTTGATCACAGCGGAAAATCTGGCCATTTTTTAGGACTTTGAATGTTCATACCTCTTTTAATAATTAATTTATGGAAAAAACGAAAACAGAGACATGTCAATAGTGGTCATAGATTTTTTGTAAAAAAAATATTGCTCTACCAGCATTATCGAGGGTGAAAACAGGAGACTACGTTTGTATGGAAAAACGGCCATGGTGTTTCCTCTTAATAAATGCGTCACGAATTTCAAATATTTTCAAATCCTGCTCCTACTCGCGAAGTATAAATCCTGCTTGCGGTTTGAATTTTTATTTCCATAGGAAATGTTTTAATTATAATGATGTTTCACGAAGTCATAAATACACCAATAAATAGCACACTAGAACACTCCATTCTCTATCAAATACTGTAGAAAAATCAAAACGAATATTTAGAAATATCTAACAGGTAAAAAAAACAGTACTTATTCAAACAGGATCCTTGCCTGACCAATTTAGAAGACCTTTGGCATATCTTTAATATTCTATTATAAAAAGCTAGAATGGTAAGCAGATGGGTCTATGTAAATTGGTGGCCTCATGTAAAGGAGACTTCCCCGTTGAGTTTCGTATAATGCGAACCATTAAACTTATAAAGTCAAGTACGTTGTGCTCTCCAATTTGCAAATTGCTAGTTCGTACATATGGATAGATAAAGTTGGAATTGAGTGTGAATGTGGTAACTGCATTTGGAAATTCAATTGGTATTTTGGTTAAGTTTTAGGGTTGATTCTCAGTTTATTCTAAGTAGGTAGGTATTTAGGCGCTAAACAGTTTTCACTAAAATATTTTATAAATGTTACACGCATTAATCCCACAGTTTCTCAAGACAAGGGTGTTTAACCAGTGTGTTTCCGGTGATGATATATGGCTCTGAAACGTGGTCTTTGACTGCTGAACTTTTAGAGAGACTAAGAGTTACTCAACGAGCAATGGAAAGAGCTATGCTTGGAGTTTCTTTGCGGGATAAAATCCAGAACATGGATATTCGGCGAAGAACCAGAGTCACCGACATATCTCATAAAATTAGCAAGTTAAAGTGGCAATAGGCAGGCCACATCGCTCGTAGAACTGACAACCGATGGGGAAGAAAAGTTCTCGAGTGGCGACCACGGAGCGGATAACGCAGCGTAGGCAGGCTTCCCACTAGGTGGACCGACGACATCGTGAGGGTCGCGGGCAGCGGATGGATGCAAGTGGCGAATTGTCGATCGGCGTGGCGGTCTAAGGGGGAGGCCTATGTTCAGCAGTGGACGTCTTCCGGCTGATTATGATGATGATGATGATAATGACACGCATTAACGCATGCGTCGCCCACTCACACACACCTCACTCCAAACAGCGTTACGCTTTGATCATTGAACTATGGCAGCTTATTATCAAAAGTCTCCAGAGAAAATAAACTGAAAAATAAGCTTCTCAATTTCTCATTAGATTTTCTCATACCAAACCAATTTTATTTTTCCAACAAACGAATTAGTTTTTTTTTCATTTAAATATTCTAGTAATTGAATTTTATGACAACGGCGCCTCAACATTTTTTTTTTCGCATTTGAAAAACAATTAATTTTTATTTCTTATAATTCCATGTGGCGCCTTGAAGACGCTCTTTGTCATATTTTAATTAAAAATGTAAATAAGAGATCATAAGCAATTCGATTATTTTTTTAAACATTCATTTGTTTTTAATCACGCCTGTGAGTCCCGAAGAGTTAGGCAGAGATAATAATAATATCCCACAACTATCACACAACGCCATCTAGTCCCAAGCTAAGCAGAGCTTGTGTTATGGGTACTAGACAACTGATAAACATACTTACATATATTTCGAAATACATAAATATTATAGACAAATTACACCCAGACACAGAACATAATAAATGATCGTGCTCATCACACAAACATTAAATTTGTCCTGGGTTGAAATCGAACCCACGACCTCCGGCATAGCAGTCAGGGTCACAAAACTCTAAACCAAATTCATATTTCACTAGTTATCTTTCAATACAATGGCGGCCGAATCGATTGCCATAAATCCGTCAAAACCTGAAGGTCTCAGTCCAGTCCTTCTTCTTCTCATGGCTATCTGTCGCAGTGGCCCAGTCTAGTCCAACACATCTTGCCATATTTTCAAAGACCAAAAAAAAACCGTTATGACCAGTAGCTTACATCGACTCATGCAACTTGTATGTGAGTTTCTATGTTTGTAAACGCACCCAAAATACAGGAAGAGTTTCCTATTGGAATCGTTCAAAAAAGAATACTCAAGTCAAGAACCTAAACCAAGCCACCAAAATAATATAAACCGTCTTTCAGAAACCATAAGAAAGTCCCTGCAAGACCAATTCCAAACATACTCGAAAACGCAAGTAAACCAGTCTTATTCAATAAAATATACAATTTTTATTCTTGAGTGACTGTCGTTTGGAGAGTGTGAGTGGCTCGTAGAATATCGGAAGGATAGGCAAGGGAAAATCGTTACCTGCGCCGACGTTTAGTGATGTGGCCGAGTATCGATGGATGTTGTCGATAGTTTGCGATTTTAGGGCAAGTGGGATCACCCCGGGCAACAGAATCATAAGCTACCTGTAACCGGCGGTTACGACTTAGCGATCCTGATGGCAGTGATAGCAGCTTTGATGGATCAGCAATAGCATACATCATAATTTGAATTTGATGATCAGAAATGAAGAATATTTTGGTAGAAGTGATCGTTTTTAAGCGGATGAAAAGCGAGGTTCTATTTTAAATTAACTGCTACTGTTGTATTTTTGATTTCTTTACTTGACACTAGTGTCAAAAATCTTGCGTCTGCTTGTATTTAGCCAATCATTCTAGTGTTGATGAAAGCACAAGTGAAAGCATGTTTGTGGTTTAAAGATCATCATCATCATTATCACCCTATAAATGTTCCCACTGCTGGGACACAAGCCTACTCTCTGTGCGAGGGAATGGGACATAACCCACCACGCGAGTCCGAACGACTTGGTGGATGTCATTTGTCTTCGAATTTTTGTTTAGCTTGAAGATACTCAGAAAATTAAAATCTTAAAATAAAATGATATCCGCAATACATAAAATAAAGTCGATAGGCACATCACTATGCAAGAAGCCGCCCCTAACCTAGTTATGGAGCGATCTCGTTCGGTCAGCTCTTCAATCTAGTGTATAAATCTAGATTCTAGCTTGTTTGTGCTTGGACTGAGCAATGACCAATCGACAACTGTTAGTCTAGACCACAAAGCTTTTGTTGAATACACACTTGTCTGTGGTTCACGAACAGATCCTCAAAAGGGTATCGTTGATTGAAATTGAATAGCTGGATTTATTTGTAGTCCAGTGGTCGTGTTTGAGTGTCAGCATAATGACGGGGATCTTTAGAGGGGCAAAAGGGGTGGAAATTATTAGAGAAACACTATTTTAATGGCGTTGTTAAAGTATAATGGCGTTGTTAAAGTATAAAAATATATACAACGTGTAATGTTTATATAGCGCAAAACCTCTCGTAGGGTAACTCAGCCCATGTTACTGAACAATGTTTGTTCCAAGACTTTTCATACAAAATGAGAAATAGATAGGGCTCATCAGCATGAAAAATCTTTTCTTTTTTGCGAATTTCCGGTCGTCTTAGAACAAACATTGTTCAGTAACATGGGCTGAGTTACCCCACGAGACGTGTTGCAATATTAACGTTACACGTTGTATCAATAAAATTATAATAATTTAATTATGCTTATTTTTTAATTATACCACATACTTACCGGTGGGCTACTATCCTACTAATATTATAAATGCGAAAGTTTGTAAGGATGTATGTATGTATGTGTATGTGCATGTAGGTATGATTGTTACTCTTTCACGCAAAAAACACTAAACGGATTTGGCTAAAATTTTGTTTTCACATAGTTTATAACCTGGATTAAAACATAGAATAGTTTTTATTCCGATTTTATGTTCTCGCGGGATCATTTTCGAGTTGTAGCGGGTGAAGCCGCTGGCAACAGCTAGTTATTTATATTTTTTTTGTTATAAGAACAATATCGTTTATATAATAAGCTTTTGATCATTATTTATCTATCTATCAGGGGTTTTTCTTTTGACTCGACTACAGCCGAAACCGCTTAACGCAGAAACTTGAATTTTGGACAGCATTTGCAGTCTACCATGTAGATTGGCAATAAGACGGGATTTTGCGAAAATCCTCCTCTAAGGGGGTGAAAAGGGGTGAAAACTTTTGTATGAAAAATGTTATTCCTTGGGTTTATAAACTTGAAATTTACCACGAATAAGAACACCAGTAAATAAATATGATTAGCACCACAATTTTTTTTAAACTACCCCCCATTGGTAATCTAGACGATGTTAAAGTTTGTATGGGAAAATCATAACGCGTGAGCCAATGAATTTGAAAATCAGTATTTATATACTAGATAAGAATTAATGAAACACGTATTTTTGGATTTTTCGAAAATCACCCCTCAAGTTGGTGAAAAGGGGTATTCAAGTTATAAAGGGAGAATATTAAACCACTAAACGTAGAACTCTGAATTTTTGATGGTAGTTGCAATTTATTTTGTAGGTGAGCATTAAGAAACGATTTTGCGAAAATCTACCTCAAAGGGGGTGAAAAGGGGTGAAATCCTACGAATGTGATATCTTATTCCATGGGGTAATAAACTTCAAACTCGGTACGAATATGAGTATAAGTAAATAAAAAGATAGTCATTATTCGTTTTTTATAACAACCCTCCATTTTTGGGTTTTTCGAAAATCACCCCCTAAATTTTGAAAAGGGTTGATTAAGTTTTAAGGGAAGGATTTACTGCTTGCTTCGATAAATTCTAAACTGGGCATAAATTATCTCTCAATCGAATAAAGGATACGTATTTATAATATTTAAAAAATCAACCCCTAGCGTATTTTTGTTTGTATTGAATAGGCCCTGAAACTACATAGCGGGAATTAAAGTCACTGAGTTCGAAGTTAGAAACACGCGCAGACGAAGTCGCGGGCAAAGTGCTAGTTATGTTATATTATTATACAATCACATCCTTGACATGAAAATATAATAAATGGTGGATAGGCAAGAAAAAAAAAATGATCACTGTATGATCATTTATTATACCTACCTAAAAAAGTACTATCGAGTCCCAAAAAAAGAGTCAAATCTAATAAGATTTTTGATTATACTAAGGTACCTAAAGTTATTGGTACATATAAGAGTTAAAATTCATCAAATTTTCTTGAACAAATTTTTATGTTAGAAGTACCTTCATAAACATTGCCAGTTTTCTTTTATTTTAATAAAATTCAAGTTTCTTAGATTATTTTTTTCAGAAAACAGAACTCAAACATAGACGAAATATCGTTCGATCGCGAAATAACATTTCAAAGATCAATCGGAGTAAAGTGGTTTCTGAAATATGTGTCCCGAGTGAACTCCACGAGTGTAATATAGTATCATACTAGAGAAATAAGTTATTATACTAGTATAATATTATGAGTCAATATACAAATTATTATTAGAAACCTTAATAAATAGTTTGTTCAGAATCAGTAACTGACTCGATTCCAGTAATTTTTTAACCACGACATTTTTTTTTTCAAAAATATTTTAATTACATTTTATTACCAATTAAATCAGCATTTTTTTGAACGGATATCTAAGTCATATCCCCTCACTTTATTAAAAAAAAACGGCCATTTTAAATTGACACAGTTGAGGGGTTAAATGTACAAGCGTATAACTTTGTGATTTTTAATGATACCGTTTTAAAATTTTGCACATACATAGATTCTTTACACAAAAATATTGGACAGATGTATCGGGTTTCGCATAAACAAAAAAAAAAAACTGTATAATTTTTTTATCAATATGTACCTATTTAAGAAATAATAATTATTATTTATACAGGCTGAATTTTCCAAAAATGGGAGTGGATGGCTATATCCTAAACAATCATGAGGAAAATCGAAAAATGATGAAGGAGTCTAGAGGCTGATTGTGACGAAAACTATAAGCGCATTATAGGCTTTTGGAAAAATCCTTAATCCTGGCTAGGAATCGAACGCGCTACTTTTAGAAATAAAATCACACCCAGTATTATTCCACCATTTGTTACTGTCGCTAATACTTAAGGATCAAATTCTAGAAAATTGAAAAAATAGCTGATATTATGCATAATATCATGTTAACACAACTTTTTTTTTTTAATCAATTATTTTTAACTACTTACTTTGATTTTGCTCCAAAAATTGGGACTTGTATATGAAAAGACATAATTTGTGTATTTAATTCAAGTGATGGCCATTTTAATGTCACAGTACATACTTTGAAGAAAACAAAACCTAATTTATTTTAACAACTGAGTACATAGAACGTACAGACCTATTTACATCTCAAAATAGACGTAATTTAAAGTCTTTGACGTTAATTTAACAAGTAAGCACGTCTGTGTTCTTAAAAAAAGACAACAGAAAATTAATTTCAATATCAATTTCTAAAGGTGAGTCTACACTAGAGAGCCGAGCTGAGCACAAGTCGATTTGCTCTAATCGGGTGTCAAGTTTGAACGTACAACGAGCCTACAACAATCAGTCTCTTTGAACGCGTTGCAAATTCCTTTGTATTAATCAAACCGACAAGAAGCGAAGCAAAGATGACTACGAACCAAATGCTCTAATAGGAGGACTTTTTCTAAGCTGGCTCAGCATTTATGTGTTAAAGGATAAGTGAAGAAGCATTGAGCAAGTTTTTGGCGTAGCACAAGCACTTTTCCAAAATTTCAACCAGTTCTTAGTCTATAAGCGCGCTCGTTCAAGGCTTGTAAGTTGGTCCAGACGACATGAATTTATGCTCGTCTAATGCTCCGTTTGTGCTCGGCTCGCCTAGCGTACACTCACCTTTAGTAATCACATAAAAAGTCAAGCGGGGTGCCTTTATCTTATTTTATTAATCTTTATTGTAGTTTTTCATTGGTTGTTCGAACAAAGGACGTTGGTCCTATAAAAGGTTTTCTACTCACCCTCGTCAAGCTATCGACACTTGTCGATTTTATTGTCGGTCCTCTCATCAATCATTTGTGAGGAAAAAGATGATTTACGGATTGAGCAAGTGGTTGAGGACTTACGAAGATTATCATTCTTGTTTACTCTTTTAGAATTGGCTTGAAACTATCCTAGATTGAAAGATTTTTGAAGTGAAAACTTCTTTAGCGGCGTTGTACACTTTTTCTGTAATGGGTAAAAAATTTAAAACTCGCGTCAGGGTCACGTGACCCTGATCGAAAATGAGTAAGACGTCATTCAAATTAAAAATAAAACATAGTAACAAAAAAGTTTTCACTTCTACCGGCACTCCTGGAGTGCAACCTTTTTTTTTTTCAAGTTTGGATTGAAAGATGAATTGTTTTCAGTCAGTTTTCCAAACCTGGGATAATGTAGTTCGACGTAGTCTCGAAGAATGAATAAAATCAGAGAACAATGGCGTAAGTGAAATCTACACTGACTTTTATGCACATTGCGTTTCTCGATAGTCTAATGCCCATTTTCATTTAGTTGCCGTTTGCGTTCCAGAGCCACGGTTAAAAGAGGTACCGTGGTCCGGATACGGTCTCACCGCCCCGCCATAATGACAATTTTTAAAGCTATGAGTACTAAATCTTGTATAAAAAAAATGTTTTAAGTTGTTTTAAATAAACACATGCAAATCTCCCTCGAAAAACCGTTCAAAACTCAAAGCCCAATTTAAGTATCAAGTGACTCTCCCAGAGGAATATTGAAAAAATCTGCGTCACAAGACGGATTGACCCCCGAGGCCAACACAACACCTGTCCAGATCCGTACTACATTTGACAAGGGTAACTCCGTGGTATAAAATGAAAATCTTTTCCATTCATCATGCCCCTTTGTTGGGGGCGAATCGTGTGATTCTTAAACGTGAGGTTTAATGGATTGTCAAACATATTAAGGGCCAGTTTCTGAATCATTAGTTAAACTCATAATTAATTAAAATCGTATCATCATCATCATCTGCCTAGCCTTTTCCCAACTATATTGGGGTCGGCTTCCAGTCGAACCAGATGCAGCTGAATATCAGTATTTTACGTGGCGCGACTACCTGTCGGACCTCCATAACCCAGTAACTGGGTAATACGATACTCCGTGGTAAGACTGGTTATCAGACTTTAGAGCTTCTGATTAACAGTAACGACTGTCAATGATCTACAAATGACAGCCGGGACCAACGACTTAAAATAAGTTAAAATCGTATACAATTTTCTAAAAAAATGTTTGGGATTTTGACTTATAATTGTTTTACAACTGCGAGGGTACAACAGCCGCTCTAAGCAACTTTCTTTTTTTCAGTACTTTTAGATTCACTCCATGAATTTCCAGCAACGTCTTTAGCAATTCATCTATTAATCATTCACGGAGAATCGAATTGAATCATTAAGAACATTGCTTAGCGGCCATTTTAGATCCAAAAATTCACCATATAAACGTTTCGTTCTCTAATCTAAAAGTATTTGTAAGAGATCTTTATGGGGTTTTTACTACTTTCGTTACAAATTATAGAACACATATACGATGCGCGCCGTAAGATATTGAGATCAAAGTACAAACTGAAACTACCAGTCCGCAAAATTCCCGAAGAATATGTTTCATAATTTTGCCGCAGTCTCCATTGCACCGTCTGTCTGTATAACTAAGGGCTGATTTTTCGATAGTCGGTTAACTCATAACTGAGGAATAAAAATAGCGGTTTGACATATTTTCTATAGATAAGCTGTCAAACTGCCATTTTTATTCCTCAGTTAAGAGTTATCTGACTATTGGAAAATCAGCCCTTAGTGGTTTAAGTGTTGGACTTTTACTCCGATGACTGCAGGTTCGAATCGCAGCGATGAACAGGTTATTTTATTCATTTCTAAGCAGTATTGAAATTTTGAATTCAGCGTCCAAAACATATTTTCCTCTCAAATCCAAGCCTCATACAAGATTCCTTTGTCATTTGCGTTTAACATTAATGTCAGTCATAACACAATCTTGATCACGAGCTTTATACGTCACCTATCAACGATCGAATTTATCTGCAAGAGTCTTCAAGACGTCTGACCACAAGAATAATGATCGGGATTTGAATTGAGATACAATATGACTTTACCTATTAATTTCGTTCGGTAATGCTAATGCGCGTGTCATCCTGTAATTTCCAACACCAGTTGCATAAGTCTAACCACAGGACAAGTTTAATTTCCGACATACATCAATAGAAGCGAACGTTCGACGATAATCACCAATTTCACACCATCACAACTTGCAAACTAATTCAAATTCTCCTCAATAAGCTTTAAGGTCTACAATTCTATGTGTCATGAATCTGAAAAGCTTGCGACATTGCTATGCGTAATACGTGACGCGATTCGACACTAATGCCTAATATGAATAGCTTATAATCGCATTAGTAGCCGAAACCACAGGATTAGATGTGCGACAATATGTACAGATTGAAATGGGAGGTAATTAAAGTAATGTTTGATTAATTAAAACAGTCAACGAATTAGCAAGTTGAAATGGCAGTGGGCAGGCCAAATAGCACGAAAAACTGATGGCCGATAGGGCCGTAAGGTTCTCGAATGGAGACCACGCACCGGCAAGCGCAGCGTAGGACGTCCACCCACTAGGTGGGCAGACGATCTTATGAAGGCCACAGGATCACGCTGGATGCAGGCCGCTTACAACCGGTGCTACTGAAAGTCTAAAGGGGAGGCCTATGTTCAGCAGTGGACCGTTTTACGGCTGAAGTGATCATGATGATGAATTAAAACCGGTGATTCACATTAAGAGCCCTTGAAATAATTCTGGAATGAAAGTAAGTATTTAGAAATAATATTGCGCCATGTTTTTGCCATTAATTAATGCTACATTTATCATCATTTTTCTAGCCTTTTCGCAACTATATTAGGGTGCCACTCAAACTGGATGCAGCTGAATTTCAGTATTTTACATAGAGCGACTGCCTATCGAACATCCAACATCATTATCATCAGCCGGAAGACGTCCACTGCTGAACCTAGGCCTCCCCTTAGACCGCCACGCTGAACGCCAATTCGCCACTTGCATCCATCGGCTGCCCGCGATCCTCACGATGTCGTCAGTCCACCTAGTGGGAGGCCTGCGTAAGCTGCGTCTTCCGTTCCGTGGTCACCACTCGAGAACCTTTCTTCCCCATCGATCATCAGTTCTACGAGCGATCTGGCCTGCCCATTGCCACTTCAACTTTCAAAATTACACGAGCTATGTCGGGGACTCATTTTCTTAGGCCCGTATTACAGAACGTCACTCAATACTCAAGTATTACTTTTAAATAGAGATCAGTGCTTGAGTTTCGTTCTGTAATACGGGCTTAAAATACCTTGTTCCGGATTTTATCCCACAAAGAAACTCCGAGCATAGGTTTATTCTATGTTATTGTTTAGTCTATTGCTCATTGAGTGACTCTTAAATAAAGTCTCTCTAAAAGGCAAGCTTTATAACTCCACAATATAAAAACACAGTATTTCAATGAAGAGAAACAATCAACTGTACTCAATATTCCCTAGCCAGGTCAAACATGGCCGCAAGTAGGTCCCCTAACAAACACGCAACCGAGTGGAGTCAATCCGGTTACGTTTCTATTTCCTTTTGTGAATGACCGTTGCGCTAACGTTTTCGATCGCGTTTCATCTGTTTTTATTTTCAGACTCGCTCCGTGTGTTTTTATGTGAAAGGCAGGCTTTATTGAGATTTAGTTGCGTTGCGTAATAACTTGTTTGGTTTTAGGGATCTTTACGCAAAAGGTGCAAAGACCCATGATATTATAAAGAAAGATACGCCATGTTCATACTGAATGACGTTCAGAATTGTTGCGTTGTTATTATAGTAATTTAAAACTACGACAGCGATAGATAATGCTAACGGAGGGATAGTAAAGAGCAACAATTTGTCTTACTTTGTCCTCAACAATTTGTACGTCCCAGTGCGATATCTACCTCTTTTTATTTATAATATCATTGGCAAAGACCCTATTGTCTGCCCGTCTGTTGGAGTGCGTGATGTAAACGTAAAGTAAAAACTTCGATTTTAATACATTGATAGTGTTTTTCGCCAAAATTTGGACATAAATGCTTCAGGATACATGTATATTCAAATCGATAAATCGGCGTATTTAGTTAACGTTTAGGTACGTCACACATTCTAGCTCCTCATACCAAAGAGCTGTATTTTTTCATGTAGAAACTTAATAGTTAAATTTTGAAAAGATCCACCCAGTTAATATTACGAATAATATAGCCTACTTCTTAGATGTGAAATAAGTAAAAAATAATACTACGTTTACAATATTTTATTTTACGGGACCCTCTTGTTTATGAGTCCAACTCATACTTGGCCGGTTTTTCTAACTTTGTGGGGATAGTGGTGTAAATCATGGTTCTTTTTTTAAGCAACATTGTAGTGCAGTTTAAAATAATACAGTATGTTTTGCGATGGCAACGTGTTTTGTTTTTATTTGAATTCGCATCGCGAATCCAAACGTAATTTATGTTGTTCTAAAACTATTCTACTCACTTTTTTTGAATAAAATTGTAACTATGTAATGTTGCCGAATTCTGTACAAAGCTAAGGAATAGTGAAATTCATAACAAATAGGTTTTTGTTAGTCGTGGGTTCGGAATTTATAATTGGCTGATGCTGATGATAACAAACAGAACAGTGGTGGCCGAATAGAGCTGTGGTGGCCGAGTGGTATCGGCCCCGACTTACGAGTTGTAGATTGTTGGTTCGAACCCCGCCAGGCGCATTACTTTGTGTAATTTATTTCATCACCACTGTTCTCAAAACGGTGCAGGAAAAACATCGTGAGGAAACCGGCATGTCCTAGAACCAAAAATTCGAAGAAAATTATGTGACATCCACCAACCCGCACTGGGCCCGCGTGGTGGATTATGGCCCACTCCTTCTCACAGTGCAGAGGACTGTGTCCCAGCAGTGGGAACATTTATAGGCTGATGATGATAACAAATAGGTTTATGTACAAAGGGGTGCAATATAGATATATTATACCTAGATATAAGCCTTCCTCACTCTGTCTATTAATGAAAACCGCATTAAAACCCTTTCCTTAGTTTAAAAACATTTAAGTGTACAGAGATTAAAGCTAGGTTTACATTTGTCTGACATGAAAACGGTATCTGTTTCATACATTTCGTATGGTGAGGTTTACATTTGTGTGTCGCGATGTGATATGATGCGCCATACTAAATGTATGAAACTGTCCTGTTCTGATGCGTCACAAAACAACACGACAGACAAATGTAAATCCGGCTTATAAACGACTTTATTTTAAACTACGTAAAGATGATTTTACAAAACCAAAACGCACATTCACATCTCCAAAATCCAATGAAAATATTTACACAAAAAGTTCATTGTACCTCTAAAAAAATCGTGTCATCACAGAAATATTTTTTAAGTAAAACCTGCTCAACCTTTTCACCACTGATGAATAAACGTACCTTCGTATTATAAACCTGTATAGTTATAAAAAGCTTCTTAAAAACTCAGCCAAAGCCAAAATTAAAAGCCCCAGGTGCGCAGGCAACTATTAAAAAGGATTTTTCTCTAATTGGGGATGAAGCCGACAGATTTATGAATGAATGCAAATTGTGAAGACATGCTGACGCGACAGCTAAAATATGAGAACTTTTGTATTCAAGTTATAAATTCAAGGCTTAGTGCGGTTTGAATTTCTTCGTCTTTATGTTTAGAATGTTATTTTAAAGTAACTTTTACGTCATGACTGTGTGACGTGAACATAAAATACGCCTTTCTTTTTACAGAAAACACAAGTATCATTTAGGTCCTATTTATGACAAAAAACACAATCGGCATTCTTCAAAGATATAAATAAAATACATGAATGAGTATAGAGTGTTTTCAATTTCCAGTAGGTATTTTCTTTCAAATTCAACTGGCACATTTGTTTTTGCATTTCGTTTTTGTTACAGATTTTCGAAATGGTAAGGTTTCTCAATGATTTATTATTTTAGAATAGATTCGCGTTTCCAATTAATCTAATCGATGGTCTAGCATCGAAAAAAAATATCCTTGTGAATACATACACAATGTTTGTCGTGGTTTTGATCCCAGCACGGTAAAAGTATTTGTATGATCTACAAGTCGTTGCTCCGGGTCTGACTGTTTTTGTATGTGAGTCTAAAACTTTCTAATCACATTCACGATACCAGAGATGGATTTGATTTATTCCTTATTTGGGGAAATGCTTTAAAAAAATCTTCAGTAGTACTTAGTGCTCGTATAATACCTGCCTGCATTTCGTAATTCATCTGTAGGCGCCTAAATGATAAGCCTTCGATTAAGACGTACTCGAGTCGTGTTCGAAAGTACATTATGTAATAACCAGATTTTACCCAATTTTTAGGTACACAACCTTCAATTGGCGTTGAACCAAGACATAGATAATCCTGAAATGGGAATACATAACTAACGGGGGTTATCGAAGTAAAAGCTGTATAACCAAAACTAGTTTACGTAACTATGACGTATAGGTATTTCTGCTAACCGGAACAGTACAAGTTTTCTTTTTAATGTTATGAAGTTAGTCAAAATCTGTTTTTTTTTACAAGGTTGGAGAGGAAGAAAAGTTCGTGGATTGTGTAAAATAAATATGAGTACTTAAATGACGAATAGGGAGAAATGGAGAAAACTCGCAAAAATCGCAACCAACCAAGTAGACTATCCATGACCACGACCACTCCGTCAGGAGTGTACGACTAAGAAGAGAAGACTTAAATGACTCTGTGACATCTTACAGAAGAGAATTGAAGAAGAATACACGTTGCACCGAACCCAAGCAATGAGCTCGTTCAAACAAACTCTTCTGCTTTATAATATCAGTATAAATAAATAAAAAACATGAGAAAACACAACTGCTGCCCTAGACCTTTCCCGTTTTTGTGAGAAAAATTAAACAACAAAACGTTTGAAAAATGTAAAAGAGCCTTTATTGTACGAACGATGCGATGAAGTAATTTTTATCAAAAAACTACCGCCTTTCCCGTTTAATTTTCAGACTTATTGTGAACTGTAAATAAAATACAGAAACGTGATGTCTCAGAAAAAACCGGCGAAAACCAAAAAATGTCACCAATTCCCGGTATTTTTACTGGAGAACTCCCGTGAAAAAAGAAAAGAGTAAAATCGTAAAAAAAAAAACATAATAAAGACCCATTTAGTTATATGTACTGCTACTTAGCTACCTTGTTTCGCTAATGCACCTACCGTGTTTTGCGTCTGCATCACCGAAAATAGAATGGTCGGAAACGTGTAGCGCATTACGTTAGTCTGCTTCTGCAAATATGGTGACACTAGCAGCTGTTCGCTGAGGTTTCAACCCCGTTTCTCTGCTCCTGGTCTTAGAGTTGTGTGGTTAAACAAACGTGTAACGTTAATAGCTCAAAACGCCTCGGGGGTAACTAAGCCCATGTTACTGAACAATTTTTGTTCTAAGACGTCCGGAAATTCGCAAAAAAGAAATGATTTTTCATATTGATGGGCCCGATCAATTTCTCATTTCGCATGAAATTTTTTTTTGCAAATTTCTAAGTCTTGAAACAAACATTGTTCAGTAACATGTGCCGAGTTACCCCACGAGAGGTTTTGCGCTATTAACGTTACACGTTGTATATGTATAGAGTGAATTTTCTAACTGGGCATGGATAGCTATATCTGAAACTATGAGGAATATCGAAAAACATTGAAAGGAGTTTCGAGGACGATTTTGACGAAAACTAAAACTGCGTCATTGGATTTTAGAAAAAACAATAATCCAAGGCAAGGAATCTAACCTGCTGATTTTGCAAAAAAAAAACATATTCTGTATTATACATTATTCGATAGTATTTGACTGGCCTGGGTCTAGTGGTTAGTAACCCTGACTGCTATGCCGGAGGTCGTGGGTTCGATTCCCACCCAGGATAAATGTTTGTGTGATGAGCACGATCATTTGTTCTGTGTCTGGGTGTAATTTATCTATTATATGTATGTATTTAGAAATATATAAGTATGTTTATCAGTTGTCTAGTACCCATAACACAAGCTCTGCTTAGCTTGGGACTAGATGGCGTTGTGTGATAGTTGTGGAATATTTATTTATTTATATATTTATTTATTTTTCATAAGGATGTAGGTATTCTGGGAAGTAATTGTTTACGGCAATCTTAAAAAAAAACGAATAATTAAAACAAACTGATCAATATTTAGAGAAATGAGTGTAATTATTCAACACACGAATGAACTCGGGGGTACAGAACCCTAACATACTTAAGAAACAATGATAAATGTATTTTTCTACTTTACTCATAGTTTCAGATTTAACCATCCCACTTAACTAGATTTACCGTGTTTGTCGTTAATTAATTAATAAAACAATTAACGTAACAAATTGAACATTTGCAACAAACACGCTCCTCGTCCAATCAGCACTGTGTACTCTACACACCGATACACAAACACTGCCACTAACTGACGCTGCCTTGTTTGTAAGGGTTGTTGTACATTCGCCACAAAGTTAATTTTCCACTGTATTTTAAACCTTATACATCAAAAGTTAAGTGGTCGCAGCTAGATTTTGTTATTGTTTGCCACATATTTTCATTTCACATAATCGTGGATTCACAGGATCGTGGAGGTTAGTGCACTAAACTCCACGATCCTGTTCTCCTTGTGCTTTCTGTTCTGATTCCACATTTTGTCCTCGTTTTCTGTAGTTTTGTGCTTCATTTTATTATCTAATTGTTCTGCTATCCGTTCGGAAAAAAATAAACGGGCGATTTTACACAAATTAAAATTCAAAACACAAAAACTGTGGCTAATTTACTCATACTTTTTTTGTGGCGAATTAACTTTGTGCCAAATTTACAACAGCCCGTTTGTAATCTGGACACTGATCCTATTGCAATTGCTCTGTGTAATTCTGGTAAATAATGTTGCATTGTTGTTGAAATTAGAGATTATACACATATAAAACACAACACGGTCGTTATCTTTACGCATCAGTAGTGGGAACATTAGAGGCAGATTATGCTTTTGTAACAGTTTACAAAGGTCTCCGTAGACTCTTCATCTCCTCCAAAAAGCGACAAATCTCAACACCTGTCTCATCACCTGGATATCCCTTACTTCTTCTGCTATATTTCCAACATTCTCCATTTAAATATCCCCCTACAAATATGGGCTTTTAAAGGCTACTACACACATGCCGGCAACAATGCCGGCGGGTTTATGCCGAGCGGCTATGCCGCCGGTAATGTTAGCCGCCGGCACAAGCCTCGCAAAGCTGCCAAGCATCATTCCGGTTGTGACAGTCACACAGAACGCCGCGCCGCTTGAATGCCAGGAACGAACTGATGTCAGCAAGCCGCGCAACCCGCAAGCAATAAAGGAAAAAGGTAGGTATTAGTCAGTATGAGTCTGATCCTCCTTTGATAACCTAGAGCGGGAGAAACCGTTTATGAATGCCGACCAAAAAAAAACTTACATACCATCTAATATCTTTAAACGAGCAATTCTTGTATATTTATAATATAATCAGGATCTCGGAAACGGCTGCAAGGATTTTCATGAAAGTTACAGATTAGGGTTTTTTCGGCTCAATGAATTGATTTATCAAGTCCTCAGGTTCGAGAAAAGCTCGGTCAACCAGATATTAATCTATTAATGCGACCAGTACTGCCTGATTTAGTATTGAGAATTATTTTTAAAGTTTTACTGTAGTAAAATTTTAATAATATACTGTTCATTATATTGCTATATTTTCATATTTTAAGTTGAAACGCATAGTAGATCAATCAATGATGCGCATTATTTACCTTTTAAAAAGTTTAAACCTCTGTTAAACGTCTACTAAACCTTGCTTAGTACCTATCTCTTTATACCCAGGCATCCGGGTTATCATGTTCCTCATTGAATTTGTTTCCAATCTCAACTTTATCTTGTTATGTATATTTTTATCGAGGCATCGTTACCGATAGGCTGGAGGTAAACTCAGTGTCAGTACCTACATAGAAGATTAATCGTTTTTTTTTTGTGAAGATTATGTGTTTGATTTTCCCAGTTAGTATTCCAAAAAACATACAAACTTTTTCGATAATAACGAACAAAACAAGAAGGAATAATGAAAGGTGAAGGTGAACTCTTTGAACAAATACTGGTACTTGACAGTGAAAGATTTAAGTTTTTCGAACAAATAGGAAACAAATACGGGTAAGAAGTATGTTAACACAAAGTCCAAGTGAAGTTAAAATAAGATTCAATTCTCGTTTTTTTTTTACTTAATAACCAAAGCTAAAGAAATGAGAAAAGCTAAATCATCCAAATAATAAATGCAAACAGCTGTTTCAAAACGAACTGATCAAACAAATGATATGCGACAATCGCCGTATCACAGTAGTTCCATTATTTAGTTCCATTATGAAACTACTGGGAATTCTCTTCATCTTTCACTCATCCATACATTTACGTATCGGAGAGAGAAAAATACAGGCTAACGAGGTTAGTGTTTTTGCGTTTTTTAGTATCAATGTCGTTAAAAGTTACGTAGGTGTCAGTCCAATTAAAACACTCCCGAGTAGACCCCATGGGGGTTTACTAATTGGACTGTTTGCACAGTTGGTCCTAACACCCAACTTTACACTTCATCTAACTTTGTGAATGCAATAGTGATTTTTATCAGTTTCTATATTTTACGTCATCATTTGCATTTTCAAATTATTGTATTTTCAATTTCAAGTAATAATATCTATCTAAGGGCGAGTTGTTTGATCAGTAGTCAAATAAACTATTAGTACCTAGTTCCTATTTTGACAAATGGTCAATTATAGTTACTACTGATCAAACAACTAGCCCATAAAGCGATCATCCCGCAATCCTGTACCCTTGGCACGAATTTTCACTCTTTAACTTTACAGTATTTACAGCGTTTCTGGTATGAAAAAATGCAACAGCGCCTCTGGTGTGCGGAAAGAAACGAATTTTTACCTTGAAAATTTTCAACTTGAAATTGTCAAAGTTCCAGTTTACTTTACGTCTCAAATACTGAAAATCGTGCTAAGGGTACTGACTTCGCGTACATTTTCTATACATATAAGAGAGGTTCATAATTGCTTATGCATGGTGTGATCGGTTTAGTTAGGACACGGGGTAAGCGCTAGATATCACATGAGTGCCCGAAGCACCCGTGTCCACGTCCGAAACGGACACCCCGTCCGTTCCGGACGTCCTGTTAGATTATCCTTACAGAACACGTCGCACACGCCTGTGCTTGTTAGCGCTGCTCATTCTATTTTTTTCAATGCAGACACGCATGTGTGAGCCGCACTGTTGGCTAGCTAGTGCTTCCTACAATAAATTTAGAACCGTTTGAAGCCGGGACAGGCCTCTAGCCTGTAGAATAATTATCATAAATTGTCAGCATCGATGCTGTCCAAGTTGACATTTAAATTGACACCACCAAAGGGAACAGAACAACAAAAAAAAATGAAAATTCGCACTGCACTGGAACGTTGTAGGAATGAATATCTTACTAGTATTATAAATGCGAAAGTTAGTGAGTACCAATGTAAATGTATATTATGTGTACTTTTTTTACGTTTATTTGACCAAATAAAGACACAGCGGTTTTTTTTTCACATTACACCTGCCAAACTGCAGAGCAGTTTACTTTCAAGTTTTAGTTCAGTTTAGTTACTGTGTGTGTATCTGTTACTTTTTCACGTAAAAACTTTTGAACGGATTGATAAAGGGATAAATTAGAGTTGAAGCAACCGAAGCAGCTGACAAGAACAAGTTGCCCTATAAAATGTAGTATTAACAAATTTAAAAACTATTACATTTTAAATCAGATTTAAAAAACAAAAATCATGTCCTATCATCCATCCAGCCTGATATTCCAATTCCCGATAAAACGAGGTACCGATCTTCAATCAATTTCACTATAGAATTTCTGAAGGCCAGTAATAACTTCGGCAAACATCTTAAATAGGTTATCTGATGTGAACTTAGTACTGACGATGACGGCAAAGTTATAAGTTTTTGACAGCACCATTAATGTTGATAGAAAACAATCATAAACTTAAAGGGGACGCTTTGATCTTTCAAATTTCAATCATAATTTCCATCAGTGTAGGTTGTATTTTGAACTAGTGTCTTTTTTTGCAGTTTTTATTTTAGCACTTAATTGGAAAACAAGGTAGTCATTTAAAAACTATGTTATTTTTATTAAAATATCTTATACAGGGTGACTTTTTTACCACCGTCCAAATTTTTTCTATGCATTAGGTATCAATCACTAAACCCATTTTTGAAAAATAATCTACTCGTATACGTTAAATTGTCATATTAAATCATTTTCTCATCCGCTCTGTGTGGTCACTAAGCTAAACGTTAATACTAAACACTTGCCGACGCATGAAACGGGCAGAGCGCACCCCGCTGACCCCCCGCCCCGCTACACCTGAGCGACACATTACAGCGCGATGTCCAGATTCATCAACTTTTTATAGATAACATTGAGACGTGATATTTCGATATTTTTGTATTGTTTGATACAAAAAGAAAAAACAAGTATTCAATGATTTTCGCTAAAGATTGATATATTAAAATTTGGATGGTGACTAAAAAATCACCCTGTATATCTCTTTATTCTTAAAATAATACTTACCATTGACAAAGTACTCGTCAAGGCGAATCAAACGAGTCTAAACTCGACGGAATAGCGGCGTTTCATTACAGAGCTCCTATGGCCACCTTCCAGCTCCATCATCAGATCAGCTCCATGTTATCATAATATTGCATTGATTCGCAAATCTACGTGCAAAATTTCATCTCAATCGGAAACCGAGACTAGTAAGATTAAATTACAGACAACGAGCCAGGTGTAAGTAAATAAAAGCTTGTAAATAACCGTCACCATTTTGTCAGTTTTTCGAGCTTATGACTTCTCAGTTAGGTCTACTGTCCACACGTCGTCTTGTATGTAATCTACAAATGGTAAAATAGGCGTATTTTGCATATTTGTTATGTCCACGCTGCACTGCTTTATGAAATAGTCAGTCACGCTACAAAAGGTCTAAATTTTCTTTCAACTAGCATCGAGAAAGGATGTCTTTTGTTGTAAAAATGCATGACGAACGCAACACGAGCGGCTGACGCGACGTTGCCGGTTCGTGGATAAAGATTTCATTGTTTGCAAGCATTCGTCTTGCAATCGTCAATATTGACGAAAGCGTGCATATGACGTGCGGTTACGTGGACAATGGGCCTAAGTTACTCCCAGCGAGGCACTAGACTCAAAACAAATTGATCCCGGCAAATTCCGTCCCAACGCAGGCAACTTCCGACACACATACTAAATGTGTTAGGATTCAATGTTAGTTTGGGACGTAATCCACGTGTTTTACTTAGCATTTAAAGCACTTTGGACATAATGCTTTCGTCTCCTTCGTTGTTCAGAAATTTATGTTCAGCATTAGCAAGAAGATGGTAACTTTTTTGAAGAAAGTTTTTGGTGGCAAAAAGAAAACGAAATCAAAAAACAAAGTTATTTTGTAGGTTATTTTACCCTTTTCTGTGTTTTTTGAATGTGGTTAATTTTTTTTTTTTTTTGAAAAAAGTTTTTTACATAATATGGTTTGAGTGTTCGATAAATTCGACACTGTTGGTCAATAAAATTGTAGTCTCAAAACAAGTAACAAACGTGGTTTGAGAAAAACCATTTTAAGATCCAAAGATGACAATAAGATGAATGATGATAATAATTTTGTTTGAAGAGTATTTATAGTACACCACTGACTGCCCCCTCCCCTTCTTATCTTAGTTCTTACAGTCCATCCAAAGGTTGTCTGGAAGAAATCGCTCTTAGCGATGAGACCGCCATTGTAACCATAGTTTAAGCAATATTGTAAGCAGTAGTTTTAAAATTTTGGTGTACAATAAAGTATATTCTATTCTATAAGTTAAATTGTTTGAATAGTTTTCCTAAATCTTATTCAATCGTAGAAATATCTAGCTATCTACATTATAATCGGGGCATTAATTTGAATAATTGGGCAGGATTCGAATGCCCGAAGTGAGGTATTAAAGTATTCTAATCGAGTCCCTTAAGCATCTCGATTAACGAGTTAATATATATATATAATATATATATATTATAGCTCCTGGATCTAGATTTAAGATCTTTATTTAACGCACGTAATAAAGAGCTTCGTGATTCATTTTGGCAGACGGAAATGGACTTTTTTGGTACCTTCAAGTGATTCATTTTGGTAGGTAATTCTCTCGACGCGCTTGTCAAACGGTGTTGAAGATTTTGGGCCGATCAGGAACTGGTTCTACCATTATAATCAAACAGTCAATTCATCGGTTTCCACATAACCATTGGATAGTTAGGCCCTCTAGAGGGACTTATCTCATTACCGCGAGCCCGGATCATAAAGGGCTATTGAAGGACACCATGGATTTTAGTCAGTACGAGACTAGTACGAGACTGACAGTCCCTCCCGCCCTGCCTGGGATGGGAGGACTCATTTGATGATTTTACAAGCCTAAAAAAAAAGTCTCATGAGATAATGTGAAGGCGAACCTACTAACATCAGCCGTCGGGCTGAAAGCCAGACCTTATGGCTATTTTTCCATCCGCTCCACCCAGGTCGGAAGGGCTCATTAAAATTTGAAGACATTACCAGGTTAAAATTACCACAATAACCGACAAATGCTTGCACTGACTGGACAGGTCTACTCTTTGTGTGGCTCTTTCCTCAAAAGACCATCTCAGACACCTGCATAGTCTTCGTATGACCTGAGCAAAACAATCTGGACAAGACTGTGACCTCTGAGTTTGTTTCAGCTGTCTCTTCTCAGAGTAGTCAGGTACGAAACACCGGCTTCATCTCGATTTAAAAATATTGGTGGTGACGTGTAAAAGTGTTTTTTTTTTTAATAATCAACTTACAAAATAAATATCATTTAACATTTAAAAAATAAAAAAGAGACTATGGCTGCTACTGAGAAATTCCGTATGAAAAAAACCAATAGCACTGATGGTCGTTCTAGAAATCATTTATACATTTCATCAGCAGTTTCGGTCGGGACCACAATAAACATAATTATTTTGTTGCGAGAAAATATAATATTACAAAACCTCTGATACCTTGGAAAACTCTTACAAGTACAACTTAGTTTAACAATGGATATCCTTTGTATAATATTTTATGCTGCAATAAAAATAACAATGTCTCAGCGCTCGCTTTCATAGATTTTCTTACAAAACAATGTATGTATTGTGATTCTTAACGTGTGTAATAATAATGTATGAAACCTTCATAAATCTTTTATCTTGTATTACAAAGATAATCAAATTACAGGAGATTTTTGTGGGTTCATTAATTGATTAGATTTTCTTAATTGTGTTCTTTGTTAATAGAAAATAATAATGGGTGATCTACGTGGTATAAGACAAGTTGTAGGTTTAGAGTTGGTTGTAGAACAACCCGCCCATTTTGCCAAAAAATCGTTTGAATCCATCAAATTGACAAAGATCAAAGTCGTAACCATGGATATGTATGTTTACGCAAATGTGGACCTTATTGTATTTGACTATCTGTTGGAAAATAAGAAGTCATGATTTAACTTTGTCGATTGTACATTTTGCAATTACTGCTGACTGACGAATGTTTTTTCTTTTGGCAGCGGATACAGTTAAAAAAACTAGCAGTTAAAATATGAAAAATAAAATTCCATATTGCTTAAAAACAACAATTCTTTATTTTCATATAAAGTAGCCTTTACGTCATCACTGTAAGAAGTTTATATCAAAATGTACGGATTAGTATAAATTGAATGAGCTCACAATCATATACGGACTGTCACAATATCTAAAACAGCCTTTAGTAATTACTTTATCATTAACTTGTAAAATTCTTAGGTTTTCTATTATCTAAATAAGTAGTTCTTGTTGGAATTGCACGTTCAGTTACTTCAGCAGTTTTAGTAATAATTTCAGTTTTTAAAGGTACGTCTATTGTTGTAGTTGTCAGATTTCTTATTACAGTTTTCATTACAAATGTAGTTACTGTGTCTGTATCACTTTTTGTAACATTGTTTTTGTATTTTGTTGTAGATGTGGTATTTTCTAGTATATCGGCTATATTTGTTACGTTTGTAACTGTATTGTTTAGTATATCAGTTGAACTACCACTTGTTAATATAACTTTTGCTGATTTTGCAGTATTCACACTGGTAACATTAGTATTTGTACTGTCGCTTACATTATCACCTTTAGCAATTGTTGTTAAGGTTGAATTTTCAATGTCATGTGTAAATGTGGTTCTATTTTGATTTGTAATATTGGTATCTACTTTTGTTGTATTGTGTTCATGACTTGTTTTGTTTTCTTCTTTGAAGTTCTTTATGTTCAATGTTCCATTATTGGTCTTTGCGGCCGAAGCGTCTTCGGTTATATTCTTTTCATTATCTGCAGGGCTGCAAAACAAAATTTCTACGTAGTAAATTGTTTTACACAGATTTGAAAACGGGGTGAATAATTTTAAATATGATAATGACAAATATGTAAAATAGGGAGGTTTTTTAGCTATGGTTGGCGTTTGATGACTATCAATAAAATGCAGGTGAGACGGGGGTTACTTTTTAAAATTAATACAACATGTATTGCTTAAAAAGTCGTTGAGCTAAAGATTTTGCTTCACCATCATCATCATCAGCCTATAATTTTCCCACTGCTGGGACACAGAAGAAAGATTTTGCTTAACGACGGGAAAAAATCTTATCATTTTACAAAATCACTCACCCGTCTGGATGATCCTTCCATGAAATGTGTGTCTCAAGTATTCCAAATCCCGTCACATTGTAAAGGTTGTTGCAAATTGCACGCCTGTTTAAAGAAATTATAGTTAAAACAGGTAACTTATGATTTTTTTTTTGGTGGTAAAATCATCAAATGGGTCCTGACAGAAACTGTCACACTTGTACTGACTAAAATCTACAGTGATACTCGTTTTTCAATAGTCGTTCCTCGCAGTGGAGGTGTCTATAGGCGTTTCTTCCTTCCCTATCAGACACAGGAACCTCCCGAAACTTTCGTGTCGGGTGAGGACCCGTGTCAAGCGGAAGGTGAGGATGCCGTGACGCCTCTCCAACCACTCCTCAAAGAAGAATCATAACGTCACGATGGTAGCGTGCCCGATACAAGTTATGGAAAGATAAATTTTGTTAGATTTCGGATACTTGATGTGTTTAAAATCTTACTATTACAAATAAGCGGATCTGTTACTTTTTTAGACAAAAACTATTGATGCGGTTTGAGTTAACTTAAGTTCTCATCAAAATCAAACTATTTGATACTACACCCTACACATGGCCATCAATGGGCAGTTAATAAAACGTAGGAAAGAAGAAGGATCACAATCCATAGAAAATTACCCCACGTCCTATAACAAAGTGAAATACCTCAAAAGAAAGATAAAAATGTATAAAAAAATATGGGATACTCCCCAACTTCATTTTTTTACACCTTCATATGGAAAAATTGCTTTAAAAATAGTCCAGGCGCTGATAAGAAAAATTCGTTTGTATGCGTATTTATAGACCGATTTAAAAAATTCTTTTTTTGTTTGAAAGGGTTCCCCCATGGTAGTCCCACGGCCGTAAAGTCAGGTCTTCGGTCTCCAGGACCCCGGATAAATAAAAGAAAAATCTTAAAAATAAGCTCATTTTTGTACTATAGATTATTAGTTATTCACTCTCTTGTTGTTTCTTTTGACAGCACGTTTAGCGGGGTGGCTGAGCGGTTGGACTGCTGCGCTGCGTGTCGCGGGTTCGATTCCCGCACGGAGCAAAGATTTGTACGATCTACAAGTATTTGTTTCGGGTCTGGGCGTTTGTGTATGTAACTCACATACACAAACCCCTAGGTATTTGTGTGTGAGTTTCTATGTCTGTAAACGCACCCATGATACAGGAGGAATTCCTGGTGTGAGGCAATGTTAAAAAAAACTGTAACTATGACGCATTATGATGAGACAGAATCAAAGGTATCGCGAGGGAGTGGTCTCCAGAGGTTATCTATCTAATATCTTTAAACGAGCAATTCTTTTATATTTATTTATATATAATCAGGATCTCGGAAACTGCTCCAAAGATTTTCATGAAAGTTACAGATTAGGGGTTTTTCGGCTCAAGGAATCGATTTATTACGATCAAGGTCCCAGGTTCGAGAAAAGCCCGGTTCCCAAGATATAGACATTTTAAAAACCGAGCGAAGCTCGGTCGACCACATATTTTTACTTAAAATGAGATCTAAGACGGATAACGTTTGCATGGGAAAATCATAACACGCGAGTTGATGAATTTGAAAGTCAGAATTTAGGTATATTAGTATGTGTATAGGTACTACATCAGAAATAATTATACACGTGTTTTTGGATTTATCGAAAATCATTCCCAAAGTTAGTGAAAAGGGGTATTCAAGTTTAAAGAGAAGGATCTAAACGTGTAACCTGAATTAAGGACGGTAGTTGCAATTTATTACGTAGGTCAGCACTAAGAAAGGATTTTGTGTGGATTACATTTAAGGGGGTGAAAAGGGGTGAAAACCTTTGTAAAATCTTATTCCTTGGGTTTATAAACTTGAAGCTTTGTACGAATATGAGTATTTGTAAATATGGGCATTTTTAGTTATTGTAAGTTTTTTTTTTTTTAAATACCCTCCATTTGTAATCTAGACGATGTTAAAGTTTGTATAGAAAAATCATAACGTGTGACCCGATGAATTTGAAACTCAGAATAAAGAAATTATATAAAAAATAAACAATCACGAGTTTTTGGGTTTTTCGAAAATCACCCCCAGCATTGGTGCTTCGATAAACTGAAAAGTAGGCCTAAAATTAAATAATCTCTTAAACGAATAAAGGATCCGTATCCTATATTTAAGAAATCAACCCCTAGCGGGGTGAACATTAATTTGAAAATCAGTTTGTCCACATTAATATTTTAAAGAGACAAGATTTGATTGTTTGTGTGTATTGACTATTCATGTGAGCCTATATTCCGTAACTACTGGAGCATTTTTAGATTTTCCAAAAGTATCCTATAAGGAGGGTGACCGGGCGTTTAAATTCACTGAGTTCGAAGTTAGAAACACGAGCAGACGAAGTCGCGGGCGAAGTGCTATTTCATCATCACCAGCCTATTAATGTTCTGTTCCCACTGCTGGGACACAGGCCTCCTCTCTGTGAGAGGGAGTGGGTCCATAATCCACCACGCGGGCCCAGTGCGGATTGGTGGACGTCACATGTTTTCGAATTTTTGTTTCTAGGATATGCCGGTTTCCTCACGATGTTTTACTTCACCGTATTGAGAGCATGGTGATGAAATAAATAACACAAAGTAATGCGCCTGCCTGGTTTCGAACCCACGACCTACAACTCGTAAGTCGGGGCCGATACCACTAGGCCACCACTGCTTTTTCGGAACGGGAACCGGGCTTTTCTCGAACCTGGGACCTTGATAAATCGATTCCTTGAGCCGAAAAACCCCTAATCTGTAACTTTCATGAAAATCCTTGGAGCAGTTTCCGAGATCCTGATTATATATAAATAAATATAAAAGAATTGCTCGTTTAAAGATATTAGATAGATAACCTCTGGAGACCACTCCCTCGCGATACCTTTGATTCTGTCTCATCATAATGCGTCATAGTTACAGTTTTTTTTAACATTGCCTCACACCAGGAATTCCTCCTGTATCATGGGTGCGTTTACGGACATAGAAACTCACACACAAATACCTAGGGGTTTGTGTATGTGAGTTACATACACAAACGCCCAGACCCGAAACAAATACTTGTAGATCGTACAAATCTTTGCTCCGTGCGGGAATCGAACCCGCGACACGCAGCGCAGCAGTCCAACCGCTCAGCCACCCCGCTAAACGTGCTGTCAAAAGAAACAACAAGAGAGTGAATAACTAATAATCTATAGTACAAAAATGAGCTTATTTTTAAGATTTTTCTTTTATTTATCCGGGGTCCTGGAGACCGAAGACCTGACTTTACGGCCGTGGGACTACCATGGGGGAACCCTTTCAAACAAAAAAAGAATTTTTTAAATCGGTCTATAAATACGCATACAAACGAATTTTTCTTATCAGCGCCTGGAATATTTTTAAAGCAATTTTTCCATATGAAGGTGTAAAAAAATGAACTTAAGAATTAGGCCATATTTTTTTTTAATTTTTTACCTTTTTTTTGACGTATGTCTCTTTGTTATAGGACGTGGGGCAATTTTGGTCCATCTTCTTTGGCATGATGGGTGATATTTTACTCAGCAGTTTTTAAGTGCCGGTGAATATGACATAATTAATTATTTAATAACACTTGCCTTATAGTATCAGTTTTGTTGGGATCAGAACGCAAAACACAATCTAGAAAGGCTCCGTTACATTGTGTGCTAGTGTATAAATATGGACCCTGGCATGCACGTTCCGCTGTGACCTTATATGTAGATGCAACACCAATAAGTACTTCATGTGCCCCTACCCAAGTCACGAGCGGTCCTCCGTGATCATTCTAGAAAAACAAAACGAGATCACGAAACTGGCAAGATGACTTAATCCTCATTTAGACGATGTAAGAACTCGAACGCGAGTTGCGTTACATTGCGGAATTTACAGGTAGAACAAATTCAGTTAATGAAACAAATGCCGCAATGTAGTGAAACTCGCATACGAGTTCTTGCTCCGTCTAAATGGTGCTTTAAAAATCGAATTATTCCGGCAATTAGATAAGCACCCGTATAATTACGTAAGAGCATATTCACACCACGTTTTTTAAACGCGCTGTTGACGCGCGTTTGTAGCAATAGAGACGCGATACACACGCTAGTCAGACGTAGCCTATAGACCTTTGCACACCGGCGCGTTTGTATCGATACACACGCGCTGGTTCCGCGCCTTTGACGGGCCGTCGAAACGCGTTTAAAAACGTGGTGTGTATTGGCCCTTAGGTCCACTTAGGTCTTAGATCATACAAACGTTAAGTCATAGGGAGAGGCCTTTGCCCAACAATGGGATGAAGTAGGCTAGCAGTATTCGTATTTTTTCTTTGGTCACGTAAGCCAAAATTATAGAATTCACAATAAGTCACTTCTATACCTATGTACTAGAGTGGAGACCACGGACTAGCAAGCGCAGCGTAGGACGTTCACCAGCAAGGTGGACAGACGACCTTATAAAGGTCGCCGGAAGACACTGGATGCAGGTCGCTTCCAACCGGTTGTGTGGAAATCAAAAGGGGAGGCCTATGTTCAGCAGTGGACGTCCTACGGCTGAGATGATGATGATGATACCAAATTTTTCATATTTCTGAAGTCATGAGCTGCTTCTTCTGAGCGTTTTAAAGCCTCGTCTCTGTGAGGAGTGGGTTGTAATCCATCATGCGGAACCAGTGCGTGTCGATGTATGTCATGATGGTAATACGTCATGTTTTCGAATTTTTGATTCCTTCGACATTAATAATTTTAAGAAGGCATTCCTTACGATGTTTTCCTACATATTTGCAAAGCAATTGAAGAACTAAACTAAAAATCCTTTTTCAAACGGATAAGAACAGTACCTGACAGATTCCAAATCTTCTATTATTGAATCTTCTTGAATTTACTACAGTTTGATGCAATTTATTAACCAAAGCAGACTTATGTTTGCCATTCAAATCTTCAACATCGCCTTTTCTTTCACTTGTTGCATTATCAAATATTTGTTTATCATTATCGTTTGTGAAATTAGTGGCTTTTAAATCTTTCCTTGCGTTTTGTACTAATACTATTTTACCGTCGATAATTTCACACTGTAAAAGAAATATTTCAAAATTACTGGACATGTTGCCTGTTGGATTCGCTTTTCTCGTAGCCTCATCCTGAACGTGCGGCACCGGAGAAACCTGGATGGAGGCTTCAACGATGACAAAATCTAGAAAGATTTCTATCGTATTGAATGCATGGCTTAAATGTAAGAAAATAATTCTCTATTGTGTCATCTGCGGATCATACCAAGCAATCGAACGAATAACTTGACGACGATGTCGTCATCGAGTCATAAAGAGAATAAAGCCGGAAACACATTATTAACACCCGACGCCACCCGATGAAACGTGATGCGTTTTGGATAAAATCAAATGTATTGTTTTCTATGACCAGAATCACACAATGAACACCCGACGCGACGACACGCGCTCACTGCACATCGGGTGTCGACACGTTGCGTCGCGTGGCGTGTTAAATAATGTGTTTCCGGCTTAACTGTTATCTGCCCATTATATTGCCACCAGACCTGGTGGTATTGGTATACTTATACAAGTCCTTGGACGCCGGTCGGTCACTCTTTATGCCATCTCCGCACCTTGATAAAGTGTACTACCGTACCTATTCGTACTCCTATGTAATACTTTTTTTATACGTCGTAAAATCATCGAATATTGTCCTCCCAGGACGGGACGGGAGGGACTGGCAGATTTGTAGTGACTAAAATCCATGGTGTCCTTCAATAGCGTTCCAGAGCCACGGTAACACGATAGTCCCACGACCCCGGCAGGCTTTGGGGGGATCCAAGGGAGCCCCGTCATATTGCTGGCGCCCGTCATATATGTATGTGCCGCGCGTGGAACGCAACGCGCCGTCGACCCGGGCCTGGTTCATGGTCGGATTGCGAGTCGTTAGTCGCCCATAACTCGCCGTCCGCGGTGTCGTACTCTGTGTCCGGAAATCGTCCCGCGACGATCGCTATCGCGGGCGTCTCGCGAGGCGGCACGTGTGTAATACTTACAGAATCCCCACGTAACTTTTGTTCCGTAGCGATACACCCTTGTGCTGTGGGAGGAGCTTTTAGTATCACTACTCCTTCATCGTCCAAGTTTCCCTTTTCTGCAGTACAGATCATGTATTGGTCTATTACTTGATCCATGCCCTCATACACTGCATATTCTTTCTTGCAATTTTCTTTGTTTTCTATCATAACTGGAGCGTATTGTAGCATTTCTTGGTTGAGGTTTGTAAGATCCATTTCCTAGAAACAAAAATAAGATCTTATACAACATCTAATATCTTTAAACGAGAAATTCTTGTATATTTATATATAATCAGGATCTCGAAAACGGCTCCAAGAATTTTCATGAAAGTTACAGATTAGGGGTTTTTTGGCTCAAGGAATCGATTTATCAAGGTGCCAGGTTCGAGAAAAGCTCGGTTCCTAAGATATAGACATTTTAAAAACCGAGCAAAGCTCGGTCAACCAGATATTGTAACATAATTAACGCACATCCTGAAATTAGTTTGTTCAGAATCGTTTACTGAATCGGCTTCTATCATTTTTAGTAAAGGTTTTTTTTTTCAAAAATAACTAAAACTACGGAAATACCCCCTAAACCTCTGTACAGTCAAAACATACTAAGATAGACCGTAAATCAAGGCAACAAGACTTAAAAGTGCAATTTTATTTGTTTTAATGCAAATTATGTCATTCAATACAAAATAAAGAAAAATAAACCTTACTACAAAATAACTAATTTAGTTAAATAACAATGCATTTACATGTTAAATTAAAAATTCAATATATTTATTGTGATTTTAACATAATATTCTAATTGGGGTGTCCGAGGGTGTGCGTTAATTACGTTACATGTTGTATAATAATGTTCATCAGCACCGAAATATAGGTTATATTATTTAAGGTTTGGACGTTTTGAAAAAGAGTTTTGAAAATAGTAATGAACAACATTTCTGGTAGGTATATTTTTTACAGTTTATACGAGTATCAATCAATGAAAACAAATATCTTTATGAAACAGCGGTGGCTCAGTGGTGTCGGTCCCGACTTACAAATTGTGAATTCGAACCCCGCCAGGCGCTTTACTTTGTGTTATTTATTTCATCACCACTGCTCTCAAAACGGTGTAGGAAAACATTATTAGGAAACCGGCACGTCCTAAAACCGGTTATCCGATAACATGTGACATCTACCAACCCGCACTTGGCCCGCGTGGTGGATTTTGGCCCACTCCCTTTCACAAAGAGGAGGCTTTTCAAGTGGCAGATGAAGGATATGAAAGATGGGTTCGTAAAATTTCATTAGGTAAGTAAAATCATACTTCTCGATAGTGGGTTTGATGACCCCAACCCAACACTATGGCATCCATTCCAGGTTCTTGATACTTCGATTCGTAATTGATAATGATCGCAGCAGGTGTGTAAGAACAAACAGTAGCATACGAGTGATCTGAGAAGTCATAAGGCGATTCCACTCTCACCATGGCTATGTCGATGTACGACCATTTTTCAGGCTTGTCGTAAACTAGTTCATAGTCTGAAATTATTTTAAATTAGATTTAGATTAGGTGTGAAAAGTCTTCAAAATCAAAGTATTTATTTAAAATAACCCAGTTACAGGTACTTTTGAATTGTCAAAGACAAATAAAATATTATTAAACACTACAAAATTATGGTCCTACAGTCCCAGTCACAAGCCATAAAAACTGTGAAAGTACCATAGATGCCCATTCCAAGAAGTAGATCTCTATGGAGAAGAACGGGCAAGAATCTCCATGCACACTCTAGACTGTACAAGGTAATCTTCAAGTTACGGAGATTTTGGTAATTAATGTTTCAAAAATGTGTCTCAAAAATATTTTTTTTTTATTTTATAAATTGAAAATTTATATTTAAAACATTTCGTCCCAAATCAAAACTTTTTGCAGAAAGAAAAATTGTACTGCCAGCAGGTTTCGAATGTCACGATTATTTTTCGAAAAAATAGCTGCAGAAGAGAATGACTTGACTGAGTGACTTGACTGACTAGAAACCAACCTTCCTTCAGTTAGTCTTTGTGTTCCAGGGACGCAGCAACCTAATTAGGCAGTCGGAACTGTCCCAGCAGGCATTCCAAATAAAGCCCTTCAGTTTGCTGACATCACAAGGGATCTTTAATAGCAGAGAGAGATAAGATCGAAAGGCGACCCTTGATCGGACATCGAGATAACGTCAACTTACCCTTAGGTATGCAAGTAAATACAATTCTCTTCTTTTTTTCTTTGGTACACGGATCGGTGTAGATATCAATGTCATTTATGTATTTCTTGTATCCTGCTATGGCATATAGGTGCATAACATCTGTGACGCAAGCGGCTGACGTTACAATGTACTCTGTCGAGACTAACGCACCTCCACAGACCCAGTTTTCATAATACTGATGTGACACGGACGCCTTAAGCAGGTATACCTACAAAAAAATCATAAAATCATCATCTCCGTAGCCTTTTCCCATGTTGGGATCAGCTTCTATTCGAACCAGATGCAGCTGAACATTAGTATTATACATGGAGCGACAGCCTATCTTATGTCGACAACCCAGTAATTGAGTAATACAATTGCCATTGGTAAGACAGGTTTTCAGACTTTTGGGTTTCTGACTAACAGAACAAAAATCTATAAATTCAAGCTGGTTTCAACGGCTTTACGAACATTCCGAGGCATGGAGGAAACTCGCTATAATTAATCATCCACAGACCCCAGTTGGTATGTTCTTGCTTTGAAATTATTTCGCCCCATGCTAAAACGCTCCCGTTTGTTTTTCTGTGTAAAATTTCCCAAAATGTCCATTACAAATGAAAGCTCAAGTTTATAGTTTCCTTTAAACTACACTTTGGTACAACTAGCGCCATCTCTGAAAAGCATACGCAAACGATCTCGGATTTCAGTGTCTGTTTTCCAAAGTTCCAGTCGTTATGTCCTTCGCTGGAAGTAAAGTGGAGTCTAATTTCCTCTTACAAGGAGAGATGGTGCTGCGTATAACTAGTTGATTATTAAACAGGGAGTGCCTTTTGCTGTAGGCGCCGCCGGTTACCAAAAATATAAATATTGGGAACCGACGCTAAGTATACTGCCGGCAGCCGAGATTTAAACAGCTGCCGGCGGTCGCCGGCGCTCAAAATGTGAACCGGTGACAATGGTGTTAAAATAACAAAATTTCCCTAAACAAACTATAGTGATTTGATCAAATCCCTAAATTGGTTCAGTGAAATGACAAAAAAATATTTTCTTAAAATATTTTAAAACTAAACTAAAGCCTCATTTATTTTAGACGATGCAAGAACTAGAACGCGAGTTGCGATACACTGCGGAATTTATAGGTAGAACAAATTCAGTTAATGAAACAAATGCCGCAATGTAGTGAAACTCGCATACGAGTTCTTGCTCCGTCTAAATGGCGCTTAAATCTAGTAAAATGTTAGAAAACATACGGTAACGTTCAAGATTGAACGAATAGATAAAGTAAAATACTTATAGTTACCACATATTTCTTTTCATGAGTCACACCTTCGCCATCTGTAATTCTTCTTTGACAATAATTGCCTGAAACGTGTATAAAAAAATCTTATTGAATTATGCAATTTTTGATTGTGTGTAAAAACATTTTCCCACACTGGGAATCGATCCTGTGTCGTGGGTGCGTTTACAAACACAAACAGCCGAGGCCCGGAACAATAATTTCACAGCTTACCATGAAAAATGAATAAAAGTAAAAAGTAATTCCATTTCAATAAAAACATTTTCAATCAATCCATTGTTCGGATTTAAAGGAAAGTAGAAATCACAATTTTACGGTGCGTGACTCTATAATAAATTGATCATGTTATTGTTTTTTTTTTTAATTATTTACATTTATTTTGAAAGTAATAATTGTTTTGGCACCACGATGTTCATAACACGCGTCGAAATGCAGTCTGTTCAACAGTTGTATAAGATTTAAAGGCGGGGCAGCGCTGCCAATTGCAGGCAAAGTTTAAGTGTCGAAAACTCCCCACCCGCGGTGGTGGACGCCCACGGTGACGGACGTCGCAAGACGATCTCAGGCCACCGTAGGCGCGGGCATGCAGGCAGCGAGTAAAGGGCAACTCGCTGCCCGACCATGGACCATGCCAGGGTCGACCTCGTGCCTCAAAGAGCATAATGACGGACCCCCCTCCCGTAACCCCGGAACATAACAGGCTACTGAAGGATACCATGGATTTTAGTCAGTACAAGTCTGACAGTCCCTCCCGCCCTGCCCGGGGTGGGAGGACTCATTTGATGATTTTACCAAGCTAAAAAAAAAGAAAAAAGTGTCGAAAACAGTAATCTCTAAAAGATAATTTCAAGGCTATGGCGAGTTCGTCGTCGACACAAAGTCTCGAGATTGTATCGGGACCCTTACGAAATAGCATTCATGACGATGGCGATAAAATAGCTCTTTAATACTTGTGGGGGAAACACTTGCCCAGTAATTCGATACAAAAGAATTTTTATTTTTTATACATATATTATTTCACCTACGAAGCAGTCATGCTAGCGAAAAGGAGCTGCCTTCTTCTTCGCTAGAATGACTGATACGTGAGGCACAAGACAGAGTTCACCTCATGACCGTAAAAGGAGATGCCCACGGCATCGGGCGTCGCCAAGCGGTTTCCGGATACCGTAGGCGCAGCGCAGGCATGAGAACGACGACTAATGGGTGACTCGCAGTCCAATCATCGACCATGCCTGTATGCATGTAAAGGGGGTATCGAAGGAATATCGTAGATTTTAGTCAGTATGCGTCTAAAATCCGTATAGAGGTAATAAAAAAAATAAAATAAACAAACAATAACTATTTTATTCGTAATGTAAATTACTTTTTTTTTTCGAAAAAGCAACACAGTGCTTTAGCAACGAAAGTTTAAAAAAAATGTAAGTGTCTGTTGAACACTATTGTCTAAAAAAACTGTCAACGCCAAAACGACCTTGCCCGTTGATATATGGGTATTTTTTCAGTTACACTTTTTTTAGACAAGAGTTCAACAGATGTTTATCTTTCTGTGGTAAGGCGGTAATTGTCTAAAAACTGTCAACGCCAAAGCGACCTTGCCCTTTGATATAAAAGTCGTTATGCAGTTACACTTTTTTAGACAAGTGTTAAACAGATGTTTAACTTTTTGTGGTAAAGCGGTAAAAGTTTCGCTAAACAGGTGATGGATCCGGTCGCCGCTGTCGTAAAGTTGTGTCCGACTGATCTTTCGCCATCTTGGACAACATTGAAAACCGTAATAGATTTTGTTTAAATTTCGGACTTTTGAATTGTCTTGCAATTTTGTCACCGTTCCTTTCGTTGTCTGCAGGCCTGTAAAAAAAAAACATTTAAAAAGTAATAAGTACTATTAATTTTAAGTATGACTTTATATTTTGTATTGTGTGCACATAAATGATTGAATAAATAAATAAATAGGACTGTCAAGTAATATGATGTTATAGCATTCGGCCTGGTACTCGGCCGAACAAAGACTTCCCACTTTTTTACCACGGCGTCGCGTTTGAGTTGGTGCACCTCCATATCGACGACTTTATCTGGACCAACCACGGTGTCAAAAAATGTACCACCCCACGAGATGCGGGAAAAACTATCGTGAGATCAGTGGGAACACCTTAATGAGAGAGAAACCCTACTAATCGAACCCCAGATATTGTCATGCAAAAGTAGGTAGCATTATCAAGGCGTCATTTAGTGGAGCATGAAGTTCGGTCGTAAGCATTACTTGCATCAATAGCATTATTATATTCAGCTCTACTCTTCTCTACACTACAGTTTATCCTACCCTACTCTACACTATTCTGTCCTACTCCACCCTGTTTCACCCTATTCTGACCTATTTTACCCTATACGACCCTATTCTATCCTATTATATTCGTCTCAACAGTGACCCTGACTGCTATGCCGGAGGTCGTGGGTTCGATACCCACAAAATGTTTGTGTCATGAGCATGATCATTTGTTCATAATTATCATTCATTCATTCATTGTTTGTTCATGTCTGGGTGTAATTTATCTATAATATTATGTATCAGTTGTCTAGTACTCATAACACAAGCTCTGCTTAGCTTGGGACTAGAAGGCGTTGTGTGATAGTTGTGGATTATTATTATTTATTATTCTATTGCACTTACCCAGCTGGATGATGTGACCATGAGATGTATCTCTCAACGGTATCATAGCCCCTCTGGATTGGTGGACTGTCGCATATGGCCCGTCTGTTGTATTGAATTATTATTATGTATCCAGTCTGTTCATAAATTATTACCCCTTATTAATGAACAATCCTCATCACCTTTCCCTCAGATCAAAGAAATAGGCAGATAGAGCGCTCAGAACACGCGAGTGTGTCCAGCAAAGTTAATACGAAATCAAAAACGAATATCAACTCGCGACAGTACCAAGCTACGCATCATACCGCCGCATATATGCTCTCGTGTCCTTAAACATTGTAAAAGTTGTTCTCAAAAACAAAGAAAACAATATGTTATTCGATTTCATTTGTATTTACTTTGGTCGACACACTCGCGTGTTCGCTGCAGCGTTCTATCTGCCTATTTCTTTTATCTGAGACCTTTCCAAATAATTTTGAGACGGTACTGTGTCTTTTTCTTTCAATCTATCATTATTTAGTCTCTTACAACCATTCACAATCACATTTGAAATATTCTGTTACTGTCCCACTGTTGGGTAAAGGAACTCCTTATTCAGAGCAATCCCGTGCTTGAGGTAATTTAGAATGATAGACGAGTCTTATTTCTATTTCAACTTCAGTTATGTCCAAGATGAACTAATAAATTACAGACGCCAGCAGCGTCAACCCGCCCCCATGTGTCAAATTTTACTCATCAAACAATAACCTTCCAGTATTGTGATAAGTTTGAGAATCTATTTTAGAAACTTCAAAGATTGAGTTAGGTTTATGTGCTTTTTTACTTGCCCGATGTTCACCTTGCCTATGACAGGCGAGCTCTTAACATCTGGGCCATCAGGACTATCGCCATGTCAGAAGACGGTACGGTTCTCAGAGGCAACTTAATTAATTCTAACACCAGGAGGGTTACATTTCTCATGAAAGAGAAAAACGGAAAGGAAAACTACCTATGTAACCAAAATACACAGAACAACAAAAATACAACTCACCTGTTTGTGACATCTGGTAGATCAGAATTACTTAATATACAATCTAAAAAGGCCCCATTACATTGTGTGCTCGTATATAAATAGGGTCCCACGCATTTCAAATCATTGGACACTCTGAATACAGAAGCAACTCCGATGAGAACCTCATTTCCACCAATCCAAGTGACCAGAGGGCCTCCGTGGTCATTCTGGAAATGTCCGAATATATTTATCTTTAGTTATAATCTCAATCTCGGCGACATGCATCAATGCTGCCACAACATTACTGTTGCAAATCTACTGGTCCACATATTTTATAAGAGATTATACACCGAGCTCCGCTGCTATTTTGCGGTAGCAATGCAAAGCAGCAAATGCATTGGCAGCTCTGCTGCGCGGCAGTTATGTCCCACTTGCCGCCTGACTCGGAATCAATGCGGCAGTAAAGGTCTTTACCGACAGAGTGCGATCTGTTTCAGCGATACACTCTGATCTCGTGTAAACTCTGCAAACTATATCTATATCCATAATTATGTCTTTTCTCATTGCCGCGTCAGCTCGAATCGCGCTCAGCCTTTATGGCCTTTCATAATAACACGATTTCACAATTTCAAAAGCCTGTACCTATTCGTATGCTCTACTCACCTGGCAAATTCCATGTTTCCTTGATTTGCCTGCCCTTTCGTTAAAAACAGTTGTATTCTTGTTTTGTAAAGAATCACTTGAAGTTTGATTTATATTCTCATCTCTTCTGCGTGTCTCGTCCTTCAGCATATCCTCAAACGTCATATCATTTTCACACTAAAAAAATATAATCTTTAGACTTATTTGTTAATGTGTGGTCGTGGTTATTCACACGCTGCGTTGTGGTTATAACGTGGCTGGGATGTGATATCACTCACGTGGTCAAAAATTACGAAAAAAGGTGGTCTAATTATGTTTTAAATACAAAATCCATATCCACATCTTTGTAAGATTGCTTAGGCTCCAAAAATAGTTTGTGTATGTTACTCATGGGAAAGCTCGCCAGTTCTGTTATTCTTAAGAACTTGGCTTGACACGCTACCGTGTGTCCAGATATAAGCTAAAATATTGAAGAAAGGATTCTAAAATGGCGGCTTGTTCTTGCGTTGACAGATAGTATAGACAGCATATAAGATTTTAAATGAAAGTTTTTTTCAAATTAAAAATAATAAAAACAAAGTGGACTGGGAGGGTGTAATTTCTCAAACTTTCGCACCTAAGAAAAAATTAATACTAGACAATCAACAGGTAACAACGGAAAATTAACAGAAAACTATAGTGAATATTCAAGACTATTTCTGCTACCGCTACGCGCCGGGTCGACGGCGCGTTGTGTCCCACGCGCCTCAAAGAGCGTCAGCATGATGACGGGGGTCTCTCAGAGGGCCAAAGCCTGCCGGGGTCGCGGGATTATTTCCTTACCGTGACCCCGGAGCAGAAAGAGCTATTGAAGGACACCGTGGATTTTAGTCAGTAGAAGTCTGACAGTAGGGGTGGGAGGACTCATTTGATGATTTTACCACTTTAAAAAAAATAAAAACGCTACGCGCCGGAGTAAGTATAGACGGCACTAGTGTTCGAGCGAGAGAACACGATAAGCGCCGCCATTATTTTAAGAATCCTTTCTTCAATGAACCAGGTTATACTACTTAAACCAAAATTTAAGATTTTTGGCACTTACTAATTCGATCACAGAAGTATTTGATGATAATGTCATAGGTTCATCCTTTCCAGACACAAGGGCATTTAATTGTGTCTGTGTCTTGTTACATCCTTCCAATAAAGGCTGCGGTTCTATCTCCAATTCACCTTTGTCACTGAAATCTCCTCTACCTGATGTACATATCATGTATTGGTCTATAACTTCTGTCATATTGACATATGCCTCATATTGTTGTTTACACTCAGTTTTTTCAAGTATTTTAGAGGACGCAAATTGCATGAACTGCTTGTTGTAATTATTTTTATCTTCTTCCTGGAAATGAAATTACTCATTGGTGGGTCAATCTTCAATTTTTGGACTTATGTTGAGGATAATGACGCCCGATACTTTTACTGCTAGTGCAACCATCCATTGACAAAAAACAAAAATTTATATTATTTTAATTACGTTTAACTAAAATGAAATTTAAATAATTTATATTTTTGTTTTTTGTCAATGGATGGTTGCACTAGGAGTAAAAGTATCGGACGTCATTATCCTCAACGGAAGTCCAAAAGTTGAAGATTGACCCTGGTACCAAATGTATTTCAACCAACGCCGAAATGCTGTTACTTATTAGAGATTTGTACCAACATTTAGAGAAGACTGTTCTCGGGCGATGATTCCCGATGTCCACCCCCAGCTTGTACCCCGGGGTGGACATTGGGATTTTTTTTTAGAAAAAGTTGCGCTGTCCCCCAGCAGGGAACAAGCTGGGGGTGGACATCGGGAATCATCGGTTCTCGGGAAATTTACAGCATTGCCCGTTAGTGTGGCCCGCGCATAAACAATTACGAATGATGAAACTAAATTCCAAGACAATTATTATTAATAATATTTAATAATAATATTCCACAAGTATCAACGCCATCTAGTTCCAAGTTAAGCAGAGCTTGTGTTATGGGTATTAGACAACTAACTAACTACTTATATTATAATAATATAATATAATATAATATAATATTCCACAACTATCACACAACGCCATCTAGTCCCAAGCTAAGCAAAGCTTGTGTTATGGGTACTAGACAACTGATAAACATACATATATATTTCTAAATACATACATATTATAGTAAATTACACCCAGACACTAGATATTGATCGTGCTCATCACACAAACATTTGTCCTGGGTGGGAATCGAACCCACGACCTCCGGCATTGCAGTCAGGGTCACTAACCACTAGACCAACAGGCCAGTCATTATCCTTGCTCATCGTAGTTTGAACAAACGAAAAATGCTTTATTTCTAACATCAACCCAAACAAAACGTTTAACAAAAAAAGGCTCTTACCTTGCGCCAGATTTCTGCATGACCCCAACCGTATGTCAGAGTATCGGTACCTGGTTTTTGAAATCTCGATTCGTAATTTATTGGTATTACATTTGGTATGTATGAACACAACGTTAGGTACGAATTATCGTTCAGGTCATACGGCGATTCCACCTTCACCAAAGCTATATCTATAAATGACCATACTTCCACTTGATTATAATCTAATTGGTACTCTAAAACAGAAACAGAATAAAAATATTATACTCAAAAAAACGACGAAACACTTCGAGATAAGGTAGATAGTGCCTTTGCGCTTCGCTTGGCTCGTCTTGGCGGGGGCACTGCCGTGCCCCCAGATACAGCCTCACTACTAAAAGTTTAACATCTGTTAAAAACTTGGCAAAAAAGTGTAGTTGCTAAACGGACCTTAAAGTCAAAAATGACGTATTGCATTTGACACTTTTTTTAGACAAGTGTTCAACCGATGTGTAACTATTTTCTAGTAAGATTTATCAAAAGTCTGGCTGTCAATGATATTCGAAATGTGTTCACATATTAAACAAACAAAATTTATATTTTATTTATTAAGTAGTATTCACACGACATTGCTCATCCACGCAGTAAATCCGGTAAAGCGATACTCAGCATTGGCTTGTATGAATACCATTGGTTAGCAAATCACTGAATAGTTCCACGCAAAAAAGAGCCAAGGGCAGGTAGAATACAATAACGTCTTAAAGCGTGAATCTTTAGGCTGTGGGAAAGAGACGGAGCTATACTAGTCGTCTAGCACCACATCGTTACGTGAGCGTAACTACTCACGGCATGTGGTCGGGTCCGACCGCGGACGCAGCCTGTCGGGACGGATGCGCTCCCGACCAAGGTCATTCAAAGGTCGATTGACTCCGCCCATATTTGGTCACCCGACCAACGTCTACACGGTAGATTTCACACCCACCGGACCAAGGTCACCTCTATCGGGCGGTCGGGTCTGATCGTTTAGAAGGGGTTTAATACTTACTCATAGGAACACAGGTGTATACCACCTTCTTTTTCTTTTCTTTTGTACATGGATCTGTTTCAAGTTCCGCATCTGTAACGTATTTCTTGTATCCTGCTATGGCGTACATGAATTCAACATCAGCTACGCAGGCTGCTGACGTGACGATGAATAAGGTAGATACTAAGGCGCCACCACATAGCCATTCGTCGTAAATTCTGCCTGAATTTGGTGCTTTTACCAAGTAAACCTGCAAATGTATGGCAAATAATAATTTAAAAAATGGTGAAACGAAATTCTTAGACTGGATGCACTGACAGGTCTTGCTAAACGCCTTTTAACTAGTAACGTAAAGGTACGATTCCACCGAAAAAGTGTGCGGTATAATGTTTTTGTCACGTACTAAGATCGCTCAGGTATCGCGTTCAGCCTCTGTGTCCACTGGCAAGGCAGCAAGCAGTTCAGTTATTTTTTTGAGCGCGAACATTTTTACTGAATTAAGAACAGGTTATATAGCCACAATCACCGCTAAAGCACCAAAAATGAATTAAAGTGAATTATTTAAGAACAGGCAGTCAAATAGGCCATAATAGGAAAGTGTGGGCTGGTACTAGGAGGAGCACACTACAACTGGGGTCAGTTCATCTACTTTATAAAAATAAGTCGGGTTTTCCTTCCTGACGCTATGACTTCAGAACGCACGAACCGATTTCGACGGTTTTGCATTCGTTGGAAAGGTCTCGGGTTCCGTGAGGTTTATAGCAAAGACTGGTGGCGAAACGGAGTTCGTCGGGTTTGATAGTCTATTCTAATTCCGCGAAGGTGATCACCTCTCCCAAGGCGTTGTTCTCTCAAGGTCAACAACGAACTTTCTTATAGCTTTTACGTGAGGAGTAGTGTACTTTGTACTGAACATAACTGACAAGTACTACCTGAAAGCGATACAGGTAAATGCACACACTAAGGCCGCTTTCACATTAGGACGTTAGCAGCGCGACAGTAGCGCGGCAGAAGTACATTTCTTCACATTTTATATGAACAGCCGCGCATAAGCACCGTCTGTCGCCCAAATGTGAAAGCAGCGTTATAAGCACATTATGAGCATAGCGTCGGGTCGGAATGGAAAGAGGTTCTCACACCACATCGCAATTCCGTGGGATCAGACGATGAAGCGGATCTCATGTTGCACTGACACCTTGGATATAATCCGTTTATGCCTACTCACATACATCACCTGACTGCGCAACGCACTGTCAGAAAATCCGTTTGCGGATTTATAATTTCGTGTGTGAAATGCCAAAAAAACAAGTTCCGTGATCGTGTGGTGTAAACACGCGGTTATGATTTTCTTACCACGTATCTTTTTTCTGCAGTCACATCTCGCCCATTTGTTATTCGTCTTTCACAATTTGTTACTGAAAAAAATATCATCATAATCAGCTTATAATGTTTCCACAGCTGGGACACCGGCCTCCTCTCTGTGATAGGGATTCAGCTATAATCTACGGGGCCCAGTGCCAGTGCCAGTAGATAGACGTCATCATCATCATCATCAGCCGAAAGACGTCCGCTGCTGAACATAAGCCTCCCCCTTAGACCGCCACGCCGAACGACAATTCGCCACTTGCATCCATCGGTTGCCCGCGACCCTCACGATGTCGTCGGTCCACCTAGTGGGAGGCCTGCCTACGCTGCGTTTTCCGGTCCATGGTCGACGTCAGATATACGTCACATGTCTTCAAATGTTTGGTTTCAGGGCATGCCAGTTTCCTGACGATGTTTTCCGTCACCATATACAAAAGGTAATTTGACTGCAAATCTAAAAGTCAGGACCGACGTCACTGATTCACCATTGCTCAAAATTGCTGAAAACAAGATTCAATGATCTGAAATAAGGATATGAACGTTTGTATGACACTTTGCCGGTGTTGGTACAAGTCCCTAAGAAGATATAGTTACTGGTTCATCCGTCTTCATACCTAATTTAAACTAAATAAAGCAATTTAAACTCGTTACATGTAAACACTAACACAACTACACTTAGCCGTGGGGCGCCGGCTTAGAATTGCGCTCCCCCAAATCATCCCGTGGGTATCGTAAGAGGCTACTAAGGGACAAACCGGAGCTCGGGCAGCAGCGCCTTCCGTGTACTGCACATCCTCACTGCGATCGCCAACCCGCCTGCCAAACGTGGCGATTAAGGCAAATTACTCCCTATAATGGACACCACAAAAACCAGGCCCCCAGTCCCCGGCAGCTCCGCTATCCCTGGCGCAGGTAGCGGTCAAGGTAACGGCGGAGCAGGGGGTGCTAAGAATCTAGCGTAGGACGTCCACCAGCAAGGTGGACAGACGACCTTATAAAGGTCGCCGGAAGACGCTGGATGCAGGTCGCCTCTAACCGGTTTATGTGGAGATCAAAAGGGGAGGCCTATGTTCAGCAGTGGACGTCCTATGGTTGGGATGATGATGATGATGATGATATGTAAACAAAGTTTTATGTCTTTGTGCAAATACTCACCATACAAAACATTTAGAAATATAAAAAGATCTAACTTTATCGCAACCATTTTGGAATCATTGTAAAATCACATAATTGTACGTTCAGTGGACTGTGACGTTGTTGTAATGAGATTGAATTCGAATTATTATTTTGATTGTTTTCGTTAATTTTCTCTGGTAATAATTCTGCTGGACGTTTCTGATTTTTGCCAACCTTAGCGGAGTAAAGTATAGCTTAGTTTTCCTGAGTAGAGTATGAGACGCCCCTGTGAGAAGGTGCACAAAATAGGTGCAACCTCACTTTCCCGATCTAGTAAAGTAATAAATGTATAAGAAACGAAAAAGTTAAAGAAATGAAATGCACAAAAGTTAGGTTTTCAGTAGTTTAACAACGGCAGCGCCAGCGACGGCGACGCTTTAAAAAAAGACTTTTACCTAGATTAAAGACGAATACTTACATAAAATAAAACCCGCAAGTAACAAATTATGAAAGACTCATTTAATTTTAACAAGTAACATAACAAAGTGTAGATAATTATAAGAAAATCAATCATTTTTATTTTCGAGATGTTTAAAAAGAAATCAAGCGAAGTAACAATACAATTTTATTTACTTAACAAAATGTAAAAGCACTGTCCCAAAGCTTGCTATCTCCATGGAGAAGAATGGCAAGAAACAACATGGACAGGAAACATGGTGATGGATACTTGAAAGAAATGATTACTAAAAGTCGATGCTCAAATAAGTATAAATCTCTGCCCCAGGAACGTCGACAAAAATCACCACTTATTTTTCTGTTATTCTATATTTTGCAGTTTTTTCATTTTTCTAGAAGCGTTGGTCCCGGAGAGAGGCCCAAAATTTTTTTACAATTTTTCTCGGCTGTTCATGTATATTGGCATTCGCTGAGGTAGAAGATGAAATACTGTCACTTTTAATGGGTAAAGTTCCATTGACAGCCCTCCTAAAAAAAACAATTAAATCAACGAGTGTTTCATGCAAATGCAAAACTGAACTGATTTGGAAGTTTTGACAAAATTGATGGTCTGTTTGAATCATACGATCTTATATTAGATCATGATTTGGCTCCCACTTCTGGAACACTTGGCGTCCTTGTATGAAAAAGATTTTAATTTGAATGCAGTATACTAGACTGGGTTCACCGCATTTAAATAATGTTTTGTGAAAAACAAACGAATATTTTAGCGAGCATTCCAACGAGCGTTATATGGCGAACTTTTCGTTTTTGTTTCTCTGACATCTTCATAACGAAAAAATTTTGACGTCGATCGATTTGAACGTTCGCAAGAAAGATTGTGTAAAATTTATGTTCGTAGCGATGTTTGGCTCTGTTCGTTGTTCAGTTTTACAAAATTAAAACGACGAATGCTCGATGTTCTATTACAGTTGAATGCTCAATTCTACAGCATTCGATAGTGTATGTTGAAGTCCATAGCGAAAAAGCATGATTCAGAGTTTGTAATTATGTAAACTTACCCAATCGGCGGCTCATCCCATTTAATATGTCTTTCAAAGACATCGTATCCCCTTTTAATTGGTGGACTATCGCATATGGTACGTCTGTGGTGCATTAAAAAAAATATAGATCAATGAGTATTTTAAGCGTCGTAACTAGGACACACCCAGGAAATCCCTTTTTTTATGATTTGGTGAAATCATTCATGGATGCAAGTGAACAACAACCGATAGATGCAAGTGGCGAATTGTCGTTCGGCGTGGCGGTCTAAGGGGGAGGCCTATGTTCAGCAGTGAACGTCTTCCGACTGATGATGATGATGATGAAACCATCAAACTCGGGATGAAGCGGAAGGAACTGTCGGACACTTACTAAAGTACTTAAAATTAAAGATACGCTCGACAAGGAAGTCTATACTTTTCTTAGCCGCACTGTAAGGAAGTCGTATACAAGGTTTTTAGACCTGGTATCGCACTCAAAGTGTTATACGACAACACACTAACCACCGTATGAAGGGTTCATACTTGGTGGAGGTACATAAACGGGTGCAAGAATTCTCACTATAGGGAAAAGGGAGATTATTTGGTGAGACAGGTAACTCAGTTACAGTCTTAAAAGTCTCTCAAAACGTTACCTGTGCATGCAGTAATGCGAAATGATGCAACTAGTTCACCACTAAAGTGGACAAGACGTAGTGACACATCATTTCACATAACAGCATTTATAGGTAACGTTTTGAGAGAATTTTAAGACTCTATCACTGAGTACCTACCCTTCTTATAATTATCTGATACGCTCAAGTCACTTAAAAATCCCCAATTAAAAATACTTGGGCTCCCCTACTATTACGACTCACCTCACTCCAGATAAATGACAATCTATAAACGCGCTGCTACACTGCGTACTCGTGTATAAATAGGGTCCCGTACATGTTTTTGTTTCATTTTTCACTTTGAATACCGAGGCAACTCCGATGACAACTTCCGAGTTGCCCACCCACGTGACAAGCGGCCCTCCGTGATCATTCTAAAATGTTAAAACCACATCCTTTTACTAGTCGTTCGGAAGAAAAGTAACACTCCTGATTTTTGCCGGGACTGCAAGCAATCTTAACGGAATTTAGCCATCGCCAGCGCGGGACAGCAGTGTTGTGGTTCAGTGGTCTCAACTTACAAGTTTTAGATCGTGGGATGAAAACACATAATTATCAGCCTATAATGTTCCCACTGCTGGGACACAAGCCTCCTCTCTGTGAGAGGAAATGTGCTTTTATTCACCACGCGGGCCCAGTGTGTGTTGGTAGATGTCACGTGTCTTCAATTTTTTTGGTTCTAAGCCATCCCGATTTCCTCACTATGTTTTCCTTCACCGTTTTGTAAGCAGTGGTGGTGAAATAAATTACACAAAGTAATGCGTCTGGCGGGGTACAAACGCACGACCTGCAACTCGAAAGTCGGGACCGATACCACTGGGCCACCACTGCTCCCATATTTATAATATTAGTAGGATTAATTTTAGCCATTAGTGAAAGACATACCTGACAGAATCCACCTGTTCTCTTCTTCTTAGTTCTCTTTGGAACTTGGTTTGTTCTCAAACATCCAGCTCTGCGTGTCTTATCAACCACAAGAGGATTTTCATCGTCTTCATCCTAAAAGAACCACATTCATTGTGACTTCTACCAACCAGTACTATATCCTTGTAGTGGATTACAGCCCATTTCCTCAAAGATAAGACTCCTAAGACGCAGCAGTGAGAAAATTACGAGTATACTCTTATTATCTTAATATGTCTGGTCAGAGCTTGAATTTCTCAAACTGCTTTTTTACGACTTTGGTCTAAGCTGTAAAGTAACAGGAATTAACCCTTTTTTATCCAAATAAAATCATCCAGTAAGTCCCCACACCCAGGACAGAACGGAAGGGACTGTCAGTCTTGTACTGACTAAAATCCACGTCGTCCTTCAAAAGCATATTACGTTCCGAGGCCACGGTTACCTGATAAGACAGTCCCGCGACCGCCAGGTTTTGGCATCTAAGCTGGCCCCCTCAGATTGCTGAGCTGTTTTAGGCGCGCGTGGAACACGACGCGCCGTCGACCCGGACATAGTTCATGGTCGAACGGCGAGTCACCTATTAATCGCCGACCAAGGTTATGAAAAATCCGACTTAAACGAAAAGGCGAAAAAATGGAAATAAAATCAAAATATGTGCAGTCGGAGGATACCATCATATTTGATAGCTGACTATCTTAGACCGTAAGTAGTTTAGGCAAAAATGACACCTCAAAAACTAAAATCCATCAAGCCGTTTAGACTACACAGCTTGTCAAAGAAATATACAATAAATACGGGTGAAAAACTGAACCCTCCATTAAACGCAGTCGGGTAAAAAGACAACTTACTAGAATGTCATGTATGTTCCGTGTTTTAATTTCTTTACATCCATCAAGTTTCATTTGAGTGCTGTAAAACATTATTTTTTCATTTTCTTCTCCCCAAGAACATATCATAAATTGTTCTATTGCTGCCTCCATATCATCAGAATATTCTTTTTTACACCGTTGCTTGTCCACTAGTGTAACGGGTGCATAGTGCAAAAACTCTTCATTGTATTTTTTTCTATCGTGCGGCTTGAAACAACAAATATTAAAATGTAAATGGAATAAAAAAGAATCGACATTTTATCTCAAGTTCAAGTGGCAACTAAACTTGCGTTTCCACCTTGATCGACTATTCGATACTTTTGCAGTCAATTAAGCCTCATTTAGACGATGCAAGAACTCGAACGCGAGTTGCGTTACATTGCGGAATTTATAGGTAGAACAAATTCAGTTAGTGAAACAAATGCCGCAATGTAGTGAAACTCGCATACTTGCTCCGTCTAAATGGCGCTTAAATCTACCGTCGGGCATCCATCGAAGTTACTGTGTTTTCATTTACGACGGCAGTAATTGGGTTAGGGAACAGGAGTGCAGCTCAATGTCAGTATTTTACTTGAAGTGACTGCTTATCTGACTTCCACAACTCAGTAACTGGCTAATACGATACCCCTTGGTAAGACCAGTTGTTGGACTTTCGAGTTTCTGACTAACAGCCACGAGAAATGACCTTTTATTCCGAGTTTTTGTTCCAGTTATTTCCGAGGTACGGACGAAATTCTTTAGGAAACATGGTCATTGATCCACAGGCCGACCTCGGCAAGCGCGGAGTAACCTTCAAGATCCCGTGCAGATTGAAATGTTAATACATAAATATTTCTTACCAATCGCCATAGTGACTTGTGTCCCCATCCAAACACAAATGCATCTATCCCTGGCTCAGAAAATCTGGCATCAAAGCTAATAGGTATTATGGAAGGCTTGTATGAACACAAAGATTCGAAGGTTGTGTCATTGGTGTCATACATCACGTCGACTTTGACCAAAGCTATGTCCATATACGACCAAGTCTGCACATTATTATACGTGAGTTCGTAATCTATAATGAAAATAATGTCGATTTAATCGTAAATTAATATTAATTAATTACTTGTATAAATATATTATGCATTTAAAATAAGAATAAGGCCGCTTGTATACGTCCGTATTTTTCACTGGACAACGGACCGTTTTTTTAACAATGCGAACAATTTATGCCGGATAGATTTCCGGTGAATGTATACCTACCATACCTTCATTAGACCCGAATCCGATGAAAAAAACGGTCCGTTATCCGGTGAAAAAACGAGCGTATACAAGCGGGCTAAGACGGCATGGGCGAAATTTTGTGACGTCATAGCTGTCAAATGGAACCAAGGCAGGGTAAGCAAAGAATATATATTTGGATAAAAAAGTACTATGTTGCCAAAAAGAAAGAAATAAAATAATTTGGAATGGCATTTTGATTTTAAGACATCTATGCGAATATCAGTCACCAGCGGCCGTATTATGACGTCTTAAAACCAGACTTGTTCCAGTGAGTGAAAGAGAGCTATACAAGTCGTTTAGCGCCACCTCGTTCACTCACTGGAACATAATAATACGGACCCAGTAGCATAAAGTTACTTGCCGTTTGCCGCACGGCTTAAAACTCGACCCCCTTTATACATTTTTACTTACTAATAGGAACACAGATGTAAATCACTTTCCTTTTCGTTGCTTTTGTACATTCATTAGTTTCAATATCTGTTTCTGGAATATATTTATTATATCCAGCGATGGCGTAAAGATATTCAACGTCTTCCACACAGGCTGCTGAAGTGAGGATATAGCTACTGGACACTAAGGCGCCTCCACATAACCATTCGTCGTATAATCTGACAGAATTTGGTGCTTTCACCAAGTACACCTAAAAGATTAGTAGCATTAGTTTTTGTGGTTGGTGGGGTTGACGTCCTAGCGGTCCACCCCGAGCAACGGCACCGTAGGCTATATGCAATCTGTGGACACCAGATAGCCAAACGGTAAATGATTATTATCGTTAACGCTCAGCAGTCGCTTATACATTTTCAACTTTATACCCCAGCGCATAAAGCTGAAAATCTATTGAAGACTACTAGATTTTATTATACTGCTTTACTGCTCATATCTTCGCATCAGAGCTAGACAGAGGATTCATAGTAAATAACACGTATTAATATTAGACTTGTTATGTTTAAGCCTATGCCATAAAGATAGATATGAGAGAACCTTTTGCCATTGATCGGGCACAAATCAAAAATCGTGGCATAGAAAATTCTGACGGCATAGTTCAATTAATCTTTGGCCGATTCAGAAGCGTAATATAATTAATCTCTGTGATATTTAAATAACCCGACAATAGGCCCAGATAAAGTGGCAAACGATAAAAGAGATTTTGAATTTGATGCTCAATAGCTAAGAGGTTAAAAGTCTTTTAAAGATAACTACAGCTTAAAATTGAAAATCGAATAAAGACTACGATACGAATAACGAAAACGCTCAGTAGTTTTTAATTAATTTTCAACTCTATGAGCAGGTGCATAAAGTTGAAAATCTATTGAACTGTAGAGCGTTTTTGTTTATCGTTTGCTGTTTGTCTTGGCTCTTAGGTTTCTCTTACCACGTAAGGTCGATCTTTGGTCACCAATTGGCCATCTTTTATTCTTCTTGCACCATCAGTCACTTGAAACATCATTATTAGTCACATTTCAAATCGTGTGATAATAAAATTGGGTGCCGTCTAATGTCCAAAATTCTATAAAAAAAAATCTCCTTTCCCCGCAATAGGAATTTCTTCGTATATCGTGAGTTCAATCATACACAATCATGGTCAATCACATATATCAGTTCCGTGCGGGGATCGAACCTGCAACATATTGCGCAGCAGTCGATCGCGCAGCCACCATATCGTCAATACATTTTATTAAATCTGAATTTCAATAAGTGGTTCTATGAACTATAACCTTTAAAAACTAAGTTTAATTGTCAACATTTATAGTGTTCCAAACAGCCAAACGCATGCGTAGTGTTGCTTGTAGAGTGTCGTCGTTTACGAGAAACCCATGGGGACTACTCTCTTGATCCTTTTACGAAGATACGAATCACTATTCGTTTTGAATTCATAAGTTTTGACAACACTTCGAAGGTCGGGACAACTGTCCAATCATGCTGTTATCAATTTTTAGTTCGTATCACTAACTAATTAGATCAGTGAGGGAGAAAAATCGAGCATACATGGATGGCCACATACGTTACATTACATGCGAATGATCGTCCGTCAGTCTTCAGAGACATTACGAAACTACTATTGTAATTAATGTAATGCCCAAAGTTGAATCTGTAATGTTACATTACAGACTAACGCTCCTGGCGAGAGAGCGTTAGATTCAATTATATTATAACCTATATCTATACTTACCACATAAAGTATTTAAAAGTAACAAAAACACCCAGCTTAGTCTTGTCCATTTAAAAATCATTGCAAACCGTATAATTATACCTCGACTGACTGGCAGCATGAACATAATGGGATTTTAGTTGATTGCATTTTTTATTGTTCTCGTGTATTTTTTTTTTTTAAATAACAAATCATTCTAGGCAGAAAAGTAAGGACGTTTCGTGGTGCTAGTACGAGTGCGTGATGTAAACGAAAGGTAAATACTCCGGTTTTAAGATTAAAAATACACGTTACATAATAATACACAGTCATTATAGTCAATAAAGGGACTTTTGATTGTGAGTAAGATTCAACTTTCATCGGTCTAACGCGCAACGTCACAACAGTGTACCTGTAACTAAACTATGTTGATAGCCAAAAAAACCATATAGCCCAAAGGCAATCGATAAACGTAAACGCTCAGGAGCCTTAAATAGATTCTCAACTTAATGTGCAAGCAAATAAAGTTCAAAATCCATTAAAGACTGCTGAGCGTTGACGATTATCTTGTGTCGTTTGTCTAGGGGCTCAGAGCGTTCTCACATGGAACGCCTGGCTTGCGACCACTATCCTGTCGGAGTCCGGAGGTAAATAAAGTTATGTTTTATACGCAATAACGCTTGCGTCGCGTCTTCGTAAAGATATCTTGAGGAACGAAAAATTTTGCTGCGAGCAGGTTTCGAACCTGCGTCTTCTGGATAGGTACTCCACGAAGACGCCTTACCAATTAGGCCATCGCATAAGTTATCCTTACCCACTGTTCTCATCTTCTTGGCAATGTTAATTAAATCGAGTTCGAACTCCTAAACAGAATTCCAACATTGGTTGGCGTTGCATTATAATAAAATTTCATTTTTAGCCATTCCAGGAAAGTCGACAACAAAGAAATAAAAACTTATTTTAATTTTAACAGGAAACGCCATCAAATAGAAAATGGAGCTTTCATTTTTCTGGAGGCCACCATGGTTACATTCAATCCAGCAATTGTCATTCAAGAATATTTATAACTATTGAGAAATAGTTGGAGCCCTAACTTCCTTTATTTTGATAATAAAATTACTTTAGGGTGAGAAAGAGATGCAATACGTCTAGTGTAGCTCCTCGTCTTTTCACACCGAAGTGACATTAGAGTAATACTGATATTACTTTAATGCCACTTCGGTGACATTAATATAATATTACAAAATTAATATCAGTGGCTAGGGACATGTATCCATTCCGATTGTTTTAATATTTTGACTGCCTCGCAAATATTATGATTGAGTGTGTAAGATTGTATCGGTATTGGTTTTTTTTTTAATATTACAATTATTTTTGGTTCTTATTTAAGCTGTCGTGTATTGCTTTTATACAACTTACACTTTATAACTTAATATTTTAGAGGGTATAAATTCTTCAGTCAAAGAAACAAATATTTGATACAATGCCATCTGTTATTTTTATTATCAAACAACTTAATATTGATCTACCTGTATTACAAAAAAAAACATTGGCTAATGTACCTAGTGGTTTTGTTATTGCTTGAAATGTATTAATCCCAAAAAGTTTCAATCTTAATTAACTCTCTAAATGCCTCGGAAAATTTCGCTGTTGTGATTGTTTGATTATTTGATGTAACGCTTGCATTTACAGTAGCTTAAGTTTCATTTTCTACAGGATTGGAAAAAATAAAAACATTAAAAAACTACTCATTAATTTTGTTTTAATTTTGTATCGATCTTCTAGAAAATCTATAATATTAAATAGCTGATTATTATCCAAGGGTTGAAAGTTATTTATGTAGTCCCGAGAGGGGGCTTGGCGCCCGTAACGTAGTGAGGGCGCTAATAGTTCGAGGGTTAAGTAATTTTCCCGAGGTAAACACTGCTTTTCATTACAAATACGAGGAAAGTAAAAATAAAAACAAGCCTTAAGACAGAATGAATGTTCATCGGATTGTCGTTTTCTTACTTGTTTTTTTTTTGTCCTGTGGTCTAGCATTATCAGCCGATATTTTTCATGTTACATCATTCAAAAAAAGGCCAAAGTATAGGATTATGTTATGAGGGAGGAAGAACCGCCTGGTTGTCAACACTGCGAGAATCCGGAGGACACATCACGGTGCGTTGCGAAAGGTGTACCTTTTCGTGTAGGAAATAGAATTAGATTTTGAGTAACTCTATTGAAATGTCCGCGCAGTCTCACGGCTCAGTCTGAGCTGACCCTTACATTTGAATAATTTATATTAAGCAATATTGATAAAACACTGGAGTTATAAGCGGAACATTCCAGCTTTATTTTTGACTTCCTTTATATGTTTGACAGCTTATCCATGGAAAATAATATGTCATACCGTTATTTTTATTCCACGGATAACGGTTTTATCTGACTATTGAAAAACCAGCCCTTACAGTATCAGGAAGGGGACTCTAACACTATAAAGCACTAAATTTTAATCTTACTTTATTGTGAGAAAGAGATGGCGCTAGACTTCTAGTGTAGCTCCTTCTAATCCTACACCGAAGTAATATAACAGTTATACTGATATAAAAAGTAAATAAAAAAAAATAAGATGCGATATACATGTCTATTCCGAATATTTTTACTGCCTTGTAAATATTTACAGTTCATTGTGTAAGATTGCATTGGAATTGGATTTTTAACTTATATTATAATATTTTGGTTCGAAAAGCTGTCGTGTATTGCTATTATACAACTTACACTTTATAACGTAATATTTTTAGAGGGTTAAAAAATTCATCAGATACAAGTAATTGCTACAGTCCCATTGAGAATTTCTATTGTCGTTCTCAAACAACCAGACCCAGTAGACAAGCAGCAGGCGACAACAGACGACAATCGTTATCGCTCAGCAGTCACTGATGCATTTTCAACTTTATTCCAACAGCGCATAAAGTTGAAAATCTAACTACACTAGATTGCTGAGCGATAACGAACGAAACACACGGAAACGATCTGTAAACTCCAATAGATTTTCAACTTTAAGCGCTGGAGTATAAAGTTGAAAATGTATTAGTGACTGCTGCGCGAAAACGATTGTCATCTGCTGTTTGTCTATCTTTCCCACACTGAAACTACTCTTGCTTTAAGATGTCATGGTAGGCCACCTGGGGGGGGTATTACAACGTCTTAAAACCAGGCTTATTCCGGCAGAGTGAAAGTGACAGAGCTATACAAGTCGTCTAGCGCCACCTCTTTCACTCACTGGAACAAGCCTGGTATTAAGACGTTGTCATACCCCCCCTCCCCCTTGATCCTGAACGGAAAAAAGAACATAAATTAAAATTTAATTTTCACTGGCTACTGTAGTGCTTTTGTTATTGCTTGAAATGTATTGTTTCCAAAAAAATTCGAGCTTAATTAACTCTTTAAAAGCCTCCGATAGTTTTGCGGACGTGGTTGTTTGATTATTTGGAGTAACGCTTGCATTCACTGTAGCTAAAGTTTCATTTTCAACAGGCCTGGAAAAAATAATACAATTCAAGAATACGCATCGATATTGAAGAGTATTTTAGTATTGGTTATTAAGTTATCAGGGGTGCGTTTAAATCTTCCGGCGATGTTTCGGGGGAAAAAATTAAACTAGCGAGGGTTCGCTGAACGGAGTCATAAGTTTCTGTCAATGTTAGTTGTCAAATTCAATTGACAGCTCAGTTAATTGAACAAATAATCAATTTGCCGTTTTAATAATATTATAAATCCATAATCTACAAATAATATTCATTCCAACGACGATATAATACTAGACTCGGCATGCACGATCTAAAGAACACAAACTATTCTGCCAAGTTGCTGAGGTACTACGTAAGCGAGGGGGACGGGGTACTGCGTTGTGATTGGCTAACTCAAGGTCTGTGCTGTCTCAACGTATGTTTACAGCTCACAGGATTGGTCGAAATGAGACGAATATAAGACTTTTTTGCCTAATGTGTTGGCAGACATCGGTCGCCTGTTATTACGAGTCTATAGTATTATATCGTCGTTGATTCATTCTCTAATATCAAAACAATATTTGTTTTTACGGCGCGAGCAAAACAACAAAACTTAATGTCAATCTGACAGCAGGATAAAATTTTGCTTGGTAAAAAAGACGCAATTTATACCTTTCAGTAAAAACATAGACCAGCGGACGACCGTAAACGGGGCAGTTAAATTTTAATTGGTATCATTTTTCACCTCTCGGTGTACTTAAACGGGATGTTTGACATTTAGTCAGTATAAATTTAAACTGGATAAATGATTTAAACGCAGCCCAGCAGAGGTCATATACTTCTGCTTAAATGAGCCATTTACGAGAATTTTCAGATCACAATTTTTAAATTGTGTTCGATTATAACCCTATTAGGTCGCATTAAATGGGACCTAAACTTGTGAGTATACTACAATTACACTTCTAGCTGGACCCCTCAAAGAATAAAGGCGTAATGCTAAAACTTACTGAACAGGAGGATCATTCCAGGATATGTATTTTTCAATGATTTTGTAGCCCCTTTCGATGGGTTTACTCTCACACTTGCGCATTCTGTTAATAAGAAGATTAATTTATTAGGTCCATGTCCCGGCTTTCAGTGGGTGTGCTACTGAAGAAAATTCAAGCAAAACTTTTTCTCGCGCGTCACAGATAAAACATCAATATACAATCACGAAAAAAAATGGTATATAGGGTGACTGGTAATTAGCGAACGATACTTAAACACGTGATTGTGCTCATGATAACAAACAACTTTTTTTATATTTTTCACGGTTTCGGCTTTGCTCCCATAATAAAAGTTGTTTGTTATAATGAGCACAATCACGTGTTTAAGTATCGTTCACTAATTACCAGTCACCCTATATAGGTATACCCGAGTTTTGGTTTGCTCTTGATCTTAGTAATTGAGGTCATAGGAGTGACTAAGACAAGGTCAACGATGGAGCGAGCTTACCCAGAAGAAGCTTGTTCACTATAACTTTGAAGAGATTGGGGTTGTATGCGTTCGGAAACACAGACGCAGGCAGAGAGTGCCACTCCTTCGCAGTCCGCATTATAAAAAACGTTTGGAAACGCTTTGTACGAATTGGTGGTATAGCAATGAGGTAAGGATGGTAATTTGCCGTGTATCTAGATGTGGGATGATATAAGGCGGCTGGTGGAATGAGGTCGTTGAGCTCTTCCTCTCTGCTACTTTTGCGGTGACCTTCACATGATTGCCCCACAATGATCATAACTTTGTAAAACCTATCATCTAAGTACACTTGCATAACACTTCAAAGAAAAACATGTCTTACCTGGTTGCTGTTAAGTTCTGTTTTAGAACACAGTCTAGAAACAAAGCGTGGCAGGCTATACTTGTATATAAATAAGGTCCATTACATTTTGAATCATCTGTCACTTTGAAGGCAGTTGCAATTCCGATGACAACCTCTCTCGAGCCCACCCAACTGACAAGTGGTCCCCCGTGGTCGTTCTGTAGCAAAGAAAATTTTAAGTTATAAATAAAGGCAGGTGGTGCGTTGTGTAGTCTCAACAATAAAATTTTAATGCACATTAGTTGCCACATAAGGCAAGCTACTATGAGAAGTAGAGTGCAGAATTTTATTTCTCAATTCTCCGGGTGTTTTTTTTTAACTCATTTGATGATTTCATCAATCACCAAATGAGTCCTCCCACCCAAGGCAGGGCAAGAAGGACTGTCAGACTTGTACAGTCACGAGCAATAACATGCAAACACTTAACAAAATTCAAACGCAAATTGCTCGTGAAATACCGATTTCCACTTTGAAATAAGACCTAGTTTGTAACAGTATGGTTTCCGAAATAGAAGTCTAATTAAAAGACAAACGTTTAATCAATATGGTAGCAGAACATCGCTTTTGAATACTGCTTAGTGTTTACATACTATTGCCCGTGACTGTTACTGACTAAAATCGATGGTGTCAATTCTCTTTCTCTTCAATAGCCCTTTACGTTCCGGAGTCACGGTAGTTCGTTAGTCTCGCTTTGGCCCTCTAAGGTGGGCACCGTCATTATGCTGACACACTTTGAAGCGCGCGCGTCCATGATCCGACCCGCATGCCCGCGTCTACTTTGGTCGGAAATCGTCCTGCGACGTCCGTCGCCGTGGGCTTGTACTACTGTGACTGGGTCCTGAGGTGGAGGCTGTCCTCTCCCTAACTACTCCGGGCTTAAAAGTTACATATTGTTACATCTCGTCAGTTAAGACCTCATATTGTCGGGAATAAAATTTTATTGTTGTAAATTAGGTCTTCTTTCACCTATTTCAAGGAATAGGTACTCCCAAATGTATGTAGCAGATAAATTCAACGCCTTATGACAATGTATTTGATGACAGATCGGAAATAAAATGATAAAGTGATTGTATTCAATAGTAACGAGTACCGCTTACCTGACAAAATCCAGACGAACCATTGGATACTTCTTCTCCTTTAGGATGAAACGCTTCCTCTATTTCCGACATATAATGTTTTTCAGTCGATTCCGATTCCGATTCAACAGCAGTATTATTACGTGCTATGTTTACAATGCACTAAAAATAACAGGCACGAATTCAGTGAATCTCATACAAGTCAACCTAAAGGCGTTCCCTCATCAGGGCCCCGTATTACAACGTCTTAAAACCAGGCTTGTTCCGGCGAGTGAAAGTGACAGAGCTATACAATTCGTCTAGCGCCATCTTGTTCACTCACCGGAAAAAGCCTGGCTTTAAGTCGTTGTATTACCCCCCCTGGTTGCCTATCATGACGCCTTAAAAAGTGAGTGGTTCCCCTCAAGGAACGAGATGGAACAAGACGACTTGTATAGCTCTGTCTCTGTCCAACAGAATAAAGACTCACGCTTTAAGATGTCATTGAAGGTCACCTGATCATACTAATCCTAACTATTAATAAACACGAAAATGAGTTTGTTAACTTTATATGCCTAAAGCGCTGCCAACGCTCTTCATGGTTTGATGAATTTGTTAAGTTTTGCGTTAAAAGGTCATTCGACCTAACACAATATTATTCTCATAAAGGACTGACATTGAACTCCCCTCGTTTTAGAAGTTTCGTACGACTCTACCTCTACTACGTATTCCAATACGGCCCTTGTAATGGGAATGATTACATGGGCCGAACTAGAATAAGTAGTGCAGTACAGTACTTGGGGAATCCCCATGCTATGAGAATCATTGCGTGGGAATTCCCCAACTACTGTTTTTCGTATACCAACGAATGCCATCGATGGATAGCATAAATCATTAACATGGAGGAGAAACAGTATTGGGGTCAGAAGGAAACCTTGCAGAACACCAACTTTTTACGCCATTTTATCCGAGCAACAGTCGTCGACGAAAGCTCTTATGCTTCTGCGGCAAAAAGAAAGCGAACCACTTGCATAGCCAATCGGTTAATCCATAAAATGTTACCTGTGATAGAAGACTCGGATACCAGACATGATCAAAAGCCTTCTCTATATCTAAGCTTACAGCCAATTTAACTTCACATTGACTCTCAAGCTATAGCTTGTGTCCAGTTTTAGCTGACCAAAAGACCGAGTTTTTATCATTGTAATTTTCCTGTGAGATGTCGATAAAAAGTGAAAAAAAAAACTACGTACATTTTCGGTTCTAAAATCTGGTTTACATCCATCTAATTTGATCGATGGTTCTGTTATGTTAAGATTTCCAGTTTCATCTAGTTCACCGGCCTCCATAGAACATATCATACTATACTGATCTATTACATTAGTCAATGAAGGGTACTCTTTTTTGCATAACTCATTACCCAAAATCTTAATGGGTGCATACCGCAAATAGAGTTGATTGTAATTATCTGGATCAAATGGCTGGAAACAAGCAACATTGACCATAAACATACGGACTATAAGTTTGTTTTTTGTACCAAAAACCTGGGTTCTGTAATCATCATTTTGAAGGACTTTAAGAATGGTACCAAATAGTAAACTAACCGTAAAAATGCAACAGAGGCACGAGTCGGTGACGTAAATCTTTATTAATCGAAAAAAAAAATACCACAAAAATGTGTAAAACAATCTTCCCGAAGTTCGGTAACTTTGATTTTGTTAATTGACTTTTACCACAAAAGTTATTTTACACTTTTTTGTGTTATTTACGTCGGTTCCTTTCAAAGAAATGGTTTTCTTTTATTGACTCGCCTGTTGGTCTAGTGGTTACTGGTTAGTGACCCTGACTGTGACTGCTATGCCGGAGGTCGTCGGTTCGATTCCACCCAGGACAAATTGTTGTGTGATGAGCACGATAATTTGTTCTGTGTCTGGGTGTACGTCAAATGCATTCCAAGTTTCGGTTTGGTTAGGTTTCACACATTACCGGATGATTTTAGGAATTACATACATTTCCGTTAACATGATATACATACATTATTATGAACACTAGCATTATACTGTGAGAATTGTTTAAGTAACACATGCAGCTCTTACCAGTCGCCAACGATTCGTATGTCCCCAGCCCAGTACAATGGCATCCGTACCGGGTTCTTGAAATCTGTTTTCGTAATTAAAAGAGATCACAGTTGGTATATATGAGCACAACTTTTTAAATGAATCATCATTTAGATCGTATTCTGTTTCAACCTTGGCCAGAGCGATGTCTACTGCTGCCCAATGCAAAACACTGTCATAACTAAATATAGAACCTGAAAATACACAAGTGTAAATTCCTATTTCATTACTCACACTCTGAAAGTCATTATTTTCATGCCTGATGAGCGGTTTGAAGGTTACCCATAGCAGCTTTTTTTTTTTTTAGCGTGGTAAAATCATCAAATATCATCTTGGTCGGGCAGCGAGTTGCCCTTTACTCGCTGCCCGCATGCCCGCGCCTACGGTGGCCGGAGATCATCTGCTGACGTCCGACGCCGCGGGCGCCTACCACTACCCATTGCAGCTCTAGGGAAAATTACTTATAGTAGGGGAGCCGAGGATGCTAAATTTGCAGTTACTCGAGCGTCATGGAGACCTATTGGATTTTAAAGATTATGTTCTAAAAAGAAAAAAAGTTTCTGACAAGTTTTCTATTTTAGTGAGGGGGAGAGCTTGTAAAGAGCTTTGAAACTGTAAAAAAAAACAGTTGTACAGAAGTACTCGAGCGCGTCAGATATTTATAGTGTAAACGCGCTTTACATTTCTGATAACCAATACATATTAATCTGACGATTAACTCGAGGGGGCTGTCCGTGGCAAGCGGTTGAAAATCCAAAAAAAAATAAGTTACTCGAGCGCGTCAGATATTCAAAGTGTATGTAAAGTAAACCCTAAAAAGTGTCGTATTAAAATGTCTGACGATTTGGATGTGGCGCAAAGTAATAATTCATATTTCTATCTGCAAAAAAAAAACGTAATCTCGAGATACTCGAGCGCGTCAGATTTTTATGCAGGAGGTTCAAATTGATATCATAGTCCTCCTGAATAATAATCTGACAATTATACGGAGGGATATCGCTATTCTGAGCATCTTAAAATAAATTTATAAAGAAGATAACTGCATTCACGCATAAAAAAAGTATAAAATTAAATTAAATGTAGTAATTACAAATAGAAACTCGTCTACATCATTAAAATCCTATCAAAAACATAAATGTCAAATGAGAACCAAGTTCAATTATGATATATGCCTTGGTTTACGACTTCACGGACAAAATAAGTGAAATCTAAATAGGTGCCAAGTTCAGTGGTCAGAGGGCCAAAGCCTGCCAGGGTCACGGGACTTATTCCATCACCGTGACCCCGGAACTTGGGCTTGCCTGACTCATCATCATCATCAAATGCCAATCAATGGCCTCTTTCCATGCCTGGCATGCCATATTATTGCTCGGAACGCCACATACATTAAATCACGACCAATAGTAGCGAACTAACTGGTACTTCACCTTTTCTTCACGATTCTACCGACTTCGCCCCATGGAAAACGTCAGATTATTAGTGAGTATGATTTTTACAGTGTAACCTTCAATAAAATAAAAAAATGAAACGCGCTCGAGTATTTCAAAATGACGTTTTTTTTTTACAACTTCAGTACTCGCTCATTTCCTAATGCCATGCTCAAATTGTCAGATTATTGAAATATACACTCTTCTGAACGTAATTAATCTACCTTTTCTTAATCTGACGCGCTCGAGTATTTCTGCGGATCGATTTTTTTTTACTAATCTGACGGGTTCTCCCAGACAAACCCCACCAGATAAAGGGTTGATATTTGGTACAGGTACATTAAAGGGTGCAAGGATTCTCCCTTATAATAATCTGACGCGCTGGAGTAACAGCAAAAATCCCTTCCTGGGCTCCCCAACTATTAGTATTAGGTTGGTTTTCATCGAAAGTAATTAATACTAGAGTCTGTTTATACGAAATGTATGAACGTCGCTAGGGCTTAGCAGTTGCTTAGCTACGATTATAAATATCGCGATTCACTTGCCTTCTGGAACACAATAATAAACCACTCTCTTTTTCTTTTCTTTTGTGCATAGATCTCTTTCAAGATTGTAATCTGGAATGTATTTGTGGTATCCTGCTATCGCGTACATGTGCTCTACGTCTCGGACACAGCCTTGTGCCGTAAGGATGAACCAAGTAGATACCAAAGCACCACCACACAGCCATTGATCATATCTCTTTGATGATATTGGTGCTTTTATGAAGTATACCTACAAGTATAAAATACAATTTAGCTATCAGAGGGACGCAAAACATTTTTACGAAGCTTATCTTACTAATTACCATCGATGCGATAGTGGCTCTCTGCGAATGTATGTAGCGCTTTTGTAGGATCGAGAAATGCGTGAACACTTAAAGTTATTGAATCGACTATTTTTTCTTCATCAAATTAATTTATTCATTGAAAGAAAGAAAGAAAGCAAAGAAAAAAAGATTTATTGACACGTCCACAGGACATTGCATTTCTTACCATATAACTTTTATCCGAAGCTACAGGATAGCCACCTTTAATTCTTCTTTTGGAATCGGACACTAAAACGATATGGTTAAATGCTATGAAAAATATCTAGTTTTAATTTCGCGACGATAATCCAGGCTTGGATTTAGGATGCAGTCTTACCCTCCTGCCCTTATGCAATGCACATGAAGGAAAAGATTTGTTGAACTAAAAAGGGCAAAAAAAAACTCCAAGAAAACACTAATCGCCTTCAAAATCTACCACAAAAAAAGTGTAAATATTACTTACCTTTCGGAAGTCGGTGGTAAAACAGAATTTAAAAATAAAATCAATACTTCCGAAAAGTAAAGTAAGTTATTTAACCTTTAACTGTGGACGTTCCATTTTTGATACACTACTTTGGACGTGCGGTCTCAGAGACCGCTATCTTTACGGGCTGATTTCTATCTTGATGCGTAATAATTGTGTATTTTTTTGTTTTTATGACTTAGAAGAGTTTTTAAATATACATTAAAGATGTAATTTTAATGAAAAATGTGTTTATTATAAACTATATGTAACGATATAACAATCAAAGGCGCTATTCAGATTTTTTAGTTTGAGATCACTTTATAGGTATATTACCGGAGAAAAATGACTTTTTTAGTTAGTTTAAATTCTTTTACAATAAAATATAAAGAACAAAGGACATAAAAAAATTAAATTAAATTTCTAAAAACTAAACATAAAAAATTTGACAAGGTCCCAAGTGTCCCAACTTGGCCATGTTTATTGACAGAATTATTGACAGTCTTTGTATAGCGGCTTAGATCATTGCCTACATAAGTGTGGGTCCACTTTCGTTTTTATATTTGGTGAGCACAGATTATACGTTTTACGTTTAGGAACTGCATTTACTTCACTTTGTGGCCCTTGGGACGGCATAGCAGGGCCCAAAACTCGTTTCAGGCATGTCACGGCAAATGAGTGATTATAACTCGTCTTTGTTATTCAGAAATTGACTTCTTTCTATTTTTTTGTCTTGGTGTTGATTGAATAGAGAGTAGGCATTAATTCCACACAAGTCCAGAACTCTGTGGAAATCACCAACAGGCCATCTTCTTGTTCGGCGACTGCTCGAATAAATTGAACATTTCTTGTCCGTTTCGTCTACCCCCCTTTGGTGGGATTATCCGATCATCGTATGTCACCGTCGGCTCTAGTAGTACTATCACTCTCTTCAATAATCTATCGTTCATTCGAGTGATTTTTTTCAATGTCAGCTTCATAAAACAAACAATCATCAACATCCCCATCTCTGTCGCACTGAACCAATTCTAAAAGCAATCACTGACTCTCGTTTTCAAAGAATGATCATCTAATCGTAATATTTTACCGGCTATCTAAGTAGACGAACTCGATGTTCGTTTGCCTACAGCCGTTGATTGATCATTTTTTGACATTTCAGCTTATAAAATTTAAAACAAACAAAATCATCGTCGGCGTCAATGTATAACACAAATGTGGACGCGCGGTCTCACAGACCGCACTCAAAATATAAAGCAAAATTACTCACGCAGTATTTAGCAGATTACGTAACCTTCACTCTTAACTGTCGTTTAGTAACTAAAACCGAAGCTACTGAGGCGTGTATACGTGTAGGGTACACGGGAGGAGAGGGGCACGAGAATCACAAACTGCACGCGGTCTGTGAGACCGCACGTCCATAGTTAAAGGTTAACACTTTTTTAAATTTTTTTTTGAAGGCGGTTAGTTTTTTTGATAATGTTATTTTTCATTTTTACTTCATCATCTGCTTCGCATTTTCCTTCAATCTAACCAGGTGTAGCTGAATTCCAAGTAACGAAAGCCTTTCAGTCTGACTTCCACCACCCAGTAACTGGATAACATGAGACCTTTCGCTATCCGTTATTCGATTTTTAAACTATTCGTCACGTCGATCATGCATGATTATAAATAAGTCAAAACATAAATTTCACTCACCATAAATAATATTTAGTAACATCAAAAGTTGAAATATGAACAAATTCATAATTTTATATTTGTAAAACCAAAATAAAATTGTACTTTGATGGATTGTAAAGTAACATAGATACAGTACATCACAGTACAAAATTATTTTGGAAAAATAAAATTAAGTTTTCGATAAGTTTTATTGTTTTCATTTCATTATTTTAATGACCAATAGAAAAGTATGGGTTATTGATTGACTTATTTCATACTCGGCTGCAAGCTATGTGATTACATCAAATGTTTTCTGAATAAAAGGTAATCTGACTGAAAAAAAAAAAGTAAGTCGGGTGACGGATCAAAATGTTTAGTATTTTTTCTTTTGTATCGGAAACCAAAATTGTCGACAAAACGTCATTTTTAAAATTGGTTATACGTCCCAAGCAATTACAGTATTTACTTGTGATTGTGACGTAACAGCCACTTGTCTTGGCCCCAAAAGAACTATAATGAGTAACTTGAAACTAAACCATACGACACAAATACTTTACTGGTTTATTCATAAGATAGTGAAGAACCAATTTTACAAGGTCTCTGGAAAGTCCATGTCATGTTGTTGTCCAAGGCCAGACCGACTGGATTATCGTGGCAAGATACTGCACTGAACCCAAACAAATCAATTACATCGCAACCAACTTCGAAGACCTCGCCAGTGGCTGCGCAGCCAAAATTCGACATAGCAGCCGTATTTTGGCCTGATATCAATCAAATTTGGTCGGCATTTGGTTTACGCCATACTAGCTCGGCCTGAGATTGAGTTGTAGCGACAGCCTGGAAGCGCCAAATTAACAGACCCTTTTATTATTATTACTAGGCTGTACTGTCCCACTGCTGGGTGAAGATCTCCCTCCATGCCTTCCCACGGTCTCGATTGTGCGCAATTTCCTTCCAATTCTCAAGAAAAGCATCCAGTTCGTCCCGCTATCTCCTTCGTGGTCTGCCCCGACCCCACTTCGCCGTTTCAGGGCACCAGTCCTGACCTTTGAGGGCCTATAGCTCATTCGCCATGTAACAGACATGTCCCGCACATTGATACAATCATACAAAAAATAGAAACGCCAACTACAGTAAAATCTAAACTTATTTAATTTGAACATATTTTATAAGAAATCTGGCAACTTGAAGTAAAACTTCGTGCTTTCATAGTGTGTATACTTCACAAGGTTATTTTATTTTGGCAACAAAAACTTAAATGTTCATCCAAAGGTGAGCCAACGTTTGGAGTATATAACCTGCATATTGGAATACATCACAAAAACTGCAGGTGCAGAATTGGCCAGTAATCTAGAAGTTTTGTGTCATCCACATGAAGGAAGAAGCGAGTGCTTTCCGGGCGCCATAAGTTCCTAGCATCCTTAGTATAAACGGTGTAAAAATTGATTTTTCTTTTCATCGTTCGAGAGGCTGTTGCGGTCGAATTGCAATCGATTCGTTTCCAGAAAATAGTCCAAGTTGTATAAACTCTTCGAGAGCTTTTGAAACTCCTGCCTTCTTGATATTATTGTCGAACTTATATAAGTTTCTTTCTCTGGCTAAAGCTTCGTTTTCAGCAGCCCTGCAAGAAAAAGGTTTACTAAAAAAGGTTGCCAAACACTTTCTGAATGTCTTCTTTGTCGTGTCTTTCGTAACCAACTGACCAGTTATTTTTTTATCGTGGTAAAATAGTCAAATAAGTCCTCCCACCCATGGGGGGACGAGAGGACCAATTGACCAGATACAGACTATTTAAATCCATTCTCCAGGCTCTATGAGCTTCATTACCTTGAAGCTTTTCTTATAGTCACCATTGATAATTCTGGCTTTTAGAAGATGCAGTAGTATGGAAATAGTGGTGAGGGATTGTAACACTTAGGCCTCTATAGATTTGTATTGCGATAGTCGCTTGGGAACTAAAGTCGTAAGATATTGAAGACTTGCGTCGCGTTGTGTAGGTGCCAAGGCCTCCCTCAAATATTATTCGACAATAATTGTTGCCGCTTCTTCTTGATCGCTCTAATGCATCGCCATAAGTTTTGTATTTTTGGAGGCCCACTTCTAGTAACGCGCCGCCTTTCCTTTCATTTATTTTATCCTTTATTTCAGGCATCCAAAGGCCCATAAAATACAATACACATATAGATACAATTTATATAGATATATTTTACGATGCCTAAGAGTATTGCAGACTCTTTTTATGATATTAACTTACCCAGCAGGGTGGTCTTTCCATGATATGTATCTTTCCACTGTATCATAGCCCCTCTGGATCGGCGGACTGTCGCATATGGCTCGCCTGTTGTATGATAAGTATAAATATTAATGTTGAAGTGCTGTTCTTATACAAATGTCAACAATGACTGAAAATCAACATAATTATTAGAACATTGCTAATCCCCCAAGGGGAATAGCGTAATTATGCTTATCCTATAAATTGGAGAGCAGTTTAAGGAATATTTGAGGAAAAATTGAATAAATAATATCCAATGGTTTAGCTACCAACTAACAACATACACTTAAAAACAACAAAATTCAAAATAACTAGTAACAAAAGCATAATATTAGGTAATTTGATTGATAACTTTGCAGTAGTTTCGGAGATAGATCAAATCAAAGAAACATAAAAAATCGAGAAAAAACAAAGTTGATTTGGCATCAGAATCGATCCCTTATCTTGAAAAAAATACAAAAAGAAAAACATTCAATGTACAGGAATGACAGCTCTACGATTTTATTGTTATGTAAAGATAAAGATAAAGAAGATGGTATGCATAAAAGTATTGTTAGTGAAATTACACAAAATCGAGTTAAAAACCATCTCACCTCTTTTTCGTATCTGGCAAACCAGAATTACTTAATATGCAATCCAGAAAGGCACCATTGCACTGCGTGCTCGTATACAAATAGGGTCCCATGCAATTTGAATCATCCGACACTATGAATACAGAAGCAACGCCGATCAGAACTTCTTTGGCGCCGATCCACGTGACAAGAGGACCTCCATGATCGTTCTGAAGATGTTAAAAAAGGTTTTTACAAGTCCTGTTTTCATATGAAGTATAGAGAAAGCCTGTAGAATGACACTCAAAACTCAAGCATGACTTAAAATTAGATTCATGCCATTTGATCGCTTGAAACTAGTTTTAAGTAATGTTTTAATTTGAGTATCGTTTTGTAATAGGGGCTTTATTGGATGGGGTGAGGAGACGAGAGTGACGAGAGAAGAAGGCATGTCTATTTCATTTGTCATCACTGGACGGTTGGAACTTATGATCTGAATGATAACGGCCCCAATTTCCGATTTTTTGGTCATAAATGCAAACTCAGTCAGTTGCGATACTTTTTATAATTCATCACTGTTTCTACTTCTAAAACGTTAGCTACGAATTTATAGTGATCACCAATTTCAGAGTTGTGAGTGTATGAATACCATTCATGACATAACAATATCGCCATCACAGTTTGACTGTTATCATGGTCGCATTGTAGCGTTCTCTCACCACGCCCTATACCTATATTCAGCTATCGACCTTTCATACTAAAAACTCTTTGGACTCCTGAACTATAGACCTCTACGATCATTAATCGAATGATGGAACTTTACATCTAAAGGTAACCTACCTGACAAATTCCACTCTTGCGTGTTTCGTTTTTCTTGTGAACAATAGTTCTGTTTTTTGTTCTGCTGCTCTCTGCAATATTGGAATCATTTAATCCTTGGCTTGTCCTTAAAACGTCTCGACGTGTCAGATCATCTTCGCACTAAAAATAATTATATTTCATAATATTATTAGATTACTAGCCTTACTCAGCATGACATACGCTAACGCTGGCGCTCGCGTAGCGCGTAACACCGTCCACACCGCTCGCTGATGTCAGCGCGACACTGCGTGGCTCTATGGAACACAATGTATATAGGTAAACCCAGTCTGTCACTATGATACTAATGCAGACCTAAGGGTATCTTAATACCCAGTTACTGGGTTGTGCATTTGCATTTGCTCTACACAAAATATTAATATTCAGCTGCATTCGGTCGGACTGGATGCCAACCCCAACATGGTTGAGATGACCGGCAAAATCACCCTTTTACGTAAAAGGAAAAACCTAGAACGATTAAGATGACAGGGGACCATCTAAACCTCCCAGGAATGTACCTTATCCGGTGTTGTACGGATGAAGTTTTAAGAGGAAACTGGTTTTATTGAGAACTCTAAACATCCGAAACTTCTCAGTCTTATTCCTAAAGACTGCTCTTTTTCTGTCTTAGTCTTATCCCTTAAGGCCTTTTAAAGGAGTCCCCCCCCAAAACAATAAAAATGTACGTACTGGTTCCCCATTGTCGCCCACCAACCTGAGTCCATTTTGACACCCATTTAACATGGGTTGTGGTGGAGGCCCAACCATTTGTCCACTGTCATCCAATTCACCCCTCTCTAGAGTACATATCATGTATTTGTCTATCACTGCAGCCATATTGGGAAATACATCATAACGTTGTTTGCACTTCTCCTTATCCAGTATTTTAATAGGAGCATATCGCAGAATTTCTTGATTATAATTTATGCTGTCATCTGGCTAAAAGCATTCCAAAAAGTGATGAAGATAACCGTAGTGTTTTACTCGCGTAAAAAGGAGCCCCGCGTATGCAAATCCTTTTGTTTGCTCCCGGCCTCAATCCAGCCTAGAGGCAAAAATGAGGCCACATGAAGCGAGCTCACCCAGAAAAGACTGGAAATCCTGTGCACCAGCGAACACAGTAAAAACTATTTGGCGGGAGACTCCGACAAAACGGCGTGGCGGTCGCGAGCCAGCCAGCCCTGGTGAAGTTTACTACTGCCATTTGAATTGCTCAGCTATTACCGCACCGCAGTGTACAGACAGCCTGTGATGCCGTTGTCCTAGGTAGACCCCTAAGCCACGCCGAAATCGTCGAACTGTGGCACACATATGTTTTTATTTTTGCGATTTCAGTGTTGATACTTAAGTTTAAGTTGTACATATTCAGTCAGGGTTAAAAGAGAGGGTCATAAGGTAAAAATAAATTCATACCTTCCGCCACTTTTGTGTATGGCCCCACCCAAGTACCAAACCATCTGTACCTGGTTCTTGGAACCTCTCCTCATAGTTGATAGGAATTGAAGTTGGTAGGTACGAACACTTCTTTAGATACTCTGGATCTGTGAAATCATAAGGCGATTCCACTTTCACCAAAGCGATGTCTATAAACGACCACTTTTCTAGTTTGTCATATTCTAATTCGTATTCTGGAAAAGAAAGTAAAAGATGTGATTATTGTAGTCTACAAAAACAGAAAATAACGAATTAGAACGTCAAGAGCTACATAACATTACTGCAAAAAAAGCAATCATTTTCTCGAAGCCATTTTTTTTTACATATTACGTAACATTGTGCAATAGTGAAATAGTCCCTAAAACCTTTACAAAAAGTTACTCACTCAGAGGAATACAGGTGTAAACAACTTTCTTTTTCATGGTACTTGTACAAACATCTGTATCAATATCACTGTCTTTCACGTACTTCTTGTATCCTGCGATGGCATACATGTATTCCACATCATCTACGCAGGCTGCTGATGTAACGATGAACAGAGTTGATACCAAGGCACCACCACACACCCAAGCATCATATATTTTATCTGATCGTGGTGCTTTTACTAAGTATACCTGTAAGTTTCAAACAGCTTGAGATCAAAACTGTATTCCCAAAAAGGTTCAAAAATGTTCTGGGGTCGTATTACAACGTCTTAAAACCAGGTTTGTGCCAGTGAGTGAACGAGATGGCGCTAGACGACTTGTATAGCTCTGTCACTTTCACTCGAAGGGAACAGCCTGGTTATAAGACGCTAAAACTTAAATAAGAACGCCGATCAGTATTCTCCATAAATAATTAAATTGATAAAATTAAGTTAATAGTTCATGGGAAATAAGTATTTTAAAGTTTATTAAAGCAGTATTTACTCCACATTCAGGTCACTCACTGGTGATAGAGTGTCTGGATAGCCATGACATAAAACCATATAACAGCGAAAGAAAAAGACTTTCTTTTGAAGAAGACACAAACATACAACTGGCGCCCTTTTTCCATGGGAGAAGACAGAAACCACAAAGCACCTCTTGCTACAATCCTTACAATAATGTAGTCAACTCGGCGATAATCGTCTGGCGAGTATGACCATAATGTACCGTAATGAGCAATACAACAAAGTGTGAACAACCATAGCAATGACAACCCGTACTACAAAAGCTTAAGTTTTAAATCATTGCCGTGATTATTCCGACTTTGTTGTAGTTCTTGTTGTACGGTCCTTTCCTCCAGACGATCTTCGCCGAGTTGACCTTATACTCCTCATCCACATTCATACATTGCTAACCCACTGATGACTGAGCACTACGCACCCGACCTTTCGAAATTACTTTACCAATAAGGTAAGTAGGTCTTCCCAGGGCGTCCCTACCCGCTTACCAATTGCATCTGCCTTATGAATTTCTTTTGTTACGCGCCTTTTACTCATCCTCTCAATATAACGGTTGAAGAATAAGAAAAAATATGTTTTCTTACTGTATATCTTTTTTCTGAAGTCACAGTTTCTCCATCTTTGATTCTTCTCGCACAATCGGAAACTGAAATGAGTTAAAGCAACATATTGTTTGAAATGCAGCAATTGAAAGTTAATGAATAGGCAGTAAAGTTGGTGATACATTGGAACAGAAAAATAAACTTTATTCAGAGGTAATTCATCATCATCATCATCAGTGGGAAGACGTGAGCCACTGGTGAACATAGGCCTCCCCCTTAGACCGCCACGCCGAACGACAAATCGCCACTTGCATCCATCCGTTGCCCGCGACTCTCCGATGTCGTCGGTCCACCTAGTGGGAGGCCTGCCTACGCTGCGTCTTCCGGTCCGTTGTCGCCACTCAAGAACTTTTCTTTCCCATCGGTTGTCAGTTCTACGAGCGATGTGGCCTGCTCATTGCCTCTTCAACTTGCAAATTTTATAAGCTATGTCGGTGACTCTGGTTCTTCGCCAAATATCCATGTTCCGGATTTTATGCCACAAAGAAACTCGGAGCAAAGCTCTTTCCATTGTTTGTTAAGTGACTCTTAGTCTCTCTAAAAGGCCAGCAGTCAAAGATTCCGTTTCAAAGCCATATATCATCACTGGCAACACACACTGGTTAAACTGCTGGCCTGTTGGTCTAGTGGTTAGTGACCCTGACTGCTATGCCGGAGGTCGTGGGTTCGATTCCCAGGACAAATGTTTGTGTGATGAGCACGATCATTTGTTCTGTGTCTGGGTGTAATTTATCTATAATATGTATGTATTTAGAAATATTTAAGTATGTTTATCAGTTGTCTAGTACCCATAACACAAGCTCTGCTTAGCTTGGGACTAGATGGCGTGAATGATAGTCGTGGAATAAAAAAAAAAAAAAAAAAAAAAAAAAAAAAAAAAAAAAAAAAAAAAAACAAAAAAAAAAAAAAAAAAAAAAACCCTTTTCTTGAGACACAGTGGGATTCTCAATGCCACTGCTTACTAAAGTACCTACAAAAAGTGGCGGTTTCGACCTTTTCATCTTCATTAGTGGAAGTTTACCTTTTGAATGCTAATCATAATGATGAAAAAGCTCCTTCTTTTATGCAGAGTTTTTTTTTGTTATTAATTTTTCAGTAATTATTTTATTTTCATTACCCTCCATATTTTTTTCTCCGTTCTTGTCCGTTTCTAGATTAGTCCAAGAATGTTACTCACCATAAAAAATATTTAAAAGAAACACAATATCTAACTTTAAAGCAACCATTGAAAAACCTGACATTAAATCCTAACGAAGTTAATGTTACATTATCTTATTATATCTTTGAAAGAATGCGGCAGAATAATGAAATTTTAGTTGAACACACTTTTATTGATTTAATTAATTTTTCGATTAACAAAGACTTTGAATTCTTGGATAGGCTGAAATAATAGTCTGTTCACTATGGCACCAATGAAATAAATATTATGGTTTTTATTTAAGGAGTAGGTAATCGCAGCTCGGAAAGACTCGTAACATTCAGGTGCGTCGGCGACATCAAACTATATAATTGCAGTATTGGTTGACTATAATATCATTATGAGTACCTAATATAGTTGCACTACCTAAAGGCGCATCCACACATGCCGCCGGCTTATGCCGCCGGGGTTTCAGACCGCCTTGAAGAAACAAAGACAAGACGGTAAGTTTTTGCGGCAAATGCCGGCGGCACGGCCGCCGGCCATGCCGCCGGCCGTGCCGCCGGGCATGTGTGGATGCGCCTTAATGCCAGCTATACGTGATCAAGTTTATCGTCAAAATTGCGGCACGCGAGAAGCCTGAGGTTTGACATTTATATACACTGTTATGTTTTTGACGCTGATTGCCATGAAAGATATTTGTTATCTGTATAATCACGTTTTCACATATTGGTCACTAATTATTACCAACCTTACCAGCCACCCAGTACGCTGGTTGTGTGAAAAAATTTAACATCTATGGCACGGACGGGAATTGGACACAAGAAATATGTAGTTCTAGTACAAAAATAACATTTATTTTGTATTTACAATGTAGAATTTATAACCGTGAAAATAAAACATACAATATCAGATAACTTTGCCGATATGAAGAGGAGCTTGCGGTCGCATTAGAAGCTTGGCACCATTACTTTCCATAAGTCTAAGAGCTTCCTGCATATTTTTTGGCTCCGGCCTATTATTTGAAGTGGGCATATTATTATTTGATGCGGGCATAATATTTGATGCAGCCATATTATTATTATTTGATGCGATCCTTATGTTTGATGTAGGCATATAATTATTATTTGATGCGGGCATAATATTTGATGCAGCCATATTATTATTATTTGATGCGGTCCTTATGTTTGATGTAGGCATATAATTATTATTTGATGCGGGCATAATATTTGATGCAGCCATATTATTAGATGCGGGTCTTATGTTAGAAGTAGGCATATTATTATTTGATGCGGGCATAAAATTTGCTTCGGCCCTATTATTTGATGCAGGCCTACCATATAATGCAGGCGCAATAATCGGTGCGGGTTCTTTTGGAACCGGTACGGCCATATATGCATGTGCAAAGTTTGATTTAAGTTTGTAGCTTTGTTCAAACCTCTTTAAGGAATCTTGAGCCGGCCCATTGTTTGATACTGGCGCGTTTTTTGGTGTAAACCTATACTGAAAATTTGTCTTTACAGGCAAGCCTACTGGTCCATGCGGATAATTAGTTCCATACTTATTATTTAGACCAGTATCTTCATTAGGTTTTGGAACAATTTGATCATCATTCATTTTGAAATTACTCGGTGCATTATTATTAACGTTTACTGAAGATTTCTTATTTGATGCAAGTTTATCGTATGGTCGATTTTGTGTATTTGGTAGTTTCTCATGCCTCGCACTTTGCTTTTCTATTTCATCGTTCTTTACTTGGTATTTTGCTTCAGGTTCTTTCTTTTCTTGTTTTAAATGTTTTTCGTGATCTGCAGGCCTGCAAAAATACACGTAATCATTTATGTTTTTGCTTTAAATGATCTCTCTTCTTACATACCTGATAATTACGTTAAGTATTACTTACCCGGGGTGCTAAGGACGGGAAACCTCCACGAGTGCCCGAGGACTGGAAGTTCCTTTCCGGATACGTCCGGGGGAAGCCCAGTTTCTCGGGACGGTGTGCCCCGGGGTACGGGCAAGAACTCCCCGTAAGGGGTTTCCTTGCCCGTATGCCAATGTCCCGTCACACCGCTCCACCACGTGTCCCGTGTTTAGCAGAGTGGTTGGAGTAAGAGCGGGCCCGGCGTGCACTAACCCTGCCGCCGGGCAGGCAAGAGGAGCGTCAGCATAATGACGGGGCCCCCCTATAGTGGGCCACAGTCCTGCCGGGGTTGCGGGACATAAACCGCGACTCCGGCACATGAGGGGCTGCCGAGGGATACCGTGGATTTTAGTCAGTACGAGTCTGACAGTCCCTCCCGCCCTGCCCGGGGTGGGAGGACTCATTTGATGATTTTGCCAAGTAAAAAAAAAAGTATTACTTACCCAGCCGGGTGTGAAAGCCACGATATATGCCTCTCAATTGTAGGATGCTTTTCATCATCCTCAGATTTTTTGCAGAAAGAACGTCTGAAGAGAAGAAATTTGTTCATTTAGTTTCTAACCTATGTCTAGAATTTAACACACATGTGATAATTAGGCGTTTTTATTTAGTTTGAAATAAAATACTGTCAAAGATGCAATCATCGAAATATAAAGTGAGAAAAACTCTCATTAACATTCTTTTTTTATCAAAGTTCTTTTCTCACGCCTAAATTGCTGAACCGATAAAAATATTTTTTTGCATGAAACTAGAAGGGTTATGGTCAATGGCACCTGAGTAGAAAACTTAGTAAAGTAAGTAAATAATCAACTTACCTATGACGATTATCTGATGTTCCCGCTCGGTCCAACATACCATTGTCAAAGTTACTTTGTGTCAGTATACAATCCAAAAACGCTCCGTTACACTGGGTACTGGTATACAAGAAAGGACCGATGCATTTATAATCTTCAGCGACTTTGAATACTGAAGCAACTCCGATAAGGATTTCGCGACCTCCAACCCAAGTGACCAATGGACCTCCGTGGTCGTTCTGGGGACAGTAACAGGGAAAGTAAGTACAGACGCCTGCCGGAGTCGCGGGACTGATCTCATTACCGTGACCCCGGAACATATAGGGTTATTGAAGGACACCGTGGATTTTAGTCAGTACGAGTCTAAGGCTGCTTTTCCACCAGAGATGCGCTATGCTACGTTGCTAAGGATGCGTTTGATATCCAATCATATTCATTTGTTTACATATCATATCATAACACAGACACACAATATAATGAATATGATTGGTGGATATCAAACGCATCCTTAGCAACGTAGCATAGCGCATCTCTGGTGGAAAAGCAGCCTTACAGTCCCTTCCGCCCTGCCCGGGGTGGGAGAACTCATTTGATGATTTTACCAAACTAAAAAAAAAGTACAGACTCCAAGAAGTCAATCTACCCCAATCTGTCAAATTGAACATTAACCCTTCCACCATTATTATAAGGTTAAAAATCTATTGAATAAATTAAAAATGAACCGTAAAATAAGGCAATAAAACTTTTTGAAGAACAGTTATAATATTTTGTAATGTTGTGTATTTGTAAAATTAAAAAAAATAATTAAAGTACCTGAATAATTATCAAAAAGTTGTAACGTACACACCTGACAAATTCCATACCTTCGTGAATCGCTGAGGGTTTCATTAAAGACACCAGTTTTATTAGACTTAAACGATGCTGTTTTATTATTCAACGTCAAAGTTCTTGTGTCCAAAGAAGTTCCATTGATTGTTGTTTTGGTCAATCTTGTTCTGTTAGTTCGCTTAGACTCGAAAGTTCTATTATTTTGAGCTCTCGTTTTAATTTTATTTTTTATTTTTAATAATTGATGAGTTCGATTTATTTATTTCTCTGCGCGTTTCATCATATTCATGACTTCCATCATTGTAATATTCTTCGCATTCCTGAAGCAAAAGAAAGGAAATAAAAATGAGGATTCAAAATCAAATTGAAAAGATTTAGGTTTCATTAAACATATAAAAATTCATTATACAAAACTGTCATTATTGGCCTCGGCAAGAGTTTCTGAACTGACCCACCTTGCTCACCCATCCTAAAACAAACTTCGGCAAGAGTTGCTACCATCTGACAACTCATTCTACTACCATGCACGCTCTACTTCTTTTACATTTCACGAAATATCTCCCACGGAAGGCCCTAAACACAAAGTGAAACGCAACTGCAACGAAACTGCAACTTCTAGTCCGATGAAACTGGTTTAAAACGGTTGCGTCATGTGCGCTCACTCATAAGAGTCTATGGCAGAAACTCAAATGAAACTCTAAAGCAACTAGAAGTTGCAGTTGCGTTTTACCGTGTGTTTAGGGCCGAAGTGATTGGAAAGATGTAACACATTAAAAATCTATAAGCAAGATAGTTTAAAGATCCAATCAACAGTTTACAAAATGTATATGCTCAATATTTCTGACATTTAACTGATTTTGCAGTTTTAATTGCTTTTTTATTATTTAGATTTACTCTTGACTCTAGGTCAGGGGTGACAGAGACAAAGTTAGTTAGTTATCAAGAGATTTTTGTAACTTACAACGTAATTGGAGCATTTACTGCGTTTATTTTATGGAAAAATGGCAAAACGCCCTTAGCGTACAAACGAGGAACCATTTTTTCTTCAAATTGACGTGAAAGTTCCAAATTACTTTACGTTACAAAAACTGAGTCATGATTAGAGAATTTAGCGTTCGGAAATACAGACACAGGTTGAGATAGAGTTTCACTCCTACACTGTGCACTACTACAATCAAAACATCACGAACCTCAACGGGATCTCCGGGGTTATTCGACCATGATTTTCGCTTGGTACATACAGTTAAGAAATGTTTGTCATCTTGATCTGGTGGTTCAATGGGATCCCCATTTTCATCTATATGACCAGGGCCTAAAGTACATATCATATAAGTATCAATGACGTCAACCATTTTTTCATGCTCTTCATACTGACTTTTACATTCTTCTTTATCTATTATCATCACTGGAGCATAATTCAAAGTTGCTTGATTATAATTTGTTGTATCCTCTGGCTGAAAGGGAAATCTTACTTTGTATTAATAGGTTTATTTATCCCTACGCTTTCGAAATTCATTCTCCAGGACTTGATCCAACTTAATAAAATTGTCTCAACGGTTTTCTGGTAGGTAGCCGTCACTATTGATTTAGATTTTCAGTACTTCGATTTTTTTACTGATTGAGATTGCTGACGAAGACGAAGTTCTCGAGCGGCGACCACGGACCGGAAAACGCAGCGTAGGCAGGCCTGCCACTAGGTGGACCGACGACATGGTGAGGGTCGCGGACAGCCGATGGATGCAAGTGGCGAATTGTCGTTCGGCGTGGCGGTCTAAGGGGGAGGCCTATGTTCAGCAGTGGACGTCCTCCGGCTGATGATGATGATGATGATGTGTATCATTGCTACGTAGTGTGCAATCTAATAACACTGTGACTGTAATACAACTATACGGCCTTTAGCCGTTGCTAACGTTACGTTACGGTAAACTTGATGGTGTATGACAGTCAGAAGTAAAGACATACACATTTACAGTCATACACCGTCAAGTATACCGGAAATTGTTTGCAACTTGCTACAAATTTGAGGGTATATTGGATCCTGTATGACAGGCAAAAAGACTTTTCGCATGCACAATCCAGTTCGGAGAATATTTTTCATGCACTTTGATAGCCATTCACCGACAAACTGGGTCTTGGATGGAACTGTTCTTAAGATTAAGGTTATTGTAATATTACCTTCCGCCAGTTATTCAGATGACCCCATCCAAAAACAACAGCATCAGTGCCAGGCTCTTGGTGTTTCGCATCATAACCAATTGGTATTACATTTGGTGTATATGAACATAATGTCTTGAAGGAGTTGTCCTCAAAATTGAACGGTGATTCCACTTTCGCTACTCCTATGTCTATAAGGGACCATTTCTCCAATCGTTCGTATTTTAGTTCGTAACCTGAAAGTAGGTAAGCAATTTGTATGATTTCATCTGAATGGAAGGCATTTCGTCCCTATCGAATTTCGTTACTTATTTTCAGCAGTAAGTCATGAGTATATTAAGATTTTTTTAAAGCAAATATAGTGCCACTCTCGCGCTGTCGATATCATGCAAGACGGAAAGTCAGTCAAAAATCTTTTTATGTCGATCGTATTGCATTGCGAGACAATCTACAAGCTTCTCGAAGGTTTCACAAGGTGCTCCGCTATTCTACTAAAGATTGGTCTGGAAGTAGAAAATTCTACCGTGATCTAGATGTTTCGAACTGGTTCTGGAATGGATGTTACGGATGTTTCCACAACTTTCGACATCTTCTAGAAACAGCTAGTGGGTCCGGCCAGGTTAAAAAAAGGGCGACATAAGGCAACCTGAGTCAGTCTGATTTTGACTACGATCAAGGCGACTCAAAGCTGTGAACTCGAAGCGATCTCCAAGTGACTTTTACGTGTGATTAGACGTTTTGTAAAGTCTTATTAGGTATTCAAGAATAATACGCTTAATTTTCATACAGATTTTGATACTTGTGTTATCTAGATCTATCTAAGTATATCTATTTTTTGTGGTTTGACTGCATTGTTACTACTTACCTTCCGGATAACAAGTAAAAATCACTTTCTTCTTCATCTTGCTCGTACATGGATCAGTCTCGATGTCATCGTCAATTACGTACTTTTTATATCCTGCTATAACATAAAGAAACTCCACATCCTTGATGCAAGCGGCTGAGGTGACGACAAAGTCGCTTGTGACTAACGCACCGCCACAGAGCCAGAAATCGTATCCATTTTTTGCCAATGGTGCTTTTACAAGGTACACCTGTGGGTACAGCATTGTTTATTGATTACATTAAGTATAAGGACGCTCCCTCCTCCTTCTCCTCTAACGTTAAGCCTGCTCTACACTATTCGCGAAGTTGGTCGAAGTTGACCGAATACGATAGTTTAGAAGGGCACTTCGCTTCGTACAACTTCGGCTCACTTCCGGCGACTTCCATTTATTGTCGGTTTTTATGACCGAGTCAAAGGGCACAATTATGACACAGGCAACTTCGCGAGCAGTGTAGTCACATACTTCGGGACTTCGATCAACTTCGCGAGTAGTGTAGAGCTGGCTTTACAGATTCGAACAATCGAAGGCAAAAGACCATCAAATTGCGCACTTTTATGTTACATTGGTGGTGAATGCTCGAGGTGAGGGAGCTCCTTAATGTATACAAGATACAAGCCGGTAATAGTGCTGTAGGAGTCTTCATGAAATTGTTAACAAAATTAGTGATATCTATGGAGCAATGGAAGAACTAAAAAATCTTCGATTACAAATTTTTCAAGTTCACGTCAATTACAAACGAAGATTGAAGTTACCACCACCTACTTTCAATGGTTGATAAGAACTTGACTGTAATGGTTCATTGGTACTGGCCTAAAACCCATGACCTACAACATGTAAGTTTTCTCTGGACTACCATTGTTCTCTGTCATCAGAGATTAATAAGTTTTTTTTTTATGTATTGCCTGTAGAAAATCAGATAGATATGAATGTTTTTTTTTCTAGTTTATTTCCGTTTGATCCCACTTTCGAATACCAATTTTACTATTGTACGCACTTTTTTAGGCAATAGTAAAAGTGGGATTCAAAAATGGGATCCAACGAGAATATTTTTTTTTCTTTTTGTTCGTGGTAAGTAGTAAGGTTTTTGTTTTTTTTTTTTTGTAATTCCTTTCTTTTTATTTCATAGTGCGAATTTGTCATTTTGTAAGACTCTCATAGAGTTCACAGTATGTATTTATTTAATTAACTTACCACATATGGTTTATCAGTTTTTGCTTCCTGACCCTCTTCTATACGTCTTTGGCAATTGGACACTATGATCATAAGAATTATTATTTAAAATAACTATTACTATTATCTTTGGTTCTATAGAAGAGACCTGTGTCCCAACTGTGAAAAAAGCACTGGAATAAAAAACAGTTACATACCATGTATAAAAATGAAAAACCACACTATTTCTGACTTTATCACGAACATTTTAAAAGCTTTCCTTTGATTTATTGCTATTATCATTATTGATAGCAATTTGAATGAAACGAACCGTGTCAACTTTGTGATTTTATTGAATTTTTATGATGGCTTGACTAACTGATAAACGCAATACTCATATTCATTTTAAATTTATTTTATTTAAGAAATTTTGTTTTTTGGGACACTCATGCTTCCCTACCATTGTCATTTTATCCGGTTTTTCAAGATAAATGATTAAAAAAAAATACCAAACAATTTATATTTTTGTATATAATAAAAAAAAAATTATAGACCATTCTCATAAAATTAACCATGTAGAGGACTTTGGGGTCGTAAAAGAATCTCTGATTGAGCTTTAAGGACAAATGAACTTCGTGCCTTGGTGTTCAAAATTTGTTTTTTATCAAGCGTACTTTCATCAACCACTTCATCACTTTGAAAATTTAGAATTTCACCAAAATCTGGATCCTCCATTATGGGTGAAGGTTTTACTTCTGATGGAAATTCCATTTGTTTTGGGGGACTATTTTCAGAAAGAGGCCTTTTTTCTGGTGGAGGAATTATTTCCGGTAGACGCTTATTTTCTCCTGGAGGCCTTATTTCAGGTGGATGCATGATTTTTGGTGAAAACCTAATTTTTTGTGGTGAAGGTCTCGTGATTGGTAGTTCCCTTTGTGGTGATGGCCTTATGGCCCGTGGTGGTTCTGATGGAGGCCTAATTTCTGAAGGAGGTTTCATTTCTGGTGGCTGTCTTTGTACTTCAGGATATTCCACCCTTGAATACCTATTCAATCGAAGTGGGTCCCGATTTGTTGGTGGTATATTTGTTAGCGAAGGACTTTTTTCTAGCGGCGAGATTTTTCTTTCTAGAGGCCTTTTTCTATAACGAGGCCTTCTTTTCGGTGGAGGGCCTAGTTTTACTGAGAACCTATCGTTTGCATCTTCATTGTCTTTTAATGGATCGATATCAGAATCCTCTTGAACATTGGTTGCATATCGGTCCCTCTTCTTTTCCCGATTTTCTCCATCACGACTGATGTGCCTCTCATTATCAGCTGGTCTGTAAGTAACAAACATAACGGATATAATCCCCAAACGCTTAGACAGAGCTGTATTTATATACAGGACCTTTCTTTTAAGTTGGTCAACAAGAGGAAATCGGAAAAAACTTTCTTGGGAACCCTTAGCTCTTCTAAAAAACATGTGCCAAAATTATTCACATCTAAAGTTTTTTATTCAAGTTTACCCTGTTAGTCAATTTAAAATATTATTATTATATTATTATTATATACCCTGTATATTTCATGCCACACACCAATTTTTCAATTGTATGAAAAATGTAAAGAGCTTTTGTTATAATTTTCTAATTGAAGAGTGTTGAGTTTCTTGTCCGTTCTTCTCCATAGAGGTCTACGTTTTGGAATGGACATCTACATTACTTTCATAGGTATCATTTCCTGTGACTGAGACTGGTTTGTTTTAAACAATTCTCAAGTACCTGTAACTGGTTTACTTTAAATAAATACGTTAATAATAATATTTAATACGAATATTTTAGCACTTACCCGTCAGGGTGACCGTGCCATGATACATAATTTTCAATTGTATCAAAGCCCCTTACACTTGGAGGACTGTCACATAATAGTGCCTTTCTGTAAACCAAAACCTTAAAGTTATAATTATTGAATTTTTATTTTGTTCCAAAATCACGCATTTGTTCCGGTGACCATATTTTTGCTTTTAGGAACAGTTAAAATTTGTTTGTTTGTAAGGCGTTAATCGCCGGAACAAATAAGATAATTATAATTCACTTTTCTAGTAGGAAGCTTGATAATTACTCAATACTAAACCCTTAATTATATCTAAATGGTGCAAATAGGCATTTACATGAACAAATGAAGACGCGGGCAGAAGCTAGTTTAATATTCAGTTTTCAAGTTCGTTTGTAGGACATCATCTTTGGAACTACTAAGCCAATTGTGAGAATTCACTTATAGAAAGCTGAATTTTTTTTTTCATTTTCATTCCTGAATTTTTTTTCACAGGTCTTTTTTTTATACCACTTGAAAGATGTTGCGGAATACTTCGATACACAAAAAATCAAAATAAATGTTCATCGACTTACCTAGTACTCACAGATTCATTATGACCTCTTAAAACGTTAGCTTTTCTATCCCCTAAAACGCAACCTATGAAAGCCCCGTTGCACATTGTACTAGTATACAAAAAAGGCCCAATACATTTATTAGTGCTCGTTATCTTGAAGACAGATGCTACTCCGATGAGGACCTCTCTTTTACCCACCCAGGTGACGAGCGGGCCTCCGTGGTCGTTCTATAATAATGAAAAAAATATACATCATTATCCTAATGTTCATAATCAGCCTATAATGTTTCCACTGCTGGGACACAGGCCTCCTCTCTGTGAGAAGGAGTGGGCTATAATTTTCTGTAGCAACTGCTTGTTTGCCCTCCACATGTCGGTTTGGTTTTATCATTTTCGCCCATCTTAGTTCCAATTGGCTTAGTTTAATGCAACCAAGATGCGGGTACATCACTTGAACATAACGTTAAAAGCGCGTTTCCATTAGGCAAGTCTTGTATACAACTATGCCGTCACATTGTTTACACTTGTGAATTAACTTTAAACTCAGCTTTCCCCTTTTTCTCAATCCATCTTTTACTCTTGTTTGTACTCACATAAGACAGACGACGACGATGACTAAATTAATTTATGTGAAAATGTGAATAAATTCATTAAAAATACTTACTTGACAAATACCGTTTCGTCGAGTAAATCTTCTATTAGCATAACCACTGATTTTATCAAAACCTGTTTTATTCATGTTATCCGTATTAGTTACGTTATCAATATTTGTTGCGTTGCCAGAACCTCCTTCTTCACCAATATTCTTCGTCTCATCATTTCTTTTTTCTTTTAAGCTCATATCTCTACGCAAGTCTGGAACAGGCTCTAGGTCACCGACTTTTACTTGATCAGGGTTTTCTACAATGTCATCTTTACACTGAGAAATAAATTGATTTTGTTAGATTAGCAAAGGCGAACAAACCTGCCTAAATGCTGTACATGAAATATTTACGACTAGCTGTTGCCAGCGGCTTCACCCGCTACAACTCGAAAATTATCCCACGGGAACATAAAATCGGGATAAAAGCTATCCTATGTGTTAATCCAGGTTATAAACTATCTGTGTACCAAATTTTAGCCAAATCCGTTCAGTGGTTTTTGCGTGAAAGAGTAACAAACATCCATACATCCATACATACAAACTTTCATCTTTATAATATTAATAGAATTGTATTGTTTAACAGGCCAGTACCCCCAACTCTGAACAGAAAAAAGAAATCTCATTGAGATTTGTATTTTTTTTTAAGTTGAATTATCATCAAATGGTTTATCGCTTTCAGTTTAGAGCGGAAGAGACTTTTAGACTTAATTGACTAAAGCCTGCATTCATTGGAAACCACAAATCGCACACGCCATAAGGTAAGAAGCTCAAAAATGCTGTTGTTGCAGGGTAGCTGGCTAAAGCTGTATGGTAGTTGCCGAGTAGTTTAGTATCATGAAATTGAAGAGGCCCATGTTCAGTAAAGTAGTAGTGAATTGCTCCAAGCTGACGATATTTTTATTTTATTTTTGTATTTTTCATTTAACTAACCTAACCTAAACCTCACCTTTACCTCACAAATCCCCATACTAGGAACTGCCATTTTTGAAAGCAAAAATATCAGAGCCTGTAGCCAAACGGCAAGCGACAATCGCTAACGTTCAGCAGTCGCTTATACATTTTCAACTGAATATCTCGTCGCATAAAGTTGAAAATCTATCAAAGATAACATATCGTTTTCGTTTGTTTCGTTCGCTATCGCTCAGCAGTCTTTACTAGATTTTCAACTTTATGCGATGGGGTATAAAGTTGAAAATGATTAGCGACTGCTGAGCGAGAACGATTATCGTCTGCTGTTGTGTGCTGTTTGTCTATAGGGCCAGATCTACCATCAACAGATTAAGTAACTACTTACAAGTGCACCTTGTAGGCCCATCAATTGCTGGCTGCGGGTTATGCAACCAGTCCGCAATGTTTGATTTTTCTTCTGATTCATGGTATATGGAACCCCGTGATCATTTAAGTGGCCAGGCTCCAAAGAGCATATCATATATTTATCTATAGTGCTAAGTAAATCTGGATAAAATCTATATTCGTTTTTACATTTATTTTTATCGTATATTGTTGTTGGGCCGAACCGTAAATATTCTTGGTTGTAATTTCTTATATCAGAAGTCTGTAAAAAAATTAAGATTCTTATTTCACCCGTACGTTCTTAGTGCGAAAGTTTTTTAGATAGACGCGATAGTAAGGTAAACCTCGTTTAACCGCGTTTGGCACTCTTATTGGCTACCCGCTCTGAAGTCGTGAGAGCTTTCAGCATTATCATTAGAATGAGAAAAAACTAAAAATCGTTTATAACAAAATAAATAATTGACGAAACATTGAACTGAAAAGCAAAAAGTAAATTAATTACTTGAAGCGAATAATGATTGTAGCTAGATTGATCTGCATTGGTTGATTGAAATCGTGAAACGTGGGCCACGTTAGGAAAAGTTATGCGTGGTTATGGGTATATCAAAAACTAATTACATGTGGCATTGAGAACCTCCTCTGTTTTTGTTGGGAAAAAATATATAGGTATGCTCTCTCTCACCCTCTCAGCTATAAAATTTTCTTGAACTATGTTTATATATTTATGTGTATATTTCTAATTAACCCTCTGAATCTCACTATATAATCTTACCGCTCGCCAGAACTGCGTATGTCCCCATCCTAAAACCATGGCATCAACATCATTGGCTTGGCGTTTAGCATCATAATTGATAGGTATTATGGTCGGTGAATATGAGCACATTATTTCATATTCAGGATCGTTTAATTCGTACGGTGATTCCACTTTGACTATTGCTATGTCTATGTACGCCCATTTTTCTATTTGATCGTAATCAAATTCGTAAGCTGAAAATGAAAAACTAGCAATTAATGCTGTATAATTATGTTTTGTTTTGTGTTTTTTGCTTTTATTCACAATCTAGCTTGAAATCAAAAATGAGATCAAAGATGCGAGTGTATTCACCAAGAAAGAACTGGTAAAGTCTGCCATACCGACGCACCACAGTAAAAACTTTTTGCATTCGAACAGGATAGGCGTGGCCAGGCGACTCTTAAGAAGCCATCGGCCGCCAGTGAGATCGTTCAGCTTACATATTTATATCCTGTGCTACCGTTGCCCGGGGTAGGCCGAGGATCTGAATCTGGTTAAATTTTACCAACTGAAGACTAAAAAAGCTCTTATTATAATAAATTATAATTTTGCCAATAGTGCTCATGCTATGAAATTTTCGTCCAAAGTCGAATACGGTAGTCTCCAAAGAGCTTATGCTTCAGGACATTAAAGTTCTCTTTAAAATTCAGTTACTTGCCATAATTGTTTTTAATGGCATCATGACGAACGTTATAAGATAAATATTAAAGAATGCGTGCATACTTACAAAGAGGAACACACGTGTACACAATTTTCTTCTTCATTTTAGTAGTACAATCATCTTGATCCAATTCCTTGTCATTTACGTATTTTCTGTATCCAGCTATCGCATACATGTATTGCACATCTTGAACGCAAGCTGCAGATGTGATTATAAATTCCTTGGAGACTAACGCACCGCCACACATCCAAGCGTCGTATCTTTTTGTTGATGGCTTCGCTTTAACTAAGTATACCTGGTAGCCAGTAATATTTTTAATATCGCACATTGTGTGGTGCTAGACTTAAAGTCAACACTCTTACTTTACGCGAATAGTTTATTTTACGACACAAATCGAGGCCTATCAACAAGAAAAGAATAGAATATTCTTAAACAACAATCTTGGATAAAAAGTTCTACATAATTATTCCTCATTTTCGATTTTACATACATAGTAGTTTTACATACATAGTACCAGTAGTAGATACGTTCCTCGTTTTCTATTCAATAAGAAATAAAACGAACTGAAACTTACCACGTATGATTTCTCTGAAGTTACTTGTTCGCCATCTACGATTCTCCTCTCGCAATGAGACACTAAAATAAAATGAATTGACTAATTACGCTTATGTACAATTTCACTAGTACTTATTAATATCCTTACGGGTTAAGCATTGAATTATGCCAATTTACCAAGTCAAGAAAAACTTGCTTAATTTCAAAATCAATCATTTTACTTCTTGTGTTACTTTTTCCACTTTAAAATCTACGTTTTTGATACTAATTTCAGTAACTTACCATGAAAAATCGTTAATAAAAACACAAAAACAAACTTTATTATAACCATTTTTAAATCTAGCCTTGATCATAAAACATTTTCAACTCTTGAATTTTCAATTTGACGGTTTGCAACAGAGTAATGGCAATGATAAAATTATTATTTTGTGTTGAGTTTTAATGTAATTGTATTGAATGGCACCCTTATTGAACTTTCTAGACTTAACTCAAGCGTTCGACACGGTATACAACACTTCTCAAAAAATATAATAGTAATAAGTGCAAGAGATTAAAAAAATCATTGTATTTGTTTTCATGTCATCATCATCATTTCATCGATTACCGACAATATTGAGGAGTGATTAATTAAATTATTCATCACCTTTGGGGTTCCACAGGGCAGTATTATAGGTTCTACTCTATTCACAAAACTTACACATATCGAACATCTTTCATTTTATTGTTGAACTGCTTTATACGTTAGTGACATAGTGATTTCATTTTCATTAAGCAGAAACGCTGAATAGCGGTTGTAAACGCTACGAGGTAGTCGAAATTTCCACTTCAAGTAACACTTATAAAATGTATCAAAGTAATAAACTTAAACAAAGTAACGATTGTATTATACAACTTGAGATTAAAGGAGAATAGACAGAATGGTCATAATTGCTTGGCATCCTTTAAGTTATCTTGCATTTCTTTACTATTACGGTTCAAATTTTGCTTCACGTAGTTCATTTTCTGCAGGACTGCAAAAATAAAACAAGTTAACTTCAGTATCAGTGTTTTGCCTTAACGAGTTCCCGCAGCGCAAGACATGCATAGGGGAATTTCAAGACCAGTGATTTTTAGCTGGTAAAGTGTGACGGTCTCTTCCGTTCAACCCAGAGTAGGACTCATTTGATGGGATTTATAAGTGTATCAGAAGACAGGTTTCGAAACGATTTTAACCCTTAACCACCTAACATACGTCTCATAAATTATTAAGTTTCAAATCGTGAATATTATTTGCGCGAGAGTGTCGTATCAACTTGTTCCTTCCTATACCTTTTCCCCGCGTCCTTCAATACCGTGCAACGGCTAGTCGGGGTTGTAGGGTGCGCGTTTGACTCAGGTGAATGAATGAATACAAGCTGGGGTCTGTGAGACTTATGTTAGGTAGATACTTGTTAATATTTGCTCTCAATGATGATTTATCATCTTGAATTTAACTTTTTAAATTATTATTAAAAAATACTAGGTTTCCCACACTAGTTATGTATCTTCTGTATCGGGTGCGGTTTTTTGAACCAATGCCAAATGGTCAACATAACATGGTTTAGTTTTTTTTTTTTTTTGTTTTTATTCTTCTAATATGATCGATTCTTTAAACTGGAAATAGGTTTTCGATAGCTTACGTCGAACTAATACATTCTTGAATTTTTCATTATGACTATTATTATTATTAAAAAAACTTACCCCGCCGGATGGTCCTTCCAGGATATGTGATTTTCGATCATATCGAAACCCCTTATGTTTGGTGGACTGTCGCATAAGGCACTCCGTCGACTATAAAAAATATACTGTTTAGTTTCCGTTAAAAAACTTTTGTGATTGTATTTTCACCATATTATTATAAAGGGTATTATAGGATCCTTGTCGAAAACTATAATTATGTTCTTCTCGTTGAGATTATTTCATTATTCTATGCAATAGGTACATATGCACCTTCTAGTTAGTTTACTCCTGAAATACTGGTTTCCACTTTGAAATAAGACCTATTTCGTAATAGTATGGCTTCCAAAATAGAAGTCTAATGAAAAGGCAAAAGTTTAATCAATTTGGTAGCTGAAAATCGCTTTTGAATACTGCTTAGTGTATACATACTATTGCTCGTGACTGTACATATGCACCTTCTATTTGGTTACAGAAATACAATCAGAGTCAGAGATCCAAGTTCTACAGACGTATTCACGAGTGAAAAACTTGTAATTTTAATTTTGACTAAGTTAAAATCTTAAAAACGGGTAAAAAGTTTCTGTTTACCATCTATACTAGTATTATAAAGTTGAAAAGTTTGTTTGGTTGAACGCTGAATTGCCGAATCTCAGCAAACACTGGTCCAAATTTGAAAAAAAATAACGGTCCGAATTTGAGAAAGGCCGCACGGGCAAAATTATAGATAAATAGTCGAAAAAGAGATGGAAACGAAGCTGCAAGTCTGTATAACGATTAAACAATGGAGGAATGTGTTTCGTGTTTTTCAGAAAAGCGAAGCCACAAATAGGTATAGCAATTTGCTCAAGAATAACCATAACTTTGATCTCGCAAGTCAACCTTGGACGTTATTACTGCTTAACCGATCTATCTTAACTTCTTTAGAGTTAGCCCTAAAGGACAAAAACTTATGAAATAAGGAAATACACGTAATGTGCTGTATTATAGCCTCGGTCAAGGCCATCACTGCATGTATTACATGGGGGACCACACGCACAAGCTTCTCCACAATTCTGCTGCGCAAACATCTCGTGTCTTCACAGTTTTACCACGGTAAGTTTTACCAGCCGAACGCACGGAGTTCCGTGTACAAACCGACTTGCGCGGGCAGAACTGTGGTGGAGGTTATGCGTGTCGTAGGCTCATTAAAGATGATTAAAGATGATTTGACTGGCCTGTTGGTTAGTGACCCTAACTGCTATGCCGGAGATCATGGGTTCGATTCCCACCCAGGACAAATGTTTGTGTGATGAGCACGATCATTTGTTCTGTGTCTGCGTGTAATTTATCTATAATTATGTATGTATTTAGAAATATATAAGTATGTTTATCAGATGTCTAGTACCCATAACACAAGCTCTGCTTAGCTTGGGACTAGATGGCGTTTTGTGATAGTTGTGGAATATTATTATTATATTATATTATTAAAGACAGCCTGTATATTGCTACTTTCAGCTAATAGACAGTCTTTTTTAAACATCGCCAACCACCTCCTCACCTGGATTTTCCGTGTTTCTTCCCTCCCTCATTTAAAACACACTCAATGAAATCGGCGTTACTCTGTGTACTGGTGTGCAAGTAGGGTCCAATACAATTATATTCTTCATCTATTTTAAATACAGAGGCAACACCGATGAGGACTTCGGTAGTTCCAACCCAAGTGACCAGTGGACCTCCGTGGTCATTCTGAGAATCAAAATTTTAATTGATATAATGTTAATTAATAAACAGACTGTGACCTCTGAGTTTGTTTCGGATGTTTCTTCTCAAGAGTAGTCAGGTACGAAACACCGGTCTCATCTAGTTTGAAAATAGTGTCTTTTTGACGCGAAAAAAGTTTGCAAAAACTAATTTGTTAAATATAGATCATTTATCATAAAGAATGGTGGGTTGGGTCTAACACTACAGGTGAAAATACTTGCGGCCATAAACTATGTAGTAACAAGGAGCAACCAGCTCCGGACTAACGAGTTACCGTAACCTCAAAACATAAAGGGCTATTGAAGGACACCGTGGATTTTAGTCAGTACAAGTCTGACAGTCCCGCCTCCCCTGAGTGGGTCGACTCATAATTTTAATGCCTTTACCACTCTTAAAAAAAAAAAAGAAGTAACCAGCTTTGTGCCTACAAAACTCCTTGCCTTAATTCGAAGTCAAGTTTGCGAGCCTATTGGCCGGGAAAAAATTAAACTCTGGTTGCAACCGAGAAATTCCGTACTGAAAAACCTAATTACACTGTCTTTCAGGACTCATACCCAGCCACTTTTCTTTTGCAATCACTCCGTCACTCATAACTGTGTATCTTTTAAAATGAAAAAAAAACACAAGAGATGGCCGTTTTTGTTTTCAAATACCTGACCTGAGACCCACCTTTGTATTTCTCAGAAGATCGTAAAGAGGATCGAAGCCTACCTGACAAATTCCATTTCTTCGTGTCCTGTTCATCATCTTTTTGCGTGCGTCTCTTATATAGTCATACGTAGTAAAATTATAATCGTATGTTCTATTAATCTTCGGAATTTCTCGCCTTGCGCTCATCAAGAAATCTATGGGCGAATTTGCATCATACTGTTGTTTGCACTGAAAAGAACTGATATGGTGAGAAATAGTTTTTCAATATATGATGCTAAATAGCACATATGCTAGAGAAGCTCGTAACTAAATAATTAGAGATCTCCAGGTTAAGCCGCGCTTGTAGAGGTTGGTCTGTGGAAGAATGACTATCATAGCGAGTTTCCTCCGTGCCTCGGAAAGCACGTAAAAACCGTTGGTCCCGACTGTCATTTGGAGATCTTTGATAGTCGTTACTGTTAGTCAGAAGTTCTAAAGTCTGATAGCCGGTCTTACCTTGGGGTATAGTATTACCCAGTTACTGGGTTGCGGAGGTCCGACAGGCAGTCGCTCCATGTATAATACTGCATGTAAAATACAGCTGCATCTGGTTCGACTGGAAGCCGACCCCAATATAGTTGGGAAAAGGCTTGGCTGATGAATGGAATGAAATTCCACCTTACAGACGTGACAGCAAAGGTCTGGCGATGGCCAAGTCCTGCTCACAATCAAATTTGTATTTACCTATGACGGAACGTAGCAGGTATAATATTCCTTTACGGTAAGAAATGTTTGTTTGTGCGTTTGTGCAAAGTAATGTTCCCACCTGTCTTCTAAAGATCCGATTTTGATGCAGTTTTTTTTATACAGGGTGAAATTTTATTAATGAGCAATATTTTAAACTAGGGCAATAATAACGATACTAATCGTAATCCGGAACTCAAAAACATTACTAATGCAAGTATCTTCGCATAATATTATTTTGATGTTTGTTTACTTTTCGTTCCCCGCGCGGTGTAATGTGCTTTAAAATTTTGATACTTTAAGATTTTTGGGGGTTTAGGATTTTTTTAAACTTTTAGTGCTTATTTGCAATATTAAGCCTTTGCAATGCGAAATTCTTCATTTTTAAAGGTGTCCATAGTTGCATTAATAATATTTTTGATTTGCACTAGGAATAATGTCTGATATTTTTGCTTAGGTATACTTACGGATGAATTATTACTATCCATTCTCCTTCCTCGAGGACAGCCATCCAACAGATCATACTTGCTTGGATCTAGAATTTCTTCGTTAGGTTCCCCCCGATCATCTATGACCCCTTCACCTAATGTACATATCATGTATTGCTCTATGATAGGTACCATTTTTGGATAATATTCGAATTCCTTTACGCAATCAGACTTCTTTATAACCATTGTCGATGCATATTTTAAATCTTCTGAATTGTAATTTTGTTTATCCTTGTGCTGAAATAATTAGACATAACGGCTGAACATGGTATTATGAAGCTTGGTAATGATGCATGGATTATGTGTCTAGTAAGGAAATGACAGCTAAGATGGCCAGTAAGGCCTCCCGCACACTGGCCACTGGCCACAACCACAAAACGCCGCCACCGGCATATTTCTTGTAGTTTTCATACATTTTATATGGACTCGCCGCACACGGTTCACGCCGCTACCGCCACACGCTGCAACAGCCGGCGTCCGCTTCTCTCGCTTGCCGCCCGTACCAGCCACAAACGCCGCCACTCGCGCCCCTCCACCCCTCTCTCTCTTACCTCAGTGATGCATGGGTAAAAAAAATAGCAGCCTGTGACCCCAAGTGGCTGCCGATGGCGACCACTGGCGGCCACGAGTAGCTGTCGCGCTCTGTGGCCGCTTCTGGCTTCTCGTGGCGGCATTTTGTGGTTGTGGCCCATACTGGCAACTTCCAAACACTGGGCTGTTATTTATTAAGAAATTCTGGCAGAAAAACCTATAAGTACAGTTAACCCGTAAGTAACTACATGTTAAGCGATAGTAGTGATCGCAGTTGCTATGCTGTCATTTTATTGAAGAGCACATTTCTCTGGATCCCAGTGTTAGATCCAGTCCCGATAGGAATTATATCCTTTCAAACAAAAGAAGAATTTTGCAAATCAGTCCAGGTGTTTTTGAGAAAAAGGGAAAACATACGAAATATGATTTAATTATTGTATTATTTTCAAAATATCGTAGTGTTCTTACCTTACGCCATTTCCTTTCATGTCCCCAACCCATCACCATGCAGTCAGTATCTGGTTTTTGATATTTAGGATCGAAGTTAATAGGTATTTTCTTTGGTATGTATGAACAATATCTCAGATAAGAATTATCCTCAAAGTCGTAAGGTGATTCAACTTTAGCCAGAGCTATATCTATTTGCGCCCATTTCTCTATTCGGTCAAAATCAAAGTCGTATGCTGTAAAGAGGTAATTATGATAACACGTGATACTGACATCATTATATAAGCCTTAGAACGTTCACTTCAGAACATAGATTTCCAAATGTGAGAGGCATGTGGCAATACAAATAAAAACCTCTCTACTTTTGAAAATTTCTGGTCAGAAGATTCATCGTCATCATGAGCCGGAATATGTCTACTGCTGAACAATGGCCTTCTAGAACGACATCTAAGATCGGTCTTCGTCGTTCCTCTAAGAATCCATCTGCTGCTTTGCAGTTGCCCGCGATTCTCACGACGTCATTGATCCACCTAGTGGGAGGTCTGCCCATGCTGCGATTTCCTTTTCCTGATCGCCACTCAAGAACATTTCTTCTAAATCAGTTACCAGTTGTACGACTGATGTGGTTTGTTCATTGCCACTTCAACTTGTATGTTTTAAAAGCTATGTTGGTGACTCTGGATTTACAGCGAATTTTTATTTTGGATTTTATCACGCAAAGTAGTAGTAACAGCGAGCATAGATTTTTGTTGAGTGACATAAGACTCAGTGGTGGCTAATAGAGCTAGAGCTGTAATGGCCCAATGGTATCAGCCCGGACAGACCGGACGAGTTGTAGGACGTGGGTTCGAACGCAACCAGGTGCATTACTTTGTGTAATTTATTTCATCACCACTGCTCTCAAAACAGTGAAGGAACACATCGTAAGGAAACCGGCATGTCCTAGAACTAAAAATTTGAAGACATCCACCTGGCACATGGCCCGCGTGATGGGTTATGGCCCACTCCCTCTCACAGAGAGGAGGCCTGTGTCCCTGCAGTGGGAACATAATATAGACTGATGATGAGAAGAGCCACGAAACAAAAGGTTACAAAAATGTGTGTACTTACATACAGGCACACAAGTGAACACCACTTTCTTCTTCATTTCTCTTGTACACCCATCTTCGTTAATCATTTCATCAGTGACGTATTTGTCGTAGCCTGCTATCGCGAATAGGTACTGTACATCTTCAACGCAAGCTGCTGAGGTGATGATGAATTCGCTCGTTACTATAGCACCGCCGCACAACCAATAGTCGTAAGTTCTATCTGATAGAGTTGCCTTCACTAAGTAAACCTGGAAAAAAGTTCATCCAAATAACAGCGTCTTACCTGCAGCTGGGGCCGCTTTGTCGTTAGGTAACCGTGACCCTGCAACGTAAAGGGTTGTTAAGGGACCCCGTGGATTTTAGTCAGTACCAGTCTGACAGGAGTTACTTAAGCTTCCCTGGGAACCGACAGGCTTCTGACATGATCTATAAGCCAAGTTTATTCAAGATGTTTTCCTTAACTGTTGTCAGTGCTGTCCAATATTTAAAAATATGTTTAAAATTTCATACAGCGTATAGGCTCTTTAAAAGCAGAGTTTGTTAAAAATTTTATAAACTGATAACATAATAATTACCAATTATTTAGACCACTTACGACGTATGGTTTAGGTGATGTCACTTTAGTATCACCATTGATTCTTCTTTGACAGTTAGAAGCTGGAACAAGTTATGATCAAAGAAACTACCTACATAATAAATATGAAGATAAAGAAACATAATTATTATTTTTCCTACTCCTCCACTATTCATTTCTGATTCTTTTCGAAGCAGGATCCAAGACAGGTAAATTCATTCTCCGGGACACGTCGGGCTTCATTGTCTCGTCGCTTTTCTGCCACTGTTGATTCTGGCTTTCAAGAGTTGCAGTGGTTTGGGAATATTGTGGTGGGTTTGTCCCAAAAAAAAAAATGAATGTAAAAATAATTATTATCTAATTCATTTCAAGTTCTAAGACTGTATTAATTCTATTATTTGAGCATTTCACAACAGTAATGGTCTGGAATTCCCAGTAATATCTTAAACAAAACGTTTTACTTTGCCTACACGTCAATATAATGAAAATTAGATTACAAAATTTACTTACCTTGAAAAGTTATTATCAACAACAAAATGCTCAATTTAATCGACAACATTTTTCAATCTAAAATCGGCTGCTTAAAAGAAAATAAACAAAATAAAATGTTGGTTGTTTGTAACGTAGATTGCAATTTAGTCATTATTTCTTATCATTTTCATTATTTTCTACGTTTCTCATAAAACACGAAACGCTGCAACGGAGTATGTTTTAGTCTTTTTTTTCCCCGTAGATTTTTATATCTAAAGCACACTATACGCACGGCACGGAACAGGCTCACCACTTTTTTTACTAGCCAGAAACAATATGTAACATTAAAAAATTATAAACCTACGCTTAGTTTTATGTGTCTACGTATACTGAAAAATCTTATTGAATCATTTTTTGCATTTATTATGAAATCACTTTGTACCCTTGTCATCGTCAGTCTTCACCACTCCACCGATGAATATAGCCTTCTCTTCTTTAACCCTTGGCTGTCCAGTCCTGAGTGTCGATAACACTACTCTCTCTGACATACAGGCTGAACTGACATCCAGCTTCCATTCCCTCTTGCCTTGGCCTGTTCGCATCTTAATTGCTTCACTCTTGGCGATTCGCAGTCACAATTGAAGAACAATTCTAACCCAACGCACCGGTTCTATGACAATTATTGACCAAGCTTTATTCCCTTCAGCGTTCTCATTATGTGAGAAAAACTTACCTGTAGTCTTAACGATTGCCTTTGCTCCAATGGAATAAAACCTTATACGTGATAAAAGAAACAACGTTTAAACATTTATCAAAACTTATAATAAAATTAAAACAAATAAAAAAAATAAACTTATCTATTCAACGTAAAAATTAATATCAGACTTAAAAATTAATGTGTTCAATTACTGAGAGGATGTTGTGGTTGCACTCCAAATACTTGATTTTTTGGAGGTTCATTTGCTGGGTTCGTTTCATCATCGTCGTGATATTTGTGAATATCTGAGTTCCTGTCGTTTTCTGGCAAATATTCTGTTCCTGAGATCCTTTTATTATCTAAACTTCTTTCCTTAATTTCAGCATTATCTTTACGTGCATAACTTACTATTCCTGGATGTTTATTCACTAAATATTTATTATTTGATTGAAATATCGATCCTTCTCGATACCTGTCGTTTACTGGGACGCTTTTTTGACCCGAGTTAATTTCTGGATTAGTCTGTTTTACTTCAAACCTGTCTTTATAGGCCGAAGTATGAATTGCTGGATACATATTTGATTCATCTCTCATTTGTCCTTGTTGCCTGTTGTTTACTGGGAGATTTGCAAATACTGGATTTTTATTTGCTTGAAACATAGTATTTGAAGGATAGATCATTCCTCCCTGATTTGTTGGATCTCCAACATCAACATCCGCGTTATTTAAAATCGGTGCTTGATCATTATTTTTCATTAAATACTTTAGACCCGGCGCCATTTTTGCTTCTGGCTTAGATCTTTCGATGTTTTCATTATCTGCAGGTCTACAATAAAAAAATGTTATTATTTAGGAGTATCATATAACATACAGTATCTGGCAACGAATTGTGCACAACGTCCGTGGCTTTTTTAGTACTGACTAGTTTTGGCTTCGTTGATGTAATGGTATCCCGATCACTCACTAGCTATGTGACGTTTGTCGCTGGTTCATCAACAGTGCTACCAAGATAACCTTGCTACGAAGGCTAAAGTTTTCGTTTATTTCTTTCCCCCCGGGGCGGTCTATGTGCATTATTACTTATTGTCGGGTACTGTATATCGTCCCCGTAGAACGAAAAGTGACTAAATCCAAAAATCGTCAAAATGGTTTTAAATGCATATTTCTTATTTGAACATAAGCCAGAATCAGATTCCAATGAGATAAGACCATAAATTCAGAAATATCTACTGTCAAATGAAAGTTATGATTTTTTTTCTTTCTTTTTTGTTGAAGCCTCGTATCTCATTTTGGTCATTTTCGACTTAATGACTTTTCCCTCTACGGGGACGATATGCGTTAACTCAACTCTGCCCCGCCCTCTGGAATAATTAACAAACTTCACAAAAGCAACTTTCCGAAACCATTACATTCCCTTCTTTCGTCCCCATCTTTACATCTGCTCATAGATTCATGCTGTTTGCATAGCAGTATGTATCAGACTTCACAAGATCTACACCAAAAGTCCTTAAAAGTACCATACAAAGTAGATGCACAGAAACTATTAAGTATACAATGTCATTACCCCTTCGGATGATTTTTCCATGAAATTGTGCGTTCGATGGTGTCATAGCCTCTTTCACTTGGTGGTCGGTCACATAGATATCGCCTGTTGAAATAAAAAACATGAGAAATGGAATATGCCTGATTTCCGGTCATTACGGAATTATTATCTTATCTTTGACTTACTTTTATCTGTGACTTTATCTGTTACCCGTTATCAGTCGGAAGATGTCCACTGCTGAACAAAAGCCTCCTCCTTTGATTAATCTCCATCCATCGGTTGCCCACGATTCTCAGTTCAGTCCATCTAGTGGGAAGCCTATCTTGCATATTTCTGTTCTTGATCACCACTTTAGAAAATTTCTATCATAGATTATCACCGCTACGAGCGATGTGGTTTGCCAATTTTTTGCAAATTTTATGTCAGTGTCTCTGGTTCTTCGGCGAAAATCCAAGAAAAAAAAACCGATTATAGCTTATGCCACTGCTAGTTCATCGTCATCATCGTCATCATCTCACCCATAGGACGTCCACTGCTTATTAGGCCTCCCCTTTAGATCTTCACATATACCGGTTGGAAACGACCTGCATCCAGCGTCTTCCAGTGACCTAACTGCTTGTTGAGTGACTCTAAAAGGCCAGCAGTAAAGGCCTATTCAGACTTAAGCGGTATTCGCTACCGTCTGCGGCAGAGAAAACCCAGTGGGTATGCGGTAATATTACTGTTCACACCAAAACGGATTTCGCTATCCTTGTGGGTAGAATAACGCGCGGTAGTCGCTATTAGGTCGCGGTACTTCATACTAAATACCTGAGAGAAAACCGCGCGTTATGTACCTCTACCCATAACGGCAGCGAATATCGCTCAGTTCGCTCTAGCCGCGGTACTTGATACTAAATACCTGAGCGAAACCCGCGCGGTATGTACCTCTACCCACAGCGGCAGCGAATATCGCTTAAGTTTGAATAGGCCTTAAGACTAGAAAAAAAATAAAGACAGCTAAATAGTACCTATCTGATCGCCTGCTAGGAAAATCTGTATTTAATATACAATCTAGGAATAATCCTGTGCATAAGGTGCTTGTATATAAATAAGGTCCCATGCATTCAAATTCTGCTGATACTTTGAAAACAGAGGCCACGCCAATAAGTATCTCGTTGGCTCCAGCCCACGTCACTATAGGTCCCCCGTGGTCGTTCTGTAAATGTTAAATTTGATTATAGTTAGGTACACAGTTTTCATAGTAGAGGTGGTAAAAGGGTCCTTACAGCTGTAGGTCATGGATTGGAAAACAGAACCCAGCAGACGCATTATTTTGTGTTATTATATCATTTCCACTGCTTTCAAAACAGTGAAGGAAATCATTGTGAGGAAACCGGCACGTCCTAGAACCAATAAATTCGAAGACTATAAGTACAATCATATAGACACTCCATCAGCCTTACTACAAAAACTTAAACATCTGTTGAACACTTGTCTAAAAAAAGTGTGACTGCAATACGGCTGACTGCAAAAAATAATTCAACATCATAATCTGAAATTTTTGTAGACAGACGTTTAAAAGTTTTTGTTGTACCACGGCACATTTTTTCTCTTATATACGTAATTTAGTTATATAGAACCCACCTGGCATATACCGCTTCTTCTTGTTCGCGTATCATTGAAGTCACTACTGGAATCATTTCTGGTTTTGTATTTGTGTTTTGTCTTGTTTTTGTTATTGTCATGTCTCCGTGCATCTTCATCGTCGTAACTTTCACTTTCTGAACTCTCGTTTTCCTTTGCTTCACACTAAAAGAGCATAAAATCATATGTCAACCGGAGAACTTTAAAGCATTACGCCATACGCACCCTATGTTTATATTCAATCACAATACAATTCCCGTTCCACTTTCTTTGACGGCTGCTGCCGATTTGAAATTTTCAGACGCGTATGAAGATTCGCTAATTGATGGGTTACAGGCAAAGATTGAGCTCAAGATAGTAACCGAGATAGAATATACGAGTATCTAGCGTTAGTCACAAAAAAAGATAAAAGATAGAAGTACTGATTTTTTTTTTTAAATTAAGCATTATTTTTAGAAAAGTACAGGCACGATTCAATCGTAGGAAAAATAGAACTACAGTTTTCGTCATAAGACTATTTCAACCGTTAAGAATGGTAGTTGTTAATCCAAAGATTAGATCTTTAAGGAGAAGAATGAAGAAAAACTCAATGGACGTACTTTTTCAATAAGGATTTTTTTTCAATTTTTGATATTACAAAAAAAAAAGTAGAAAAAAGTACTTACCGAAACACCTTCAAAACCTAATAATTTTTCCTGTACGGAGGTACAACCATCGGCGAACGGTAACGGTGGCTGGATTGGATCTCCCTTATCATCTATATTTCCCTTTCCAAGGGAACATATCATGTAAGATTTGATGACTCTGCTCATGTTCGTATGATCCGCGTAATGCTCAATACATGCTGTTTTATTCATCAACAAGGTTGGAGCATACCTTAAAAATCGTTGATTATAATTTTTCCGATCATTTGGCTGAAAAAATTACAGATAGGTAATAGCAATACTTGTCTTCCCTTTTTTCAGCTTTTCAGCTGATTAAGTGACTCCTGCCGCTCTGGTTGGAGAAGCAGGAGTCACTTAATCAGCTGAAAATTGAAGCAGAAGAGATTAGACTCTTGCGGTTCTTTCACGACCGTGCCGCTATATAGCGCAGGGCGGCGTGCGGTAAAGCTATTGTCAAACAGACAGGCGTGGCGAACGCGAAGCGCCAAGTTTTTGTTTTTAAAGCCTCATTTAGACGATGCAAGAACTGACACGCGAGTTGCGTTACATTGCGGACTTTATAGGTACAACGTATTCAGTTGATCAAACAAATACCGGTATGTAGTGAATCTCACATGCGAGCTGTTGCTCCGTCTAAATGAGGCTTTATGTATGGAATTGTTTTGGGCCAGTCACATAGACTATTGGATCGCTTTCGCTTTTCTATGTGACTGGATTCAAACAATTCCATACATTACAAATAAAAACCCTTTCGGATCGCGTTCACTTCGCCTGTCTCTTTGACAATAGCTTAAGATCAAAATAATGTATTGGAAGATTTGAAATACGCTACGAGGCACCGCCAGTGGTGAATTCACGCACTTGCAAAGTAACTTAATGTCATCGCGCCGCTCGTTGCTAAGCTCACTGCTTACCCAAAGTCATGAACGGGCTGTAACTCATATAGAAGGGACCTGAAGACGACTGAAGAATAGTAATATTTTAAATATCGTATTAATAATGTTTTATTGTTGCTTCAGCTACAGAATATATACATTTTCTGTAATTTTACCTATTCTTTCGTCGACGAAATACGTTTACGACTTTACCCAAGGCGCAATGCGATGCAATTCTGCCGATTCAGACTACAAGTGAAAATCAACCTTGCCACTAAGAAATAATGTTGCTATTCGATTGACTTGGCGTTGTGATGGCATGTTTTGTTTTTTATCTATTCATAGATAACAGCGTGTTTTATGTCTTATGTCATAGTGGTAAGGTTGACTTTCACTTGTAGTTATAATTCGTTCGATCGCATCGCGCCATGAGTAGGTAAAGACCCTGAGTGTACAGATCGCCACCAGCGATTTCGTTGGTGACGGTATGAAAATCGCTTACCTTTCGCCAGTGAGTTCTATGACCCCAACCTAATACTAAAGCATCCGTACCAGGCGCTTGATACTTCTCTTCATAGTTGATAGGTATCGTTGTTGGCTTATATGAACACGATATTTCGTATTCACGGTTATCAAAGTCGAATGGCGACTCAACCTTGACCAAAGCTATGTCTATAAACGACCAGTAATCTATTTCACCATACTTAAGCTCGTAACCTGAAAGAAAATCATTATTCAAGTTTCTTGAAACTGCTAGATCTGACCCTTACTGGCTAAAAACTCCCTGTTCTTTCATATGACCTTTGTATTACTGGGCTGCGGTATCCTGCTTAGACAGTTACGCGAACCTGGCAGGCGATTAGACCTTTAGAAGCCCTGTCAGAATGATGACAGCCCCATGTCACGCTTATGGAACACGCCGTGCCGTTGCATGATATTGGCCCTTGATCGACCAGTGAGCTACACATTACTCGCGGTCTGCAAGTCCTCGCCTACGGTGGCAGGAAATTGCCCTAGGCGTCTCCCAAGGCAGTTTGATTGCGAGATAAAGGATCGCTACCGTATCGCTATCGGACTAGCCCTTCAGTAATATTACTTAAGGCATATTATTCGCTAATGGCCTGGAGCAAGCGGGTAGAGTTAGTTTCAAACACACGAGTTGCTCAAGACTGAAGAAATAGACCTAACTTTATAAGTTTTCTTTGAAAAATATTCATTGATTAAGATAAGTCATCAAGAGAACACCCAGCGAGCAATTAGTATGTGTTAATTTTTTTTAAATATCATAAAGATGTTTATGAGGAGTTTGCAAAACAAGGAATGGAATAGCGTGTAAAATATTAACATTATTTTTTTTAGGGAAATCTATAAATCGCACTGAAAAATGCTGTGTAAAAATTAAAAGCACCTTCATGATTTTTTTTTTCATAACTTTAACCTAACCATTAAGGCGGATTTTACTTTCTTTTTTGTTTTCATAAACTTAACCCAGTCCGTTAAGGAGGAGTTTACTTTCTACGAGTTTACGGCACTAAAGCGGATGTAGGGCCTTAAACACTTAGTAACTTACCCTTAGGCGAACAAGTAAAAATGACTCTTTTTTTCATGTTTGCAGTACATGGATTTGTGTCGATTTCAGAGTCGGTTATGTACTCATTGTATCCAGAGATAACGTATAAAAAATCTACGTCGTTGACACAAGCTGCTGACGTGATGACGAACTCGCTGCTGACGATCGCACCTCCACATAGCCAGGAGTCATATGCAATTTCTGATAACGGTGCTTTGACTAAATATACCTGAAAATTTTACGAGATCAAAAACAACCCCTTAGGGTTCGAATTTCGGATCACCCCGTCATTATAAGCATCTAAGTCCTAAAAATAAACCCCATGCAAAATTTGAGACTTCTAGCACTTGTAGTACCAAAGTTACATGCAATCTATCAAACCCAAAAACAAGCCCTTAGGGGTGAAATTTCGCAAAATCCCGTCTTAGTGAGCACCTCAAAAACAACCCATCAGGGTTGGTATTTCGCAAAATCCGTTCTTAGCGAGTACCTACGTCCTAAAATGTATGCAAGTCCAGTGGCATTAAGCATGCGGTAATGGGTCGGGAAACTTTTCATTGGATTTTTCAACTAGAAATTTCTCAATAGTAGTAACCAAGTCTCGATATACCTACATAATATATGCCCGGTTGACAGCTTTAGGATTTACCCTAAAGCTGTCAGTAGTTATGGCTCATTTTAGCAGTAAACTCCAACATGAGACGTAACTACTACTTACAACTACTACTGACGAAATGTGGGTGTGCAATGGGAGGTTTCACGCAAAGCTCGGCTCCAGATCAGCGCATGATGTCATTTACTGTATGATTAACTTGACATACACTACACCACAGATAATATAACTACACACTCGAAGCTTAACTATGCACTTGTAGCGCCACTGCGGACTGACGGCTAAAACTCGCAGTGGAACCCTTAAGGCCGAGACTCCACCAAAGCTGTGCGAGTCGTGTTTTGAACAACCAATAGAATTGCATCGCCGGAGTGGAGCTGTATCAATAACGCAATTCTATCGGTTGTTCAAAACACGTCTCGACTCGCACAGCTTTGGTGGAGTCTCGGCCTAAGCGCTGCAAGAAATTGAATGCTGATAGTGTGTTGTTGTCAAAAACATTTTTAAGTCGGATTAAAAGTGGGTTTCTTACCACGTAACGTCGCGGTGATTTCACTAGAGAACCATTTTTTATTCTTCTTTGGCAATTACACACTGAAATTGAATTATAATTAAGGGTCATTTAGACGATGCAAGAAATTGCACGCGAGTTGCATGCAAGTTAGTCAAACTTGCATGTTACTGAAATACAACTACTGTGATGCATTGCGGTATTTGTTTGATTGACTGAATCGATTGCCCATGCTTTCAATCTTGCTTGCAACTCGCATGCGATTTCTTGCTGAGTATAAACGGGACTTTATACTAGTTGTTTCCAACGGCTTTGCCAGTGTATAAGTCGAAAATTATCCCACGGGAACGTAATCCCGTGATGTTTGTTACTTAATCATATTTGAATGGCTGAGCGGATCTTGATGGTGTCAGAGTTACAGGTTATAGTCTATTATTACGTGGTTTTTTTGTCAACACTGCACAGCATCGCCTCAAATTGACTGATTTACATTTTTTTATAAACTCCAAAGTGATGCTCAACAGATGATTAAATACTGTGTGTGTGTAAAGGAATTGTTTCAAGAGTATGTAAAGGCAAGGCTTGATTCATCATAAAGACTCGGATATGCAAATTAGGTCGTTGATTGGTTACAAAGATCCAATCTCGGTGACTTTCTTCTGGTTCTAATCCAGAAGATTGTAACCCTAATCCAGTAACCAAGATTATTAATTAGGTACCAGCGTTACGAGGTAAGAAAATCGACGAATAACTCCCTCGTTTTGTTTTGCAACTTGTGATTTTAATTACTTGGTCTAATTTTGTAATCATTGTAATTATAAATCTGCAAACACTTTATTTGTTACTCACACAATCAGTCAAGATCGAGGATTAAGCCGGAAACACATTATTAACACCCGACGCCACTCGACGAAACGTGGTGCGTGTTGGGTCAAATCAAAAATGTATTGTATTCTATGACCAGAATTACACTATGAACACCCGACGCGACGACACGCGCTCACTGCAAATCGGGTGTTGACACGTTGCGTCGCGTGGCGTGTTGCTCGACTAAAACAAAAGTGGATTAACTAAGAAGGTTCAATTAAACTACTTACCAAGAAAAATCATAAACAAAAAAACTGTTTCAAACTTTATTGTAAACATTTTAAACCAAAGTCATGATTGAATGTCGCGAGCAATTTGACGGTATGTTTCAGAATAATTGAAATGCTCGAAAGTTATTGTTTTTTATTATTGTACTTTCATTAGTTTTCTTGGTTTCCTGAAAAAATTAATCTTTATATTTTTTTTGTTTTCGGTTTTAAGTATTTGGTTTCGATATCTGCTATTAGACCGCAAAGAAAACGTAATAATTGAAAAATCCTTTGAAATATTTAGCTGTAGATTTCATCATGTTAATCAATGATCAAAAATTCGAAAGAGAGAGAAAGCAAGAGCCAACAATAAACTTCAGTTTTGTCCAATCGGCAAAACACCAAACTTTTTTATTTATGACTAGCAAACCCAGCGAACTCTATTTCGCCACCAGTCTTTGCTATAAACCTCACGGAGCCAGAGACCTTTCCAACGAATGCAAAACCTTCGATATCGGTTCATGCGTTCTGGAGTTATAGCGTCAGGAAGGAAAACCCGACTTATTTTTTATATAGTAGAAGTATAAATTAAAAAACAAAAGTTTTTTTTATCATATACCACGTTTATTACTAAAGAAATGAAAAAATATGGCATGCAAGAGTACATACTGAGTATCAAGGCCATTCACAAAGCGACCTACGCCGTAACCTCCTCGTAGCAATATCAGACCTACGCCGTAGCTCCGTAGCAAATGTCGATCTACACCGTAGCTTGTGAGAGATTAACCTAAAATTAAAGGGAAACTATGTAATCTTTCTATAATGCAATCGAGCCTTTATTTACCAATCAATCAATTCAATGGTTGGCCGCTCACGCGAAATTGCGCCTGAAAATTTATCTAAATGAAAAATGATTCAAAGTCGCGACGATGGTGAAAGGTTTTTACATTTTGATTTGGATAACAGTTTTCAAGTGTTAGTAAAGTGTATTTAAAAACTAATACATAACTTGGTATTGAGAGAAAGATTTAGTAGAATTTTAAAGGTCATCTCATATTTAAACACTTTTCAGCCAAGAGAATAGCGAAACCTCCAATACAATCGTTATCATCATTCCAGTCTTATTTCAATTTATTTTCATGTGACTTTTCATTACTGTCATTTTAAGAAGGAAAAGAATTTCTTTCTTTCTAAAGTGTCTTCTTTAGCAACGTCATTTTATTGATTTATTTTTCCACTTCAGCGTGTTACTGTCAGCTAAGGATGGGACTTGGAAATGAAAGTGTATTAGGAAAGAAATACCTTGTAAGTATTATTTCAAGCGCCATAATGTAACGAAAACAAAGGCAATCCACCTATAAGATTCTAGATACTCTTCTTCTTCTTCCTCGGTCCCTCAATGCTGAGGATCGCGACCACAACAGCGAGCTCTCCATTCACTGCGGTTGTTGCAGCTGTGGACTGCCGTCTGGATGTCCGGCCCCACAGTTTTCCTGATGGCATCCATCCATCTTGAGGGTGCTCTGCCCCTGGCTCGTCTTCCCTCCATCTGACCCACTATGATGTACTCCAGATACTCACAATTCACCAATTACTCATTTTCAGGTATACTTTGTGAAATCACCATATTCAGAAGGTGGTGACGACGCATGGCTATGCGCGGGCGCCATTGTATCAACAACACAGATACTTACAGCGGCTGCTTGTCTTGTAGATGTGAACAGAATCTATGTAGTAGCTGGCTATAAGAAGTATGTGCACGCCAGAGATATAGAGAAGGATAAATGTACGAAAACATGGAAGAAAAAAGTGGTGAAGGTTTCTGTTCCGAAAGGTACCTTTCATTAAATGCACATATTTATACAAATCATCGATTTTTAGAAAAAGACTGAGTTTCGAGCTACTGTTGCAAAAACAAAAAAGCCGGAATAAGAACAATAGACTAATCTGTTAAACTCAACAATAATAAACTATTATTGAGTAAAATCTATTATCAAAATAATTTTGATACTTGAACAATCTTAACATAGCACATTAATGTTCAAATCCCATGAAAATAATCCAACGGGCACGAAAAGACTCCACGGCTGCTACTGAGAAGTCCCTAACGAAAAAGTCCAATAACACTGTACGACATGGGAATCGACCCCGGGACGTATTTTGACCTATGCTGGTGTTCGACTTGTCGACTGTGATAAAAATTCCAGCAAATTCGATGCCAAGTTCATCTCAATGTTGTGAATGACAGAGCTCATATTCCTTTGTTACGTTAACTTGTACTTCAGTATCACGAGTTTTCACTACTTTACAGCGTTTCTTGTATGAAATGGAACAGCGCATCTGGTTTGCGAAGAAGAAACTTATTTTTTTCCTTGAAAATTGTCAATTTGAAATTGTCAAAGTTCCAGTTTACTTTACGTCTCAAATACTGAAAACTCTTGCTAAGGGTACAGATTTTGAATTGATTCCAGAATACACAACATCTCCAGCCAAAGTAGAATGGATGAACGTGGATATAGGAGTAGCAACAGTACAGCAACCATACGATTTCAACGACCAATCGTATCTTATCTATTGTTCCTATGTCCCAGAGAGCGTTCAAATTAACTATGATAGGTCTATCGAAGGGGAGAACATTCGGGCCATAGCTTTAGGATGGGGAGGAAGGAAAGCTAAAGACGTAAGTATTTAGTTCTCACTGACTATTTCATCCCTTTCGTGCAGAGGCAGCTTGTGACCCTGTAGTGGCAACATTATAGGGTAGATAATTAGATATAATGGAGCTACCGTTACCTATAATAAATGATGTATTCAAACGTCCAATTTTAAGATCATCAGTTGGATATAATAATTGCCTACTCATAATAAGCGATCCAAACGGTCTATTCTCTAAGTCCGTCAACGGGACTTGGGAACCGTACGAAAGTTGCTCGAAGCTTTTGAACACTAATCCTTAATGATTTAGAATTCGTGAGTTTTGTCAACACATCTGGAGTAGGGACAATTTACTGTCGAATTGTGTTGTCACACATGTTAAGTGGACAGTGGACAGATGACCAAAGGTCGCCGGAAGACGCTGGATTCAGGTCGCGTCCAACCGGCATATTTGGAGATCAAAAGGGGAGGCCTAATTTCAGCAGTGGACGTCCTGAGATGATGGCTGAGATGATGATGATGATGATGACATGTTAAGTTCAAGCCGAAAATGCCTGATGCTTCAGCAGACATAACAGGTATTGTATTGGCGATATGAAACATATTCGTGTTGTTATATTAATTCTTCTTGATTCTCATAAATTAAAATCTCTCAACTAAAGGACACAGTAGAAGAGGAGCTCCAACCAAAGTTACTTCAAGAAGCAACAACAAATATTATCGAAAAAACATTTTGTACGAAATTTCTGTCAAAGAATGGATCGAAAGAATTAATAGAAAAATATCTTCTGTGTGCCTCTGGGAACGGTTTTTTGACAGCGATGGAAAACAGCGATGACACTACACAAGACCCTTTCTTGAATATTGAAACACACCTAAACCATACTACAGACACCATTGTCGAAAGTGACGAAATAAGGAGTAGGTCAAGAAAGTCATCATTACTTGAAACTTGTCAGGTAAATATAACAGTTATATGTATGTATATAGTTCACTTCATCTCGACAGATGTATCGACAACACTGAAAAAGGTAGTTTGGTCAGACTTTATGCAGAAAACGGAAAAGGCCTACTTTCAAACTGCAATAGGCTACGATCACTACATCATTCATTGTGTCCTTTTAAATATTTCCAATGTGCTCAGCGATATTTCGTACATATGGATACGCGCCATTATCAATCAAACCTAAACTAAAAAGATCACATCAGAATTTACAATTAGCTTTAACATAATCTAGGTATTTCAGAATGTATTTGTATAGTCTGAGATCGGTGCTTTTAGTATCCATCTGATCAAACCTTCAACTTAAATATTATATATAATCTGAAATATGAGTTTTTCTTAGGTTCTTTCAGTTTTTATTTTTTGTCTTTATGATACAACTAATGCTAACTTTACCATTTCAAGAACGACCATGGCGGACCTCTCATTACGTGGACTGGTGTAGAAGAAGTGATTTTGGGGGTGGCACTTAACGGCATTTGCAACCCAAATATTGACTGTGTTGGCCCCCGTATCTATGTCAGCACGGCAGCTGCAGCTGACATAATCAAATGCATGTTAGAAACGAGTGATGACCAGTAAGTTGTATTAAAACACCTACTCTAGCTTAGAAATGCTCTCCTAGCTTCTAAAATGGTGATTCTGCAGGATGAAACGGCCATATGAGCTCGGTAAAACCACTGTAAAACCTAATCTTAATATTAGCCTCTGGCGATAGTCATAATTTCATTGGTGACTAGCACTTGAGACGACGAACTCAAATACGTTTTAGTAGGATATGTCCCAACCTACACACGAGTTAAACCTATAGTAAGTAACAAGCTAGGAGAATGTAAACGTAAGTGAAACTTTCAGGAGTAACATGCAAATGTATAATTTAACAGGCGTGAAACCTGCAATGACAAAATAGATGACAAACGATATCAAGTCAACGATATAGAAATTCAATGGCCCGAAAACATTAAAACCAGTTCATCATCTTCAATAAGCAACCAGACTGATCCATCGGTACGACGGCAAAATGACAAAGAAGAGCCCATTCAAGAGCGACCCACCATGAATTTGCAGAGTGTTTATGACCCACAGAATCCAGAAGAAGACACACCGCAGAATAAACAAATTGAATCACAAGAGAACCTAGAGAGGGGATCAGAAGAAAAAACATTCAAGAGCAGAAAAGAGAACTTTCAAGAAGACCGAGAACTAAATCCTTTTTATGAACCAGAGAATCTATCACGGGCAGACCGAGCTGGAGAGCCAGTATACGAAGAACTTAAAAGTCAACCTGAAATACAACCTAAACGATTCATAACTCAACAACAAGCGCAATCACAAATTAAACCAGAAATAAACAGCTTTAATCGACCGCATCCAGATTATCAAAAACAACCAGAAATAGATACTGCTAATCAACCACAAATGGAATCATATTATCAACCGCCAATGGATACTTATTATAATCAACCCGCAAGAAATTCACATTACAATCAACAAACGGATTCAAAAAATCCTCCAGAAACGGATTTATTCAATCAGCCTCAAATACCTAAAAGAAAACCACCTGTTAAACCAAATAATCAAAGTCCAATAGATCCAAACAACCCCCAAATAGACTCATTTAATCAACCGGATGTGGAACCACAAAACCAACATCAACGACCAATCAACAATCATGAAGCAAAATTAAATCAACCACCACGACAAATTAATGATCATAATCAACAAGCAGACGCATTTAAACCATTTCAAGGAGGAAAAGGACCATCCAACCACCAACCACCATTGAGGAATACACAGGTTAAGCTACAGGAACAGGCTTCAGGATCGATTAAATCAGCTCATTCAAGTGGAAAATCATCAGGACAATCACAATATTCTAATAAGGCGCCACAAACATCATACAGCGAAATAATAGAATCATTTGATCCAAAACCTGCAGAATCCTACAATCCACTAGATATCCTCATGGCACAAAATCAAGATGAGGAAATCACTTTTAAAAAACCAATCGTACAACCTTTTAAACCACCACCTGTGGGACGACATAAGTTGCCAAATGTTAACACATATATGCCGCAACCGTTTAAGCCTAGCATTAATAAACCATTTGAGCAACCGCATTTAAGTCAACAATATCAACCACATCCGCCAGAACGTGCGCCACCTCTTAGGCAGCCTATTGGGCAAGCTTCAGACCAACCCTTCGAACCAAATCACCTTTTGAACGCATTGCGTACCCAGACGAGCGATCCTATAATGCACCATCCACAACGCGAATCACAAACATTTGAGCAAATGTTTTCACAACTACATGCAGAACCTGAACCTGTGGCTCCAGCCCCGCCACCTCATGAAGAAACATTTGACGAAGTATATAGAAATCTTCACGATGGGAGAATGGATGAACCTCCTGAGCAAGAATTTCAGCCACAGATGGAACAACCAATTAAGCAAGAGGCTGAACAAACCGAACCCAGGATGATGAATGAACCTCCAGGAAACGTGGAAGCGGGAGCAAAGTAAGTAATATTTGAACATTTTGAGTTGAGTCAAGACGAAAGTCTTCAACCAATGTGTGTTACCAGTGATGAGTTACGGCACCGAAACGTGGTCTTTCACTATCGGCCTCATCTCAAAGCTCAAAGTCGCTCAACGAGCTATGGAGAGGGCTATGCTAGGTGTTTCTCTACGTGATCGAATCCGAAATGAGGAGATCCGTAGACGAACTAATGTCACCGATACAGCCCACCGGATTAGCAAGCTGAAGTGGCAATGGGCAGGCCATATTGCTCGCAGAGCAGATGGCCGATGGGGTCGAAAAGTGCTAGAGTGGAGAGGGAGACCACGGACTAGCAAGCGCAGCGTAGGACGTCCACCAACAAGGTGGACAGGCGACCTTATAAAGGTCGCCGGAAGACGCTGGATGCAGGTCGCTTCCAACCGGTATCTGTGGAAATCAAAAGGGGAGGCCTATGTTCAGCAGTGGACGTCCTATGGCTGAGATGATGATGATGATGATGATTTTGAGTTAACATTTATCACAGTGAGCTAAAGACGGTATTTGGCAGTGACTAGACAAAAATAACGGGAGATCGTGCGGTGTCACGCTCCTTGAAGGAGGCTTATGTGGGTTGTTTAAGGCTGAAATGATGATTCATTATCACAGTACGGTCACGTTATAGGAATTGTATTATAAAACCGCATTCAAGCACATAATAATCAGCTCAGAACTATTCAATTGCCACGAGTATTCGCTTACAGCGTACATTGAAGTTATCATTCAATTTTATGCAATAGGCCTCAACCAAAAACCGCCACCTGCTGCAATCTTTACATGTACTTTTCGCCTCGTTCGTTCTGAACATCTAACCATATAAGCAAGCCGGCTGCGAGCCAATATTTCCGAAGAAGTCCTTTTAGGCAAATACGCATTTAACGTGATCATTTAAAAACTTTTTTTCAGCGTGGAGGTTCAATTGCGTCAACAGGCGCCACTAGATTATCCTGAATATAACAAATAAAAAAAACGTATGGAACTTATTTTCTTGTTAGTTCTAAATATTGCCTTAGTTACTACTTTTACCTTAGTCACAAAGTGGATCGTGTTTTCCATCATTCCGTGTCTATAACAGTGAAATAATAATATAAAGATTGTCAAAGGATGATTAGATCGAAAAAACAACAGTTTTTGAAATTTACAATGGGAACATAATGGTAATCACCTGAAAAAATATTCAATTATTAAAAGTCATGATTCTGATATTAGTAAATAATTTATTTAATCAAGAAAAAGTTGTAGTGGCACGAGTAGCATATTGTCGATCGATGGATAATAAATTGTTATGTTTTTTTAATAAACTGAATCTTTATAAATACACTTTATTTTACCTTTCTTAACTTGGAACCGAGCCATTACTAATATAAAAAAAACTTATTGCTAGCAACAAAGCAAGGTATCCGAGGAACGATCTAAAGTAGAGAGAGGAGACGGAGTAAAGAGCAAAGATACAGAGAGGGGCAAAGTTAAAAAAGAGCAGGGAACGGAAGTAGGGGATTAGTAGCTAGGAGAGACTACGTAAACCAGGACTCAATGCAAAACTACTGTCCACATCAGCCTATACTGTTCCCACTGCTTTGACACAGGCCTCCTCTCTGTGAGAGGGAATGGGCCATAATCCACCACGCGGGCCCAGTGCGGGTTGGTAGATGTCGCATGTCTTCGAATTTTTGGTTCTAGGACATGCCGGTTTCCTCACGATGTTTTCCTTCATAGTTTAGAGACCAGTGGTGATGAAATAAATTACACAAACTAATGTGCCTGCCGGGGTTCGGAAGTCGAGACCGATACCACTGGGCCACCACTGCTGCAAAACTACTGTAGACTTGCTATAAGTAGGGTTGCTTTTCTTTTGGAGGAAAACCATCTACTTTCTGGTCTGGGTAAATATTCCTAAACCCATGGCAGACATTTGGTCTCGGACCCCGTGAAATGTTTATCGTTGAAGATACCTTTCGAACTACTAAAGCATTTAGAGACAAATCTAAAGTTAATAATTATGATGAGTGTGCGTTTGTACGGTAATATGGGTTTTATGAGTAGGTATTATGGTATAAAATTTAAATTTATCTATAAATGCTTACGCAATGCGTACGCATCGTTAGAGTATGAACAAAAGATACTAGTGTGTATATTAATAAAAGTCTTAAATAATTTATTATTTAAACATTTAATAAAAACATTTAAAAAACTAAAACTTTACTGAAAGCTTTGAATATCGACAGGAATAGAAGTGTTAATATTAGTAAAATTTTATACTCTTGAGCTTAAAGTACGTAATACTATTTTTTTATTCCTTGGCGACATGGCTTTGACTAACTGCAGTTGAGAGCAATTTCTTTCAAAAATTTGATTTTAAAAATATCGCTTTCAAAGTTTGTTGCAGTCTCTTGGAGACTCGGAGAGATTTTTTTAGACTAACGCAACTATTTCATATCACGATTAAGGCGATCTTGTGGCCGATTGCGCCTTAAATTGCGGATTGTTAGCCATACCCATGTTTAAATTTGAAGGTATATGCGGCATTCCGAGATTATAATTCAGCATTTTGTATGGAAATCCCATATTATACTGTGGTCGTGTATAATATACGAATGGCACAGGCATTTTGTAATTTGGCTGTGTAAAATATGAGTATTGTGGGGGCAAATTTTGAATCGGCGGCGGTGGGTTTGGCGGAGCCATCATCAAAGGCGGTGCATATGGTAATGGTTGCCCCATGTTATGATGCGCAGGAGTGTATACCCGTTTGGTGTATAAAATTGTTGTGATTATGTCCTTTGGTCGAACTGAAGCTGTCGGTATCGGTGATACAGGCGGTATCGGTGATACAGGCCGTATCGGTGATACAGGCGGTATCAACGATACCGTTAGCGGTGGCGGTTTTGGTCGTATTGTCCCCATTTTTGTAGTTTCATAAACTCTGAAAAATAATTATGATAACAGGATAAGTGGATAAGTGGTCTACGTGCATTTTTCTTTGAAAGAAGTATTACAGATTTAACGTCAAACACAATAGAGTACGGATTTTTATTTTGTTTTATACATAAGAACTTAATTATTTTTCTAACCAAGTTTCTGACTGCAACTCCTGAAAGCCAGAATCCATAGTGGCGACCACCAGGAAAGCTCGACGAATCCCAAACAAATAAAGAATAGTGTAAAAGTAGGAATAACTATAACTTCCCCTTCCCACGTATCATTCATATTGTTTCACCATGTAACTACTGCGTCTTTAAAGGCGATGTTGCATAAGTTTTCCCAGCCTATGACGTCTCCACTTGTGGGATCCTCGCCTCTTAATACGAGACGGAGGAGTAGGCTACCACACAGGCCGAGTGCATGTTGGTAAATGTCCTATATCTTAGAATTATTCAATTATTTGTAAACCTCTTACCCCTCTTCGGAAGTCGGCCAGGTGACATTATATTTTCTGACCTCAAAATTCATTGCTTTACACCGCTTGGGCCTACGGACACAAAAAAATTACTCACACCAAAATTAACATAATTATCATTGAACAATGTCCATGTTTGTAGACACAAGACCTCTCTTTGAGAAACTTGCTAACTAAATTATACACACCTCTCAAAGATATCTGTATCTTAAATAGAGACTACTACGGAGTATTTTAGATTAAACACAGGAGCAAAGAAAACGTTTTACTTACACATAATACTTTTCATCTTTAGGAGAAAGTAAACACTTTATAAGCGCCTTGGCTCGAGCCGTGCTTAGGTACAAAGAAGGGCCGTCGCATTGATAACTTCTATTATAAACGCTGTTCAGAGCGATTCCTATTAGTCTCTCTTGCTGTCCTGCTAATGCCACTAAGGGCCCACCGTGATCATTCTGTAATATTGAAGTTTGTTATAAAACGAGGTGCGCATACAAGCCGGAATCTACGCTAAGATTTTGACCTTGCGCAGGCAGATTGTGCCAAAACTTGTTATACGATTACTAGCATCCTGCATCATCCCACTTTTGGGCAAAAACCAGCCAATATTCCTTCTATCATTCCGTGGTCAGTCGATTTCAAGACACCAAAACCTCTTAAAGGTTGTAAAAATGTTCTGCAGATTTGGCAAAGCGCAGGCAATACCTACTTCCAGAGTTACAGGCGTGCATAGGCTTCAGTGGCCGCTTTCTAGGGTTGTGTGTAGTAAAACTTAATTGAAATCGGTATTATGTGGTCCTCCGGCCTTTTAGAGCCAAGACAAACTTATCTACGCATTTGACCGCATTGCTTCTGAATTTCAAGGTCCTTTGAAGATGATTACCATCCGACCACGTACCTGGAAAACCACATCAAGCCCATTTGGAGTTGCCTTGACGCGTCCACCCACATTGGTATATTTTATCTTCCTCGTCGATGGCTAATATGCGCTCTAATTGGCCACCATGATCAATGAAATACAGTCTGGTGAAATTTATAGAAAATCTTACCTGACAAATACCTCCAAAATAATTTTCTTTTGTTCCAAACTTTCTCGATATTCTATTTATCGATTTGATGCCACCAATCGTTTCAGAGTCATCTAAAGACGTATCAGATCCATTTGCGATCAAAGCTTTCCGTCTAAGTACTTCCACTTCACTCTCCAAGTCATTGTCTATGCACTGAAATCGAATCCTGTTAGCAGTTTTAGTAGGTTTCTTAAAAAACGTGACCTCACCTATATTCTACGAGTACCTACTTTAATTTTGACCCGCTTCTGGTCTTTTTTATAAATTTATAAAATATGTCATTCCGCCGTGAGTGGGGCGGAAGGGCCTTTCAGACACCAACAACTAAAATACACGGTGTTCGTTAAATAGCCTTTTACGTTCCACGGTTACGGTTACCTATATAGACAGCCCTGTTTTTTTAACTGACCTCTTCGGGTATGTTGTTTGGATCAAATATTTTTTCACCGCATCTCCACGTGCTGTATACAAGAGTCGCTGTATTAATGGACTCAGTTGGTTTGGTATTTGATGTGGTCGTTGTTGTGTCCGCTACTGTATCCGTTGCCGTGTCCGTTTCTGTGTCCATTTCTGTGTCCGTTGCTGTGTCTGTTGCTGTATCCGTTGCCGTGTCCGTTGCTGTGTCCGTTGTTGTGCTCACAGTTGTTGATGGAGTGGACGGCGTATTTTCTTTATTTCTGATTACAGCTTCTATAGCTTTAGCATTGCGAAGTCCGTAGGTACACAAAAATAAATATTCATAATTCGTTGGGAATTGTTGTTGGCAAAATGAACTGTTTGTCGTTATTGCGTGCGCTTCCATCAGATATTCTGAATTTACAGCACCCATTCCTGGCTGTGAATAAGAAAAGACTGATTTTAAACTGATCTTATGTAATGGTTACTTCCAGCTATCCCAATTGTAAAGTTTTTCTAAATGAAATCTTATTCTAAATTCTATGTCATCGTTAGAATAAAACATCTGTCTTCAACAAACTAACAAGTTCTGTGAAAAGTGGCATCTGGCCCGCAAAAACATTACCGTATATCAAAGTTAAGAGAACTTCCCTTGTAATATTCTGGCCAGGTTGCATTCATGATCGATTACTTTTGTTTAAGTCCCGTGTACATGAATTAAATCCATAGGGCATAAATCCAAAGTTCAGGTTACTACTGAATAAATTGGCCAAAAAGTTAAGCAAAAAATACTTACTTTACGCGCATTAGCCGCTCCCCAACCGAGAGCTAGGACAGAATTACCAGCCATCTCAAATTTCTCATCGTAACTTATAGGAATAGCCTCCGGTTCATAGGAACAAACTCTTCTGTAAGATAGGTCTAAGAAGTTGTAATGTTTCTCAACGACCCCAATACCGACATCAAATCGCATCCATGCTGATTCATTGTATGCTGTAAACAAAACGAAATGTTAATTTAACTTTTGAAGCTCTCGAATGATTTGAAATACGAGTGTCTTTCCGGGATAAAAACAGAACACGGAGATTTGGCAATCAACTAGTCACCGACATAGCTCGTAGAATTTGCAAGTTGAAGTGGCATTGGGCAGACCACATCGCTCGTAGAACTGATAACCGAACTGAAGAGGAGAAAAGTTCTTGACAGGCGACCACGGACCGGAAGACGCAGCGTAGGCAGGCCTCCCACTAGATGAACCTACGACATCGTGAGAGTCGCGGGCAACCGATGGATGCAAGTGGCAAAATGTCGTTCGGCGTGGCGGTCTAAGGGGGAGGCCTATGTTCAGCAGTGGACGTGTTCCGGCTGATGGGTGGAAATCACCTCTTTGCTGAAGGTACACCGGGAACGGCATCACAGGCTACAGCAGTAACCTGCAGTCACGGCTAAGCAAGATGACTGGCAGTGATAGGCCTCTCGACAACTGACTGGCTCCTACAATGTTTACAGTGTTCCGTCAGTGCACATGGAGTTTCCACTTTCGTCTATAATGAGCTCGCTCTATATTAGGCCCCATCCTCTCTTCTAGGCTAGATTAAGATTCCTAGGGATGTGCCCTAACGGGCGTTGTAGAAAGGGGGCCACGGTCAGGTCATTTAAGAGAAAACAGGACTCCTCCCATATGCACCCGGTGACCACAAGGGGTGGTTTAATTGAGGTAAAAATCCCACACTGGCCGGTATTTTCCCCAAAGACCGGTAGCCTTAAGGTTTCCCTAAAAGCCTAAAAGCAGTCAATAGAATAAAAAAGCTAAATGATGGACTAACCTTTTGGAATAATGACCTTGACAATCCTCTGCTTCCTCGTCGCCGTGCATTGGTCATTCAGAATATTATTGCCACTAACATACTTCTTATACCCAGCAATCACGTAGATGTGGGAGACCTCAGTCAGACACGCTGCTGCCGTTAGGACGTGGAGGGTGGAAATTAGAACACCACCACACAGCCAGGCGTCTGGTTGGTTTTCCGAATATGGTGAATTGACTAGGTATACCTGTAAATGTTTTTTGGTTAAGAAATACCCATGCCCATTAGGCAAGAAACTAGTAAGTACAAAATAATATCAGTCCTAGACTGGGTTTGCTCGTGGATCAGGCTTTTAAACAGTTGTACATCCAATCAGGTCATAGTTAGCTTAATCTGTCGCAAGGTGGCAACTCGAAGTGGTTCTCCTGACCAGCAGTGCCGGATTAGCCATATAGCAGGGGGCAGCAAATGCTACGGGCCCCGCGCCTTGGGGGGCCCCGCACCTGTGCCCAAAAAAGAAGTAAGAGGACAGCATCCCCCCTTCACCCCAGCTGCAGTGACGGACATCGGCAGACGATCAGACGATCTCCAGCCACCGTAGGCGCGGGCACGTGGGTGGCGAGTAATGGGCGACTCGCTGTCCGACTATGGCCCAGGGGTCGACGGCATGTTGTGTTCCACGCGCGCCTCAAAGAGTGTCAGCATGATGACGGGGCTCCCCTCTAAAGGCCAAAGCCTGCGGGGCTTGCGAGACTTATCTCATTACCGTGACCCCGGAACGTAAAGGATACCGTGGATTTACCGCTAAAAAAAAGGCAATGTAAGGGCCCCATGGTTAGATTTGCTACGGGCCCCGCACCGGCTTTATCCGGCACTGCTGACCAGACTTTGGTCTAATTAGGAATACCTAAGTTTCTGGCTCCAAAGTCCTCTAAAAAGTATTTACTGTGTTCCTTCTGTGCGCTCCAGTCCTCCCGATTGTTAGAGTTCCGAATAAAATTCATTTTAGATTAACACACCACTTTATATTTTTTATTCACTGACTTGCTTGCCACACGGCTAACAACTAAATGCAGCTAATGCGCCACAACCGACAAGACCAAGAGTGGGGATTGTATCCCTACTTTCATAGCGCGCACATTCGGTTGGTAAAACAATTTAAATACTTTTTAAATACAATATCAAACCATCAATTCTATATTTAGTTTAAACATTTGATTAATCATTACATAAAATTACAGTAATTAATAAAATTCTATCTGTCTGTTCATTATATTTAAACTAAAGCCGTAAAGTCAAGTTGTGCCATCTCGTGGCATAAGAAAACAATCTGTAAAAAAGGCATTATGTGCCAAAAAAAACTTACCATATACTTTTTCCCTGTTGCAGCGACCTCCCCGTTTGTTATTCTTCTTTCACAAAGACAAACTGTTTTGATAAGAAACCATTAGGTAGGTAAGTACAAAAAAAACCTAAAAATGTATTGTGTGCCTAGAATCCTTATAAAAGCCTTTCAATCTTTCATAATGGTGAAGATCAGTCAGTTCGGTAAGGTGAAGTGGAACGGACTGCGCAAATATTCTAACCCCCGAAGTTAAAAAGTCAAAGACATGGGTGGTTATTTTCATTAAGAGTATATTAGAACCTGCAGCTCTAGGTCATAACGCCCACGCCCATGAGGATTTTCACAAACAGAAACTCGGAAATGCTATTAATTTTTTTTATTGAAGTTTTCATCAGTAGCTATAAGTGTAAATACTTAACTTTTGAACTAATAACAACACAAATGCAGAGATGAATAAAACTATTATACGTCATGACTTTTCCCGATAATGCCAATGCATTCTCATAAAAGTTTATCAAAGAAGAAATTTCAAACTCAATTTAACATTTTCATTCATGCAAATAATCATTGTGTGTTTATAGATTTTCGGAGTCCCACCAAACCTAGTGTGTATTCAAGATCACATTTTTATTTGTTTAGGTAAATTGGAAAACAAAAGCATAAACGCAGCAAAATTGCAATTCATTGAAAGTAAAGATGAAATAGTAATGATATTTTTATTTAATCAAATAATATTGGATCTTAAATTAAAATTGATAAATACTATTTCACTTCACAAACACAAACGTACAAGAAAAACTTCTTACAAAAACTGTTTAATAAAACCATCGAATATTTTCAACCCTGGTTCGTTGATCTTCTGGTACCAACTATATCTCTTCATTCGACCCCACCACTCATGAACTTTCACATATTTTTTATCGATAGGAATAATACAGTCCAAGGACGATAAAGTAGCCACACAAGAAATATCAGCCAGTGTCAATTCATCACCAGCTAAATACTCCTTCTTCAAAAACTTCTCAGTGACTTCATAACATTCTGTTACATCAGCTGTTTCTCGATCCGTTAACCCTGACGCTCGAAACTTGACAAGACTGTAAATCACTGTCCTCAATCTAGGAAAGAGTATTGAAGCGTCGAAGAACAAGCGGTGATGAACTATCGCTCTTACGTTCTCGTCTTTAGGGTACAAAGTCTGTTGTTCTGTTCCATATTTTGATACTAAATACATCATGATTGCATGGCTGTCGGGAAGTACTATTTCATCGTCTTCTAACAGTGGAACTGTATGCATTGGATTCTTTTCTAAGTACTCTGGTTTGAACTGTTCCCTCGTAGGCAGGTTTACTTCGCGGGTTTCAACTTCCAGACCAAGTATTTCTACGACCATCAAGGTCGCGCGAGCTGGTGGGCTGATTTCAGATTTGTGTATAATTATTGGCATTATGCGACTGTTGTGTACTACGGTTTAGATAAACTGTACCTGTTGACACCCGTTTATCTACTTACTATGCAATATCAGCGATAATGTAGATATCTTATCTCAATTATAACACTATACGCTTATTGGACAAGCTAGCCACCCGGTGTGGTTATCACATTGCGGTGTTTTTTGTTGTTATTGTGGTGTTGTTATTTTAATTTACGAGATATTTCATTACTACAGTAAAATACACTATAAATTATTAAAAAAATTGCTGGTAAGACCATGATAATGAAAAAATAAAACCATTGATATTAGCTAATAACGAAATTTATTTACACGTTAAAATATCATATACCTATCACTTATAACATTTTTTGAAAATAGCTATCATAGTTCACCTTTTGCAATATACAAAATCTATGGGTATGTGGGTACACTCATCATTACCTTTACAAAATTTACAAACATTCAACGTTATACCTTAACAATAAAAGAATGCTTAAAAATCTAAAGTGTTGGATATAAAAATTATGGAATCTTTTTAAAGTTTTATATTTTTTATTTTAAAGTCGTAGATTAATATAAGGATCGTAGATCGTAGTGTGGGGACAGGTATGTGGCATAGACAAGGGCGATGATAAATCAGTGTCTTTGATTCATCTCTGTCGCAACACTACGCCATACTAAATAAAGTAATGATCTAAAAATTCAATCAGACAATAGTATTCTTAAAAATATACTTTTTGAATGTCCCTAACTTATCTATAAACAAAACGATTTCCATTATTTATTTTGGGGCGACGAAGTTTTGCTTGCAAACGCCACTTATTTTATTACAATGCCACTATTATTAATAATATTTATTAAAATGCCATGTTTATTTAATTATTAAAATAATATCATGGACGAGGCGGATTGTGATGGTCAAAATTCTTAAAAAGTATCGAGGTACTAGGAAGACAATGATTTATTAAAATCAGAATTTATCTTTTTTGAGGTGATGTGGCGATTGACGACTACTAACAAACTTCTATTCTACAGTTTATTGAGCTCCTTTGGAAAAGGCGAACAGTATCAAAACTCATGGACACAATACATTGTTAAATTGACTTATATTTTTTGCGAATGGAAGACAGATTCTTCGATGACATTATTTCTTTCTATAGACACAGAAAAAAGCAGATATTTTAAATTCAAAATGGCGCTTGCAAGCATTACAACATGTTACAATAAAACACGTAGCAACAACATTAATATTTTAGAGAGCTACCTAACAAAATATGGAAATTCCTTACACAAGATTTTTATATCAGTCAATATGAAACAAACTATACATATTTTTATTTTATTTTTTATATAACACCGCTATCAACAAGTTAAAGAATAATGTACGGTGTTTATTTAAATCCACAGTCAATTTGTATTAGATTTTGTTTCCATCCAAAACAGAAGAAAAAGTGGCAATATATCGGTTGGATTTGAAACAAGAGTAATTCAAGCTAACTTGGATTCAAATATACACCATACACAAAAGTAATAAAGTGTATTTTGGAATAACATTTCAAATGGTAAAAATACACTATATTGGACGAAAAGTTTAATATAAAGGGAGAATGTTAATGTCATATTTCGAACACATTAAACACATTTTGTATGGTTAATAAATTGCTATAAGTATGAAACAAATCAGACGAGGGAAATTCACCTTTATATGTAAGAATATAGAAGCTTCTGGCGTTAACTTCGTTTATTGGGAGACTAAACGCAATAACCACAATGAAAATACACGATATGAGACATCTAAACCGCGTTCAAGTACTTTCAATGCCATAATTTTTATGGAATATTGTATTCAACTCTTGAACACCGTTTAGGTGTGCTAAAATCTTCTGCTTATGATGAAATTTGCTCAAAGAATCTCAAGAAGAGACTGATGAAGCAATTACTAATAAGACACGTTCTATGGATTTCAACCGATGTGATTGGTCAATCTCTGCAGGTTTCTGCTTCAAACGAAACGCAACTCTAACTAAAGTACGGTAATACTCATTATCGGCTACATACATATTTATTAGTCCTGTTTATATCGAAGTTAACACCAGAATAAGTATTGTGATAACAATTTGATATAATAAGTTCTAAGACTCGCTGTGTGCGTTGCTATGGAACGAAGGCAGGAGCAAGATAAAACATAAAAAATAAGTCTTCTGTTTTGTTGTACCAAGAGGATTTTGACCTAGTTTATTTTACCTATCAAAATTTTTTCTATATCAAACTATCAAAAATCTTGATCGCACATAATTTAATATCAATTCCTAAGTCAAATAACACCAGCCAATTAAATTACTTGACTTTAAAATTGACAAAATATTAAAAAAAACAATAAAACCTACTTCATATTAAACTTCTATACTTTCTATTTTCAAATTGAAAAAGGTTGAAACGGTTTGTTACACAACCGTCTTACTCCTGCATTTATGGTACGCAAACAGCGAGTCATAGACTGAACTATAATAAAGTATTTATTGTACATAGCAATACTAACTACACCTTAAACAAAGTTACTTACTGTGGTTGTTTAGGAATAGAAACGTTTTTGTATGAAATTCACTCTATGGCTTGAAATCGACAATAAAACTGTGAAGGGCAACCAAAGAAAGAGGATGGTTTTCAGGCAGTACGAGTCTGACATTCTCTCCCTGGTAACCCAGGGCAGGGGACTCATTTGAGGATTATCCACTTCCAAAAAAACCTATCCCACTGGTATATTACAACACGTTAAAAGTACCACTATAGTGCTTTCCTTCGAAAAATGGACAAAAAGGCGATCATATCACCATTAAACGGACACAACTCTCGACTCCCGTCTCTGCGACTTCGGAATTTCTGAAACACTTCCCCCAACCTGGGCACCCAGAACCACTTCGTCAGCTAACCAACGGAACAGTCGCTATTTTGTCGAACTCATGACGTGACGTGAACCAGAATTGCATCGATTGACGATATCGGTCAGATATCGCACAAAATGTGGGGCCGAAAAAAATGTATGGACAACCGCTAATGTTCGCTTATGGAGGCGCACGTTTTGACGATATCGCTCACAGATCTGCTCGATATCAAGTTGCGTGTACGCACTAATGACAATGCAATGAAATTCGTTTGCGCAACTACTCGTCACTGGCGACATCTTTTTTGTTTGCAACGCCTTTATGTCGTAGTAGTAAGGTCGATTTTTGTAGTTAACGGTCGAATTGTATCGCATTACTCCATTGACAAATACGTGCGACTTGAATCGGCAATCGACTCGATATCACACGAGTGTGTCGTGTCATAGTGAAGCTCCCTAACGATCCTACTCCTCAATAACCACTGCAAGTAACTTCCCTCAAGGCAAGCGAGTACAATACAAAGTTTCACCGGTGTTGTGAGGTCTGCGGTCGCCGACAGTGAGTGGCGATGGATCGGAAGCACTCGTCACACACACGCACTGGCTTCAGTTGTCCGTAGCGTGGGAGAGGGATGGAGTTAGAACTGCATGATGCGCAGAATACTTTGCCTGGAAGAGTAATAAGATGTTAGTTTCATGGTAACGTATATAGAAAGCGTTTATATCCACTAGCACCTTGCTAAATGTGTTGCAATTGATAAAAAAAGAGCTAAATGTGTTCACTTTAACCGTGAAATGTAGAGACCGGTTTTTTTAAGATACTGGGAGGCCTGGGGCAAGTCACTAGTATCAAATAAAAGCGAGGCTACGAGTTTCGTCAAATCAGAATTATCATATTTTGGTAGTCGGTCCTTAGTGCCGCAATGTCCGGCACACTCCGGCCAGCGCTCCGTATGAATAAATTAATGTATGCGTGCGGCGAATAATGGCCAACTCGCTGTCCGACCATGTCCGGGTCGACGGCGCGTTGTGTTCCACGCGCGCCTCAAACAGTGTCAGCATAATGACGGGGCCCTTAGAGGGACAAAGCCTGCCGGCGTCGCAGGATCAAAAAATTACCGTGACCCCGGAAAGGGCTATTGAAGGACACTGTGGATTTAGTCAGTACAAGTCTGACAGTCCCTCCCACCCTGCCCTGGGTGAGAGGACTCTTTTGATGATTTTACCACGCAAAAAAAAAAAGAAATACGCACCACAGTTGCGGCAGTGGTGTCGACGGCGGAAGGCGGTGAAGTGAGCGGTGCAGCGCATGCAGGCCGGGGCTGCGATGTCCGGGACCCACTCTGGTAAGCGCTCAGGAGGTACACCACGATCCGAACTGCTGGAAAATCATAATTTTATGGTTTAGCATGACTGTATTATGGAGCAAAGGGACATAGAAGCTGTTCACCGCCAGTTGGAAGCGAAATGCGTGAGGGAGAGGTTATCTTCCTTCTCACGCACCAGCCGCCTCAGGATACAACCACAGCGTCGGGCACAGCGGGGCGGTTTGCACCCACCATAGGCGCGTACTTGCCTACGGCTAGTACTGGATAGTTAATCATACGATTAGAACCAGTCAACTATTTTAGTCAGGATGTCTCACACTCCCTTCTGCTCCATCCGGTATAAATAATTTGACAATTCTGCCCCAAAAAGGGTGATATCAATATGATATGTTTCTATTTTATTCTTTTTTGGCAGATGGTCTAAAAATTAACCCGAGGGCAAGTCCTCGTCAGTTGACATTTTTAAGGACACTGATTTAAAGAATGAGAATTGCAGGTTGAAATCCACTGTTGAAATCCTTTAAAAAGAATTTTAGTCTGACAATACGCTCACGTAATTGGCGGAACGAGCTGGATGCCTTTCTTGGAAGGAAATGGCTTACAATCGAGACCGTTGGAAGGAATAGAGCGAGGTCTTTGCCAGTGGCGCAGTAAAGATAAGTAAAAAAATACATTCCCATACCTGTAAGTAAGGTCTCCAGTAGACACGGAAGCCTGCAGGTTCCCCGGAGGGTCGTGCACCTTCCTGTCCTCTCCCGCGCGCTGGTCCTCGTTGACGGTGTTCCTCCTCGCGAGGCGCGCGCTGCCGTCCGACGTGGAGTCCGACGTACTGTCCGCGTACACTTCCTCTGCCGAATACACGCTGTCGAATGAGCTGCCTGCAAATGTTATGTCGATTATGAGGAACACTGTTTACTTATTTTGTAAATGTACTGGGCTTTTCCGTTTTATTAGACATCTTAACAGCAATAGTCTCTTTTCATTTTATTTTTATCTTATTTATCATCATCATCATCATCTGCCTAATATTCCCATCCACTTCTGGGACACAGGCCTTCTCTCTCTGAGAGGGAGTGGGCCATAATCCACCACGCGGGCCCAATGCGGGTTGGTAGATGTCACATGTCATGCCGGTTTCCTCACGTGTTTTCTTCCACCGTTTTGAGAGCAGTGGTGATGAAATAAATTACACTCGTAAGTCGAAGTCGATACCACTGGGCCACCACTGCTCGATCTTATTTATACCCTAGTTTTTTTCTCTCTGTTTTTGCATGTACTTAATTGTGGCGTGTGGCGAATAAATTAATACACTTTCTTTACTTTTATGTAGTTTATTTGGTCAAATAAATGTAAGAAAAACGACGCAGTCATCAGTCAGGCACGAATATACTACATACTCAAGAGATTAAGTTATTCGTAAAAAAAGCTGTACGAGTCTCGTGATGTGTTGTGCTTTGTATATTTTTTTAAATGCTAACACTAACACAATGATGATATGCCAGGCAAAGGTAGACTTTATGTCTATAATAATGACAGACAAAATTAGATTCTAATGCAATAAAATTGAAGTCTAATTTACCATAAAAAATTTAAACCGACACGGTCTCTAAAACAATCGTGAGGTGCCAGACAAAAGTAGACTTTATGTCTATTAAGTTGCCAGCCAAAAATAGATTCTAACACTATAAAATTAAAGTCCAACTTACCATTCTGTATAACCTGATCCTCAGTAGCTTCGTACTCGATCGCGGGCGGTTTATCTTCCACCGGTTCAGGCGGGTCGGGCGACTGGTTCATGAGGAACACTGACTTTAGAATGTTCCGGAGATCTGCTGCGAAGTTCGTCTGTAGCTGGTCGGCTACACCCGCGATGCAGACGAAGAGACGGTGGATTAGATCTTCGCTTGATCTGAACAGATTTTCAAAATAACTTTAGTAGCTGTTTAGTTATCAAAAAGTCATTTAACTATCATAATTTCAAGAAAATAGTAGCAAGAGGAAGTAAATATTGTTTCTCAATTCAAATTCTGCTCAGTGTTGATTCAAGGCTTCTTTGGGATCTTTGAGACTGATTGGCAATTTCAGTTGTTGATTGGTTAAAGATGATGAAATCCTTATGTCTAAGGATTCCACTAAATTTTGATTCGACACATCGAACATGGACCGCGCATTAAAGATGCTAAAATTGCGTTTTTCTTTACAAAGAGAGAAAAACAATAATATTTTGATTGTTTCTCCTTCCTGGTGACCTACTATGACCTCTTAAATCGAAAGTAATTCCAGTGTGGGAACAAGATGGCGCTAGATGACTTGTATAGCTCTTCCCAACAGTGGAATTAATTAAATTAAATAATGTCTATGTAAACGTAACAGATGGACTGATTGTTTTTCCCTCTTTCTAGAAAATTTATGGCATTTTTATTTGACACTTTGGCTAGGGAGGACTCTGTCCATGCTGCAAGTCTATGTTTTTGCCTACAAGGTATACATACTTGAATTCCCGCGCGCATGTTGCCTCGCTGCGAGTTCTTGCGCTTGTAACGCGAGCGCTATTTGTTCATCGTCCGCACACTCCGACGCACCGCATGACGTGCCGCTGTAAATACAACAAAATCATATAGGTATTATAATTTACCATATTAATATTTGACACGACGGGAGAGACGTAGGCTTTGTCAGCTAAGATTTGGTGTCAAATTGATAAAACAATGATTATTGGTTCTCTAGACCCTAGAAAACTAGCTGTCAAAGTCGAGGGATTCTATTTGATCTTACGTCAGCGTCGCTATTGATTGAGATTCTACCACATAAACATGTTAAAGCGTATATTTAGCGCCCATGGTAGCCTCCGCATGCGCTCCGCTAGTTATTGTACTCAGTGGTTTATTAAATTTCAACTTTATAGAAGGGAAAGCTACGATCTACTTTTCAATTGTGCAAAATAAAAGTGAACTCACCTCTCATCAACAAAATGATCCAAATTCAATCTCAACGGACTATTCTGGTTCTGCGTCGACCGGTTATCCAATATCACCATACCGGGCGACCAGATCTTACTCTTTTTCTTTTTACTCTTAGTATTACTCTTTCTAGTTTTCTTAGGCCGCGGCTGCGACGGCCCCACATCCGCATTAGAACTAACATTATTGTCTTCGTCAACTAGCGAACTAATCTTCTTATCAGATTCCCTGTGCCTTCTCAACTCTGTGATAACCTCGTCTATCGTTCTGTACTCTTCATCGGCAGCGTTCGCTCCCCAATCGTGCAACACTCTCCTCGCTTCACTATTTACATTCGTCGCCTCATTCAACCCTTCCTCGTCTGAACTTAACCTATTTATAACCTTATCCATGACGGACGACGAGCCCGCCTCATTCTTACTACTATCGTCTTCAACGTAATTAATATTTACAGTAACGTCATTATTTACATCGGAAAAGGAACTTTCTAGAGTGTTTTTGGTGTGTTTATCATCGTCTGTTTCCGTCTCCGGACTTTTTAGTACCCTGTTTTGTTGCATAAAGTGATTGTCTCTGATATCTTTGATGTCTTTGCTCTGGTCGGTGTCGGGCGATCTATCTAAGCTAGTGTTTTCAGTACTGACGCCCGAGTCAACCGGGGATTCGTGCTCGCTTTCGTAACCTAACATAAACTTAACTCTCTCATCTTCCCTATCTAGCGTCATTTTTGCCGAATGGAAACTCGTGTTATCACCGTCTGCGGTTTCATCTTCTAAATGATTGTATTCCTCATTGGTTAGTAGCAGCGAGCTTAAATTAGCGTTAGCTATTGATATATTAGTGTTTACAATATCCGCATCAATATTTTCGGGGATAATGAGCGGGAGATCTGAGTTGAGCATTGCACTGTTGATATCACTTCCCGTATCGTCTTCTTGGTTGAAGACAGCAGAATTATTGTGTGACAGGGACGATAGAACTGCAGGATCATGACTGATCGCATTGGGTATGAGATACCCGTGACTCGTAGAAGGCAAACAGCTTAACTGTTCGTTCCTGGGTCCTGAAAACCCGTACGCTTCCGAGTCATCGGTTGATATCAACGTGGGTACATCGTTTGTTGAAAACGAGTGTAATTGGTGTTCCAAGATGTCTACATCGCTGGCGGCGATAGAGGAAAGACGATCGGCAATTTCCGTGACCTGTTCGTTGAGTGACGTCACAAGGTCATGATCGGGTATTTGCCTGTTGCTGTCACTGGTCGACGCTGAGACGGCGTTGATAACTAGGGGATCGAACATCATCAAGCCGTTCGTTGATAAGTTTCTGAGAGAAGAAAGATCAGAACTCTCAGTTTTGCTTGTTTTTCTAGCTCTTTCTATGTATTCTCTGCTGTCATTGGTTTGGAATGTGTCAGTGCTGGCCGTGTCCGTCGAGTAGTGTCGGGACGTTGTCTTGACAGTGTCGTGTTCGGAGTCGTGGCCTTCCATGTCGACGGTTCCTTCTGATAGTCTTCGAAGTCCATCTATAATGGGAGTCATCACTTCGATGTTGTCGGGAAGGTAGTCGCCGTCTGTTATTATTGGTTCTGTTGAGCTGTGGAGCAGAAAATAAGAAGTTACTTTGATGTAGGTGTCAATGACACAGTTTAAACCAACATCCATTTAATTAACAAGCCATTTAAACCAACTATATTTTTTGATGTTTCACAGAATTATTTCCTCCAGTTTTTACTACTTAAGTAGATCTTACCCGTCTGTTTGTCATTTGTCTGTTTTTGGTAATCAGATGTTTAACAGAAAAGTTAAACATCTCTTGAACACTCGTCTAAAAATACTTTCAACTGCATTTGACGTTGATATAAGGGTAATTTTGCAGTTACACTGTTTTTAGACAAGTGTTTAAGAGATATTTAACTTGTTGTGGTAAGAAGGAAGTAGAGGACACTAAATCGCATTCTAGATATTGCTCAAGCATGAATCTCGATTTTAACACATTTCTGTTAACCAGTATTATCATTTGAATATATTATCATCACCATTATTAGATAATGCGGTCTATTTTTTACTGTATTAGTTTATTCTTACTACCAAGTAAAACTTAAAGTAACAGGTGCTCCATAACATACCTTTGATGCGAGTATAAATCCCGGCAGTTGGCATGGTCCGCATAGAACCTCGACACAAACTCTCCTAGATCTGGGTACGGACACGACCAGTCGTTGGACGATTCATTCGTTTCTGAAAAACAATAACAGCTATTAGTTTCTCATAAATTAATGTTTTTGTTAGATTTATTTAAGCTGTTGAAGAGTATTTCGTGACGAGTCAAAAGCGTATTTTGAGCCAATGTCGTTTTCTGCCAAACTTCTCTATTGATCAACATCTCAGCAAAATCATCAGATGAATTCACCCTTCTTGGTGGAGCGGAAAGACCTGTAAGACTCGTGCTGACTAAAATTCACCGTTCCTTCAATGTTCTTTTACGTTCCGGGATTACAGTTTCCTATTGGACAGCGACAGCTGCCGAGGTCTGAACGCGCACCGTGGCAGCGTCCAGGTGGTCTACCATGAACTTTTATCGCAATCGAGTTTAGGCTGTGGGAAATAGATGGCGCTAGACGACTTGTAAAGCTCTGTCCCTTTCACACAGCCTAAACTGGATGGCGTTAAGAGCTCGTGGTAAGGCCCCAGACCTCGGCAGGCTTTGGCCTCCTATGGGGTCCCCGTGGAATGATGACAGCTCTTGGCGAGCATCAAACACAACGTGGCATCGACGCAGGCATGTTCGAGTCGCCAATTTCTCGCCTTCCACATGCCCGCGTCGTCTAGCTACACTTTAATTCCAGATCCATTCAACTAGTCTTTTGTGTAAAACCCATATTTCATCGATCTCTCTTTACGTACCAGCTGGTAAATGTCTCGTAAGGTTGGAAATGTCCTCGTTGGTACACAGGAGTCGCTCGAGAGCCATCAGCTCGCGCCTGTCCAGTGTCCACAGTAGAGACCGGATCTTGTGCAGTAACGTGCGGAATGGACGGAACATGTCCGACATCTCCTCTGAGGATGTAAGAAAGAAAGTGTTAGTTCAAACTGAAAAATGTTAGCCATAGGTTTTATTACATAACTAGCTGTTGCCAGCGGCTTCACCGGCTACAGCTCGAAAGTTATCCCACGGGAACATAAAATCGGGATAAAAACTATCCTATTTTTTTTTTTTAAATTGGGACAAACCCACCACACTATTCCCAACCACGGCAACTCCTGAAAGCCAGAATCAACAGTGGCAACCACCAGAAAAGCGCCGAGACAATTAAGCTCGACGTGTCCCGGAGAATGAATTTACCTGTCTTGGATCCTGCAACGAAATTAATCAGAAAAGAATAGTGGAGGAGTAGGAAAAAATATATGTTCCCACTTCCCTCCATGCAAGCAGGAGACAGAACCAAACAAGGCCAATAGGCACAAAGGGACATTACAACTGGGAGAAGCCCAGTTGCCTAGCACCACGGGTAAAATGACTAATATTAATGGGTCCTAAATTGTGAACTGTTATATTTGATTCCAATAATAGGTATGGCAAAAACGCTTGAACGCACGGAAGTTTGTTCGAGTTTCCACAAGGTCCGTATAGTAAACGACTCCAGATGTAGCCTGTACAGTATCCAACATAATATTGCGTTCGTTCTGCCAAAGAATACACTCCCATAGAATATGATGTGCTGATTGTTCATATTCACAATCTGGTGTTGAACATTGACAGAAAGGCGAGGGAACAAGCTTGAAGGAAAATAATTTACTTTTAAAGTTACCATGTCCCGTGAGAAATTGGGCAACACAGTGATCCACCTCCAGCCACGTCCTAGCCAACCGCTCGCGAACGGATGGAAAGAATTGGTGGAGGTGCCGCCCCTTGATGGAATTATCCCACCTACATTGCCATTCGGATAAAAGTTCCTCCCAAACGTCACTTTGTGGTTTGAATAACCTAGATATTTTAGCACGTTCACGTTGCGGTAAAAAATCAGCATCAGTGGTCTCCCGTGCGGAATAGTACATTGCAGCACGTCGCTGCACTTCAAGGTCGACTGGAAGAACACCAGCAAGTACCGGTAAAGCTTCAGTACTGACGGTCCTGTATGCTTTACTTATGAATAACAAAGCCAAGCGCTGACTCTGAAGCAATTTACGCCGTGCCGCCCCTATGGTGGCCCTATCGGCCCAAACAGGTGCTCCGTAGCACATACAGCCCAAGTAAGTGGCCCCGTAAATAGTTTTTAAAGTTAAAAACGACAAACCCCAAGTAGATTTTGATTTATTCTCGTTAAGGCATAAAAGTTATTTTTAGCTTTTTCCCCAACCGTTTTTATATGATCTATGAATGTAAAATTTCTCTCTAAGACTAAACCGAGATAGCACACTGATTGCTTCTTTTTAACGGGAACATTGTTGAATTTAATACTAGGCCACGATTTAAGGTCTCCTTTTAAAAGGAGCTGATAGGTTTTATGTGGTGCAAAAGTCAGACGGTTTCGCCCCACTGAGATATTAATCGTAGGCATGTGTTAGCCAAATTCTCGAGTCCAGCACGAGTACTCGACTGAACGAGTAGGAGACCGTCATCCGCGTAACCAGTTAAAGAACAGCCACTAGGAAGTGGAATCGCGAGGAAATCATCAAAGCCTAGATTCCATAAATGGGGACCGATAACCGAACCCTGAGGACAGCCCATGGTGAGAGGTTTCGATACGGAATTATGTCCGAGTTTAAGTTTTGCAGAACCATTTGAAAAGTATGAGCAAAGGAGATTATATATATTATTATAGCAACCACGGCCTTTTATTTTAAGCAGAAGCATTGGCCACCACGCGTTATCAAAAGCCCCAGAAATATCCAAAAAGATTCCAAGTACGTACTTGTGTTCGGAGGTATTAACTATTTTTCTAACAGAGAGTGCCGCGTCTACGGTAGATTTCCCGACAGTAAAACCAAATTGGTTTTTATGGAATTTGGGTCCGTCCGGTAACAATCGCGGAACAATAAGCCGCTCAAGGAGCTTACCCAGAGAGGGTAATAATGTTATGGGCCGGTAAGACTTAGGGTCATCAGGTGGTTTGTCGCCGCTTTTAGGTATAATACGTATAAAGCCGTATAGCCGCCTCCATATACGAGGAAATAGTTTATACCAAAAATCCCGCTATCTGTCCCTATGTATGCTTCATCATCATCAGCCTATTAATGTTCCCACTGCTGGGACACAGGCCTTCTCTCTGTGAGAGGGGGTGGGCCATAATCCACCACGCGGGCCCAGTGCGGATTGGTGGATGTCACATGTCTTTGAATTTTTGGTTCTAGGACATGCCGGTTTCCTCACGATGTTTTCCTTCACCGTTTTGGGAGCAGTGGTGATGAAATAAATTACACTTAATGCGCCTGCCGGGATTCGAACCCACGACCTACAACTCGTAAGTCGGGGCCGATACCACTGGGCCACCACTGCTGTATGCTTACATCTTTAAAACTACGCAACGGATTTTGATGCAGTATTTTTTCGAATTGATAGGAGTGATTCAAGAGGAAGGTTTATATTTATGTATAAAAACACGGATATTATAGTAGAGATTGCACCCGTGCGACGCCGGGGCGGGTCGCTAGTTAAATTATATACTCTCAAATAAATTTGAAAGATAAATCTCTACAGAACCTGTAGCCAAACGGCAAGCGACAATCGCTAACGTTCAGCAGTCGCTAATACATTTTCCACTTTATATCCCATGGCATAAAGTTGAAAAACTATCAGGGACTACAGATCGTTTTCGTTTGTTTCATTCGCTTTCGCTCGGCAGTCTTTACTAGATTTTCAACTTTATGCGATAGGGTATAAAGTTGAAACTGTATTAGCAACTGTTGAACGTTAGCGATTGTCGCTTGCCGTTTGGCTACAGGCTTTGAGCTGACACAAGGACCTTTATTAAGCGACAGGCTACTCTCGCTTTATAACAGTCCCTGGGTATTGTGGCTGGGACCTATATCTTTAACAGTTTGAATGATTTCATAGTAATAAATAAACCGCATACCAGGTGGTTTATCAATGCTGAGTGGACCGCTGGAGTATATCAGTAATCCGCTTACTATAGCCAGACGCGGTACTGCGAACATTAGCGCCGGGTCGTATGAGTCCACCTGAAATCATGGACATTATGTTTGAGCAAAATACCTTATCGATGAAGGCAAGTATTACTGTATAGGCAAGTACTGGCTTATGAAGGAGGCTTTGTGAGTTAAAAATATACATACACAAACATCAAACAGCCTCACGGGTCAATTTTTATGGTTAACTTTTATGGAGCATTGGTTTTCCACAGGAGCAATTTGGAAGTAAAAGGAAGCCTATACCTATATCAATAACGAGTTCAAAAGTTGGTACAAACAAACTCACAAACTAAGTGTAAATTAAACAGAAGACAGTATTTGTAGTTATGGGTTATCAGAAGCCCAAAAGTCTGACCAGGAGACTTATCACGGGATATCGTGTTATTACTGGATTGTGGAGGTCGGATAGGCAGTCACTCAACGTAAAATACAGCATCATCTTAGTCTTAGTAGATCGGAAACCGATGGAATAGGCAACACAATTGATGATGGAAAAACTTTGGCAACTAACCTGTTCTTGAGTGAGCAAGTTCTGCTTGAGCGCTCGTCTCAGACTCTCGGAGAATAACACGCAGATGAGTTGTTGAGCTTCAAACTCGTGCGGCGTCTTCACGTTCACCATAGCGCTGACGTAACATAGCTCGAACTCTGCGAACAACCTGTAATCAGACGAAAGAGAGGTTAAAGCAGCTTTGTGAGGTAAGAAAGAGACAACGCCGAATTTCGAAAGACGCCCAGCGGCTGTTAGTGACAGAGACAGAGCTATACAAGTCGTCTAGCGCCACCTTGTTCACTCTCTGGAACGATTCTGGTTTTAAGAGGTCATAATACGGCCGCAGGATGTTTGTGTCTTGTCTTGTCACCGTAAGCGCGGACTTGCCGACAAAGGCAAGTAGTGGGTAGCTCATAGTCTGATGTGGTCTGATCAAGGATCAGATCCCAATTGATGGTGTGATGTGTTCCACGGGCACCTCAGAGTTCTGCCAGCAAACTGACGGGGACTGATAAAACCAAATGCGAATTGGCGTAAATTTCTTGAGAAACTACCCAGGTTCTGGAAAGCATAGAGCAACTGAAGTTAGATTTTCTCGTCTAACAATCGCTTCCCGTCCACACAATGCAGGAGGTGTCCCTTGATCATTTATGGACCATGCCCATGGTTGGCGGCGAGTCGTGTTCCACCCGTGTTCTCTTAGAGAGCCAAAGCCTGCCGGGGTCGGGGAATTGACTTATCAGGTATCTGTGACCCCGGATCGTAAAGGACTATTGAAGGACACCTTGGATTTTAGTCAGGACGAGTCTGACAGAAGAGTGGGAGGTCTCATTTGATGATTTTACCATGTGTAAAAAAAGGCAGTAGGAAACCAGTTGTATTGCTTTTTTTTGGGACAAACCCACCACTATTCCCAAACCACTGCAACTCCTGAACGCCAGAATCAACAGTGGCAATCACCAGAAAAGCGCCGAGACAATGAAGCTCGGGGAATGAATTTACCTGTCTTGGATCCTGCAACGAAATTAATCAGTAAAGAATAGTGGAGGAGTAGGAAAAAAATGTTTCCACTTCCCGCCAGTTGTATTGCTTCTCACCTGTCGAATATCCTAAGGCTCTCATGCAGCATATCGTCGTGCTGCGACAGCGCCATGCCTCGTGGTCGGAGGCACTGCTCTCGCAGCAGCGAACGGACGGTCTCCAAGCTCCGTGTCAGCGCCTTTGCCAGAGGACGCATGGCCGCTGATTCCTCCTCGCGATTCATTATCGAGGAGCCCGCGGCTAGGCACTGGAATAGACAAAATATGTTTTATGAGACATTATCAAATATCGTAGGGTCTTTATTTGAATGGAGTCATCAAATGACCTTTCGTCAACTGATACTTGGTTAATTTCGTTTTCTGTTTTCCGATATATGCAATCTTACGTCCGCGTCGGTTGAATAAATACCCCGTCCTCAATCCCGTAGGAAAAAATATCCTCATTTCCTTGCTACCTGTATCTCCTTCTTTGTGTGCTAATTGTGCTAGTAAACGTCCGATTTTGTATATTTGGTGTGTAGATGAATGTTGTGTGGTAGATAGATTGTTATGAAGCTACTAATATGAGGTGATGTTTGAATATTTATTATATAGTTATTATGTAGTCTAGTATTTGCAAGAGCGTGCCAGTGTTGATCTTGGTTGACTAGTTACCATACTTTATTTAACGGATCTCACATTTTAGACGACTATAACTACCTTCCAGTTAAAACTCAATTCAGGTTAAAATTGTTTTATACGTTTACAACTTTTTTTGTTTGTTTTGGATCTCGCAAAGTGTTAAAAAGTAGAGACGTAACTAAAAGCACAACCATATTTCGCCAGTTCTGTTGAGCCCCCATATTGCCATATTATATTCCTAGTGACTTGGTAGCTTTTCGTCTTTCTATCTATCCACAATAATGCTGAGGAGCAAAGGATCATGACAAAATCCGCCGCGCCTGTCAAATTGTCAAGTCGACTACTTTCAAAAGGCTTAACGATCACATTGTGTCTAGAACCTAGAAATATTAAGCAAGGCACACACAGCTGTCCTACCCACATGTATGACAAACATTATCATAACAAATGTTCTACGAACTGCCTGAGTCACGTTCGACCCAAAAATAGACGTAATCTTACCTAAAAATGAGAAAATTAAGGTCAATCAATAGAGAATAGACTTATGTTGTTTATGTTTTTGATGTGTAACATCTTTTCTCTCTCGCTTTCCTGTCATCTGTGGGAGAGTGATTTCGTGGAAAGAAGGAAGTGTGTAAAGGAAGCCGGGGAAGGTGCGCTATTTGATTTGACCAATAAGCGTGTGCAGATGGCCGATGGGGTCGAAAAGTACTAGAGTGGAGACCACGGACTAGCAAGCGCAGCGTAGGACGTCCAGCAAGGTGGACAGACGACCTCATAAAGGTCGCTGGAAGACGCTGGATGCAGGTCGCATCCAACAGGTATAATATTATGTGGATATCGAAAAGGGAGGCCTATGTTCAGCAGTGGACGTCCTACGGCTGAGATGATGATGATGAACAAGGGTGTGTGTTGGTAGAGTTGACACTCAAATAGTAGCAAAGCTGTGGCAAAGCGGAGACTATCTTTGCTTGGATCACCAAAACAAAGCAACTCTTGTCGAGGTCTGTCTATGTTGACCAAAGTTATATATAATACAATAATATTCCACAACTATCACACAACGCCTTCTAGTTCCAAGCATAGCAGAGCTTGTGTTATGGGTACTAGACAACTGATAAATATACTTAAATATTTCTAAATACATACATATTATAGATAATTTACACCCAGACACAGAACAAATGATCGTGCTCATCACACAAACATTTGTCCTGGGTGGGAATCGAACCCACGACCTCCGGCATAGCAGTCAGGGTCACTAACCACTAGACCAACGGGCCAGTCAAAGTTCTGTCTGTGGAATGTTGACCAAAGTAACGGTTGCTGAGATTAATCTATGGATGGGTCGCAAAAGTTAATATGATATACCCATCATATAAGACGTGTGACTCCTGAGGCCTTACTTATTACTACGAGCTCCGACAGCGACAGAGCTATACGTGTCATCTAGCGCCATCCTTTTCCCACAGCCAAAACAGGATCGCATTAAGAGCTCGGGGTAAGGCCCCCTGTACTTAACATTAGATAGTTTCTTTTTCTCGACTTACGAGTCTGGTTACTTCAAATCAGAAAGGTTAGGATAGCTATTGTATTACAATACAAAGGCTCAATGGATGACCCTGTTGGCAACACCAACAGAGATTTTTCTTTCTTTGCAACATTTTGTGTATTACTGTCACTGTCAAGTCGCCACGATAATGTAAAGTGCACGCGTGTTGTTAGTCCGAGTATTAAACCCATATTTAAGAAGAAAAAAGGAGTTTTGTATCCCAGTCGCCACACACTATCCCTCCAACGCCAGAAGATCAAAGACCTACAAAAATAATATACAGTCCACTCAACAAGTCCCCAACAGACCCAAGTTTGCTCTTTGAAAACTTATGAGTAACTTATGAAAAACGTGATATATATGATAGGTATGCGACCTAATTTCAGTCTTATATCGAGGAGCATATGACTTGGCCCTAAGTGAAATCCGTGGAATTACAATTTTAGAAAAAAATATTTAGGTTTGACAAAACATTTGACTTGGATGCAAGGTGCAGAAACATGACGTGTCGAGGTTATGCGGATAGACTTGGTTGTATGTCATGTTATTTTTTCTCACTTTATCTGCATGCGTGCATATGCATGATGACATCCTGCATACAAGCTTGGATTTATGTCGCATAGAATTAAAACTAAATATTTTTCCTAACATTATAATATTATCCTTGGCCGTGCCTACTTATACGTGTTAGCTAGCAGTTGGAATATTATGTAAAAAAAAAAATATTTAACGAAAAACAAAAAACCCGACTGCGTTAAAAAAACTAAAAAGAAAGAAACAAGCCCAGTAGTTAAGAATTCACTCATTCACACTCACAGTCGGGGCCCATTCAAATTATACCAATCAAATCTTCCCAACGGGCCCCGACTGTGAGTGTGAATGAGTGAATTCTTAACTACTGGGCTTGTTTCTTTCTTTTTAGTTTTTTTAACGCAGTCGGGTTTTTTGTTTTTCGTTAAATATTTTTTTTTATTTCATACTTTTTAGTTACCATTCAGAGAATTATTGTTTTGCTAAACAACTTTAAATCCTTATATATCCTAAACTATTATTTAAAATGAAAAATGATAAAGGGAACCTAAAGATGATTTTAAAATACCTATTCAACGATACCCCACATGACATAGATCATCGACATTTTTTTTTTTCATTTTGACAATATGGCGTCTGGTTGTCGCTGTTATGAATTTTGATTACTGTCATGTCTTTAGTGACACTCGCAAGGTTAAGACGAATCGATTGACGTATAAATTATCAAAATCGGCCTACGCATTTGGTCTCTAGAACGCCACATAGAAACAAACATACATACATACATACATACATACATAGACTGATAAACACATTACCCTCCTTTGCGTTGCGCAGTCGGGTAAAAATAAGCTGCGTGTTTGTATACCTAAGCGTATTCGTTCATTGTTCGCGTGACTCATTTGTTAATTACCTACTTACCAACTCATAAATCAACTTATTTTATAAATAACACCGCCATTCTCCTGATGCGTGAAGAATTGGAAGCCTATAAGGTTAAGCAGCGTTCCAGTTGATGGGTTATCTATGTTATGGTTATTATAATGTGTAGTAGAAGAAACAGTACATCATTTAACCTTGATGCCTATCAACTTACTGGTAGGGCTACCATACGACCGAATTCATACCTACCTAAGCCCGACCACGGACGAAGCATTGATTCAATACTTCATGAATATTTTATGTGTCTTATAGATTTACTAAATTTAGTTCCTCTGCTCTGCTAGACAATGGCCTCAACCATGTCCTATCAAGAGAACCGCGGCAGGGTGGGCTAGGAGTGGTCACTGAGTGGGTGCCTGATGAAGAGGGAACGCGGCCAAGGCAGACCTTAAATACCTTGGCATGACGAAATGGACGTCTTTTTGAAAAACTAGCCGGATAAGGCACAACTTGAAAGACTGTTGGAAGAATAGGATACACGCAGAGAAATGTATACGAGAACTTCTGGTTGCAACCGTGACAGCAAGGCTCACCAGTTGACTACAACAACTACAGAATTTTTCGTATAGGTAGCCAGACATTTCTCTGCGTGTAAGTAGTCTTTTCTTTAGACTACAGACACTAAGAACTATCCGGCCTAAAAGACAATGCGCAATATTTTTCAACGAAAGAAGGTACCTTCACAAGGCCGCGGGACTTACGAATTACCCCGGAACGTAAAGGACTATCGAAGGACACCGTGGATTTTAGTCAGTAGAAGTCTGACAGTCTCTCCCGGTCTGCCCTGGGTGTGAGTCCTGGAACCCAGGGCAACTTGTACTTACCAAATGAGTAAATCATGAGTAAATCATCAAATGAGTCCTCATTTGATGATTTTACCACGATAAAAGAGGTAAGTACAAGTAACAAACATATTGAAAACCCTTTTAGCTTGATAACCCTAGCAAGAAGGCTACTTACACTTAAATATTTCTCTGGTAGGTAGTATAAACGGTAATCGATATACAACTCTAGCAGGCCTGGCTCACTCCGCAGTGTAGGTATAAAACTGCAAGCATTGGCGGGCTCCACTTCGGAGTGGACATTTAGTCGGTTGCCGCGAGCCGCCCATTTCGCACGCGCTTACTTATATAATATTTAAGTTTGGTGTTTGGTTGAATTTACGCATGAGTTTAAAAAAAATATATATGATGAAGAAAAAAAATACTGCATAACGTTTGGTTGTTTAAATAATGACAGTGATAGGAGCCTCACGTTTCACACACTACCGCGTGATTTCGAAAGGTAAGAAAAAAAGTGAATATTTATCTATGTCGTACCTACATATTTAATAATGATCAAAAAACTATCTACCTGCTTGTGGCGTGCTTATTAATGTCATTCAAGTACCGGCTAGTAATCATGATTAGGTAGGTTACAAATTTGGCCTACAAGACGACCAAGATAAATAAAATAGACGATTATCAAACCTGACATCACTCTCACTCACCTAAGCTGAATACGTAGGTAGGTCGAATTATGATCGGTAGAAAGTAGGAAGATGTTTACGTTATTGTTTAGACACGTTCAAACTCAGAAAATGGCTACACTACGCATTCAAGGTCAGCGATCGTAATTCTCTTCGCGACTTTTTTACCTACTTACCTACAAAGACACGCAACACGGGGCCTGTGACAATGAAATTAAAATGATAAGGACTAGTTACCTATTTTGCCGTAAACGATAACAATCGATCTTTAAAGTTATGACTACAGCTTGGCCAGAACGAATTGAAACGGAACTAATCTTTTTGTTTCTGACAACGTTTTAAAAGTTTTGATATTTGATGTAAACAATAACCGCAGGTTTGTTAGATTTATTATTGTGCTACAAAACTAACTTATTAAGAGAAAAAAAATAAAATAAAAAATTAATTACAGCTTGGCCAGAACGGGTTGAAACGGAACTAAAATTTTTATTTCTGACAGCGTTTTAAAATCTTTGATATTTGATGTAAACAAAGACCGCAGATTTGTTAGATTTATTATTGTGCCATAAAACTAACGTAATAAGTGAAAAAATAAATAAAATAAAATCATTCAAAGTGCTGGTAGTGCGAAGACAGTGGCGACTTCCGGTTTTCTACATTTTTATGTCAAGCTGTAAATGTGCTGGTAGAGCGAAGACAGTAGCGACTTCCGGTTTTCTACAGTTTTATGTCAAGCTGTAAATAAAATTATAGACCAAGAGCCATGGTCAAAAAAGAACTTCGAACTACATATGGTGTAAAAATGTTCGATATACAATTATACATATTTCAAAGGGCGAACGAGCCTATAAAACTAAAGAACTTTCTTATTTATGACGTATTATGAATAAAAAAATGTGTTCTCACACTTCTCACACAAAACCACTTTGTTGTTTTTTGGTACTCTAGTATGAATTAATTTCTACGACCAAATCGGGTCACTGCTCCTGTACTATTAAACATAAGAGCGTTGACGGCGTGGCGCGGGGACGGCGCGCGGTGCGGGTGGTGCCGCGCGGCGGAGGCACCGCACGACTTAGGTGGCGAATGTCATGGATGAGGTAATAAAGCCTAACATTTCAAATATTTTTAAATATTGTTCTTAAGATGAAAATATGTTTAAAAATATAAAAATAATACGTAGAAAAGATAATTATTATTATAAACCCGACTTGCGACCTGACTGCGTCATAATAACGAATTAAAATTTTATTTTTAAATTTTGAAATCTCTTAAATACATATTTTATATTATAAACGTGTTTTAGTCATTGGATACATAAACTGGGCTGCCGTTGTAAGGCGACTAAAAAGTCACGGTGTATATATTATTCCTCACGTAAGGTGCCGTAGGTACCTACTGTTAACATTCTGTGCTACCAATCGATATGAATATGAAGTAATCGATGACGAAACAGAAAAAGATATAGGCTGATGATAAAAACAAAATTCCTTGAGGGACTTAAGGAGCTAATGAGGAGTGATATATATTTAAGTTAATATTAATTAACATAAATATATATGTAATTAAACAATGCATAAAATACGTATTCCTACCTAACTGTGCCCAAACTCGCGAGTCGCAACCCTATTGAGCTTGACCGACAGTAACCTTTTAATGTCGTTGGCGTCAGATAAACTAAAATGAACTCTCGCGCGTCACTATTCAGTTCATTTTTGCTTGCGCACGGGAAGTTTAGGCTATTATAAAAGTAGGTGGGTGATGCGGGTGCAAGTAAAAATGGACTCTATTCTTTCGTGCATAGATTTTACATTTTTTTGTTTTCTTTTTGGGAGTTATCCTTCTGTGCCTTTAGGTACTATTATATATTCTGTGACTCTAGTACAATTGTATTTAATGTTTGTATTGTTTCATCGACTAGGTTTGATTCAACTAAAGGCCGCCATACATGGAATAATAGGTGACTTGTCGCAATTTGGTCTGAATGGGTGCGTTAACATACTTACATAATACCACGTCTTTTTTGGATAGCTTAGCCGGCTGTAGGTTTTACTAAACAGTTATCAAGGTTCTTCGATTCGGAACTTTTGCAAGTTTAGACTATTGCAAACTTAGGCGTAAGTATACTTTCATGACAATAATGGTTGAATTAAACCTATTCGAAGAAGTAAACTAGTATTCGATAGCAAGAAAGCCTAACAACCAGTTTTTTACCATGAGCTATGATTTCCCAGTAACTGTGGAGGTCGGGGAAGTAACTCCCGTAAAATTTCGGTATTCAGTTTCATACCATCACGATCCTTCCAAATGTAGATGTAATTCAAATGTGGGTGTAAGGGTGTACTATTTGTAATACTTGGCGACAGTCAATTAAGTCTCAAGTAAAAGCGGTCGAACAACGGAGCATCAATCCAGGTTCCAGGGCAGCTACTGAGAAATTCCTTATGGAAAACCCAATAACACTGATGCCCGATCTGGGAATCGCACCAATAAACTCAAGCTTAGCAATCGCATTTCCGACCACGAGACAAATGAGGCAGTCCCAACCGGTTAATTTCAAGCAAAACCCACATAGTTTGGCAAAAGGCTGTGGCAGAATAAAACCTCTGTAGTAACCACCTCCAGCAGCACTCGTGGCCCACTGGTATCGGTCCCGACTTACGAATTATAGGTCGTGGGTTCGAACCCCGCCAGGCGCATTACTTTGTGTCACCACTGCTCTCAAAACGGTAAAGGAAAACATTGTGAGGAAACCGGCATCGTCCTAGAATCAAAAACTCGAAGACATGTGACATTTACCAACCCGTAATGGGCCCGCTTGTTTGATTATGGCCCACACCCTCTCACAAAGAGGAGGCCTGTGTCCCAGTAGTGGCAGTGGGAACATTATATGCTGATGCTGATGAGTACCCACCTCAGCACCGAACCAGAGCTGTCCAGCCAAGTTGTCTTGCAGCACATCTTCAGGGAACTTGACTCGGAAGCCGCGCGCCACTCGCTCGTCACCCAGCAGCTGGTCCATTATCTGACTTGTGATGTTCAGTACGCGGTCCTGCGGTGAAAGAAAAATTGAGGTTATCTATAAGTACTATCGTCATCCCCCCGTGGAGAAAACAGGGGAACACTTATTCAGTGAGATGCACGATCATTCAGAGTAAATGGCGCGCGTAAAAAAATACGAAAAAGCCTTTGGCTGTTGGGGTTTTATGAAAAAACCACTGCACCAATTAATTTCAAATAAAATGTATTAAATTCTTCGATAAATTTGCTGTGTCGGTACGGACTTCGTTTTGGAAATTTGATTCTTCTTTAGCTTCTAATTTACACCTTAAGTTGTGATAAAATTAGCAAAAAAACGAATCTTTAGAAGCTCGTAACTTTTTAACAGCTTCATATTTTACAATTCTGCTTCGAAGACAAAACGATACCATGTTTAATTTTGGATGTACTTTGTCAATTAATGGAGTAAAACCCCAACGAAGTTTCTATGAAAAAAATGTTGACTTGTTTGCTCTTAAAAAATAATATTGATCATGATCGCTACCTAAAGGAATTGTTTGTGTCCAGAAATGCCGGACTAAAACCCGTCATTCTGGTAAAACCATTACAAGGTTTCAGTTCAGCTAAGTTTTATCCTCAAAGAAACATAAAAAGATATTTGCTTCCCGGAGAAGGACAGTGTTAGGAAGGAAATGTGTAATATAAATTACTCGTCATCATAATTACAGTGAACACAAACCAGGAATTCCCGCTCAACCAAGGGTCATCAAATCAAATCATTTGGTATGAATGTTCTAACTAAACATACTTTACAAAGTAACAACTGTTACAAATTGGTTACAAACCACCCAAAAAATTACATTCCCAAAGTTCGTGAAAGCATCACACTTTCACACGATATTAGCCAATAAAACTAATTTTATCAGTCACATAAAAGTAAAGTGCTAATGCCTCATTTACATTCAGCTGTAGTGAGCAGGGAAGTGGGCAGGGAAGTGGGCAGGACGAGTATGTAAACGTATAATTCTCATGCCACTGCTTAATGCCACTCGCGCTGCCCAGCGCTCCCCAAAAGAGCGGTTTTTATACGGACTTCAAAGGACCGGCAGCGCGAGTGGCAGTGCGTGTTTACATTCTGCTCCGAGTCCTCCGACGCTCAGTACTCGCCGAGCGCCTGGAGGAGAAAGACGCTCGTTTAGATCATCGAAAATGCCGTCCGAATGGAGCAACAAGATTACAATAAAATTCTTAGAACAACAGGAAACGGAAAAAAAATTGGGATGTTAAGGATAAACATGAACAGCTATAACATAAAGTTGTATTTCGATGGATAGATATCATCCACCATCGTCTACAACGAACATTCTTTTTTTGTATTCGATATCTTTTTAATTATCGAACATAATTAAGTACATATCGCAAAAAGAGACAGCGCGGCCGCTGTAATTATTTCGACGTCTGCCATTGCCGTAACTTGAAAGCGAAGTGAGTGGTAGGGCAGAATCTAAACACACACTCCTCTCGATCCTGCTGCAGCAGTATTTAGGGAATTATTGTCGACAGCGCGAGGGGCAGCGGCAGGGGCTGAATGTAAATGAAGCATAAGGTTACATCGGCGGTATAAAGTCTAGGTGGTAGGTTAACAACCTGTCACCATGCAGTGTGCACGCGACCACAGACGCGACATTAACACGGATAGGGCATTGCGGTATGGCGGTAAAGGTCAAGCGTCAAATCCGGCCACACGTGGAATGGAACATGTGTTCTAGGCTTCACTGTTATTTGATTAAATGTCATAAAAAAAGTTATGAAGTTTAATGAACATTTAAGTGGCAAACTGGTTTGTCATGTTACTTTCTTCGAAATAGCTAGAACCTGATACATGTGAAGTCACTTACAAGATTAATAAGAAGTAAGTAAATAAGAACTAAGTCATTTAAAAAAAAACTTAATTAGTCCGAAGTTAATAATACACGAACTAAGATGCCTGACTCGCTCCTTAAAAGTCCATACTAACATATTCAAGGGGTTAGCAGTTTTCATTACCTACGTACTCGCTCGTTTTCAGTCGCTCAGTCCTACATTCTTTCTACGGTCCTACTAGTCGTGGCGTGTGAGGGCTTCCAAATATTCGATCAATTTGACGAATATTCGATTTTGTAAAAAGCAAATATTCACACAGCAATCATCAATAGTATCACATTAAGCACTTCAATGGAAAAATAACCAGGAAAATGAAACAATGAAATCAAACTAACGATACTGACTGACATAGGTAACCAAGGAAGTGTAATTAATATGTACAACATAGATAGTACATACATATTATGTATGCAAACACTACTTAGTCATAGAAACACGTGTTTTTGTGAACTGAAACCTACAGAGTACTAAACCTACGTGTACTGACAGACCTGTCTGACACAAACGGATTTGTAACAGACGAACATACAACAAAGCCCAAAGTCAACATCTGCCTTGCCTTTTCCCAACTATATTGGGGTCGGCTTCCAGTCAAATCAGATTTAGCTGAATATCAGTATTTTAAATGGAGCGACTGCCTATCGAACCTCCACAACCCAGTAACGTGGTAATACGATACCCCATGGTAAGACTGGTTGTCAGCTTCAGTTTCTAACTGTGATTAACGAAAGATCAAAGATCTACAACAAAGCCATAAATAACATAGTTATATTCTGTCCATTGTATAAGTACATTCTAACGATTTAAAGTATGTACTGTTTAAATGTTAAGGACAAACGTGGACACCATTTACTTAATATTATAATTGCTTAGATAACTATAATAATTATGCTTCGGGGAAGTACACTCGGCGAATATGATTGATATGCATGCGGACTGTGCATTTTAATATGTCGCCGTCCGTCGTAGAGGGAGAAGTCAATAACGCTGGCAAATCATCTTTAAAGATGTCTTACAGAAGCAGCAGTCAAAAACAAAGGAACCATTTTTATGTTGAGATAGAAACATTTTAAGTTAACTTCGGGCGAAAGTCAACAAATCCAAACGCTTTGTGATTGAGCATTGAAGTCGTCGTGTTACCAATGATTGGTGATTTATCGAATTATGTCGAAGATGCATCAGTAGCTAAAAAGCAGAAATCACACCTATCAGTAACAACTAGTTTTACATATTAGTGTGGATAAAAAGACAAATAGATGACTGACGGAAGAGATTTGGTCACTCAACACACGTAAAAACAGTGTTAAGAAACAAAATGCACAAGTCTGACGAAATTTCTTAGTAGACGGCCGCCTGCATTTCAATTTGTTCTGTCTACTGTACATTTGCATACAGATTACAAGCTAGAACACACGTGGTCTCAGATAACAGCTGTATGTACAGATAAACATTGTATTCATATGTTTTGTCCTAAAATACAGTGTTATTTTCCACGTTCGTCTGTTCTATGATAAAATAATTGTCTGATGTAGTGTTATAGTCTTTGTGAATTATTCTAACGTGCAGATAGCGAGTCGGGTGAGCGTTCCAGATTGTAACAGCTCCTAATCACGCAAATAACTTCATTTGGCCATTCTGTTCGTGATCTAACCGCAGTTTCTAATAGATTCGTGTTTATGTTATAGTACCTATTACGGAATTAGTGTTTGGATTCTAGTCCAGAAAATAAGTATAACAGGTAAAATAATTTGTTGGAATAGCAGAGATATCTTCTGGACTATAATAAACAAAAATATGCCTTGTTTTTTTTGCTCTTTGGGTCTCAAGTTCTCGTAAGCATCGTTCCACCAACTTTATTGTGCTAATTAAAACACAGAAATAATTAGTTACAACATTAAGGTGCTGGTAAACAGCATTCACTTGTATCGGAATCGGAATATCGAGCATTCGCAATATTTTTTTTTGTCGAACTGAACAACGAACAGAGCCAAGCATAGAGCCAAACATCGTTCATCGCATATTCTTTCTAATGAACCCTAGTCGAAGGTCGTCAAACTTTTTTTATGTCGATGTCAGACTTCACAGTCGGCTTAGTAAATAGCTTGCCAGAACGCTCTTTAGAATGCTCGCTAAAACGCTCTCGTCTGTTTTTCTGTAATGTAACATTCGCAAAGAATCCTCAAATGCTCATTTCAAGTCAATGCTCAAGTTTATCAGAACCTTTAAGTAAAAGTGGAACAGACATTAAAATTCTTTGTAATTGTAGGTCGGGGCGCAGGATATTTGTGTACATGTACTTAATAATGTAAACAAGGTAATTAGCAAGCTGCACATTACACCCGTATGCTGTGAAGTTATTTAACTGGTAAGTAAGTGAAATGCACCAAAAATGAGGTTGAATAGTAATGTATAATGATATATGTAACTGTAGAAGGAATGGGTACAAATGATAATGAAAAGACTAAAGGAATATAATAATAATGATGAATTTGTAATCTAGAGTGAATTTCTATACAACGTGTTACGTTAAATGCGCAAAACCTATCGTGGGGTAACTCAGCCCATGTTATTGAACAATGTTTGTTCAAAGACTTTTGGAAATTCACAAAAATAAAAATTTTTGATACTGATGGGCCCGATCAATTACTCAAATATTTCGAATTTCCAAAAGTCTTAGAACAATCATTGTTCAGTAACATGGGCTGAGTTACCCCACGAGAGGTTTTGCGCATTTAACGTACCACGTAGTAGGTATTAATATTATAAAAATGAAAAGCTTTTGTTTGGTTGAACGCGCTAATCTCAGAAAATGCTGGGTCGAATTAAAAAACGGTACAACTAATACGAGCCGAGCATTGGGCGTTAAATCACGGGGAATTGCTAATTTCATCAATAAATCTTAAGAGCATAGAACCATCAGACTCAATATTTCATAACGCAGTTAATGTGTGATGATGAAGATGAATACGCCCTCTAAATCGAAGGTCAGATCCACTTAACCGTTCACCTTTCAGTAAGGAAGGTAAAACATTAATAACACCACTACAGACCTATAACTACTGTACTAGCTAATTAGTTACCAGGCAAATCAAAACGATCTCCATATTCAAATTAAGTTGCAGGAATTAAAGCTAAACATAGTAACACAGTGGCATACTACTCGTGTGTCCAGCAACACGAAAGGTGAGATAAGAAGTTCCTTTGTGTTTTGTTCAAGAGCTCCATCAAAAATAGTCTTGAGCTATGGAATAGCTCTCTTTTCTAGCCCCATTATTTAAAAAGTGGACTAAAGTTACAACTAGAATAATCTTCGGACTAACCATACATTTTTAAGGATTAACTTTGGCGTAGCTTTACTTCTCGTTTTATAAATAAGGGGTTAGGAGTCTAGTACCAAATATCCCTTCAACCTGGCCTAAATCTAACCCAGAAGCAACGATGAGACCGAAAATGGAGTTCACCTAGAAGGAACTTGAACTCCTGCGCATCGTACGAAAAAAATAAACACTGTTTTACCAAGGACTCCTACAGTTCAAGCGAACAGGACAGTCAAGCGGCTCTGGTTAGGCCTTCCATCGCTACGCGCTAAGTGGGATCGCTCAACTCCCACCATAAGTTCCAGGTGGCTACCTGAGCCAGTGCCTGGTACCGTTGTCCATGATTTTCCATGCATGTCTGTAACTTGATCGGTTTTATCCTACGAGTATAATGGAAAGTCAACCGTCAATACAGCTTATCTACATAATAGGCTATTTAATTAAATGAGCCTGCAGGAGATCATTGACGAAGTTTTTATATTCACGACTGTGCATTCATGGAGGATAATACGCCCTAGTTAACAAAACGCCCCACCATACGGCTGTCTCAGCAATTTTGTACGCCAACAGCGGTCTTCCTCACGTGGTTCCGAGCAGTAAGTTTGAATGCTAGAATGGCAGGGCGTTTTGTCCACTAGGGCGTATTACCCTACGTAGAAAATCAAACAGTCCTTCTGTATCAATCTATTTGGTGACGCTCCATCGCAGTCACGTTGCTAGTCAATCGGTTTTCGTAACAACTAATTAGGTTTGAACCCGCCCGTTACGCATGCACATTTACTTGACCCAGATTTTGTTGATGAAATTATGATTTAGGTTAAATGTTGTTGTTGTTTATACAACAAATCGATCAATTGGTTCAACTATAATGCCGAGACTCCACCAAAGCTGTGTCGAGCGAGACGTGTTTTGAACAACCAATAGAATTGCGTTATTGACACAGCTCCACTCCGCAACGCAATTCTGTTGGTTGTTCAAAACACGTCTCGACTCGCACAGCTTTGGTGGAGTCTCGGCCTAACTTCCTGCGATTATATTTCTACTACCCTTAACGTTGAACGCATTTTATAATTCCTCGATATTAACAGCGACAAAATTGGCAAAGAATTGCTGACGAAATGTTAAGTACCGGTATAAATCCAAGAAGTATTGTGTTTGATGTATGGTACGCAAGCATTGAGCGACATTCCATTACGCTTACGACACATGAACGGAAGTCAACCAAAAACTAAACAATAAATAGGTACATAGATAAGAAAATACACTTCAACTTCTTTACAATTTTTCAAATAAAATTGTTTATTCAAAGTTCATAAACGTGTCAGTAACGTAAATCAAATAGTGTCTAAACTGACAAGTAAAATGTTTATGTAAACTGAAAAGTTTATTTTACGTTAAATGCTTGTGTTTCTTTGTTACTACTCGTAATATTACGAGGAAGAATTACAAATAAAATATCAGAGGAAACTGTAAAAGGCCGAGGTGTTCCATTTGGCCTTAATTAGATACCTGACAATTACGTCCTTACTTCGTTTAGGAACGCAATATCATGGTAGGAACTATAGTTTAGTTTTGTGTCTTGCATCTTGCAGGTCAAGCTAGAGGAGGTTATGTGCTACGAGTAAGCGTCCACAGGTGCATCGTACGTATCAGACGCATCGCATCAATCAAACGGATTTCTGTGAAGACTAATCGGCAGCGCAAGTTTGTGCCATCGGATTGCCGATGCCATGGGGTATGCAACCCAACTACAACAATAAAGGAGGCCGATGATGACGATGACACATTCTCCTCGTCAGTTCTAAACTTTTAACATTTTTAACGTCAGAGCGTAAGCTACCAAATAAAATATCTCATCTGATTGAATACTTCAAGGGTTACTTCTTGCTTTGCACAATCTCTTAAATCAACCTGTCGGTATGGATGAAGAAGTTTATTATAGTCCAAGCTATTCGAAAGGGTAAGACCACATTGAAATAATGAACTTTCTACACAAGGAAGGAGACAGTAGCCGTACTAACGAGTCTAAATACACCAGAAGATCCATTGCACGCAAAATACGTACTGGACTCGAAAAAAATAATATTCAAAAGAAGAATAATTTCTTTCAAATGGAACCACTATTTAACCGACAAAATTCTTCAGCGTTTAATGAACCTATAACATAATGTCAGTAACCAACACTGGCTTGTTGCAATTGCAAGTTGCCTGCCCAATCTCTCGATCCTAAGCTTATGTTACATCATGTCATGAAGTAGACCCAAATGCCCCAAAAGCTGCTATGACTGCCTAGAAGTCGTACTGGAAAAGACTAAATTGAAGTGATACCGGGGGATTATATTGGAAGGATACGTTTGAGGCCTTTGCCTAGCAGCGAGACATCAATGGCTAAGAAAAAAACACGTGTGGCACTTGGAGACTGCCGCGGTAAAGCTATTGCATAGCATTAAAAAAAAAATTTTCGCTTACCGCGAATATTTAACGAGAATATAATTTATTTTAAATGCTTGTGTGTGGTGCACTACTGTAATAAAGAACTGCTTTGTTGTAGGATAATTTTATAAGTAGGTTTCAACTGTAAAAACCTTTTGTAGCAGGCCGTTTACAATCAGTTAGAAAATAGTTATTTCTGCACAAGGAAGGAGACAGTAGCCGTACTAACGAGTCTGAATACACCAGAAGATCCATTGCACGGAAATCACGTATTCTAAAGTTGAATCCTGAGTGTAGCGAGAGATTCAAAGGACGAGATGCAAAAAACTTTGCTCTCGTGTAACACACATAACCTTACTTCAGCAGCGAAACACTTTAGCGTAAAATAATAAATAGGAATAGATTAAAATAACTTTTTTTTTAAGTAGCTTTCAACAATAAGTAAATACTCCGCACTGTAGATAATCGTCTCGTCTGTGATAAATCTAAAAAATTAGCAACACCGTCTCCGAAAAACTGCTTGCGCCCTTTGTTAATCTCCATTCATAAGACATGGTATGGTTTCATCATTTAGTGAGAGTTAGGAAATTTAATTCTGCATTAATAATTGTTGTTTTAAATGGTTATGTTAAAATAAGTACTGTTCTCGTCGCTAGTTTTACGCATGTTTTTTTTTTTTTAACTTAGTCAACTCTTTACGCCAGGCCATGAAATTTTATTCCCGCTCTTTTATTTTTAAATTAAGGCGTGTTCGGAAATAGCATCCATAATATTTATTATTCAAAATATTTATTAACATAAATTGAAACTAGAAATAAAGATTGCCAGTAAATGCTTATTTTCATTTAGCATAAGCAATAAGTTAAAAATTCAATAAAATACATTCGAAGACATTATTATCTTTTTGCATTTCTTTGGTTAGTACAAATTTCCGAACGTGTTTGTCTTTGAGACCAAATACAAAATCGTAACTTCGAAAGGGCTGGTGTTTGTCTCTCTCTAATTTCTATAAAGAGATAGAGTTTAATGTTTCGAATTGTATGAAACTCAAGGCTGAACATGATATTCGCGGCTTTTTTTAAAACAAAAATTAAAAAGCTACTTTGTCTCACTAGTGAGCAAAATCGCATTTTGCTCACTGATTTCAGGCAGCAAAACCTACATGTTTGAGCTACTGAAGTGAAAAGTAAATTTTCTTTATGACGGATGTTTTTATGATTGTCCAAGTCTCCCGAACTGAAACGAATTCGTTAGAGAAATTCTTGATTCGGTCGCCGCGCGATAAAAGCTATGCAATAGCTATAAAGAGACAGAAAGCAGCTCCAATCTTTCTCCTTCTCTAACAAAGAACCCGTAGGAAACAACAATTAGCTAGTAATTACCATTTTCTGCAGGCCCTTTGTTATAAATACTCTTGGCCTTCTGATTGTCGCTCGATACTGAAAGTTGAAACAGGAGGCAGTGGTCTATTTGTCGCCGACGAAAGTGGCGCAACTAGACCAGTCTTTATATCGTAAATTGTATTTTAAACTCACTCCTACAATTGCTTATAATTCTGGTGCTATGAATATTTTAGCAATAATGCTAATTGATTCCAAGTACGAACACGGTGTATCTGTGAGGTTATTTCCATCAATTTGAAGGAGTTAAGATAAAATGATAACGATCTTACATAATTCAGACACATTGCTCTAAATAATTAAAATCGTATTTGTTGTAAAAACACTATCTTTCTAGCATATTACATCCTGAAGAATATCATATATTTTTCTGGTTTTGTTGATTGCAGTGAATTATATGCTTTTTTGCATTTTAAAACTCGCGTTTTGCTCCTCTGTAGTCCCCCCGAATAGATGCAATTAACAGACTTTCCATAGGGTAGAATCAGAATACCTACTCAAGACTTGCAATCATCAGATCTTATTTTCCGTACTACCTACATTATTTATTAACCATTTCACAGGGGTCTTTAAGACGTCATGGTGAGCCACATTTTAAATTAATAAAAACATGGGAAAATCATATGGAAAATAATTATCCTATTAGGTACGTATTTTCCTACAGTATTGCATCAATCGTTCCATCGTCTGTAATCCGGTAATGGAATCTCGATGTCCTAGTGACCGAATTATGCAGTTTATGGAACTAGCCTGTCCTGTTAGTAGTTATAAGGATGCTATTCCTTTAACTTGGCACACATACAGTGTATGTATTAGTACTCAGGTACTATCCGCGTCATGATATGGTTTGGTAATTTCTGTTAGGCCACGCCCTTTGCGGAAGTGTTTCTAAACGAGCAAACTATTTTTATTTACCTTTTTTTTTCTAGAGAAATTACCCTGGGTTAAATTACAGTTTTAACTCAAATGTGTTTAATATCAGAAAGTTTTCGTTCCTCAACTTTACGCATGGGTTTACTTGTTAAACGGTGTCTTTAACTAATTTTACTGACAAACTATTAATTACGAATATTAAAATGCACTTGCAAATCATTTTGCACAAGTTTCTGCACTTTCCAATCGAGTAATTAAAATTATCTCATCTACGTGCCTATAACCTTTAAGGAGTTCTACATATTTTTCTTAAGTAAAAAATATAACTCCGATTAGAGAACATTGTAAATAACTGTCAATTCTGACTGAGTAAAACCAGTTTATATTTTGATTTTATTGAGCAGATACAGCATAAAATAATTTCGACGAAAAACAACGACAACACAAGATTTTGAATGCTACATAATATTAAGTACCATCACAGAATACATAGGTAATAGTACTATACTACGTACCATTAATTTCACTGACTGTACTTTCAATAGTAAGCACATTATAATTACTAAGGTATACACAATTGTGTTTCCCTGTTCAAATGACCATTTAAAGAATATAATTAATAATTTATTTGCCTGCCTTTACCTGCTTCAATATTCCATTTTAGATCCAATGTAAGTGAAGAGGTACTATTAGTACTATCACCGAACTCTTTTCCAAATGAGTTATTTGGGTCAGCAGACGGTCATATAATTGACTTGTTTGTTGTCTTGTCCTTGAATGAATCATACTTGCATCGGGACCACAGAAATATGAACCGAAGAAAAAACTGAATTTTAAATGAATCACATGACTATTGTTAACTGAAAAGAATAAATTACATGGGGTTTGAGAAACAAAAATGATTTTTACTTACTTGCTTTAAAATATTGAGTTACAAGTAAAATGTTTCTGTAAACTGAAAAGTTTATTTTACGTTAAATGCTTGTGTTTCTTTGTTACTACTCGTAATATTAGGAGGAAGAATTACAAATAAAATATCAGAGGAAACTGTAAAAGGCCGAGGTGTTCTATTTGGCCTTAATTAGATACCTACCTGACAATTACGTCCTTACTTCGTTTAGGAACACAAGATAATGGCAGGAAAGTACCTATTGTTTATTTTTTAATTTTGTGTCTGGCATCTTGCAGGTCCACCTAGAGGAGGTTATGTGATACTTACACGGACAATGCTATGGTTTGTCTTTATTCTAAGGCCTCTAGCCATGGCTAGAGAAGACTGAAGACTGAAGACTGACTCTGACTGAGGGCTTGAAGACTAATTTGAAAAGGCCCTGTTTGGTAAAACGCAAGTTTGTGCCAATAAAACACAATTTTCTTTCTTTCTTTCTCTCATGAGACTGATGCGTTTGCGCATGGGGTATGCAACCCAACTACAACAATAAAGAGAGGCCGATGATGACGATGACACATTCTCCTCGTCAGTTCTAAACTTTTAACATTTTTAACGTCAGAGCGTAAGCTACCAAATAAAATATCTCATCTGATTGAATACTTCAAGGGTTACTTCTTGCTTTGCACAATCTCTTAAATCAACCTGTCGGTATGGATGAAGAAGTTTATTATAGTCCAAGCTATTCGAAAGGGTAAGACCACATTGAAATAATGAACTTTCTACACAAGGAAGGAGACAGTAGCCATACCAACGAGTCTAAATACACCAGTCCACCAGAAGATCCATTCCACGCAAATACTGGTCTCGACAATAATAATTTTCAAAAGAATTTCTTTTCAATGGAACTACTATTTAAACCGAGAAAATTCTAAAGCATTTAATGGACCTATAACATAATATAATATCAGTAACCAACACTGGCTTAGTTGCAGTTGCCTGCCCAATCACTTGTTCCTTAACTAATCCTTCTTAAGAAGTAGACCCAAATGCCCCAAAGACTGTTATGACTGCCTATATAGAACTCACCTAGAAGTGGTAGTCAAAAAGAGTAAATTGGAAGGATACCGGGGAAGTATTGGAAGGATGCGGGTGAAACCTTTACCTAGCAGTGAGACATCAATGGCTAAGAAAAAAAATACGTGAGGCACTTGGAGACTACCGCGGTAAAGCATATCATTAAAAAAAAACACAAGAAAAAATTATCGCCTCCCGCGAATATGTAACGAGCATATCATTTATTTTAAATGCTTGTGGTGCACTGCTGTTATAAAGAACTGCTTTATTGTAGGAGAATTTTATAAGTAAGTTTCACTTCTAAAAACCTTTTGTAGCTGGCCTTTTACAATCAGTTAAAAAAAGAAAATTGTCTTCATGACGGATGTTATTGATTTATGATTACCGAAGTCTCCCGAACTGAAGCGACGATAGACGAGTGTTAAGTTATTTTTGTTAGGGAAATTTTTGATTCGGTCGCCGCGCTATGCAGTAGCTAAAGAGACAGAAGCAGCTCCAATCTTTTTCCTTCTCTAACAAAGAACCCGTAGGAAACAACAATTAGCTAGTAATTACCATTTTCTGCAGGCCCTTTGTTATAAATACTCTTGGCCTTCTGATTGTCGCTCGATACTGAAAGTTGAAACAGGAGGCAGTGGTCTATTTGTCGCCGACGAAAGTGGCGCAACTAGACCAGTCTTTATATCGTAAATTGTATTTTAAACTCACTCCTACAATTGCTTATAATTCTGGTGCTATGAATATTTTAGCAATAATGCTAATTGATTCCAAGTACGAACACGGTGTATCTGTGAGGTTATTTCCATCAATTTGAAGGAGTTAAGATAAAATGATAACGATCTTACATAATTCAGACACATTGCTCTAAATAATTAAAATCGTATTTGTTGTATGTTTTCAAAACACTATCTTTCTAGCATATTACATCCTGAAGAATATCATATATTTTTCTGGTTTTGTTGATTGCAGTGAATTATATGCTTTTTTGCATTTTAAAACTCGCGTTTTGCTCCTCTGTAGTCCCCCCGAATAGATGCAATTAACAGACTTTCCATAGGGTAGAATCAGAATACCTACTCAAGATTTGCAATCATCAGATCTTATTTTCCGTACTACCTACATTATTTATTAACCATTTCACAGGGGGTCTTTCAGACGTCATGGTGAGTCACATTTTAAATTAATAAAAACATGGGAAAATCATATGGAAAATAATTATCCTATTAGGTACGTATTTTCCTACAATATTGCATCAATCGTTCCATCGTCTGTAATCCGGTAATGGAATCTCGATGTCCTAGTGACCGAATTATGCAGTTTATGGAACTAGCCTGTCCTGTTAGTAGTTATAAGGTTGCTATTCCTTTAACTTTGCACACATACAGTGTATGTATTAGTACTCAGGTACTATCCGCGTCATGATATGGTTTCTACCTTTGGTAATTTCTGTTAGGCCACGCCCTTTGCGGAAGTGTTTCTAAACGAGCAAACTATTTTTATTTACCTTTTTTTTCTAGAGAAATTACCCTGGGTTAAATTACAGTTTTAACTCAAATGTGTTTAATATCAGAAAGTTTTCGTTCCTCAACTTTACGCATGGGTTTACTTGTTAAACGGTGTCTTTAACTAATTTTACTGACAAACTATTAATTACGAATATTAAAATGCACTTGCAAATCATTTTGCACAAGTTTCTGCACTTTCCAATCGAGTAATTAAAATTATCTCATCTACGTGCCTATAACCTTTAAGGAGTTCTACATATTTTTCTTAAGTAAAAAATATAACTCCGATTAGAGAACATTGTAAATAACTGTCAATTCTGACTGAGTAAAACTAGTTTATATTTTGATTTTATTGAGCAGATACAGCACAAAATAATTTCGACGAAAAACAACGACAACACAAGATTTTGAATGCTACATATTAAGTACCATCACAGAATACATAGGTAATAGTACTATACTACGTACCATTAATTTCACTGACTGTACTTTCAATAGTAAGCACATTATAATTACTAAGGTATACATACAATTGTGTTTCCCTGTTCAAATGACCATTTAAAGAATATAATTAATAATTTATTTGCCTGCCTTTACCTACTTCAATATTCCATTTTAGATCCAATGTAAGTGAAGAGGTACTATTAGTACTATCACCGAACTCTTTTCCAAATGAGTTATTTGGGTCAGCAGACGTTCATATAATTGACTTGTTTGTTGTCTTGTCCTTGAATGAATCATACTTGCATCGGGACCACAGAAATGTGAACCGAAGAAAAAACTGAATTTTAAATGAATCACATGACTATTGTTAACTGAAAAGAATAAATTACATGGGGTTTGAGAAACAAAAATGATTTTTACTTACTTGCTTTAAAATATTGCTAAAATGTAGATAAATAGTTAATTTAAAATAAATACTTTAGTCCAAGAAAATATTGTGAAAGAGGAAAATAGATGGCTAAGTATAACCTCGGAAAATCAAGTCAAGTTTATTCAGTATCAGCATTAAATAAATGAAAATAAACAATGAATTAAAACGGTCCAAATATTCAGAGCTAATCGAATACTAGTTCAAGGTTAAAAAACCTGAATTTAATGAGCAGCCTTTCATTAAAATTTACCCAAACAATGTCAGTGAAACAAAACAGTGAAATAAGTACACTTTTATCAAAATTCCGGTAACAGTCGCCAGTGCTGATATCTAGAACAAATATTTACACTTGATAGTAAATTTGCAGCGAAGTGCTCTCATTTCTTTGAAGATACAGACTTTCAGATGTACCCATTTAATGATCTCGAAACTTGTAGGCCAATTCTTCTGGGCAGGAGTCTTTAGTCAACTGGCCCCACTCAAAATGGACCCACAGATTTTGACCCAGAAGACCCTTGATCAGGAAAACTTGACCACAACCAGTCACATTTTGAATGTGTCGACTGGAACCACTGACCATGTTCAGTTTAAGTACAGTAAGGGCCGAGACACACCGGAATGGCAGCGGCCGGCAGCGACGGGGCGAGCACTTTCAGTGTGAAATAATTTTAAACTTTTACTACATACTTTAAAGACCAGTATCGCTTGAAAAGGTCGCAAGTCAAGAAGATACCAGGCGCGCGAGGCCGCCCGCCATTTAAGTGTGACTCGGCCCTAAATCCGAGTAAAATCGTGCCGAAAGCCATCACAAGTAAGTTATTTGCGTTTACTACACATACTATTTACCTATCAAAGCGAAAAGATACTGAATTACCTACTCATGTACAGATGAGGAAAATAATGTCAAGCAATTTGAAAAATTCTACCGTGAACTTTTGCATAAATATCGTGGTATATCCTCATGGTATTACGTACAATGACGCTATTTAATGGCCACCATGCAGAGTGCGCGTGAGTCATATATATGATTCATTGGAACAACAAAAACTACGCAAAGCCTCAGTCGGAACGCTCAAGGCGCAAATGGATTGCATATCACACCGAAGCGTAATAAAATAATTGTATGTTTGAGGATTCTTTTAGGATCCTACCGCAAGCCCCCTGTTTATTATACTTCGACATGCTTATAATAAATAACTGTATGTGTACACACGGCTACACATCACGCTATGCAAAACTAGTATAAGATGACCATTCAATGTGCGGATAAATCATATCAGGCGAGGCCAAGACAAACTGGTTTTTGTATGTCTTGATTTGTAGATGTGTGTGACACCTATATTTCTCCAGTTTGGTTAATCATGTAATCTGGCCTGGCCTGGGTCTGTAATCCTATAGGATTACAGACCCAGACCATTTTTCTTTATTAAAAAATCTTCGCTGCTCTATGCAGCGAAGCTTCACTACATAGTATAAAACAAAGTCGCTTTCTCTGTCCCTATGTCCCTATGTCCCTTTGTATGCTTAGATCTTTGAAACTACGCAACGGATTTTGATGCGGTTTTTTTTAATAGATAGTGATTCAAGAGGAAGGTTTATATGTATAATAACATCCATTAAATAGTGGAAAAGTACTGTTATTTAACCACTCTGCACGACAATATTTTGACACATGACACATCAGCTGAGTCGACCGGGTGATTCGAAATTTGAGCTATTACACAAAATTTTTTTCAACTTTCAGCATCCAATTTTTGATCAAAAATATGTTACTACAGCTATTTCATGCGATAAGTTTGTGAACAAATATCTCTAAGAACATGTTGAGGTCAATAAAACTGCCTCATTCTGTTGTAAAATGTGTGTAACATACAAAATGCTACATCGTTTCAAAAACTAGGTAATTTAGATGTGCTGAAAAATATGTACATAAAGAAGCGTATCACATGATAATAATGGTTAAACAGTTAAATAAATAAAATAACTTACTATATACATTACTAGATTTGCCAGTGTTCATACATAATTTCATAAATAATAACGATCAAAGTCTGGATAAAAATTTGCAAAAACTATGTTGCAACATGACTCTTTTTAGTGCTGACCGTAAACCCAATATTCACAAAACGATTAAAAACCTTCATTCAGCCTAATCGATAATCGCAACATAATCGAACATGAAAAAAAAGTAAAACAAGACATAGAGCATGGACTGATTTATCTGCTTTTTGACTATAGAAAGCTCAGTCCATGCAATAAGTCTATGAAACTAAATCTGAATCATTTTATAATATTTCAAATTTTCAAGTATTATTTCGTTTACGCAATAATTTATTTATCGGTGTTTCATTGGAGGCTAAACATACCTATGTGTCTTCTAAACTTAAATTCAATCATATGGTTTTACTTATACCCATTTTGTGTTTTCGTTAATTAATTTCAATTCATCTTTTTAAAACGGATCTAAAAAACGTGAAAAGACAAACACCGGGTTCGGATCTAATGCTGAGAGATGGGAGTATGTACTTCTAAATGATTCCTTGCAGTAACAAACAATTAGAATTTCCAACAGGGCGTGTTTGGCTAAATTTTAAACTATGATGAATAGCGAAAAATCCTTAAGGAAGTCTCGAGGCCGATTTGATAAAAATTAAATAACATCATAAAAATTAAATTTTTGAAATATAAATTCAGCAATCAAACTATCAATATTCTGTGAAGTAGAAACATGCGACAAACTTGAGGTATAAGGATTTTTTTCCATTAAATAATGTTTCGCTCCATGTCAACTCATGGTATCGGTAGATCGGTACTGATCATGTTCACAACATAGTGTTCTTATTTCAAATTTTTATTATCACTTCGTGGTGTAAATACATTAACGATTTTTTTGAAATGTGAGTTTGCGCGAATTTTGATTTTATTCTGCTGTACAATGACTAAATTATTGTTTGTATATTAGTTCATATTTTACCAAGTTATCATTACTTCACCGAATTTGATCCTCAGCGACATCGAATAGTGTAAAAAAATATAATAGCATTTTCTTTTTTTATTTCAAAAGCTCGATTTCTGACGTGTAATACTTACATGACCAAACCAATCTCACGAAACAAATTTGTACAATAAAATAATTAATTTGGCTATCTTTTGTTTGGAGCCGCGAGAGGGAGAGGACAGCGTCCTCCCTCCGCCCCAACCATAGTGGTAGGCGCCCGCAGCGTCGGAAGTCGGCAGACGATCTCCGGCCACCGTAGGCACGGGCATGCGGACAGCGAGTAAAGGGCAACTCGCTGTCCGACCATGGACCATGCCCGAGTCGGCAGCGCGTCGTGTTCCACGTGCGCCTCAAAGAGCGTCAGCATAATGAGAACTTAGAGGGCCAAAGCCTACCGGGGTCGCGGGCGTTATTTCATGACCCCGGAACATAAAGGGCTATTGAAGGACACCGTGGATTTTAGTCAGTACAAGTCTGACAGTCCCTCCCGCCCTGCCCGGGGTGGAAGGACTCATTTGATGATTTTACCACGATAAAAAAAAACTTTTATTTGGTAGGAAACAAATTCATTTATAATAAGCCTATCAAAATCCAAGGCATTCTATATTCATTCAACATTAAAAATTATAATATTATGATTGTACAAAGTAAAATGTACAGTAAAAATTAGCTAATAAATTAAAAGTTATTACATAATTTTGATTATCGAGTACCACAGCGAGTGCATTCCTAATTCAAAATTTTTGAATTAAATAATTGCCGCGCATTCAAACATTTATTATCTGACATTGTTCCTTTGTCTATTATTGTTTTTTGGGAATGACAATGTACGTAATATTATTATAAAAGCTTTAAACTATATTATAATAGATAATAATTGTATTCTAAGCATAAAACAAATTTATTTTAATTTTTATTAATCGATTTCCTAATTTCCTTATTTTTTTCACTCGAGTTGACAAAAAAATCAATTATGGAATCGATTAGAATACTCGCTTTCACACATCATTACGATTAAAAAAAATAACATGGTTGTCGATTACGAATACAAATTGAGTAGTGGTAATGAAAAATACGTGTTATTGGCCCTGTATTAGAGAATTACGCCAAGATCTGGTCTTTTTTACGTTATTTATAATATTTGGCATGATATTTATCTTTATTATTATGGAGTTAAAGCTCGCGTGTGTGATCCAAGTGCAAAATAAAAATGTAAACAAACAAAAGTGGCGCGAAAGTTCGAGTTCAGATATCAAATTTTTCATTACCACTGCTAATTTATGTTGAAATACGTGTGAATTCGTTACAATACTAAATGACGAGTTATTCATTCCTCCTATAATGATCCGTTGGATGTCCGAAAACCACGTTTTTTATGATTTTTAGCCCCACCCAGCACTGCCATCAAAATGGCGAAGATCGTATTTACGCTTTTGGATTTTGTTACGGTAAATTATGAAAATAGGCGCTAAATGTAGAAGTTATAATTTCGTGAATAAATCAGATTTTTATTTAACATTCTTAATTAATGCGCACTCATAGGATTTTACGCAGAGAATATTATATTTTTTTAATTTATAATGAGGATGTCGTATGACTACAACGTCTGCCCCTTTTGGACCCACTATTGAGCCAGCGTAGGTTTACTTGTCGCGCCCCTTTCGGGGGCGCTACCGAACTATACGGTTAAGAGATTTCTAATGTGATGTCGTAAATAATTACATTTTTTCCGCTTACATTGCAAACGCAGGCTGAACCCTACGAGTTTTATCAAAATAATGTACTAAGTATTGTACACATTGAAAAGGTCTATAGAAAAGTCCGTGATGGTATATGTCTATCTCTTATGGATAGCCCACAATAACTTTTTTTTGTCATTTACTTTTTACGACAAATAATGGCTAATTTTCGAAGCGATTTTAACCAATACAGCATTAATCCTTAACCAATTAAATACCTTGAATACATTGTTCATTTAATATAGATCTATATGGCCCTGTACACCGTATGATTTAAGTGAATATTTTCGAAGATATTACAGATTTAAAAATTGCGGGACGTAGCGATTGCGGCGGTACCGGCCGGCCGCCCGGTGCGGCAAGAGCGACTTTGTTTTATACTATTTGTAGGTGATTCTGTAATATGTTGTAAAAATAAAATAAATAGTTAAAAATGTAAAAGTAATAAAAGTAAAAATAAGTAAAAATGTAGTGTATGAATTTAGATATTCCAAAGATAGCAGGAAATCTTCATGGTATAGGGAATGCGGGATTGTTTTACTCCAAATTTAACGCGTGCGGGCCACGGGCACGGGCAGTAATGAATAAACCAAAACTACTGGATCGATTTTAATCACATAGGCTATATATTTTATACCCGTGCGAAGCCGGAGCGGGCCGCTATGTTTTTAAATACAACGTTCACAGTTTTTTCTGTAGTGTATTTAGTATCAGCATTGCACCCGTGCGAAGCCGGGGCGGGTCGCTAGTTTTTAATAAAGACAAAAATACATATAACGTGCCAACCTAATGCCAACTATCAGGCAAAATCCAGACTTCATAACGCAGAATAACTAGCTACGCTCACGATGATTATGAAGCTGATTGCGTATCACACCGCATAGTGATTTAAATAATTGTAACAATTTATTGTAATTGGCTTAGGGTCAGTACACACAGATACGCGACATGACGATGCTGGAAATTGTATCTTCGTGTAGTAAATAAAGTCACATTTTGAGGATTCGTATTCGCTCTATTGATGTATGCGCAGCGTGGCGTCTCGTTGTGAATTGACCCTAAGGTACATCAAGTCACCTGTACTTGATGGTATAGAATATGATTGGCTTATTTTAAAACGTTAACAGGAAATTATTATTTCAGCTTCATAATTGTAATTATTTAAAACCCTATTTCATCCTGACTGTTAATTTTAATTTGATATGAAATGAATAACTGTAAAACGCCTGAGAAGTTTATGAGAAAGGAAATGAAAGGCAACAAGACAATAGTCTTGAGAAACAAATTATTTTCTGACACACCCATATATTGAGTTGTCATTACGATACTCGATCATCGATATCGACCGCGTTTGGCGCTCTCATTGGCCCGCTCCAAGGTTGTGTGAACTCTCAACCAATGAGAGCGCCAAACGCGGTCGATGCGTTTGATCGAAATTATCGTAATGTCAACTCATGGTGTCGGTAGATCGGTACTGATCAGTGTTTAATATTTTTTATTCGTTTTTATGGTGTGATTGGCAGCCTTGAGAGACAAGCCACCGGCCGACCAAGACATCTGCATAAGGAAATGTTTATTAATAAAAATATGAAGTAATGTTGGATTTACAAGAATTTTACTGTTTTTTTTTTTTAGTTTTTAAAAATTCACATAAAAAGGCCCTTTCTACACTAAAATATTTTGAATAAGTAATAAAAGTATTTAATAAACGCGACAATGGTAATTATGATGCTAAAATACAACCTAACTAAAAATAACCAACTTGGTAAGTACGTCAGACTCTTTTGTGTCATTCGAATTAAAACTATGACAATTTATTAAATAAATAAAAAATGTAACTCAGAACATTAAATACAACCACAAAAAAGTTCAAAATAACCTACAAAAAACTTTTCTTTCGAAAGTTGGTGACTTTATTTTTTATTTTTTTTATTGTATTTATTTATACTGTATGCTCAAGTTACAAAAAACATGTACAAAGGCGGACTTAATGCCTTGGACATTATTTACCAGTCTAACTTAATATTTTATGGAGCAATCTTTATTAAAAACCGACCTTAATTCTAAGGCTTCGCTCGCATTGCAAACAGGTTAGGATTTAAACTTCTTATAAAATATATACCCGCGACTGTAATTTGATTTTATTTAACAAATAAATACATACGGATCAGGATAACATTTTTTTTTTAATTATCACTCATATGATTATATAGTAAGTAAATAGCTTTGGTCACATGGTTTTTACGAACATGATAAGTACCTGTTATGCGTTATTTACGTCTATTATTAACAATAATAGCGTGAAGCACGGCACCGTCCACAATTTCAATAAAAAATAGGCAACAGATAGCTAAATATAAAACAACCAGAATTTATGTAAAAAATGTTAATAAGAATAATAATAATTCTGTATGTTAGATCCGATTCTTACATACATAAGTAATTATTATTTACTGATTGAAAATTTTTATATCAATTCAATAGGAAAAAATGAACCCGTGAATGATAAATAAATTAATCAAATAAAGTGATTATTTGAGTACCTACAATAATAATGACTTGTACATCGTTATCACTTGTACCGAAATGGTAGCTGTTTTGTATAATCAAGAACACTTTAAGTAAATGTGGAAGTACTAACGATAATTTTGCTTAGTGTGTACATATTAATGCCAGTAACTGTACAAAATATTTTGACATACCTACGCGAAAATATTCAAGGTCGATTATGTTTTTGATAACAAAAGCAATGTTTGGCGACCCGCAGTGAATGTAGATAATTGGCATAGTTAGGGAGTGGCAATGTGTATGGTATGTATGTAAGTACATACGTATAATCGGGTTTATATATATTTTTTAATTAAATGTGTAGTACGAATTGCGTAACTCTGAAAATACCTCAAACCAATATTATCAAGTAAGCGACGCGACGTGTCCTAGGGCTAAAACAAAAAGCGAAGATAAGGGTAAGTTCATACCGACGTCACGCGACGCGACGTGGAAATGTTGTGACGGTATTGGAAATGTGTTGCGTCGCGTATTTGTGCAAATTGACCCAAGTAACATTATATGGAAGACATAAGAAGACTTGTACCCCGAGTAAGATTCAACTAGAACCAATAAATGGTTTGAGTACTAAGGAAGTGATAAAGCAGCAATTAAAACATTATTATCAATTGTTAATTACGATAACGTGTGTTAACTGTTAACGCTTGTTACGTACAACATCAAATCATAACTTTGTTTACTCCATTTCTCGAAGAATTACTGACCCGCCTGTCCTACTAAATCCAACCTTATGCTAATACACAAAGAGTGAATTTGCAGTGTACACCTTTGGACAGTTCGATTCAGTCATTTTATGCACTGATATTCTTCACATATAGCAGGTTGGTGAAAGAAATTGTCTTTCACCAGCCAACTTTTGATCTAACCTAACAAATATCATAACAATGAATTTTCCTACTCCTGTTCTGTTTTATCACATTTCACTGCGTTTAACATATTTAAATTCAACTACGTATCTTAGGATTATTACATTCCACCAAAAAAGTCGTAGCACTTTTCTGTCACCACTGTTGATCCTTGCTTTCAAGAGTCGCAGAGGAACTTGGAATGAAGCCACGGGATTTAGAAAAAAAAAACAAACCTGTGCATGTCTCAGCTGATTGACGAGTGTGGAGCACCTTTCCGGGTCTTTCCGGCCGTCAAACGAGTCCAACTCAGCCGCGACCATGTTAAGTGCGTCGTCGGCGAAGAAGAACTGCGCTAGAAGCGACCGGTCGTCCCTCTGTAACAAGAGAAAAGAGTTTTTTTTCTATGTTTTGCAGTTGTATGAGGAGAAATCTATAAGAATTTGGGAATCAAAGTAGGCGGCGTTCTGCTTATGAGTTCGCAAAAATGAAAAAGGCATACGTTTATGTTTAAGGCCGGAAACATATATCAGTTTTCCTGATTAGGAATCCTGATCCGATTTCTATCCGAACACAGTGAATTCATACAAATTTGTGTGTGTGTGTTCACATTTCATTCAACATTTCGAATTCATAACGGAAAAAAACTGATGTATGTGGCCACCCTAACTAGCTGTTCCCTGCAGTTTCATCACCGCTGCCTGGTTCCTATTGGTCGTAACATGATGTTATAGCCTATAGCCTTCCTCGATAAATGGACTGTCCAACACAGCAATATTTTTTCAATTCAAACCAGTAGTACCTGAGATTCCGCAATAAACATGTATAGAATACTTCAAGCGACAGTACCTATTTTTAACACCTGAAGGTAAAAGAGGGATGTTATAAGTTTTAATGCGTGTAGTGCATCCTGAGTAGCTGGTCTGGCTTTCAGCCTGTTGAATGTCATACATTTGTGAGTTTTATTATAAAAGCCCAATCAAGCCCTATCATATACAATTTCATGTTACAGTAATAGTAACAGAACGAGTAAATACAAAATTAGAGTGCAAAATGTCCTAAGAGTGTCTTTTGCTGAATTTTTTAATCAATACAATGAAATATACGGATGATGCTATAAATACATATGAACGCAGCCTTAGAACTTTCGGGCAAAGTCAAATACCCAATTTATAGGACAGTCGTGGGCAACCGACATAGTTATGTCGATTTCTTTTTTATTACCAAGGGAATACCAACACGTTTTCAATTACACTAATGTCTATATCAAACTATTTGGTACTGTTATTTAGTGATCAATCGTTTCATCACCTTCACGCCAACATTATCGTGGAAACATCCGTTATTGTTTTGTAAGTAATTAATTCTTTGATAAATGAATGACAGACAATAGTCTCATCTCTCATCAATAGTGTACTGCATCTGCAAAAACAATACCCTGCCACGGGCAAGAACGAATTATGTGACTATGTGAATATTCAATGTAATCGATAACACGTCACATCACGCTATGTTTTTTTACCAAACGAGCGGTTTTTCCAGTTTTTCTTCCAATAATAGATTCTGTCAGCTATGTATTTTGAATATCAATCTCCCGAATAGTCGGATTTTTGCCATTCTTCTTTGGAGGGGTCAAATAATGAAAGACACTTCAACATGCTACCGACAATAACTATTGCGACTTTTGTAAAGACATATTTTCACACTATTAGCAATATTGCTAGTTTGTCGTTCATTTCGGTCGGTTGGATAGAGATAACGATCTACGAAGCCAAAACTAGCCGATAATGTGCAATATTTATCGTCGGTACTAGTTTTTCAGACAGAGAGGTTCACAGATTTCCTAACAACAGTCACATAAACCATCGCTCGTATCACATCATTAAAGCACCATTCATGTAAATAAGCATTATAACTAAGTTCACTGTAGTGACAACAATGTGTAGTAAATAAATGAATGAGTTGACAGCTAAATTACGGTCTTAGCATCCAGGTGTTTACGTTGGCCAGTCATTATGTTTGAAGTTACAAGTCATGGTACGTTAATAGCTTCAAAGTTTACAATTGGTACAAAATGTAGGAGTAAAAACGTTCGACACCCACATTTTTATGTTTGACAAGTCGTGTCAAAAAACGCGTCGCGCCGGTGTGTTTTAGCCTTTTTTTTTTAAGAAGTTTACCCTTATTAGCATAAAACAATGTTGTCATATGAACAGATCAAATAAGGATTGCAATTTCAGAAATAGATAGAAATAAATATGGATTTAAATGTTTTTTGTTAATGACAGTAAGAAGGAACAGTTGTCTCTCAAGACAACATTTTATCAGGTGGAACGGATAGTACAAAATATGCCTTAAAATTAAGCAAAATACACGAAAACTTTAGTGGCCATAATTTTATTGTCGGATAATAAAAGCGTAAAACATTTATGGCGTTATACTAAGTGTTCGTTCATTAGTAAATGACCCCATGGCTAATGGGTGCAAATACCTTCTTATCATAATGAAACAGTATGTAAATAAAAATAAAACACACGATTTTGGGCTCATTCTAAGTTCAGCTATGTTAATATAATGATAAATACAAACTTTTAGAACGTATTATAGGTTCAACTTGGGTCATAAAAATTTGAAACCGAGGACAGACTTTCGGTACGACGGGCGACGCAGACAGTTTGTGTTCGTTTACACGTCCCATCCCATCCCAGTAGACTTGCTATATAATTTTTTTTTGAAAAAAAAATGTAACCGCCTTCAAAAACAACCACAAAAAAGTGTAAAATAATCTACAAAATAACTTTTCATTCGGAAGTCGGTGCCTTTGCTTTTTTTCTTTTCATTGTCTTTTTAGCCACCGACTTCCGAAAGAAAAGTTATTTTGTAGATTATTTTACACTTTTTTTGTGGTTGTTTTTGAAGGCGGTTACATTTTTTTTCAAAAAGTTTTTATTTTACTCTTTTTAGTTTAAATATTCAACCCGAATTCTTGTCAAGAACATTATTCTCTTACTTGTGTAATACTAGAATTTTGTAATTCTTCGCACCGGTACTTAAGCTAATAAAATTCCATATCTCAAAAATTACTGAACCGATTTTGATGAAACTTGCAGTATTCTCTAAGTTAAATGATACCTAGTACAACAAAAAAAGAATTACTTAAATCGGACTTGTAGTTCCAGAGATATGCGATCACAAAGTAAATCAATCGATGCCTACTTTTTACTGTTAAGGAGTTGTACCTTCCATCATCAGGTCATCCACCTGAGATGATGATTATCAGATGCAAATACTTGAACAGCTTTAGAAAATATATGAAAATGGTACTATGTGCCTATAATATTTGAAGGTTGCCGTCGATTTCCCTAGGATCCCATCATCGGATCCTAACCTGGTGATTATGGGACCAATTGGAAAGTATACCCTTTCAAACAAAAGAAAAAAATTCGAAATCGGTCCAGGCGTCTTCGAGAAATCGGGAACATTCATAAAAAAAAAAGATTCCGACGAATTGAGAACCTCCTCCTTTTTTTGAAGTCGGTTAAAAATACTGAGGGGTAGGTAAGTACTTTAGTTTACACTTAAAATCTTATACGATTATTTTTGATTTCTCCAAATAGGTACCTACATAAATATTATAAACATTGTAAAGAAAAACAAAAAAAAACCTAAATACCTATATTTAGTAATAGTGACCCATGGACTGCAGGAACAGGGTCCAAGGTATCAGCAGTGAGTTATGTTTTTAAAATGTTTAATAATTTATTATTATATACATGTTTAAAATAAGTCAAATTATTTTCTGCGTTGCGGATTTTTCCTTAAAAACATTACTTACGGAAAAAAATATAATGACGCCATGTCTTACGTAGGTAGTTATTTTAAACGACTACCGGTTTTGTTAAAGTGATAATAAACAATTTTGAACCCACTTATAAATAAAAATACATATATGTATAAATTATATTTAAATCAAACTGTTATTTCATTTTATTGTGGTAATGACGATATTTTATAAATGTATATTATAAATAATTTAAAAATCACTCATTGAAAACAATGTAAGTAAATGTTTTAGAAAAATTAAATCGTTCAAGTAACTAGCCTATCCACTAGTCTGAAGTAAACAAACCTTCGTACCTCAGACAAACAACCTCTAATTTGACATCTCCAAAAATTATGGAAGAGTTATTTTTGCAAATGGAATTATTAAATAAATCATGGCAACATTTTCTGATTTTATTAAAATAATAAAATGGCAAAACAACATGATAGGTAGACTTCTAATAATAGCTTACACACTCATAGATGTTTAGGTCACCTGTGCTATGATCAAGTGCGTTTATTTTGCAAAACATAGGAACTGGCAAAAAATATGTTTTGGAGACTATTTATAATGTTGCATACGCACGCTCACATACGTTTGCGTCGTGAATGAAGCATCAAATGAGTTTTTTATTATTATTTATATGTATTATTCTTTGCTGTTCCAATTCATGGCAAAAGCTCTCCCAAAGTACTTCAAAGAACTTTTATCCTGACACTAAGACTAACAATATTATTTATTTTATTTTATTCATTTATAAAACTTTATGTACCTTGCCTTTATCCTCTATCTGCCAGTCTACCTTAGGGTGATGCAGAGATGATGCATTATCATCATCAGCCAGACCCAAGACGTCCACTGCTGAACAAAGGCTTCCCCTTAGCACCATCTTACACAAGGCGTTGGCGACGCAAGTTTCCGATACCTTACGACTTTGGCATCCATTGACGCCTGCTTGTGTACAAAACTCGACGGTTTTTGCGATAGCCGCTTAAATACCGAAGTCGCAAGGTATCGGAGACTTGCTGCGCCTTGTGTAGGAAAGGGCTTAGATTAGACCGTCACGCCGAACAACAATCTACCATTTACATCAATCGGTTATCTGCTGCCCGCAACTCTTACGATGAAGTCGGTCCACCCAATGGGAGAAGACCTGTCCACCCACACTGCGTCAACTTCAACGTAAGTTTTAAAATATCGTGCAGCCAGACAATAAAAATTAACATTATATGGATGAATTGCAGTTTCCACGGAAATTATCAAGTACTAATCTAATTAATTGTAGGACCAACAATCAGGTATAATTCATCACTTATGATCAATTAACGTTTTTCTTGCATAGCGTGAATCTGTTACGTAAGAAAAAATGTCAAGTTATCTAACAACATTATCTCAATAATTACCAGTCTAGTATCTTGTAATTCTGAGTGAAAAGATTTCTTTATAACCTCATATAAATAAACTAAAGCCTAGGATTAAGTGAATGGCATGAGATCAAGGTGACAGACGTCACACCAAGTTGGGTTTGTCGTCTACTTCACTTTCATCGGTTTTATGTAACCTAAACTTATGCCAATGTCAACCTTAACACTTTAAAATAGAGTCCTCATAATAAACAAAGTATATTTTTATGTTAACGAAAAGTAAATTGTGATAAACAAAAAAACTGTGCAAATAAACAAACTTGTTTCATTATAATAGCCTCAGTGACGCAAGTGTTTAAGATAAAATTAGATGCAATAACTTGTCATTTAATCTGATTAGATTCGTTTATTTCAAAAAAAAAAAAAAAACTGAATAAATGATAACGGAAATATAATAACATCAGCATCGTCGTTTTGATATAAGATAATGACAATCATAGTGGAAATTCTTGTCACGTTTTTATCATTGCATTTTATGACTGTTTTTAAAACGTATATGACAAAACAATGCGGTACAGAATAAAAAACACAATGGAGTTGTATTGCGCATAAGTGTAAAAGCAAACATAATAATATGAAAATAACCAAAGAAATACTTTTCCGGGTTTAGACAGTGGTACTGCAATCAATTGCGAACGAAGTTTTAAAACTTCAATAAATCGAATTTTATATCTCGTGATCGAAACTAGATTCGATTACAAATCTGAAGCAGTATTATCAGTTATCGAGCATCATTCGACAAGGGTTCCGTACTAGGTCAAGCCGCTTGGACCGCGGCCAAGCGAGCCAGCTTCGAAAAACGGAGAAAAACGAATCGGATAACCTATACCTGTGCAAGAACTGCACCAAAAGAATATTTGAGATGAAATTGACCGCGAAACGGATTTAATTACAGTCAATTATATATGAATTAGAGCAAATCATTGTCATCAGTATCTGTGGCGATTCAGTGCAATGAGTCATTTCAGTTGTAAACACGCACTAGTGTCGAAACACGCAAACCGGCTTGTTGAAACTGACATCTGCTAGCAGAACATGGACCTAAAAAAAAGGCGGACGGAACTTCACTAAGAAACAATTGAAGCACCCATAGTAAGTCAGTGCGCTTGTCCACACAAGCCAGCACACACACATTCACACCATAGTAAGTCATTCGTCGGCCATTACGCTTCGAACGACACTCGCGGTTTCATACGGTGTTATTTTGTCTAATAAAAATCAAAGTATGCCGTCATGTGTTGCAAAAAGTTGTCTAAACCATAGTAGTTCAATTAAAAAAGCCAGGGGATCACTTTTCATAGTTAAGCATGTCAATTTGAAGCTTATTTCTCGATTTTACGTCAATAAATTTAATAAACATCTCGAAATCAATCAGTGTTGCAACTATTTCAAGATTCAAATTATTTTAAAATTGGGAGATTTATACTTTATGTTACTATTTATCGTTATTGTATTCTTCTGTATTTTTACAGATTTCCTTCGGCAAATGATGCATGGAAAAATGATTGTATAAAAATAATAAGGGAGTGTAGACATGGAATAGGAATGTAGACGTGTAGGAATGGAACATAAAATCATCATCATCATCATCATCTCAGCCATAGGACGTCCACTGCTGAACATAGGCCTCCCCTTTTGATTTCCACAGATACCGGTTGGAAGCGACCTGCATCCAGCGTCTTCCGGCGACCTTTATAAGGTCGTCTGTCCACCTTGCTGGTGGACGTCCTACGCTGCGCTTGCTAGTCCGTGGTCTCCACTCTAGCACTTTTCGACCCCATCGGCCATCTGCTCTGCGAGCAATATGACCTGCCCATTGCCACTTCAGCTTGCTAATCCGGTGGGCTATATCGGTGACTTTAGTTCGTCTACGGATCTCCTCATTTCGGATTCGATCACGTAGAGAAACACCTAGCATAGCCCTCTCCATAGCTCGCTGAGCGACTTTGAGCTTTGAGATGAGGCCGATAGTGAAAGACCACGTTTCGGTGCCGTAACTCATCACTGGTAACACACATTGGTTGAAGACTTTCGTCTTGAGGCACTGAGGTATGTCGGACGAAAAGACATTGCGTAGTTTCCCGAACGCTGCCCAACCGAGTTGGATTCGGCGGTTGACCTCTTTCTCGAAGTTGGACCTACCTAACTGGACTACTTGTCCTAAGTAGATATATGAGTCAACAACTTCGAGTACCGAGTTTCCAACAGAGACTGGGGTGGGCACAACATTGGCATTTGACATAATTTTCGTCTTGTCCATGTTCATTTTCAAGCCCACCCGTTGTGAAACTCGGTCGAGGCCATCGAGCATCATGCTGAGTTCCTCCATCGACTTTGCCATGACTACGATGTCGTCGGCAAACCGAAGGTGAGTGATGTATTCGCCGTTGATGTTGATGCCAAGTCCTTGCCATTCCAGGAGCTTGAAGGCGTCTTCCATTGCGGCAGTAAACAATTTCGGGGAGATAACGTCCCCTTGTCGTACGCCTCTTCTCAATGGAATCGCCTTCGTGCTCTGCTCCTGTACTCGGACCGACATGGTGGCGTTATTATACAAGCACTTCAACACCTCGATGTACCGATAGTCAATACGGCATCGCTGGAGTGACTCAAGTACCGCCCATGTTTCCACCGAATCGAAGGCTTTCTCATAGTCCACAAACGCTAAGCATAATGGCAAGTTATACTCTTCGGTCTTCTGTATAACTTGCCGCAGCGTATGGATGTGGTCTATGGTACTATAGCCTCTTCGGAAACCGGCTTGTTCGGGAGGCTGGAAGTCATCAAGTCTGTGTTCGAGACGGTTCGTGATAACCCTTGAAAACAGCTTATAAACATGGCTTAGAAGCGTGATGGGTCTGTAGTTCTTCAATAGGCTGTTATCACCCTTTTTGAAGAACAGCACCACCTCACCTCTACTCCATGCTTCAGGCGTTTTGCCCTCGAAGAGGACGGCATTAAAGAGCTTCTGGAGGACTTTAAGTACCGGTGTTCCACCCGCTCTCAGAAGCTCTGAAGTGATTCCGTCCTCGCCCGGCGCCTTGTTGTTCTTAAGCTGCTTCAGGGCCATCCTAATCTCGTACAGACTGATGTCCGGGATATCTTCGGTATAATGTCGGGACAGCTTGGCTCTTGGATCTCCTACCAAGCTGTCAACGGGCTTTGCGACCGAAGTGTATAACTGTCCATAGAACCTCTCGATCTCGCCTAAAACCTCTGCTTTGGTCGACGCTATGCTGCCATCCTCCCGTTTCAGCTTTGTCATCTGGCTTTGCCCAATAGACTTGTCCTTTGCGAACACTTTAGAGCCTTGGTTTCGCTGTATGGTCTCTTTAACACGATTCGTATTAAAGAGACGCAGATCGTGTCGCAAGGACTTAGATATACGTCTATTGAGCTGCCTATATGACTTCGCGTCATCGGAAGACTGCAACTGTAGCAAACGTCGTTCAGCCATGAGGTTTAAGGTTTGCTCGGTCAATTTCTGAGGTCTATCTTTACGGCAGGGTCTAAAAAACTTAGACCCTACCGTGCGGACAGTTTCCACTAGCCCGTCGTTGATCTCGTCCACTGACACTAAGTTCTCAAGGCAAGCAAAGCGATTAGAGAGCTCGAGTTGAAAGCTTTCGGGGTTTTGAATATGGGGCCGAGTAGGTCTGAGCGTAGACTTCATCAGGCTGGACCTTTCAAGTTTAACATTGATATTCAGCGAGCCTCTTACGATTCGGTGATCGCTACCGGTTTTTACCCTGTTGATCACAGAGACATCACTGAATATCCGTTTCTTGTCGGTCATGAAGAAGTCTATCTCGTTTCTCGTGAAACCATCGGGACTCAGCCAGGTCCATTTCCTATGAGGCGGCTTCTGGAAGAAAGAGTTCATCATGAAGAGTTCCTCTTTCTCCAGAAAGTCGGCCAGCCTCTGTCCCCTAGGGTTCCGTTGCCCATATCCAAATTGCCCCACTCTCAACTCATCACCGCTTTTCTTGCCCAACTTTGCGTTAAAGTCCCCCATAACAACAGTGAAGTGGGTTTTGGAGCTATGTATGGCCCTACTTACGTCCTCATACATAGTCTCCACTTCATCATCGGAGTGTGACGAGGTCGGTGCGTATACCTGAATGACCTTCAGCGAATATCTTTTGGATATTCTGAGTATTAGGTATACCACCCTGCTCGACACACTGTCGATGGTTATTATATTGTTTACGAGGGACTTGTGAACGAGAAACCCGACACCACCTTGGGACTGTTGGTCGCCCTCCCGGTAGTAGAGCAAGTTACCAGACTCCAGGGTTACGGTGTCCTCCCCCTCTCTAAACGGACTTCGCATAACCCCATAATGTCCCAGTGTAACTTGCTCAGCTCCTCTTCCAGCTCGCAGATCTTTTCGTCAGTCCTCAATGTGCGAATGTTGTGTGTTACCAGGGCCAGTCGTCGTAAGGGGGTGGGTAGCCGGATCTCTTCCAGATTCTTAGCACCCCCTGCTCCGCCGTTACCTTGACCGCTACCCGCGCCAGGGATAGCGGAGCTGCCGGGGACTGGGGGCCTGGTTTCTGTAGATTCCATATTGGGGGTAATTATAAACATAAAATAGCTTTAATTAAATATTTATAGCCGAAAAATACTTAAACATTCGTTTTCACCACTTAAGTAAATAGAAAGGATTTCTAGATGTGTCGATAGCAAAAGACACTACAAAAATTTGAATCAACAAAAGGGTTTGTAAAACTTTATTAACATTAAACGAGTTGTAAATATTTTAATATCCAATGTGTTTTAATTATTTTACCTTTATTTAAAAAAAAGATATCCGTAACAAAAAAATTGTAATTAAACTTAAGTTCAAGGGAGATCTTAATTAAATATTGTTTAAAAATGGGTAATTTTTTCCTTCATCTGGCATCCCTATACAGACTCACACATACATAAGCATCCGCCATTTTGGTGCTTCACTTGTTTCTTAGTGAAGTTCCGTCCGCCTTTTTTTTTTAGGTCCATGTAGCAGAACAAGTTTTTGTTGTGTGAAATCTTCACAAATATGGCAACCTGTCCATAATTGAATGTGCCATTGAGAATATCATTTAACACATTACTCGTAGAATTTTACAAGTCGAAATAGCTAATAGGATTGACAGAGAAACCGTCAGTAGTATCGTCCATCGCAGGATTCATCGGCGCAACAATTTGACGGATTCTTGCTCAACTGCTGAATTAAAATAGGTCATGGTTCTGTTGCGTGCTGTAAACAACAGAATTGACTGTAACTGGCTTCACTTTACTTCCAATAGTTACTTACTGAATTTCGTTTCGGTATTTAGGAAGAGTAAACTTAGTTTGGACTAAAAATTGCTGGCACTTGGTAAATTATTACTTAGTTGATGCAGGTGCTGCACTTGAATGTTGAGCAATCTCAAGAAACAATTGCCGGAAAGTTTCAAGCACTTGCCATTCCATCTGGACGTGTATCAGAGCAATCTGAGCAATTTTCCGGTATGCAGTTACCAACGACACCTTGAAATCGCGCTGATGTAACGGCAGAATGGCAGATAGCTCTATTGTGATTTATGTATATTAAATTCATTGCAATTTACCAATTAGTGACGTCGCATCGTCGTTGGGGATCGAGAGTGGCTGGATGCATGAGTTACAATGCAATGTAGATGCAATCTTTTTGTTGAGTAACCAGCAGGTAGACAGACGATGTTTTTTCAAGCCCAATTACCACCGAAGCGGGCGGTGCAAAATTGAACCAGTCTCTGAAGAAATCTACCAACCAATCAAAAAGAATCGGGTCTCAATTCAATTTGATTGGTTGATTCTTGCTCGCGCACTTCTCAGCTCGTCTCTCATCATCATCAGCCGGAGGACGTCCACTGCTGAACATAGGCTTCCCCTTTAGACCTCCACGCCGAACGACAATTCGCCACTTGCATCCATCGGCTGCCCGCGACCCTCACGATGTCGTCGGTCCACCTAGAGGGAGGCCTGCCTACCGCTCATCTCTGCTTTGATGGAAACCTTTCATAATTTCAAGAAATAACCAAAACAATGCATTTGCTTTTAAAAATGAGACATTCAAATTGTGAGAAAAGTGCTGATCATCAATGACATCAACACGCACTAAATATGAGACACATTTTGTTAAAGGAAAAGTCTGTTGGCAATTGGCAACCAAAAGTATTATTCTGTTCCGAGTTTTGTTCTAAATATTTGTAAGACGTTTTTTTTTTTTTTTTTTTTAGCGTGGTAAAATCATCAAATGAGTCCTCCAACCCCGGGCAGGGCGGGAGGGACTGTCAGACTTCTACTGACTAAAATCCACGGTGTCCTTCATAGCCTGTTACGTTCCGGGGTTACGGTTAGGGAATAATCCCGCGACCCCGGCAGGCTTTGGCCCTCTGAGAGGGGGGCCCCGTCATTATGCTGACGCTCTTTGAGGCGCGCGTGGGACACAACGCGCCGTCGACCCGGGCATGGTCCTTGGTCGGGCAGCGACATTACACACTCGCTGCCCGCATGCCCGCGCCTACGGTGGCCGGAGATCGTCGCGCGACGTCCGTCGCCGTGGGCGTCCTACACCGCGGTTGGGGCGGAGGGAGGACTCTGTCCTCTCTCGCTCGCGGCGCGCCTCCTCCTTCGCGAGCATTACTGCTTCGCAGAAGGAGGCGACCGCTTCCCACTCCGTCTCGCCCCGCAGCATGGCCGAAACCAATGCCGGGCGCGAGAGGTCTCCGCCTAAAATATTTGTAAGACGTGGCTTTAAATTAAAGCCAACGAGGAAAACTGTTGGGATTCCCCTTTCCAAGCGAACTATAAGGCAAATAGAGGAGATGAAAACATTTAAGTATATGAAATACTATGAGCTGAGCAATAATTTCAAACGAGGTTTTTTTTTTTTGGTAAACGCAAAACAAGTCTATTAATATCGTGTTAAAATCATCAAATGAGTCCTCACGCCCGGAAGATTTTCAGACTTGTAAGTAGTACCGACTAAAATCCACGGGGATCTTTTCAGACTCACTGCACGGTTTCCTGATGAGACAATAGCCGTGACACCGGCAGGCTTGGGCCCTCTAAGGGAGGCCCCGTAAGTTTGCTGGAAGCTCTATAACGCGCGTGTGGAACTCGAGAAGTACAGCTGATGACCATTTACATGGAGCAACTGCAATCTGACTTCTATAACTCTCTCTTGGTAAGATTGGTTGTTAGATTTTTGTACCACTACAAGACCAATGGCTACCATACTCTCTTAGATCCGGAGGAACCTCTGTATGTAACTAATGGTCTACCATCCAGGGACCGATCAATGCAAGCGTGGTTTAACCATGAAGATCAATCCGCAGCTTTTAATTTTTCGCCACGTCATATAAAAATAATTAAAAGAAAGACTCGACTGAAAATAAACTAAAAATTATCTACGTACGTCCATTAAGTAAAGAAATACTAGAACTAATTAGCCTCGACATTGGCATTCACATTCACGGCATTCTACAGTTGTTTTGAAATCAGTTTTTTTTTAAATCATATGCTCTACTCAGACAAACTGTGAGTCATGCCGTAATGTAATTGAATCGATTACTGACAAGTACCTATCTTCTAGATTCATCTTTAGAGCAGTAATCTTATAGTTTGTAGACAATTCATGCCAACTAGCAATTTAGTATAGTTTGGCCCTACTATTATAAATGGGAAAGTGTGTAAGAATATTCAGTTTTCACATCAAAATGGCTGAACTTCTTTGATGAAATTTGATACCAACTTACATATTAGATCCAATATGACCTTAGAGACGGTTATCTACTATATAGAAATAAGTCGGGTTTTCCTTCCTGACGCTATAACTCCAGAACGCACGAACCGAGAACACGGTTTTGCATTCGTTGGAAAGGTCTCGGGCTTCGTGAGGTTTATAGCAAAGACTGGTGGCGAAACGGAGTTCGCCGGGTTTGCTAGTAGATTATAATATACGGCAAGCGAAGCCGCGGGACACAGACAGTAATCTATAAAACCGCACAAGTATAAGAACGCAACCAATGAAATAAGATAGTGGTTCAGTAACTGATATGGAAAATCAGGTCGCAACGATGGCCTGGATCCTAAAACATGACCCTATTTTCAATAAGTTTGTTGAATTCGGTCTTTGGGCAACTTTATACAGAGCTCAACTGAATCGTTATTCGCAGTCTAAGTAGAACATAATAAAATACCTACAGGTGAAAAGAAACACATGAAAATAATAAGAAACGAACAATTATTATTTTCATGTGTTTCTTTTCACCTGTAGGTATTTTTCTTTAGGCTTCATTTTTATATTAAAGGATTTTCATTCTCATATGTGTATATTATCACAAAGAAAACGTACTAAGAGTACAATAAACCCAAACCTGGTTATTTCGATAAAATCTAAACCTTGCTTTAGTATTTTTTATGTTAAATAACATATTTCTTTGCCACGGTTTAGTGAATGTTAGGTAGGTACCTAGTAATACCTTGCTCATACAAAGAAGGTTTTTTATAAGTCTTCGGCGAATTCTTAACTAAGTAAAGAAATTCGAAGTGTCATGTCTCGTCATCGATATCTTGATTTTGACACAGTAATATTAGTACTTTCGAAACTTAGATTGGAGCGATTTCACTATCTTTAGAAGAAGAATGAGATCATACAAATGCTACTCATATTTGTGGTTAATCTAATAAACAAACACCATTTTCTGCTCCTTCTGACACAATAAGTGTAATGTATGTTAGTTATTTTTGCTACTAGTACCTACCTTATTAGATTTATTACATGAATAAAGTAAACAATATGAATTATTGTTATAAAACTTTCCATTTACAAACATCTATTTATAATAAGGTCATCCAACGGCATTGAAATTCATCGGAACTTCGCAAGACAGGCCAAAATTTTTGACAACCGTGAAACACCGGCCTCATTTCAAACAATTTACGAAACGAACTGATATGCACATTTTATCTTAATAAAACATGGAAAGCAATGAAATAACGCCACAATGAGATCACATGATAGTTTGGTGAACGAAAACCTTGACGGAATGCAAATAAGTGGCCAACGGCCGACAATCTGTAAAGAAGATTAATTCTTCCGGCAATTAGATCCTAATAAGCACTCAACTCATCAATTAGATGCTCTTGTAGATCATGAACGTCGGAAACGGAAAATTACATAAAAAAATAATATCATCGAGGCTAGGAACGGGAGCCGACCGCCAACGTCACTCGAGTCAATTGTCAATGACTCTTGCAGAACTGTTTATAAAAGCAATGACATTTCAGGACAATGATAGGGCGTTACTCGCTAGATACAATAGATGTGTGGGAGAATGACAGTGGTCATTATTGAACGTTATTGAAGTAAACTTGGCAAACATTGGCAAATGACTATCATGCGCTTTTCAACTGTCTCGAAGGCTAGGTGACATGCATAGACACCGAAACTGCGAGGACTCTCTTTCGCGATGCTACAAAAGGCGAAAGGCGTACAGATGATTAAAATTGGAAGCCTCTAGCAGTTTGCTCCAGTAGTCAAAATACTACCGACATTACGGATATTCCGTATTTTAAAATTGGTACAGCGATTTTTTGGAGCACCATGTTGGAAAGGGACCACCGGTAAAGTTGCAGCATTGCAATAGCATAGGTTCTACGTAGAAAAACATTATGATAAACGTAGAATTGAATTCAATTTCCAACTATTACTTAACAGTCGATGAACATAATAGGCTTTGCGTCCGCGCATTGGATGCTCGTGTCTACTGTGGCATTTCTATTACTCACATCACAATGAGCAGCATTGAAGCAAATTTAACCACCGCTAGGCATTCGTAGAACATCGGGTAACATGCAGAATCTTATCGCTCTAAAGAAATACAGGAAGTTAAATAATTGGTTTATGTACAATGACTTCATCTCAGCGTTCTTGGAGAATTTAATCAGAAACAGACTGTACTTTGAGATTGGGTTCTGTTTCCTAGCACAGAACCATTTATTATAATTGCAATACCCATTACAACTTAATTACCTAAGTCGTAAGGTATCGGAGAATTGTTTCGCCTTTGGTACGAAGGGACTTAACTCAATTTGGTGTTTCATACCCATTGAAACTCTGAATTTCCAGAGCTATAAAAATGTTAATGTTGTGTTTCTAATCTTGGGCAATCATAGCTTTAGGGCATACAATAAAATGATTAGACTTGATTCGACTTCTAAGCACTGCTAATAAATGGGGATGGCAACTAAAAGCTAATCGTAGATGGCGCTGCGATAGTTGGTCCCCACGTCTACCTTGTACAAAAAACAAACAAGATTATTTGATATAAAAATTGAGTAAAAATACAAAAAAAAAAATGGAAAATTATTCGTCCATGCAAGTACATATACTAGAAGAAGAATTAAGACGCCACGGTGCATCTACAAGAGGAAAAAAGTGATTTAATTGAGTGGTAATACATTTGATTTTACCCTAATAAATCCACAATTACTTGAAGTTGAGGTTTCAATTTTTGAGTTTAGGTATGTTTTACCTGTCCTCTCCTATAACAAGAATATAATGCTGCTTCTGACTTTCTATTTTGATAAAATATCATAATGTTTTAAGTCAGTAATTTTAACCATTTTTTTCTATTTAGATTCGAGAAATAACACAATATATTTAATTTCTTAACAACACAACTATTACAAAACTCCATCCAGGTGATAATTCTTCCGCCAGACGAACCATTTCATGATTTATAGAGCGATGCAATACTGGTACTTAACCTCCAAAAGAAAAGTAGATATTATTTTGAAAAGTGTATTCGATTGTTTAGGTTTAATCATAGAATTTCATTAATAAACTCAACTAACGGCCTGTCTCGGCTTCGCAAGGCTGGATATTTGTTTAATATATAGCTTTTCCTTAGTGATAATACAATTTTTGTTCTCACAGCAGTCACAGCTGCTACCCATTATTTCTTGATAGCGTGAATTGTCGGAAATTTGTATGTTCCATCATTTTTACAGCTTATTACACAACATCGAGTCATTTTACATCAATAAATCGTTTTTTTTTCTGAAAATTCCTTTGATTTGACAGTTCTTTGGGGACCAAATTGTCACTTGTCACTTTGACACTTGCCTTCCCCATTGGAACTGTTTATTTACGAGTTTAATAGCTCCATTACCAGCTGTGAAAGTATATTATTGACACTAATCAATTGGAGAAGAATATTAAAAGTCTAGTCCACGCTAGTTAGAACTTAGAAGCAAAGTTTTAGAAGTTTATTAACTTTTTCCATTGTCTATTGATTTTTCTTCAAAATTTCGTCACATTGGCCAGTCGATGGCAATCAAAATCGAGTTGGCTTAGAATTGGGCTACGAGTTCGGTGCCCAAAATAGCGTTCGTGTTCAGCTCTGGAACACCAAGAGCAGTTACATCAGCAACTGCACCACAGATTACCAGATACTGCACTCCATGTACCTACTTACACGCGCTAACTACCTACCGGCCGCCGGTCCGTAGAAAGACCTTAGCGCAGCGGGTTTTCAATAGCCGCGCGATACGCACGTACGCATATTTCGGTCGAATTGATGTTAGTTTTGAAATACTAAGATATGGTTGAAGAGATAAAAACTATTACTTTTTACGGTTTTCCTCGTGGAGGTTTTTTTTTGTTATGAAAAAATGTACTTACGCGAAAAGGTAATGAATGTTGAAATGTAATGTAACGACAACATTAATTATTTAATACTGTCGTTTATTATAAAGTTGTAGGTAGGTACATTTTTCATCGACGATCTTATGTTTCGATTATTATTAACGTAGGTACCCACGACACAGGAGAAATTTCTGGTGGTAGACAATTTAAAAAAAAAAACATTTTTATTTCTTTTTACAAGTGTATATTTTTAATTTTCACTTGTTTCGTTGGCGGTCTGTAACAAAATCTTGATAAGTTGATAATTATATTTCACTTACTTCCCGGATTCCGATTGAGCAGATGAACTCGTAATAATAGGTACAGCCGAGTTTCACTAACTCTCGTTATTACGAATTATCGAATGTTTAATATCAAAAGGAAAAAAAGTAAGATAAAAAAAAAAACTGAATTATTAAGTGTTGATAAACAAACAAATTCGTACAAAAGTAAGTGTACTGTGTCAAAAAAAACCCTAGGTACTAACATCATTGTCGACAGAGGCAGCCCTCGTATTTAGAATATCCACGCGGCGGCGCGCATCTTCAAAGCGAAATTTACTTTACGTTTGTATGGTTAAGGCACATTTTCGTTCGCAGCGTCTCGTCTATCGACTTGAAAGTGTAGGCTATTAAAGCGGTAGGTATTGAACATTTTGTATGGAGTGCGTTATATGTAATATGTGACTGCACCTTCATTTACTGCCATCTCATCTTTGCTAGTGTGCGTGGTCGATGTCTATATCGAAAGGAGCTGATTCACACCCACTCACGCAGCGATTTATAATAATTATGATTGGTTGATATTGATACCATAATACCATGACCGTCTTCCGATAAATGATTCTGAGATAGTAAAATGGCTTGTTACATGTGTTCTACAACACAAATAAATAATTCAGGTTGCTATTTCTCCATGAGTCATCCATGGTCTATAAGTTGGTTTTAAAAAAATTGGGTAGTAAGAATTTCTGCCGTATTGTGGGTGAGTTTACAAACATTTAAATACACATGCACAAACAGCATCAGATCTTCTAACCCAGATGTCTAAATACTTTCAAACAAAAATAAATAAACAAAATTCGTGCCAACTATTTCTGTTTGAGATTAAAGGCAAATGAACTTAGAATATTATTAGGAACAGAACGTTTCTATTCAAGGAAAACAATTATTATCTTATCGTTGGTACAAGCGGATGTCTATGGTCAACCATCCATAGTCAAGTCACGTATTTTTTTTGTCATGGCATTATTATTTTGATAATTAGGTTAGGTATTTATGGTTTTATTCTGGGTATTGTTTCAATTAGATAAGAATGTACCTAGTCAGATTGTACGTAAGTTGAATAAATAAGTGAGCAGATTTTATTTACTTGTAACACTCTTTCGATCTAAAAAAAGCTGTCATTTTAGGCCGAATCTTTTAAAAACTGAACTCTAATGTGGCCAGCATTAGAGTTCAACTCACTACACAAATGACAACACCTAAAATACTTGAATTAAAACACACTTGATTTATCAACTTTCTATAATGATAATAATTCAACAGCGCCGTCCTTTTACTCATTTCTTAAATGTTACAAGCTAGCATCAAATTCTTAGAACATTGTCGCACCAGGAAATGAATAAAACTAAAATCTAGATTTCTATGAATGCTCGGGAGAACGCCTAGATTCGAGGGACTGAAAATCGTATTAATAGATTGCAAAAAAAAAACTAGCACAAAAATTTAATAAAACGTTTCTGCACCTTCACAGTAATGCCAGATTTTACGAGCTTCCCTTTCCAAAAACATGACAGGTAATGTAAAAATAACTTACAAGATAAACTTTTGTATTTGTAACAAAAGATGGGACGAAATTCATGCGTGACAAAACTGACAACTAACAAGCCACCTGGTTGCCTGGTAGACAAAAGATGCGGTGACCTTTCCATAGTTTTGTGAACTTTACGAAGTAGAGCAGCTGGAATGACGACCTTGTGAGTAGATCATGTCAATGTGTCGGGGCATTAACTATTTTTATGGTAAACCATCAAATTGCGTGTCGGGCCATCTACACAATATGAATTAGTCGTTATGTCTCATTTGTACTAATGTGTGATAATGTAAAACTAGGCGATATCTTGATTGATACAATATATTTTTTGGTATAGACAAAAAATTTGTGATGAAATATTTTTGATTCAGAAAAGAGTCAAACCACAACTAGAAAAGAGTCAAACCACAACTGGACCCAATAGTGACCCTTGTGGAAGGCCACTTGAAGTCTGGCAATGACAACGATAAAGATGAAGTACAATTAGAAATCTTGTCATCTAGATAATAAGACAGATGCCAAAACAACTAATAATAAAGATGTATTACCAAGTACTACTCAACCGTTTTAGGAATGTTTACTAATAGTGCACAGGCAATATAACTAGAATGTAATGCGATGACCCACAGGCAACGTGCTTGGTGTTTACGTCAATTATCTGTGCTACTGATAACCGCAATGACCATGCAGGAACAGGCCATGTCATTTACAAAGATTTTATTGTAATGACGATTCTCTTTACCAATTATACGGACTTGATTGGCAATAGAACTTGTTGCAGCATGGTTGAAGATAGCGAAGAAACGTGACTTGAAATTATTTGACGAGTGGGTTTCATTTGTTAGTTGTGATAAATCTAGGACATAGATCAAAATACACAGTCCTAATTGAAGAATCTGTAAAAAAGTTAAGATTACGGTAAAAGATTTGTGCCAAAAATCTGTCTACCAGCATCAATAAGCAGTTAACGGTTACCACGATCAAGAACAATGGACCTAAAAAAGTAAAGACAATGCCACAAGAAATCCGTTCATAAAATTAAGACACCCACAAACTTAAATCGTTGAATGGCCAACAGACTGCATCCATTCGCGAACATTTGGCAAAGACGACCGAGTTTCGCCATTGGGAAAGCGGTGAAAAAAAAGTGAAAGTGTACAAGCGAGACGAACGAATAAATTGGCCTTGTTAAAACGAGACGCAAGGTGTGACGTCACAATCCGATAACGTGGATTAAGGATGTCAATAATAATAAATCTATAGTGAATAATATTGTGTATGGCTGCAAAATTATTGTTATTGATAACTGTAGAGTTCTTGGGGTCTCAGATAAGCGGTTATCAAATGATTTGTTCAATTGAATGATGGAGACTCATCTTCACCACTCGCTGTTCTCTGAAGAAACATTTACATTGTTTATTTTTAATACTGAGTTTCGTAATTCTCATGGTCTTCCTTGCGACAGAATACAACATTTATCATGTCCATCTAACCTTTAAGGTCGGATTGCGATGTGTTTATGTCATCCGGCAATTTAGTATCCATTCCATAGAATAACTAATTTTAAATACTGTAAGACTGTTTTATGTTAAGGGCGGAATTTGCAAGCAGACAACGTATTCGATCACAAAAGAGGTGGCTGACGACTAGCAGTAGAACAAAAAGGCTTAAAATAATGATGATTCGATTTTAATCGACGAAGGTATAAAATAGTCATGTTGTTTATTCAATTGCCTACGAGTACGAAGTGACGTCATCCACCTCAATAAAACCAAAAACTACAAAAGGCTTGAATGGTACCGGTGTGAATCGGTCCACTAATCCGTATTCGTCATCTAATTGTGCCATAATTGTGTCACGCTGGGACAAAGGCCTTTGTGCACAGAGCAATTCGTCAATACCGAAAGAGGCGGAACTTAACTGTGATTTCAAATTGAAGTAGGTGTCTGAAATCCGGTTTTCACTAAAAGGGATAGGAGCAGAGATCAATCAAATAATTCAAACTTGTCTACAGATGGTCTTTCCGATATTATTTCTCATACTGCATAGGGGACTTGCAAGGAGCCATGCAGAGCATGTTTGTTGAAAGAACCGTGGCGGAAACAGCAAATAGGTAAAATGTAGACCGATTATCAGAAACGCATATTAGGACGTCCAAGAGCAATAATAGATCGAGAAGTTAAATCCTGCCGGGTCAGAAGGCTTCAAAAGGCAGGAAATGTAAGCCTGTGGCGCAAGATACGAGGAGCCTACGGTCAAAGAGTAGGCTGTAAGTCGTTGATTGAGTCACTTTTGTGTCTGTCAGGAGACTCTTACTTACGTGAGTGGGAGTAAACGACATATCAGAATAACCAACATTGGCTCGATTGCCAAAGCAGAAAACAAAAAGATGAAACAAGAGTAGCTTGGAACAACGATAGCCCATCAATTTTGGTTATTTTCAACGTTTTTATTACAGCGAACAGATTTTCACAGTATCGATCCTAATAGCCGGTGCTTCACTAATTAAGCCTCAGTGTCAAATTGTCTAGACAGACTGAATGTCGCGATTGCGTCAAATTAATACGCGCCTAAAATAGACAATCGACATTACAATTCAAAAACTTACAAACAAAATAGTCTTGCGGACTCGATACCACCTATCTTCGAATTTTCGGTTCTAGGATGTCACGATTTTCTTTTACCTTTGCGAGCATAAGTTCTTTGAGAGTCTCAAGTGGCTCTCAGCAATTTGATAGAGCCCGATACGGCCTCAATGCCTGTTGGGGTCACGGGAATGTCTCAGTAGTAATTGATGGACCAGGGTTACAACGTCCAGCCAGTCCAACCAGGCTTGTTCCAGTGAGTGAACGAGATGGCGCTAGACAACTTGTATAGCTCAGTCGCCGGAAAAGCCTGGTTTTAAGACGTTGTAATACCCCTCCAGTGTGGTCTTAGTCAGTCAAGTCTGGCAATCCCTTCTGCTCTACTCAGAGCCATTGATATGATGAGTCAATTGATAAGTTCGGACATCAAAAAACAATTTTACACTAAATTCAGTGGTTCGAAACTACAACACATGGGCAGTAAAGGCGTGGCTTTTGACACTCGGCCTCCATTGCTTCAGATAAAGATAAAATTCTACAATTTCATCATCAATAGTTACAGAATGGAAATTAACTATCTACAGCATTATGAATCATTTGAAAGATAGATAACCTATCAGAAAGATATATATACAATCCAATTTAACACCACATACAAATATGCTATTGAAATATGAACATTCGGCTGAACGCAGAAAGTTGAAAATTCAACATAAGGACATGACTATTTAGACAGTCATTTAGGAGCTTTCTGGTGTTTATAAAAACGTATAGGTATCAGATACATGTTTACCATCAGATAAGGGGGTTCTTAAATAATGCTATTTGCATAGATTTATTCTGGTTCAAAATTGCATGGCTAAAATGATTACGAAGATGTACAAAAAGGTCTGAATTGCTAATGTAAGAGAATGGGGAAAATGACCCTTACTTCAGTCACCTTTCTTGTAAACACTGTAAGGTTTATTTTTGTTTGCTTTTTATGCTTCCATTTTCCTTATAGCTTATAGTATGAGGTGATTTTTGCTACATGTTCTTTCACACAGAAATCCTGGATGTAAACTACTTTTTGATTTTTAGAAATTGATTCAATCATTGTTATTTTGGTAAATGATCATTATGTTGTTGTGTTTCTCCCTTTTTTGTTACCTATTCCATTAGTATAGTTAAGTGCAATGTTAAATGAGTAAACACTATGTTTAATGACATTTTGTTGTTGCTTAAAAATAGGTAATTAGATTTTTTTTTAATGTTCATATCGTTGCAAAACATTATATTGGGGAATAGGGGGAAATTAGGTTTTTAACTTTTAAATTTGCAATCAGTACCTATTTGACACTCCAAGCAAAGTCAGTGAGCACATGTTTACACAAAAAAGAACTGTAATCTTTATTTCTGTAAGCACTTAATTTTTAATTTAACCCATGGGCCATTCTGTTCTATGATAAATGCTACCAAAGCCTCAATGCTACCAAAGCCTCAAAAAAACATTAGCTAAAATCTAATTGGTTATAAAACATTCCTATACTTGTGTGTAATCAACACCAATATTTCTAGACATGAAGTTTAGGAATGTTTTCGAGGGAAATAGATTCCAGTTTTTTGCAACCGGGAAATCCCGGTACCGAAAATACCGGGAAATCCCGGGAATTTTTAAAGCAATCCTGTACCGGTTCTTCGTCCCGTAGTCCCGGTACTTTCGATACTTTCGGTACTTTATTATTTTCTTTCTTTTTTTCAATATAAAGTTACAAATCATATCCCTTAAACTATTCGTTTACAATTATTGTTGATATAAAACATTTTACTTGAAACTAATGAGAATTTCATAAACAAAATCTAATCAGTAATGTAAGTAAGGGGTCAGTTATGATTATGATTCATTTATTGCATTACTTTCATTTAAGAGATATTTCAATCTTGCTTAGTTTTTGTATTTTATAATTATTTGTTTACTAATTTCTAAAAAGCGGGCATTATTTTAGATATTGTGTTCTTGTAATATGATTAAATAGTATAATTGGCTTCGGCCGTTCTATTTTGTAATAAATTTAAATGATACTACCTTTATTTTAAGAAAATACATTTGTTACATTACTTTGACTTGTGTTTTATATTTTTTTCATCTCGAAAAGCATAAATAATTTAACAGTTCGTTTAATGATATTTATTTAGTAGTAGTTCGGTTAAAATGTGACCAAGTACGTGATGTTAAGCACTGGATTCTACAGAGGAAAGAAGAAAGCAATTACGTGACAAAGATAGGCTACTATTTGGTTTCAAAATATAGTTCTGATATATTTGAATTATTATAATTAAACTTTCCATCAATATAAAAAAATACATGTGCACTCGGAATCACTGAGAAGCTACCTTTTTTTTCCACTTCACTCGCTAAAGATTCTATTCAAATCGCGCGTTTTGCAGCTTTGGATTAGCAACTCCATTTTGCACACACAACGCGCAAAACTCCATTTTGAGCGCTAGAGCGCAAAGATTTGTTCAAAATTCGGGCGAAATATCTTGTAGTCAATTATATTCGTCACGGTAGGCGAGGCGCTGAGCCGCCTGCATTTTCGCTTAAGAGGTGACTTGTGTACGGCGTACATTCGGAAGCAAAGTTTTTCTGCATCTCGTACCTTTGAATTTTGTTATCCACGCAAAATCATAGCAAATGAGTTCGTGCCAAATCAACTAGGCAGCCTTGATAACAAATACTTAACTATTTTATTAAAATCCAAATTAACTGTTTGTGATGCACTTTGTAATATAGAACTTCTTTGTTGCAGGAATTTTATGAGTATGTTTCCGAGAAAACTCCTTTTGTAGCTAGCTCTTAGTTATGTAGTAAGACAAAGTTGTGATTGTTTTTATCATTACCGAAACAATCCCGCTGAAACGACGTTAGACGATATCGTGGTGTCGGGTATACCACAGGTTTTTTTGATCAGAAGCCCGCGATACGAAGCTATGTATTGCATAGCTATTTGTAGCTTTTAAAAAAACATTTAAATTCAACCGAATTTTATGTTCTCGATGATCTTTGTAAATTATAGATTTACGAATATGACAAAGTACTATTATGAACTAATCCATCTCCACCCACATTTGTATGAGTTCATTTTTCAACTGATCAAATAATTTTATGTAGTGTTCACGACTCGGTTTAATATAGACATTTGTAGTTAATAAACATCACGTGAAAGGCCGAAAGTACCGAATTTCCCGGGAAATCCCGGTTTTTATGTCTCAGTACCGAAACTTCGGTACCGAGCTCTAAAATATAAAAGTTCTGCAAGCCCTAATTCTAGGTTTTTTTTTTGTTACTTAAAGCAAACTTTGCCCCACACTAGAAATTTCTCGTGTATCGTGGGTGCGTTTACAATCATAGAAACTCACATACACAGACACCTAGACTCGGTACAACTGCTGCAGATCACACAAATATTTGTTTTTGTTCGGTGAACAACTATTTCACCGAACCCATGAAGAAGTGGAACGCGCAGCCACTCCGCCAACCAGGCCGTCATATTATATTATTTCATCTTTTACCATGTGAAATATTAATATTATAAAGACCAATAGCAGGCAAAGGTCTTCTCTATAACCTAACTACTTCATACTTATTCTACTCTCCTAATAAATTTATCAGATAACATAATAAACTATACATTAATTCTATTACTACACTGAAATAAATTAAAGTTTGTTACAAACTGTACAATGAGTGGCCATCGTTATGCAAAACTGATGTATACAAATTATCCATAAAAGGTAAACCAGCTACTAGTTTCATAATTTTGCATACAAAATGAGTGATAACAACACATGACCTATACATAATATATGTATAACAATAGCATAATTTACATGAGTTATAATGTAATGAATAAATAATTTAGTAATAATTATATACCTATATTATTGTGTTACTCTGTGCTCTAGCACCTAGTTATATTTTTTCGTTATATTTTCCTTTCTAGGAAATATATTTTATACTTTTACATTATGTGCAATGACAACATTTCCATTAAAATAAATATAATATTAATTTTAAACGTATTTCGGTAAGATGGGATAATGTGGATCTATGTTCACGTACACCAAAGGTTACCAAACCGTATACCAAAGGTTTATTTAGTTTATTCCTTATTAAATAAAATTCCCCAGTCATTGTAAAATACAAGGATTGTTACTTTTAGTTTCTAATTATTATAAGGAAAGCTATTAGGAAATACCACAAGATTGTTAAAAAAACATAAATACAAGCTTTAAAACATTATAATATCATCAACATGTCATTAGGAAATCCCTATATACTTAAAATGAGCAATTATGTGATAAAACCATAGGAATGATTTATTGTTTTTTAAATATTCAATATTTTCTAATTTTATTCATCAGTTTTTCTGCGACTCACGATTTTGCAACACAACAGCTATCACTGTCTTTCATTCCCTGTAATGTGGGACAGCAATAGCACTAAAGGCTTTTAATTAAATAAATGTTATGAGTAAGTTTAGCTATGACCAACGACGATATAATACTAGACTCCGCATGCACGATCTAAGGAACAAAAATTATTCTGCCAACTCGCTGAGGTACTACGTCAGCGAGGGGGACGGGGTACTGCATTGTGATTGGCTAACTCAAGGTCTGTTCTGTCTCAACGTATTTTTACGGTTCACAGGATTGGTCGAAATGAGACGAATATAAGACTTTTTTGCCTAATGTGTTGGCAGACATCGGTCGCCTGTTATTAGGAGTCTAGTATTATATCGTCGTTGGCTATGACCAAGCAAGTCTGTTTTGGAATATTTCAGTGTTTGACTATCACATTATATTGATAGCGATATCAAGTACCTAATGAATATAAAGTTTAATCACATTTTACAACACATGTTTGTATTATCAATTATTGACCGATGAATTGCTCTTTTTAAACACTTTATCATACATTGTACGACCTTCATTTTTGTATTCTGATATTGCAAAGAATTACATCAAAACTTTATGCTTTAACAACTAAAAAGACAGAAATCTTAAAACTGACAGATGGCAAACAACACAAAAAAGGTACGTAATTAATTTTATGACGATGTTCTACGCGCGTGAAGATCAAAACAGACATCGCAAAACAAACCAGTATGGCAAGCTTATAACTATTTATCTAAGCAACTCTGTGTTTGCTACAGCATCACATTATGCGCGGCCACAGAGGCGCTCACTACATAACATTTTCATACGAACATATTTACTATTGCACACTGATTTGCATTATCTCGCGGTGACCAGACAATGCAAAACTTCTAGTAATATGACGTAAGGACTAACAATCGTACCCTAGTGATTTAATACAACCACTAGAGTAATAGGAAATAGTACTGGAGGCTTGAACAATCAGAACAATGGTAGGTAGTAGGAAAATCAAACAGAAACATCGACTGAATCATCCCAATACATGCCAACAAAGAATGACAACTTCTACAACGCGATTCTTTAGTACCACGCCTACAAAATACAAATTCATCATATGTTTCGCACTAAACATACACAATAGTAGGTCAAAGTTAAAATTACCAAGTAAATTAGCACAGCTATTACGAATAATAACGAAATATGTTGTTGACGTACCTTCGGTTTATAGAACCACTTTCTTAGTGACTCCATTGGACCTGTCTTGTATAGCAGCCTCATATGAACGGATCACTGCACATCCACACACATTATAGAAATTAAATAGCACCAGTAATCACTACGCAAATGAAAACAGAAACTAGATTTTCGTCAATATTTACGTCAAATAACACAAACGGCAGACATGTTGCCACTGGCCGCGTTCCGTTCACGTTACGGAGTGAATGACATGACGAAACTCTTTGGCAGAGTGAGTGAATGAAATGAAGTAATAGTGCTGCACGTCACAAACAATACTAAACAATAATAGTTTGTTCTTTTTTTATTCATACAAAATAGGTGAATAGCGTAACTTGAAGTAAAAATAACTACCATATCCCATATCTTTAAACGAGCAATTCTTGTATATTTATATATAATCAGGATCTCGGAAACGGCTCCAAGGATTTTCATGAAAGTTACAGATTAGGGGTTTTTCGGCTCAAGGAATCGATTTAATTTATCAAGGTCCCAGGTTCGAGAAAAGCTCGGTTTCCAAGATATAGACATTTTAAAAACCGAGCGAAGCTCTTTATCATTGTGACTGCATTATAATCACATTCCAGCACGCGTAGCATGGTGATTCTATCTCTATTTACCAAGAAAAAAAGACAAAGTTATTTTCACAGTTATTTCTATACAAATCGACTGTTTTTTGCATAATAAGTATGTCACGATTCTTACACCATTAAAAAATACAAACACATCTTTTCTATATTTTAAACGTTGCTATGCCATGAAGCGGTTTTCATTTGTATCGCATTTATTGCTGTTATCGCAAAAAATTAGGATACAAAAAAAAAGGTTGCACTCCAGGAGTGCCGGTAGAAGTGAAAACTTTTTTGTTACTATGTTTTATTTTTAATTTGAATGACGTCTTACTCATTTTCGATCAGGGTCACGTGACCCTGACGCGAGTTTTGGTCACGTGACCCTGACGCGAGTTTTAAATTTTTTACCCATTACAGAAAAAGTGTACAACGCCGCTAAAGAAGTTTTCACTTCAAAAATTACGTTCTGTCATTTTGTTTAGTCTCCCGTCGAAAAAACTCTTTTCTACGGCGCCATGCTACGCGTGCAAGTATTTTAACTTTGTAAAAAGTACAAACAGTCATGCACTTGATTATTTAGTTTTAGGCGATTAATATAATTCCAACACTACTACAAAAAAAATAATGACTATGGAAATGAATGACTGAATGAATGACCATATGGCAGAAAGGCCCTGAAGCCACGTCAGAAACATTACAAAAAAAAAAAAGGTTGCACTCCAGGAGTGCCGGTAGAAGTGAAAACTTTTTTGTTACTATGTTTTATTTTTAATTTGAATGACGTCTTACTCATTTTCGATCAGGGTCACGTGACCCTGACGCGAGTTTTGGTCACGTGACCCTGACGCGAGTTTTAAATTTTTTACCCATTACAGAAAAAGTGTACAACGCCGCTAAAGAAGTTTTCACTTCAAAAGTTATTGTTCGGGATGATGATAAACGCGGGAAATTCATTTTGCAGTAAAATTCATAGAAAAACTGTGTCAGCTATTTGTCGGAGAGGAGAGCTGAAGAGCAACAGATTTTGAATTCTGGAAAATAATCCTTGTTTCTAGATAAAAAAAAACATTTGGGCGGCCGAGTGATCGACTACTGCGCAGCGTGTCGCGGGTTCGAACTTTTTCGCGTTTTTTATGAACTCAAATCATCGCGTCAAGCACTCGATTTTTTTTCCCGTGCGTAAGCATATGGAAATCGTGGTTAAAGTTCAAGAGTTATTTGTATGTGTTTAGTGGTGGAGTACGCTTATAATTAAATCTGATCAATAAAGTGTACTTAAAGAAGATACAAAAATTTTTGAAGTGAAAACTTCTTTAGCGGCGTTGTACACTTTTTCTGTAATGGGTAAAAAATTTAAAACTCGCGTCAGGGTCACGTGACCAAAACTCGCGTCAGGGTCACGTGACCCTGATCGAAAATGAGTAAGACGTCATTCAAATTAAAAATAAAACATAGTAACAAAAAAGTTTTCACTTCTACCGGCACTCCTGGAGTGCAACCTTTTTTTTTTTATTCGGTAGGTATCTAAAAATAGACAGTTAGGTCTCTTTTTAGCGACATCTGTGACTGCAATAATGAACTAAAAGAAGGAGGTTTTTTGTCTTGTAAAACATCGTGTGAATGTTTGTTTAATATAATCCAAGACCGAGACGCGGCGGTGCGCGCACATTTCAATAAAGCTACTCAAAATCTAAATCTATTTCCTACACGAAAAGATATTATACTTTTCGCAACGCATTAGTAGAGTAATTCCGGTGTGGGAACGAGGTGACGCTAGACGACTTGTACAGCTGTCTCTTTCCCACGCTGGAATTACGAATGAAGGAATGGCAATAAGTAGAGTTTCTTATTACGTAAAATCCTAGAAGGCGGTCTTTCAAATTCAAATACTTACCTACCTAGCGTAAGCCTAATGTTTCATTACCTACAGTTTCATATTATTACTATTTAGACATCAGATTATAATTATTGTGTATTTTTAGTAAAAGTCTTTTATCGTAATACACAAAGCACTCCGCGTTCCAGACTTGGGAACACAGAGATTTTTCATAGATCTATAAATTAAAAAAAAAAATGCTCCAACCTACAAAACTGCACATCAATACTTTTTTGTGGTGACCATTTTGTGCGTTGATGTCGCTCACACTATTCAAAACAGTACGTCTGATTGATCTGTGGGCGTACATAGGACACAGAATGTCAATGGATTGTTTATATAAACAAATGGGGGGACAAGTTTATGCTTATCGTGTAAGAATATTTACCTACCTACATCTGATGATACTCTGGTACGCCCACAGGTGGCGACGTGGGTGTAATTTTTGCAAAGTGAATGGGTTTTCAAAACACATTGTTTGATAATTCTTTTTGGATTGATTTCTTCTGTTCTTCAATAAGCTGCAATCTGCATGTGTTGAACTTCAAGATAAAGCCACGCTTGTCAAGGTTGATCCCCGAATGGGTGACCGATAACATTCCGAGTTAACTCTGTGTCTCGGAAAGGATTTTAACCGTTTGGTCCCGTTCGACATTTGTACAGCTATGGAAGTAGTTCGACTTACCTAATTAATAGCCTGAAAGTCAGTTCCAAATCCAGTCTTACCAAAGGGATGTTTTAGGCTAGTATAAGTATCTTACTTAGATTTTTGGAGGTCAGGTCAGAAGTAGGTAGGTATGTTGGTTTAAAATCTACTCTACTTATAAAGCTGAAAAGTTTTTGAAGTGAAAACTTCTTTAGCGGCGTTGTACACTTTTTCTGTAATGGGTAAAAAATTTAAAACTCGCGTCAGGGTCACGTGACCAAAACTCGCGTCAGGGTCACGTGACCCTGATCGAAAATGAGTAAGACGTCATTCAAATTAAAAATAAAACATAGTAACAAAAAAGTTTTCACTTCTACCGGCACTCCTGGAGTGCAACCTTTTTTTTTTTTTTTTGTTTGAACGCGCTAATCTCAGAAACTACTAGTCCAAATTGAAAAAAAACTGTTTTTGTTGGATAGCCCTCTATGACCAATAGGAACCGAGCAGCGGGTAAAACCGCGAGGAACATTCATTCATTCATTCATTCAGACGTTGTTCAGGGCTGCGTTTAAATCCTTTATCCAGTTTAAATTTATACTGACTAAATGTCAAACACCCCGTTTAAGTACACCGCGAGGTGAAAAATGAAGCTAACTAAAATTTAATCTGCCCCGTTTACGGTCGTCCGCTGGCATAAGTTTTTACTGAAAGGAATAAATATTTGCGACCTTTTTACCACGCAAAATTTTATCCTGCTGTCAGATTGACATTAAGTTTTATTGTTTTGCTGCATTCCCGCCGTAAAACGAATATTTATATTTTAGAGAGTGAATATTATTTGTGGATTAAGGATTTAAACAATATTGCACCGGCAAATTGATTATTTGTTTCAAAAACTGAGCTGTCAATTGAATGAAGGAAGGATTTAGCCGGAAAAAAATTAAACTAGCGAGGGTTCGCTGAACGGAGTCATAAGTTTCTGTCAATGTTAGTTGTCAAATTCAATTGACAGCATTTTAGTTTTTGAAACAAATAATCAACTCCTGCCGGTGTAATATTAATTAAATCCATAATCCACAAATAATATTCACTCTCTAAAATAAAAATATTTGTTTTACGGCGCGAATGCAGCAAAACAACAAAACTTAATGTCAATCTGACAGCAGGATAAAATTTTGCGTGGTAAAAAGGTCGCAAATATTTATTCCTTTCAGTAAAAACTTATGCCAGCGGACGACCGTAAACGGGGCAGATTAAATTTTAGTTAGCTTCATTTTTCACCTCGCGGTGTACTTAAACGGGGTGTTTGACATTTAGTCAGTATAAATTTAAACTGGATTAAGGATTTAAACGCAGCCCTGCGGTCTCAATGTCAACAATAGTTGCTTGCAACTAGATATTTACAATTTCATAGACCCGTAGGTGGGTTACATCAAAATAATGACAGCAAATTCAACGAATGCGCAGTTTAGAGATTCGATGCTCTCTTTGAACGTTACAATCGTATCTATTTCAAATAGAAGATTATTTCGCTCGTTTGTCATCGTCTATGTTTCTCGAATTGTTTATTTTCTTTGACTAGCCTGAACGAAGCTATTTTGGGATAGCATCAAACAAAACATACATTTACTTATCTAGAAAAACAATTCTGTGTTTTCTACAAAGTCAATTTAGGGCGTCATCAAACTTGTCAACATCTATTCGCATTTTCAAAAAGGAGGGGTTTCTCAATTCGGGCGGCCGATTTTATGTACTCCAAGGTTTCTTGTTCGATTTATGCGATTCTTTTTTTTGTTTGATGCAGTATCTTATTCGTCATTTTTGTACTAAGAAAATGTTTAAAGTAAATTTGTTGTAAACGAAAAGTTAGTGTCCACTTTTTTGTGGTTGTTTTTAAAGCAGGTTTTTTTTATAATTACTGTCATTGTCAGCCATTGTCATTCCATTTCGGGGCCAATGTCTCCCTAAGTTTCATCTAAAAATTAAATTAAAGAACTGGTCTGGAGCTATTTTTGTAGTACTTAGGCATTTAAAATATAGTATATCTTCCTTATTTTATCTTTTTTTTTCAGTTAGCAATATCAAATAATAACTAAATAAGTGTTAATTTGATAGTTAAGCAAGAGAGTTCAAGAGCTATTATAGACAACGTTAAAGTGTGAGTTTGGCGAGCACCGCAACGCGCCTAGTCCAAACATTTTTTTCATCGAGATATCGACAAAAACGTTAAGTAAATAGCTCCGAATAATTATGAATATTAAAAGCCTTTGGCGCAAAGTGACGAACCAGACCCTAAGGATTAAAACAACAATAATATCTAAAGGAATGACCCGAATTTTAATGTAAATTGATCGACGAATTAGTGGTAATTCGCTAGAGAACAAGGATTATTTTTTCAAGTTTTTTTTTTTGTCAAAATTAAATGTGAGATGGCTCGTCGCCCACTTCAGACGGAATTGAATTACTGGCATGATTACGAAATGAGAACTTTTGTTTCCCTTGGGTTCTCCAATGGAGAAGTTTTTAGTACCTAAGGTGTTTAACTGTCTCATTAGCAAGTTGTAACTACTTTTTGTATGCACTCTTAGGGATGTTACTATGGCTCATTGAACTGCGTGAGTACGGTTGCCAGTTTAGCCGGACATTTCTTATAATGACCGGTCCTTATTAATAATGCCCAGTTAATCACGTTGCCTGTTACATTATAGTTTATAACACTGGATTAACATATTGGATACTTTTGATCCCGGTATTTCGTTCTCGTGGGATAATTTTCGAGACTAACGCGAGCAACGTCGAGGGCACGAGTATAGGCAATAAGAGGGGGCCCTCTTCAATCTCAAGTAATAATTAAACCAAATACTAAAAAGCCACTCGTAGTCATTACGCAAAAGTATTTATAAAAAAAGAGTTAATTTATGGTTACAAAAACAGTTTGTGGATGAAAGATTTCGAAAGGAAAGATCAGTCAATTATTTCTCAGATAAAAGAACTAATTGGGGCAAATGATAGGTTACTTAAACGATGAAGCCTCTGAAATTCTTTTGAGAAAACGTCCTCTTTCACGAAATACTTTTCCGGTGGACCAAAATATTTCCTTTCGCTGCTTAAAAGTTTTTATCTTTCTGGTGGGTGGAGACGATAAAATATTTGTTTTGAAACATTAAAAGCCCTTGCGTCAAGAGTTCTGAAAGGTCAGTTAAAAAAAAAGAAAAAATACTCTTGGGTGCATTATTCAAGCATTCTTAAAACCATAATTAACCCTGGATTTTTTTTTGTTTGGGCGTCAAACAAAAAAAATCTAAAATCTAGCTCAGATCAAAGAAATAGGCAGATATAGCGCTCAGAACACGCGAGTGGGTCCACCAAAGTTAATACAAAATCAAAATCGAATACAAAGTCGCGACATACCAAGCTACGCGTCGTACCAAGCTGCGCGTCGTTGTGCCAAAATGTGCTGTCTCGTGTCTTTAACTCGTAAAAGTTGTTCTCATAAAAAGAAAACATTGGAATGTAATTCGATTTGATTTTGTATTAACTTTGGTGGAGACCCTCGCGTGTTCTGAGCGTTCTATCTGCCTATTTCTTTGATCTGAGGCACTTAGCACACAAGAAACAAAAATCATCAAACACGTTACCAAACCATGAACAAAAAAATTCACAACCGATCTCAAATCAAAACACAAGTTGTAAACGAAATCAAGTAAGTATAGTTTGACTAATTAATTAAATATTGCAGTAAACATCGAACGTGACTGCTAACAAAATGTTTTAATTATATCACCTGTTGCCAGAAGAAGCCCCGCATTGCCGTGCACCAATTATCGTGTGAGCAATCATAAATTACCTTCTTGTTTACCGACAGACGTTGGACTTTACGAACATACTTTATTGTATGCTTTTTTTACATAGGTGTGAAGGAGAAGACTATTGAAACGTCGCAAAGTAGACGATGTAAGACAAGTAACGATGTAAGAACAAGACGTGCTGCACCGATCAAAAATGAGTTGGAATACAGGCAGAATGCAGAAAATACAAAGTAACCTGTTACAAAATACTAAGTATGTTGATTCTACTCTTTTTGGAGGGAGCGCCTTTAGATGTGAGTGGTCGCCCTTGCCCTTTCTGAAGGTGAGTGGAGCCCCCCGAGGCTTTCTAATACCCTAGTATTTATTTTTGAATTGTAAAATCATCAAATAAATCCTTCCGCCCTGGATGGAACTGAAATTACTGTGACACTCTTACCAATTAAAAGTCCACCTTGTTCCTTCGGTTGATTTTTTTTTTCGTTTTTCTCGTTTGACTCATTTTTTTCGTTTGACTCAGTAGTTCAGAGATTGAAGCTGCTGTGAGGATTGTAGCGGGATCAATCCCCGCACGGTACAAATACTCGTGTGATCAGTAAGTAGTTTTTTTGAGCCTGGGCGTTTGTGTTTGTGGATTACTTTGTTTGTAAACGACACTACGACATTCGAAATTCATGAGGAGTAAGGTTTTCTTAAGAAAACAATTTACTCCGCAAAGGTTGTGGTTTTTAAAGGACAATCATTCAAAAGACCACACTGATGTTAGGTCGGTAAGTATTTCCTTCAAGTACAAAATTATTAATTTGTTGACACACATGGTCTGATGTCGAACCACACACACTTATAATTAGTTAACGTCATCAAAGCGATCCAAATTAATACACCCATAGCGAACTACTGCCTTATAATTATTTATTCTCATGGAATTGATAATTACATAGATGTTATAATTATGAGTATTTCTTGGATATGTATAGGGGTGACACGGATATTGTGTAATACGTACTAAATAAGGCATGATATGATTTAAAAGTGATAATACAACTAGGTACCCTTTTTGACGCCTTTAAATTTTAGTTTTTGTTTTGTTATTTCTGTAAATATTTTACTCTTAATTTTAGTTTTTATATATAGTATGTATATATAGGTATTAATAAAGTGATTAAAAATGGTCATAAAAATGAAAAAAAAAACTAGGTACCTATACTACCTATCTAGATGTAGGTGAAATATGACTGCAGGGTTTGTGTTATTACGCGAATTAGTAGTTGACCACTAATGGTCAAATTCGGCTATAAAAAATGCTACTGCTCCATTAATTTTAAATGTGGCAAATTCTATACACTTCAGTCCGCTTTACGAAATGAAAACAGAAGAAGAATAAGGCAGAAGTGCTGCAAAGTCTGCTAAATGAGGATGAATTACAGGTACCTGTAATTCATCCTCATTTAGCAGACTCTATTGCCATTATCTCTATTGGCTTTTACCAGCATCTAATGCTTAGTAGCTGCAATTGATATTATACCCAAAAAGGTAAGCAAAAGGGATAGTTTTAAAACCTCACTGATAATTATTTGCTACGCAGTTACTACGCCGTAGCGTCTACGATCCCGCTGCTACGACAAGCCTACGCGGCTACGATGCGCCTACGTAATTTACATCTACCTACTCACGAATTTTAGCATGAAAAAAATCTATTTATTTACATTTTTTTTCAGCATTAAGGTCAAAGTAGCGAAATGCGATATTGAATGAACTCATTCATTTTTTAAAGTATGTATCTTAGTATGTTTAAAAGCTAAAAGCTTTTAGTTACAAAGATTTTTTAAAAACTTCAAAAAGTTAATTGTACTTTTACCCTTTCTAGTACTTCTATATCAAAATGAAGAGATTGTTAATGATCTAAAGGGATAGCTTCTAATCTTCTAACCATTCCGTAGAGTATAATTTGTGACATTGTATCGCGTTAGGTATATTAATTAATAACTGTGGCTAGGTTCATATCCCTTTAGAGGGTTCGTAAGAAAGTGGGAGTGAGTTACTTTAAAGTTGTGGTTCCATCTTACACTGTATGGTTGATGAAGTTTTAGCTTGAAGTAGTGTAATGTGGTATTTGTTATGAATGACCCGTTTATTTTGCACGCAAGTGTAGGTGTATTACGGATTTCAGAACAGGCAATCTGAACAGGTTATTGTAATACGAATGTTACCTCATCTAAAAAAAAAATAAACGATTTTTTTCTTTATGTGAAACTAAATTGGAAAAGATGCATTATTGCTTAGTTCTAAAATCACAATAGGTCACGTGGTTTTTTTTAATTTTTTTTTTAGCGTGGTAAAATCATCAAATGAGTCCTCCAACCCCGGGCAGGGCGGGAGGGACTGTCAGACTTCTGTTCCGGGGTTACGGTAAGGGAATTTAGCCCTCTGAGAGGGGGGCCCCGTCATTATGCTGACGCTCTTTGAGGCGCGCGTGGGACACAACGCGCCGTCGACCCGGGCATGGTCCTTGGTCGGGCAGCGAGTTGCCCTTTACTCGCTGCCCGCGCCTACGGTGGCCGGAGATCATCGAGCGACGTCCGTCGCCGTGGGCGCCTACCACTGCGGCTGGGGCGGAGGGAGGACGCTGTCCTCTCTCGCTCGCGGCCTGCCTCCTCCTTTACGAGCATTACTGCCTCAATAGGTCACGTGGTTGGTATAATTTTACAGACTTTATGCTTGTCCATTATTTTTGAATACTCAAACTGACAAGACAAGTTAGATAGTAAACAAAGCCATTTCACGTCGTCGTCTGTACTCTTAGATCTTTCAAAGTACCCAACGGATTTGAATGCGTTTTCATCACACAAATGATTCAAGACTAAGGTTTATGTAAACGTGCATATTAGCAACCGTGCAAAGCCGGAACACGCTTTTTTTATTGTGGTAAAATCATCAAATGAGTCCTCCTACCCCGGGCAGGGCGGGAGGGACTGTCAGACTCGCACTGACTAAAATCCACGGTGTCCTTCAATAGCCCTGTATGTACCCGGGTCACGATACGGAAATAAATCTAGCGACTCCGGCAGGCTTTGGCCCTCTGAGCGGGGGCCCCGTCATTATTGCTGACGCTCTTTGAGGCGCGCGTGGAACACGACGCGCTGGCGACCCAGGCATGGTCCGTGGTCAGACCGATTTGCCCTTTACTCGCAGTTCATTATTAAAAGATAAATACTTCATGCCTTGATACTTATACCTAGACACCTACTTTATATTACAGCTAAGTAACAAGTAACCAACTACAAAAATTAGAAAGAAATAAATCTCATGTCCATGTCAAATTAAACAATAACAATGAATGCACGTGATTTTTATTTCAAACAAATTAGGTGAACGCCTCACGTCGAGCTACGCTAAGCTTAGTTTCGTTATAAAGACATACATATTTTAATATTAATATGTGCTTTAATATAATTATGTATACGTGAAGTAAATACTTAGAATACGAATTGATACGTCTTAGATTACGTGGGCCGAGGAATATGAACATGCTCCTTTAAAGTTTATATGGAAAAAGATTGCATAAGATCCAAAAACGACAATTTAGCAATCTTGCTGATAGAATGGCATACTTTATGTTGCTTGAGCTATAGAATAGAACTTTGTTATATTCCAATCATAATGATAACAGTTTATATAAATACTAAATAACTTGCTGACCGAGCTTTGCTCGGTTTTTAAAATGTCTATATCTTGGGAACCGAGCTTTTCTCGAACTTGGGACCGATAAATCGATTCCTTGAGCCGAAAATCCCCTAATCTGTAACTTTCATGAAAATCCTTGGAGCCGTTTCCGAGATCCTGATTATATATAAATATACAAGAATTGCTTTTTTAAAGATATTAGATAGATATCGGGTTACTGATCTGAATTCAATATAGTTAGATAAAGGAATAGATCATAATTATGATGGCGATCGTTGATTCAAGACAAATCAAGGCTTTATTGGCAACAAAAGCAGTCTGCTTGATACTTAGTTCATTTTCTCTCAAATGGTTTAAGCTAAATTTGCTAAGCTTGATCGCTCTCAGTGTGACCTGCGCTTTAGAATTAAGAACCTTAGAAGGAATGATCGTGTCAAATTAAAATTCTCAAAATTTTCTTTAAAAAAAGTTGAATTCAGGATAATGACCTCAGAATGATATTAGTATTGTATTCATAACAATTAAAAATAGGACGGTGTAAGGCTACTTTTCCACCAGAGATGCGCTATGCTACGTTGCTAAGGATGCGTTTGATATCCACCAATCATATTCATTTGTTTTCAAAGTGGACAAACACATAATGAGTATGATGGTGGATATCAAACGCATCCTTAGCAAAGTAGCATAGCGCATCTCTGGTGGAAAAGCAGCCTAAAGCCGTGAGAAATACCTAATAAAATGCCTAATTAGGTTAAAGGGACATTATTTGGTGAGACAGGCAACTCAGTGATAGAGTCTTAAAAGTCTCTCAAAACGTTACCTTTGCATGCAGTAATGCGAAACGATGTGTCACTAAATCTTGTCCACTTTAGTGGCGATCATTTCGCATTACAGCACGCATAGGTGAACTTAGTAAATTTTACTGGCGTTTAGCTTTTTTTTCTCATGGTAAAATTATCAAATGATTCATCTCATCCAGTGTGGAGCGAGAGGGACTGTCGTTCCACGATTACCTGTAGTATATAGGCAATAATAGTACCACGACCCCGGCAGACCTTGGCCATCTACAGGCCCCCCGTCAGATTGCTGACTGTAAAATATGATTAGTTATTTATTAGGCATGAAGGCATGGTATTAGAGCAGAGGCATCGGTCCCGACTTACGAGATGTAAGTCGTGGGTTCGAACCCCGCCAGGCGCATTACTTTGTGTTATATATTTCATCAGCACTGCTCTCAAAAACGGTGAAGGAAAAAAATCGTGAGGAAACTGACATGTCCTATAAAGAAAAACGTAGAAAGACATGTGACAGCTACCAACCCGCACTGGGCACGTGGGCCATAATTTACCACACGTGCCCACCGGGGTGTGTCCCAGCAGTGGGAACATTATAGGTTGATGATGACGATTTAGGGATCTCCACAGAGTTACTGAAACTGGATATTAGATGAGCAAACAGTCGTTCAAAAACAAAACATGAAATTAGTTCAGAACATAAACAAGAGAGAATTTAAAGCAAAGGTTTTACCTCTAGAATTTATTGATGAATTAATTTGAATATTGTGAAGCGACGATTCCGCAAATTATCAGAAAAGAAACACAAGCATTGCTGTTTTCTCAATAAATATTGGTCAAGACCAGCCTAAGTGGTTGTTTGAAACAAGTATTTTTTTTTTTTTTATAAAAGTAATTATTATTGTTATTATAGTCTTGTTGTTACCACAACAATTTTTCTTTTATTAATTTTGTAGATGTGAAAGTTTGTATGAATGTGAATGTTTTTATCAATTCTTGTTACTAAAAAACGTAGAAAGGCGCATAGGCTTTTACTTTTCATCTCGAAATTTTATGAGGTTCCCGCTAACCGCGTGAAACGTATCTACATAGTTCCAAAAAATAATCCTCCCAACACCAGCACGCATTAATCTATATGTGCCGCTGGGCCACACAAAATAAAATGATAGATCATTCCAGGCACCTGTGAAATTTTTAAAATAGATGCCATTTCAATGGGTGTCCAACGGCAATACCCCTTAATTTCACCCTAAGAAAGCAGATAGTTCGTGTGAAATAGATTAGTAGGCACATGTTTTTATCTCAATTTATTCAATAATTTCTAATAAATCTTTTCAGTTTAAATTCAACCTGTTGCCTGTGAAAGTCTATATAAGTAAATATTCGGGATTTTAGTTAAAGTATATTGATGCATTGGTCAAATAATTAAGAGAATGGCTATGCAAATCGGCTATGTAAAAAATAATAACATAATCCATAAAATAAAACACTAGGAAACCATATGAAGATTGCGGAAATATTCGCCACAAAGCAACTGCAAAAACAAAATCTGGTAGATAATTTCAAAAGTTACGAACAATGTCAGTTGTGACCCTAATTTTCTAACAGGGACCAATTTCCCGTGATTATGCAAATGTTCATGTCTTTGAACGCAGAAAGGGCATCTCATTAGTACAGGATTTTAATGTGAAAAATACTTTAGAGTACTGTAAAATGTATTTTCATGAAGAATTCTTAGTAGAAGCCGGAGTCTACTCTTGTGTCTGGTAGATGGCCTGGCCATGGAATTTTCATCTAACACTTCACCTAAATGTAAGTATCCGAACATCGAGCAACTGGCAGACATGGCCCATGGTCCCATATATTAGTAAAAAGAAGCACACAATATAGAAAAGTGGAAGGAATGGAGTGAGGCATTTTTACAAGAATGGGACAATGTCATAAGAAATAAAAAGAAGGTGAAAGGACGATGTAGCCTACTGGTAACAGCCGGGTAGTTGTAATTTGTGGGTTCGAACCCTGTATTATTTATTTAATGACAAAACACCGTGAGGAAATACGCATATCTTAAGACCAAAAATTCAAGGACATGTATATTGAACCGATTTGGGCCTGGATTGTGGATTAAAATATAAGTCGTTCCTTGATATTATAAAAAGGAGGCATGTGTGTCCCAGCAGTGGGAACATTCTATGAAAAAATATTAATATTATATTATTATTTATTACACCTACATCGAGGATTGACTGCCGTAATCTATCTTCTTCTTCTTCTATCTATTTCTCATAACTCGAAAACGGCTGGACCTGATTCGGCTACTTCTTTTCTTGTTTTGTTTGTAACCATCAGCGCCAGGTTTTCGAGGGCGAAAATCATCATGACCACCCGTGCGAAGCCGGGACTGGCAGCGATTTGTATAAATGAAATTCAATTGTTTTTGTAGCCATGGCTACTTTGATTCATTTTCTGTTTATGTACTAAGTGGGTGTAGCCACCCACTAAGTACTTACATAAACAGAAAATGGGGTAAACAAGTGCATGTTTTATCGTCTAGAATTTTCATAAATAAATTGAATTATCACTTTCTATCCGTATAACATTATAAAAGTGAAACTTTGTATGTTTGTCTAATTCCTACGTATTCTTGCCTAAACGCCTGATTTAGTGGATCAAGATATTATGTGCAGAACCACCGGCAAAAGTTGGTTTTCAATGAAGTAAGAAGGTTTAATGACCAGCTTCTTAAGAACTCAAAATAATGTGTGTGAGTTAAAAGCTAAGAAACGTGGCTTTTAAAACTTTATCTACTTACGAGTACGTCTGTTAATACTTACTCGTTGGATCTTGGACAGTCTTGAATTACTAGCAGGGACAAAAGAACTTTTGTTACATAGAATATATTTATTAATTGTACGCTAAATATTTTACGTAACTTTTCTACAATATTTCTAACTCTATGGTTACAATGGCGGTGTTATCCCTGATAGCCTTAACAACCAAAAACCTCTGGATGGTGTGTTTATAGTCAAGCAAATAATGATCATACATAAAATTAAGATTTTGGTAAGTAAGGAGAATCTATACACTTTTTTGTCTATGACAAACGTAGTTAAAAATCCATTTTCTTTTTCTTTTTTGTGGCGTAACTGGTATAATATAAGTCTCATTACCCAAAACCGTTACAATTCGCGGAAAATTAACTTATTTTAAACCGTGAAGCCAAATATTTTGGTTTATTCGTATTTATATCATTCGTTCAACGTAATGAGTGTTAATCATTTCGTTCATTCAACTGTCAGTCTAAAGGCTTCAAATTAAAGGCTTCAGTTTAAGTCCCAGAAGGTTCGAGACATTTCTCGATATTTTGTTTCCTTGCTTATTTCAATTCTAAAGGTGCTCTCTCACCAGGAGCGTTCACGTGTAATGTTACATTATAAACTCAAGTTAGTTTTATTTATATAAAACTTCCTTCCTGACTGACGAGCATTCGCGTGTAATGTTACGTAAGCGGTTCGTCGACGGATACATTTAATAACAAGTGCATTGATGTTACAAATTGTAACAAGTTACCCATTACCCATTGTATCTACCTACAAGTTCCTCATTGTAAAACTCGATTTTCCTCCCTGACTGTTGTACGAGAATGCTTGCATTTGTCATATTACTTTATAGAATAATAATGACAAATGCAACTTTTTCCAATAAATAAATAAACCTGTAACGTAAATAAATAAAATGCTTCCGATGAGGGAGCACCTTAAAACAAAAATGCATTAAGGAAAACAAAACCATTATTTTATGCGGGGTATTAATTTCTCTTCAACCTTCGCATAATTTAAAGACAGCATTTTGATGAAAAGTTTTGGCAGGGGATATTTTGACAACTCTAGAGATATTGATTAATAAAATATAAAATCATGAATCGTGGTCTTCACTGATTCAACATCAGCAACAGAAAGATAACGGAAACAAAATTAAATAAGATATTTCTGTTTTCTAATTTAAGTGTGGAAAGGGTTCAATTAAATAAAGCCTTATCGTCGATTGTATTTGTAACCGAAAATATAACTATTTTTTGAGACAAACAGTAACTAGGTCTGAGAAAAAAATATTGAAAAACTGAATGTTTTATTTGAAACAATTATTTTTAATTTTAATATCAAAGTATTTACTTAACGTTTACAACGATCGTGCTTGTATAATATGCGTTATTATTTCACGTTTGGGCGCGCGGTGTTAAGCTAACCGCGTACTCGAGACACGTTCCACAATGGTGCCATTAAATGAAAGAATATTAATTCAAAATGAATCTCTTTTTATATTACACGTCAGTTGAGAATTAGTTTACTGTGTTTTTAGGAAAATAACATGTTACATTTTGGTAGTGTTATGTAAATTTGTTTATAATAGAGGTAAATAAGGTACCTCGTTTTATTTTTTACTAATGGAGGATCCCCCGACTAGATCGGTGTATGATGATATTTTTTTAATGTTTTTATTAATCTTGCAATTTTATAACCGGGAATTGAAAGTGTAATAGACAAACAATAATTATGCCCGTAATAAAAAAAACGGAATAGTTTCTATGTAGGTTGGCAACTTCAAGCGCACTTGTCTATTATAAATTAAGTAATGAATGTAATAAAGTTATAAGATCGTTTAAAAATGAGGATATAGGTAGATAATAATTACTGCTACATCATTTTATTATAATTAAATTAAAAAGCTTTGGTTCGTACACCATGACAAGGTATTTTGTTATTAAACAAGTAGCCTTGATTTAAAAGTGATTTTAGTATGTCACTATTACATAGAGAGTAAAAAAGGCCAAGGCCGCCAAAAAGCCCGTCGGATTGACGATATCATCAAGATCGCGGGTAATAAATGGATGAGAGACGCACAAAAGCGGGAGGCCTATACCCAGCAGTTCGTGATCCCGGGCTGATATGATGATGATGATGAAGTCCAAGAGCGAAAGTAGCGAGGTCGCCTTGAGAACTTGGGCCATCACGATGTTCAAAGTGGCTAGGTCTCATCAAAGTGTTAAGTACTGGAAAGTACCAAAAACGCTCAATAGTCTTTAATAGATTTTTAACTTTATGCGCTTGAGTATAAAGATGAAATTCAATGAGCGTTTACATTTGTCGCTTGCTACTTGTCTACGACTTGTGGAGCAGTGGTGGCCCAGTGGTATCGGCCCCGACTTACGAGTTGTAGGTCGTGGGTTCGAATCCCGGCAGGCGCATTACTTTGTGTAATTTATTTCATCACCACTGCTCTCAAAACGGTGAAGGAAAACATCGTGAGGAAACCGGCATGTCCTAGAACCAAAAATTCTAAGACATGTGACATCCACCAATCCGCATTGGGCCCGCGTGGTGGATTATGGCCCACCCCCTCTCACAGAGAGGAGGCCTGTGTCCCAGCAGTGGGAACATTAATAGGCTGATGATGACTTGTCTACGGAAACCAAATGAATCGGAATACTTAACAGAATTCCGATTCATTTGGTTGTCTAATAGTTGCAATTCTGATGGACGTCTAACTAAACACATAAGCTAATAGTAAGTACAATTATTTGTCATTGTTCTATTACCAATCAAGTTAAAAATCAAAAGAGCAGGTTTTGATTTTAGGTCATGTAAAGGGGTAGAGAGGTTTAATATTTTTGCTCAGCAATAAGATATTGTAAGTACATATTGGCAATAGTTTAATAGTTTCTTAAAAAAAACCTTGTCCCAAACTAGAAAATCAGCCTGAAGATTTTAAATGATATGGATACCGTGACTGTTGAGGTTTTGTGTTCGAAAATCAAATAAATCCCCCGCGCAATTACCTAAAGGCTTGGTTATTACTTTGATAAGAACATGTAAAATAATTAAAGTCAAATAATTTGATATTAAGACGATTCCTCATAAAATCAATGAAAAATTCATCCAATTTCATTGTCTTCTACCTTAATTCCCCGAAAAAGGTAAAGATGCCAGATAACATTGAAATAAATTAAATGAATAAATGTAATGGTAAGATAAAGTATTCAACCAATAGAATATTCACACCTACTTTTAAACATACCTATTAAAGTTTCAATAAATCATAGACAACAAACTATAAAAGCCATAAACACACAAGTACATACATGAGAGTAATACATTTGAGACCAACCTACGTTCAATGTATAACAGCCCCGTTCATATAAAAGGGGGCGACGGAATACTGAGGATCACAGTCAAGCCATACCTTCCAAGGAATCGAACGGTCCACAAGGAATCTCACCAAACTCATTTTGATTTTGGAACACCGTTTGTTTTTTTAAATTACATTCCTTTCTGTGGAGTTGTGTGACGTCGGTTTTGATTGGCCACCTGTAATTAAACGGTGAGTTGTTTTTTTTCGTTTTTTGTATGTGGAATTATTTTGTGCACTGATTGAATTTTTGGCGGTTTTTGTACTTATATTCTTTTTCGTTCGAAAAAAGAAAAAGAAGTTTAAATCATGTTCCAATAAATTAAATTGAAGTTGAAGTTGTTTCAAAGAAGGAAAATCGATAATTTGCGTATAATTAGGTATGCCAATTAATTTAGAATAATATGCAAGTAAGTTACATTGAACCTAATTTATTATTATAAATAAGTCGCATTAATTATCTTGTCAAATTGTGTATCCGATCGAAATTATTTATCTTAGCAGCTGCACATTATAAAACCTAGATAAACTAGTAGCACGAAAGTTAGTAAAGACAACGTTTTCGGTTATTATGCTATGTTACATAGCAAAATAACAACGAAGCTATGGCTTTTACTAATAAATGGAGACAAAGCTATGATGATGAATAATTATGTTTTCAATACCTATCATGATACTACAGATTATCATGATATTACAGATTACAACACGAAAAGAAAAACAGATTGCATTACAAACAACAAAATTTATTTAAACATAAACATCTTGTAATCTCAACAAGAACAAAAACAATGAATGCATTAACAAAACAACAAACAACTCATCTTAATTTAAAGCATACAAATAAGTGTATTACTGTCTGTCTTGTTTATACACAACATGTAAAGTTTTACTTATGAGACTTGCCCACAAACTACTCGTTCAAAGAACGCACGTGCAATAAAAACTGTATTTACGCGAATAAAACAAGCGCATACTCGCAAGTCACTGTCGTATTGCCTGAGGTCGTGAGCGAGGCATTCTATAGACTGAAACTTATTCTCTTTCTTCGTCGAACTCTTTCTTCTTTCAACTGTCTTGATGTAACTCTTCTTCAGATCTTTCCACTCTTCTCGACATTGAGCTTTATGTAGCCAAGTTTAGTCTAAGACCAGCAGTCATTTCCAAATATTCAAAGTTTCCACCAATTCGTAAAATCGTCTATTCTATTCTTTCTATGGATACCAATAGAATAGAACATATCCCTTTTACATCCCCTGATAAACTACAAAAAGTAGGTATGCTTACAATAACACATTCCTTTTGCTTCCTCCACGTTCACTCGCCAAAGCTACTTCTCTACTCTTCTAGTAACATAATTATCATAAACATACTACTGAGCCTATAAAATTTTCACATTTGGGATAAATCTAAATCAAAGCTTTTATTTCAAGTAGGCCAGTTACAGGCACTTTTGAATTGTCAGAGACAATTAAAGGAATAATTATTACCTATTAATCAGTAAAAAGTTATGGTGCTACAGTCCCAGTCACAAGACATAAAAACTGTGAAAGTACCGTAGATGCCCGTTCCAAGAAGTAGATCTCTATGGAGAAGAACGTGCAAGAAACTCCATACATATGATGATACATATCTCTTCTCTGCGAAAGACTATAACCGACCATGCAATCCTACTTCGTAGTTGTCACATAATTATCTTGTAAATTTATGTTCTAAAACATGCCAGTTTCCTCATGTTGTTTTCCTTTACGATTTTGAGAGCAGTGGTGACGAAATTGACACAAAGTGTGCCTGTCTGGGTTTGTACCGACCGAACCGAACTCGTAACTCGGTGCCGTTACCTACTTCTGCTATCAAATCTGCTCTTAACTCAGTAAATCCGCGGGCATGTGGGCAGCGAGTAAAGGGTAACTCGCTGCCCGACCATGGACCATGCCCGTGTCGACGGCGCGTTGTGTCCCACGCGCGCCTCAAAGAGCGTCAGCATAATGACGGGGCCCCCCTCTCAGAGGGCCAAAGCCTGCCGGGGTCGCGGGACTTATTCCATCACCGTGACCCCGGAACATAAAGGTCTATTGAAGGACACCGTGGATTTTAGTCAGTACAAATCTGACAGTAAGGGGTGGGAGGGCTCAGCCCTGGAGGAGCACACATTTGATGATTTTACCACGTTAAAAAAAAAAATCTGTAAAACCACCAATTTATAATTCGATATCCATGTAGTGGCGATATTATGTACGAATTCGCACCTATACATGCGGCTGGGTTCGAACCCACAACTCTCATAAGTCGAGGCGTTACAACAGCACCACCACTGCTCCCACGCGATAACTTTTTGCATTAACACCAAATCTAATATTCTTACATCACTAAAAGTTATGTGTAGATTGGAGTGGCCATTTATAGGAGTAAGTTAGTCTCTGACCAGACTTCGGACAAATTACTCTGTGTCACATTGTGTGAAGGTAATAATTATAATGAAATTACACTAGCTCTGTACCACGGGAGGTTTTGTAGTACAAATTAGTCTAAGGAAGTTCTGAATGTTTCTGGATGAAGTCCCATTTTTCGTTTCTAGGAAATTACCAAAAGCCTTGTTCCGTTCTAGGTGGAGTGGAGGGAACGTAAGACTCTTGCTGACCAAAAACCTCTCTGTTCGCTCAAGTTCCCTTTGCGTTCAAGAGACGCGGTTTTTGCTTGCTTTCGAACATTCCCGCAACCCAATATTGCAAAGTTCCTCCCGTAATACGTTACATGGCTCTTTGGAAAAACCACTTATTTGATTTCATGCCATTCATTTTATGTAACTGGATAATAATATATGGTTTCCATTCTCTTTACAGTTCTCAAAAGACCCTGCTTGTGAGCCTAGAATAATTCCAATTGTTTTTTAATAGTATCAACTCATTATAGCCTCAATAACGTGTCTCCGCTTCCCAAGAGCGAGAGGACTCATTTGATAATTTCCCACCCAAAGAAAGGGGCTTCCAAGCGCCCATGCAACTTGGAAAGCTAAATATATGTAAAATCTAATGAACAAAATCATTCAAAGAAATGACTCAACAGCTTATTGTGATGAATAAATATGCCATGTAAGGTCTGGCCAGACGGAAAAATCAACCTTTTTGACGTCACGTCGTCCACCATGGCATTTCATAGCAAACAGTTCACATTCCAAACAGCACATTAGGAGCTAGAATTGCTTGAGCTAATAATAAAGAGCTGTACAACATCTATAATGTTCTCAATACCGTTGTGTCCGTTTCCCTGTTAGAAATATGATCACTTCATTGCTTCTTAGATGTCCGGACGAAATAATTGTGGGTTTCAACTGTCTAATGGCGTTTTTGTTTCAACTTTTTTCAACTCCAGCCAATTATCCTGTTTCGTGGGTGCGTTTAGTAACATTTTTTTTATTCTCACTTTTACAAACACCCTGGAAAACTTCCGAGCGAGAATTTAAGCCACGAGAAAAAACCCAAGATACACAGTCACGAATAAAAGTAACGCACGAAAGTGTCCCGAAACTCTTTTTCTGTCTCTTTCTATCAATAATTCAAGCTTAAATTTTTGCAAGTTCAACCTTACGTCAATTGTTTAAAGTTGTTATTATAACGCAGGTACAATTTTACGATCGGCCGTGGTAAGCGTAATGAACGCACAATTTAGAATGATGCGCACATTTTTTAGGGACGATTTTTAGACGTTGCGTGTGCATCTTGGGTTTTAATATATCAATTCACGAGACACAGCAAAGATATAAATCATTTAATCACTGCGCCAATTGTACTGCCTTTCGCCATTTGAAAAGAGGAACTTTCACTTAGGCATGTGTTATCAAAGCCTATAATGTTTCCACTGCTGGGACACAGGCCTACTCTCTGTGAGAAGAAAAATGTTATTTAACTGTCAAAATCATCAATGGTCAAAAGGTTAAAAAAGTTTTAACATTTTAACCGATTTTAAAACTTCAATCGTTAGCGATAAGTCCATTTATGTCAAAACTTTCGATCAATAACAGTTTCGTTTCAAATAATTTATTGAAGATTCATCTTCAGGTTGATTTGATAATAATTAAGATTACTTAATTTCTTATTGAACTGGAATGAAACTTCCTTTTGATTTTCCAGACAGAATTGGAAGGGCAAAAATAGTATCCAGACAAGAAAATATCTGAATATGCAATCAAATCTAACTAATATTTAGGAACTTTTTTCAAAATTCTATATAAAAAACATGTTGTTGTCATTGTTTTCCTTGGGAACACAACTTTTTTTGCAAATGAAAGTACTGAACACCTGATAACGTATTTGCAAAATTACAGGTGGATCAGTATCAGTAAGATGTGAAAATCGACAAACTTAGGTACTTTCTTTTTCTTAATATTAACTTAAAATAAGGATTTCTTACTTTTAGAGATAAAAATTTTAGCTAAAACATAATCAGAATAATGGGTCAATGAAAGCATGCATGCCACTGACCGTATTTATCAACACAATGCCTGAGTTATTCATCTTGACTTTCTCTGCTTCGCCCTCGCTTCGCTCGAGCTCCAAACCCCGTCTCAGGTCTAAATAAGTTACATTCAACCCTAGGATAACAATGTACACGTATAAACAAAATCAATGTATGACAAAAGGCGTTATGCAACAATCATCTTGTTGTATTTGTAACTGTTCCACTTACCTTAATGAAAACATACGGTACCTTAGAAATGGATTATCTTCGTCTGCACCCTCTCTTCCCCATAATTGTGTCCATCCCATTGTCTTGTTTAATTGTCTATTTACCGGTTGTCTTTACCGTTACCGTTACTATGAAGTTGACAGGTTTACAGTATCTATTCTTTGCACCATCGTCGTCGTAATGAGCTGCTAAGAATGCTCAACTGGTGATATGTTTTATCTTACCTCGTTTGTGACATGGTCTGTGAAACGAACTTACAAATTGCAATGGAAAAGGCTTCTATTGTAAGGCTTATTTTTCTTAGCACTGTGTTTGAGGTTACTTTACCGGGATATTAGTATTCAGTCAACGTCATTTGCATGCAATAGTTTTGTGATATACGATAACGTGACTCAATACTTAGTAGATTATATTTTAGAAAATATAAGTGTTATACTATATCGTTGCAGTGCGATTCTATATAAACACACCCTTGTTTGGAGGTTTGAGGACCTGAATTCGAGTTTCAGATCAGTCATCAATTGGTACGGTTAACCGATACAATATCTGAGCAGCACTAAAAGAAAAATGGCGAATGCTGAGTAGCATAGGCTGAGACAGCTGTCAAAATGCTTCGCTCTCGTCTGAACTCAGCATGGTTTCAACCGATAATTTAGTCAGCATATAGCTGACTGTTCAGCATTTTCTGTCCAGATTTTGTATCGGCTAACCGAAAATACGAAATTTCTTAGAAGCCCTTTGCCGAGTTACTTTATGAAGTCTAAAGACTTTCAGTATTCAAATGTAAAGTTACACTTGCAAACTACCCTTTTAGTGACGAAAATTGAGATACAGAATTGTAGTTTTAAGCTTACGTAATAGGAAAAAACATCGATTAGAATCTGGTTGTTATTTGCGTAGAATATAAACGTGACCTAGTCGAAACAATTGTTGTTGTTGATATTTTTCGTTTATATTTATTTTTTAATTAAGGAAACACACCGTGTGTAGTTTATTAGTTTTATGGAAAAACAGTTAAAACTAATACGAATCAATAGACAGTCAAATTTGTAGCGCGCTGACCGCGCAGACAAGCAGTGTTGCGTGAAAAACGCCTTATTCCTGTCTATAATGCACAAATGCTTGAGTTTTTCGATTTTGTAAAATAGACTGTAATCAAATCAACATACGACATCCATTCACGTAGATGAATGTCTGGAAATACACCTTAAGCAAATAGCATTCACAACTTTCCTGTAGTATTAGCCAACATCTTTTGCGAAGTCGTCAACTCGGTTCCATAGCCTGACAGACTTGTATTCTCAAGTTTCCAGTTTACACGTGTTTTTGATGACATCCGTTTTTACTGTCGAAATTTCGATGAAATGCTAGTAGTTTCGTACACTGATGAGTATTTGCCCGTCTGTTTATCCAGGTACGATTTAACTTTCTGCATTCCAACAATTGTGAGATCTGTATGGTGATGTGTAATAGTGGATATAAACTGAATCCAGGCTGACAGCCTATGTACTAAGACTAACGGGCCTACCACACGCATCAGTTTCACCAGAGTTATACCTGTGCAAGCCCTGCTTGTGCGTACTTGCCTGTGTGTGTTGGGTGTTCACTGTTTAGTGTTGCCATCCGTGTACAGTTTTTATGCGAGAAGCTTGCGCAGGCAAAACTGTGGTGAAGCTTGTGCGTGTGGTAGGCCCATAAAATCTTCCAAAATTGATCTTATTAATATAAAGTTAAAGTTCATATTCCGACAGACTATTGTGATCAAACGAATCATAGCAATAAGAACTATATTTTAAGTAAACTTTAAGGATCATTTTTGAATGAATTGTGAGTGTGACTGAGCTTAGTCTAATTTCGATGTATAGTTACCTTATAATAAGTTAATTTAGTCACTACTACTCTGAAAACGGCGTCATATTGCGGGGGAAGCTTTAGTTACGCATTTTCATAGTTCTAAACTGTGAAGCAATTTGTAGGTCTCTTGTTCTGGTGGTTCGATAATCAATTTATACCAACACTAGTTTAGCCAGCGACTTCACTCGCGTCAGCAATATGAGACAACGCGGCGGACGATATAAGAAGTTTCATGCAAAATTCATTTTCGCCTCACATCAATTTATTATTTAAGTTAATTTTCAAAATCAAATCATTAATTCCAGAGATTATTACTGCTTACAAGCAAACTCCGAAACTTACTCAATTATTAAAAAGTTATTTTGCATTCGTTACAAAGTTAATTTGTCACATTCTCTTAACACCTTACCTTGAAGAGAATTCGTCACACACACGGTAAGGGTTATTGTAAATTTGTTACAAATCCTCATCTTCCTTGAAGATATAGTTACGATTAACCGAAATGTTCTAATCTCTATATTTAGAAAGGTTTTGATTAACCACTCTTGTAACCTTTCATCTGTAACTTCAATTACACGATGGAATACTACTTTTCAATATCTAAATTAACTAATCTTTTCAATAACGACCATGAGGTTAATAATATTCTTAAGCATTAGCTGCTTGCTTTGCTTGTGAACTAGATTGAAGCCAAAACCAAAAGGTTTTGGCTTCAATCTAGTTCACAAGCAAAGCTAAGATCTTTTAAACCTTTTGTACACAACACGACTCACTCACGACCGATACTTTACGACTTTGATATCCAGACGACTATCGCAATATAAATCCATATGGATTCGCCACACAGCCACGCGTGTATGGATAGTTGGATACCAAAGTCGTAAGGCATCGGAGAGTTGCGTTCGCATTGTGTAAACATCCTTAGATGACTCACGCAACTGGAAATTCTGCGCACCGAAACGGAACATAGGTAAAATCAGTTAGCCCCTTCGCACACTTGGCGATACAGGTCTCCGATACCTTACGACTTTGGTATGCAATACAAATCCATAGAGGTTCGTACCTACACAGACACGCATCAATGGATACCAAAGTCGTAAGGTATCGGAAACTTGTGTCGCCTTGAAGCATTTGTACCTGCATTGTGATCGAAACTATTTTATCTACTACAAGATATCAGCATGAGCATACAAATCCAACTAAAGAAAACGATATACTCGTATTATTGATATTGAAGAAAGACAGAATATTATAACTTATTTCAAGTTTGGTGTTCAATTGGGACGTTTAATTCAGAATTGTGACAAATTAATTTGGAACTATTTTGGACAGGGGATCAGCCAGATCATACTTTCGTCAACTTATGAAGAGTTTTTATTATCAACTGGGCGCAGGTCGACAAATCCAAAACATGAGGAAAAGCGAAAGATACTGTATTACTTTTCAGAATTTGATCCCTATTAGGGACATTATCGACTGCTGTACTGCACGCGAGCCGATTTCAATGCAGTTTTTTAGAATAGTTCTTAAATATTTTCAGCCATTTCTGTGTCATCAGCTGTTTAGCACATGGAATGTAAAAGGCATCGGCGTTTGTACCTGACTGTTACTTATTGTAATTTCTAAAAGGATTGAATTCCTGGAATTCCTTCACAAATACCACACTTCTAACCATACCTAATTGGTCAGTCCAGTTTAATAATGAAATAACTTAAAATAATGCTAGAAACATTATTCTGTATCCCTCATTTATGAAGTTAGTGCTTTCCCAAAGGAATACCATTATGAGAAATATTGGAAATAAATCAAACACTTTTGTATTTTGTTTTAATACTTATTAGGATTATTTACTTTTAAGATACCTACGCTTTGTTCGGATACATTGAGGGCACGAGTAGGTAAGCAATTAACAAAAGGATTCATAAGACAATTCATATAATATTCCACAACTATCACACACGCCATCTAGTCCCAAGCTAAGCAGAGCTTGTGTTATGGGTGACAACTGATAAACATACTTATATATTTCTAAATACATAAATATTATAGATAAATTACACCCAGACACAGAACAAATGATCAAGCTCATCACACAAACATTTGTCCTGGGTGGGCATCGGACCTACGACCTCCGGCATAGCAGTCGGGGTCACTAACCACTAGACCAACGGGCCAGCCGATGAATGAATGCGTAGTACTTGCAACTGGCGTGCAAACACAAAAATACTTTTTCAATTCGAACCAGTAGTTCCTGAGATAAGGGCGTTCAAAAAAACATATTCTTCAGCTTTTTAATTTTTCTCCAGGCGTTTTTCGAGCGTTTGCGTGTCGTTTTCGTAGTCGTCTTAGGTTCGATAACAGTTTTAGTTTTAGGAAACAGAAAACTCGAAATCAAATGAGGCTTATAAACTGAAGAAATTATGAATTACCAATAAAACCCCTGAATGTCCCTTTCAAAGGACATAACGTGTTGTGGCGTAAATTCATTATCAAGAAAAGTGCGACCTACTTTTCATATTGAATTAAGAGTAAATTCAAGAGTTACTCCTTGGATCAGGTGGTGAGGTGTTTATAACTCTTAGGAAAGCTATTATTCTTGAAAAATAAAACAGTTTTATATCAGGCAAATAAGGAAGGGGAAAATTTATGAGGAAAATAATAGAGTAAGGTTCGTCGTTTTAATTTGCCATCGTAAAAAAAAAATGCAGAGTAGAATTATAGGACTATTGAAGGAACACGATGGATTTTGGTTAGTACGAGTTTGACAGACCCTTCCACTCCTTTTAGGGCCAGGAGGACTCATTTGAGGATATTTTACAAATATTAAACGCATTAACGCATGCATAGCGAATTACAAAGATTTTCTAAAGAAAGAAAAATTCGATCCGCGGACAGGATTTGAACCTGAGGCCTTCGGATTCAGTACATCCGACGCTCATTTCCAACCAAGCCGACGAGGATCTTACCTGCCGCGGCGAATTCTTCCTTCCATTTCTAACGTCTCATGGTGATGGATCTCCTGTCCGCGGATCGAATTTTTCTTTCTTAAGAAAATCATTTGAGGATATTGTCACCATAAAAAAATAGGTCTACTAAATTTAGACGTTCATGTTATTACGCATTTTAAAAGATAAATACATCATTGTATGTCTCTTCACAACTGTGTCTTAAATGCCAGTCACTAAAAACCTACCCATCAATCATTAAAATTCGTTCCCATCATTTAAAATTCAACCTTTTGCATAAAGCTTCAAGGTTTCAAATAAATTATCAAGTACCGAGGTAATATGCACTTTACCTAATGCCCTAATACATTTTCCAGTTGGTAGTGCGTCTATGGTCTGTAAAATAGCATGCAATCGATATTGTTCTTTATGCGTTGAATAGCCCACAACGTTTGTTGGTTCAATTCATTCGTTATTTTAAAGTTGCTTTTTCTTTACCAGATAGCTAAGTGTGAGATAGAAGGTATTATTTGTAACGTCTCACTGGTTTGTTGGTTGCAAGAGCTAATGCGTAGGAGGTGGTTCCGAATTTCACTTCTCAGGTTTGGAAAATTGATGATACTTTCTTTTTGCAATAACTATGATTCAATAAGAGCCCAGAAACAAGATTTGGGAGATTACTCGCAAGAACTCTTCCAATTTAAGGTTTATGCACAAGAAATAGCCAAGTCATATCTAACTTTATACCAAAACCATAAAAAGTATGCAGCGAATACATTATTGGTTAACCGTGGGCAAGCATTTTTCACCCATACTGTCAGACTCGTACTGACAAATATCCACGGTGTCCTTCAATAGCCCTTTACGTTCCGAGGTCACAGTAATTCATTAGTCCCGTGACCAAACGTGGGCAAGCATAATGCAGAATATTCTATTATGCGCGTTTTCAATACGCAAGTCTTGCATACTGGTATGACGTCACATTTGTATACAAATTGCTTATTGGAAAAAGACATATGTTATAAGTTCAAAACTAAGTACCCCCTTGTAACTTGTATGCACGAGTGTTCAAGTTGTATTCAGTTTGCAACTTGTATACTTATTGGAAATGCGACTTATGTAAGTAAGTTATAGCTATGTCACTCGATGTAACTGTGAATTTTATTGTGCGGATTATCAAAGATTTTAAAATCGTACTTCCGCTTCGTTTGTAATTGTGCGACCTTTCGTGGACAACGGCGGATGCCGTACCGGATCAAAGGGTGGACTCAAGAAAACCTTTGAGGTATAAATCATCACTAAAAGAATCTTTTTTCTCAAATATTTTTTTAACTGTCATTCTCTAATTGTGTGCGTAGAACAGTTTACGAATATTTAACAGTTTACTAGTACTAGTTTCAACCATTTTTATTTCAATTAAACAAAAGTTGTCATTTAAAACATGCAATAAAAACGAATTAAAAGCTTTTAAATTGGCGTCCATAAATCTGCTGGCAGCTGTTCACTATAAAATTCCAGTGCAGTTGCAGTGGTAGAAAAAGATTATTTTAATGTTTAGAATCGATTCTCACAGATTCACAAAGAACTTTTTACTTGTTTGTTTCTGACAGATTCTAAATGATCGTTTTCACTAAGTTTTAGTGAAAACATAACAATTAATAAAGTTGTGCGTCCACAGATCGGCATCGTACGTAGGTATCGGACGTATCGTACGTAACGGATTTAAGTTTGCCTTGTATTAAAACTCATACAACTGCGTCACATACTGCGTCCACTGATCCGCATCGTACGGACGGCTCATCGGCAATGCCTTAATGCGATGCGTACCGATGACGTCCTAAGGAATGCCGATCAGAGGAAGCGATGAAGGTGGCATCGACAATCCGATTGCTAATACTCGCTTCGACAATCCGATCGCTGCCGACACAGAAATCCGTTTGATGCGATGCGTCCGATACGTACGAAGCGGACCTGTGGACGCTTACCATTAAGGTCGAAATCTACTAGCAATTATTATTTTTGTATGCCATGTCGCTTTCTTTTGACGTATTGGCAATATTTAAAATGTTATATTTTTGTCAATTTTGGTTTCGGTAATAAAAGAAAAGATCCGTTTCAAATAAAACTGAAGGACTGATTAGATTTATTTCAACCTACCCTATTCTATTCTAAGGTCTGTTCAACCGTTATACGCACACTCACGGTTTACAAAAGAAATATATCTTTATTATACCACTTAAAATGACCACCACTGATCTTTTCCCATTCATTATATCAAAATATCGTGCATAAGCGTCACCTTATTTTATTGAAAACGTATTTATATCGATCTTAACTTCGAACAAAGTTTAAAAGTTACCGTCCAAAGAGAATAATAAATAGTCAACCCATACGGCTAATCAGTTTAACCCCGGGTTAACTTATATAACCGGATTATCGGTTTCTGTACTTCATTTTGAATCAGTGAAATTATCTTTCCAGTCTCCTTTTGTGTTGTTGTTTTTGTGTTATTTTCACCCAAAATGGATAACATGGCAGATTTAATTGTTTAGACAATGGTTCAAAATGTCTTTTTTTGTACTGGACTATTCGACACTGCTTATACTTTATTGTATACACTTTTCTTTTAATTGAGCTATGCTCTTTGCGGCATCAAATCCGGAACCAAAGTTAGGTCCGGTATCCATCAAAGCGGAGTGGAGATGTTTTTGAATAACCAATAAGATGTCCACATCTCCTCTCCGCTTAGCTTCAGTTGACATCTGATTGGTTATTCAAGCACTTCTCCTCTCCTCTCCACGTTGGTGGATACCGGGCCTTACCGACATAGCTCGTGCAAATTGAAGTTGCAATGGGTATAGGCGACATCGCTCGTAGAACTGATAATAATCGATGGGGAAAAAATGGCGACCACGAAACGGAAGACGTAGCGTAGGCAGGCCTCCCACTATGTTGACCGACGACATCGTGAGACTCGCGGGCAGCCGATGGATGCAAGTGGTGAAATATCATTCGGCGTGGCGGCCTACGGGTGGTGCCCATGTTCAGCAGTGAACATCTTCCGGCTGACTGAATATGATAATGTTTCATTCTAAATTTTTACTCTCTTGTTTCAGCCACCACAATGTCCGCCAACGTGACCCTACTCCTCATCTTCGTGACCCTGGCTTCAGTGACGGCGCAGACCTTCCAATACTCCCGCGGCTGGACGAACGGCAAGCGGGACCAAGGCCACTTGAGGCCTGAATTGAAGGAGCTGATCAACAATATGGACAAGATCCTCTCGCCGTGCCAGAAAATAAGCTCAAGTACCTGCTGGAAGGAAAACCGGTTACTGAGAGGGTTGGTATTTTGTTACTCCTTTTCAAATGAGTCCTCTCACTTTGGGTGAAGCGCTTATGAGACTTACCTGACTAAAAACCAACCTGTTCCTTAATCTGCTTTTGCGTTCATGGGTGACGGTATCCTGCTTAGTCAGTTCCGCGACCCTTACAAGCGTTTGGTAGAGCCAAACCCTTGTAAGGGTCGCGGAACTGACTCACTTTTTTTTTTTAAATTGGATGATCATCAAATGAGTTCTACTACCGTGAGTGAAGCGATCTGTGACATTTATTTGACTAAAATCGGTCGGTAATGAAATCCACCTGTTCCTTAAGCTGTCTTTTGCGTTCAAGGGTGATGGTATCCTTCGTAGACAGTCCCGCGATACTAAGCCCCTTAATACACAACGCGGCTCAAGTTTCTGATACTTCATGACGTTGGTATCCATTTGTACATCCGTGCCTGTGTAAGAACCCTTATGAATTTGTATTGCGATAGCCACATAAATATCAAAGTCGTAAGGTATCGGGGACTTGCGTCTCGAGTGTACGAAGGGGCTTATAAGCCCTACCCAGTCAGTTTGCTGACTGCTCTTTTGAGGTGCGAGTGGAACATGACGTACGTGCAGATCCGGGTCTGGCCCTTCAAGAAACGGACTGCAAGCTACATTCGCTGTCCGAAAGCCCACTTTGCGTAGACTTTGGGGGTATGAAGATAGGGTGTAAAATCCCTCATATCCGCTTCAGAACCACTTCAATTGGCCAGATCAGGCTTATTCCGGCGAGTGAAAGTGACAGAGCTATATTAGTCGTCTAGCGCCATCTCGTTCACTCACTGGAACAAGTCTGGTTTTAAGACTTTGTAATACCCCAAGGCAATGTTAAAGAAACTCGCATTGGGTTCATAAAAGACTACAGCACTGCGCTGCACGAATTTAATATTGTTTGCGTCTTCCATACCCTTTGTATAGAGTAACCAGGCACCACAAACCGCTAAAAACATTTACCGATAAACGTATTTAAAACATAATTTTGTTTAGTGATTGGTGTGGTTGTGGAACTAGTGATGTGGTATAGCTACCAAAGTGTCTCATACTAGCTAATCGAAGGCAGGCCTCCCACTAGGTGGACCGACGACATCGTTAGGGTCGCGGGCAGCCGATGATGGATGCAAGTGGTGAAGTGTCGTTCGGCGTGGCGGTCTAAGGGGACCTATGTTGTGGACGTCTTCCGGCTGATGATAATCATGATGATGATGATGGTCGAAGGCTGGTCGCTTAATATTGGCACCTTTTTCTTTAACTTAATTATTTTCGAAAGCGTTCAAGTAAATTATGAATTATTATTTTTATAAGAGGAAGGAGAATGATGTTGATGTGTTTTAAGTAATTTTGGTCAAACAACCAAACAATTCGCATACGCTCTTGTTGGAACAAGAAACAGGGTAGTGTCAAAAACGTGAAAAGTCACGTTTCTGAGGAAAGTACGAATACTAAAGTGCGTCACTGTTGCGTTTGTCTAAGGCGCCACTATTTTCTACATTGATGTAAGAATAACAAGAAATATTTAAAAGCTAGCTGGCACGCACGCGGTACAGTCAACAAAAAAGATACCTAAGCCGGTTTCAATTTCTTAAAGTTTTGTTTTTTGATACCGAACGTAAAAAAATAATTTTATAAAAGATTATATTTCATACGTATTTTATTTGTTGTTTTTTATTGTTTAATGATACACGCTAACTGCCTCAAAAGATAGATAATATTTCTTTAACTTTACATGATATACATCATTAAAATATGATACCATGGATGAAAACTTAAAGATATACGTTAAGCTGCAAGTCAGTTAAAGCAATACTATTAGTGGCTTTTTCATCCGTAGTTGGAATCCCCCTCCCACCATTTCATTTTCATTCATAAAAAGTAATCTGTGACTGTACTGTACTGTCTGTGTACTCTGTAGCAAATTTCATCAAAGTCAGTTCTGCAATTTAGGCGTGAAAGCGTTAGAAAACAAACGAACTCACTTTTACATTACCATAAAGCTAACTGCAGCACGATTGTAAGGAATCAAGAATTCGAGGCTTGTGAACAAACAGCCTCGTTTGGTCAAAAAATCACAGGTGTATTGAATCAAAATATCACCAGCCTTACTACAGAAACTTTTATAAAAATCTCTTGAACACTTGTCTAAAAAAATGTGACTGCAAAACGGACTTTATTTCAACGTCATAATCTGACATTTTTTTAGACAAGTGTTCAACAGACGTTTAAAAGTTTTTGTGGTACCACGGCACAGGTTTAAATCATGTTTGCAATTGAATTTTTCTTTCCACATAAAAGCTAGTGAACGTTACAGAAGAGCACTACCTAATGATATCTTGATAGCGTGTCTAATTTTTTTTCAGCTACTGATACCCTGTGACATCCTCGACACTGAAGAATATCCGAGAGCACTAACTGAAAGGAACCTCAACGCTATGATGGACGCACTTTACTGAAACTTTTTAAACTTTATTTTCATAATGTGCCAACAGAAAACTATGAAATTATTTTTATTTTATAGTTAGGTAATACAAGGACCATTTTGATAAATTTTATTGTTGTAATAATGTTTATTACATCTGTTTAAGATTTTTTAAAGTAATGCATTTATGGCTGGAACAGTGCATTACTAAACCAAAGACAATTTAGTTTAGTTTTTTTTTAAATTTATTTTTAATGTATTTTTATTTTAACTTTCTAAAAAAATGTAAGTTCATATTCACCGTTTACCTAAATATATATTCTCGATTCGAATATATTTATCTATTTGGCTTACTATTTAATATTTATTAATTACTTACTGTAACTCGTGCTGTTTTAAGGTGCAGTCCTACTAAAACTTAAAGTATATGTATAGTATAACGATGTTAAAATGTTGACAACAATATTGTATTGTAACTTATATTGAAAATAAAAATGTGAAAAATGGATTATTATTTTATTTTTTAATCGACTTCAAAGAGCAACTACACTCGGTTCCAAAAATAACGGGTCAGTCACATAAACCCGAATATCTCCCGAACTACGTATGCCATCCTAATGAAACGAAGACTGTTCAATTGAGAATTTAATTATACAGATAAAAAATAAAATAAAACTTAGTTGCACCCACAATATCAATCTCTAAATTAAAAAAAAAACTAAAGTAGTCATATTTTTCTTAAGATTTCATTTTTTTATGATTGTTTTTTTGGTGTTTTTCATGACTTTCTTCATATTTTAATACTTTGTATTGCCTCCACGAGCTCTTCTGACAGCTTCCAGGCGATTAGGCATGTTGTACACCAAATTTCGGAGCCGGTGCTGAGGAATACCTACCCATTCCTCCACCAGTGCTTGTTTGAGCTCGGGAAGCGTGATTGGTGGGGGGTTTCGACCTTTCACGCATCTCTGAAGCTCGTCCCAGGCGTGCTCGATGGGGTTTAAGTCCGGGCTTCGCGCTGGCCACTGCATGAGTTCGATACCGACCTCTTCAAGGTAGTCATGTACAATTCTGGCGGTATGGGGACGCGCATTATCATGCATTAATATGCCATGCCGGTCCATCCTGGCCTTAAAAGGACCTACATGTTCATTGAGGATATCTTCCACATACCTCTCTGCATTTAGAGTTCCATTTTGAATGAGTACCAGCTCGGTGCGGGCCTCAGCAGAAATCCCAGCCTAAACTTGTACAGAGCCCCCACCGTACGCCACTTTTTACTCCACACACGCTTGATGGAAGCGCTCCCCTGGTCTTCTGTACACTAACTGCTTACCATCATGCTTATAAAGCATGAATTTAGACTCGTCCGTGAACATTACCCTAGAGCAATCGTCTAGTGTCCAGTTTAGGTGCTCGCGCACGTATCTCTGTCTTGCAATTCGATGACCCGTTCCAGTTTGGGGCCATTTGCGGGCCTCAATGGTTTCAAATTTGCTTCAACAAGACGTCTTCTTACTGTTTCAGCGCTTAAATTGCCACCTCCAAAGCGAATAAAGTGAGTTTTTGGGCCAACAGCAGTTTGAAAACGATTTCGGAGCATTGTAGCCACCAGTTGTCTGTCTTCCTTACAGCATGCCTAATCGCCTGGAAGCTGTCAGAAGAGCTCGTGGAGGCAATGCAAAGTATTAAATGAAGAAAGTGATGAAAAAAAGCAAAAAAACAATCATAAAAAAAAATGTAATCTTAAGAAAAATATGACTACTTTTGTTTTTTTTTAATTTAGAGATTGATATTGTGGGTGCAACTAAGTTCTATTTTATTTTTTATCTGTATAATTAAATTCTCAATTAAACAGTCTTCGTTTCATTAGGATGGCATACGTAGTTCGGGAGATATTCGGGTTTATGTGACTGACCCGTTATTTTTGGAACCGAGTGTAGTAGCCAGTTCATGGTAATTTAAGGCCATTATTGCAAGCTGGTTAGTTAAATTACCATAATTATTACGAGTACCTATATCTATTGTATGAATGATCATCATCTGCCTAACCTTTTCCCAACTATATTGGGATCGGCTTCAGTCGAACCAGATGCAGCTGAAAAACAGTATTTTACGTGGAGCGACTGACTATCGGACCTCCACAACCAGTAACTGGTAACGATACCCCATGGTAAGATTAGTTGTCAGATTTTTAGAGCTTCTGACTAACAGAAACGACTGTCAAAGATCTACAAATGACAGCAGAGACCAACCAACGGCTTTACATGCTTGTGAGGCACGGAGGAAACTCGCTATGACAGCTGGTCACCCATCCACAGACCAACTTCGGCAATTGCGGCGTAACCCGGAAGATCGGCCTGTGCGGCTGTAATTATTTAATCTATTGTAAGAATGACATGAATGAAAAAGGAGTAAGTAAATGATACTGTGACGTCTGATATTGGAGATTCGAAGATAAATATCGTGTTGCGACGATCCAAAAGTATATTCATATAAGTATTTCAAGTAATTAGGGATAAGAGCAGGTTGATGATGATGATGATGATGATAGCTGTAACGTACATACCAGGCGAAATATGGGTTCTACTACGTCCTAACACTACAGTTATAAATAGACGGGATGATCAACAGTCATAATATCAACAGTTAAAACATCAACACCGTAAGACCAACGATTCAAAATCTCAACATTCAGAATGTCAACAGATAAATAAGTCAACCGTTCAATATTTGGTATATTGAACTGTTGACTTACTTATCTGTTGACATTCTGAATTGTTGATTCAATAAAATTAGACTGAATGTAAAATTCTAAAGGGTTAATTATTATCAGTAGGTACCTAGTTCTGTTTTGCTTTGAGTAGTCGCAAGATAGACTACTTAGTATACGTTTGGATACCCAGTGCGAGGTCAAAGTACGAAAGCAACACGCTAGCTCTCAATTCCTTACTATGAGACATTTAAAGAAGGAATTTTTGTTCGTCTCTTCAAGGGTCAAGTCACACCGAGACCCGACGCTACGCGTACATTTCGATAGAGCTACTCAAAATTCTATTTTCTACAAAAAAGATATTAAACATTTGCAGTATCGTTGCGTCACGACGCGCATCGTGATCGGTGTGAGCTGACCCTAACTATATTCTGTGCCCTAACGTAAAACTGTAACGGATTCGATATTAGTAAGCTCGTTGTCGCAAAAATTGACGAATTCCATTATTATGATCGTTAATTACAAAAAAAGAACATTTGAATTTCACTGGCTACCACCGGCTACCTTGAAGCCCTTGACGTTATTATTACCTGTTAAAGTTATTAAAACCGCCCTCTAACCTTTATTCAAAGTAAATACGACGAATTAAGGCTATTTAAACGCCCTCTATCTACACAGAACACAACTAAATTGACCAAATTTATGCAAGCGCCACCTAGTGAGAAGTAGTATTACTACTATGAACGTTACATTGCTGCGTGGCACTTTAGTTTTGCTATTCGCCGCTAGACGGCCAAAAAGCTTTCAAAATTCAAACCCAACAATATAATATTGTTTAACTTTTCTTAATTTAAAATAGTCAATATTAATTTTAAAATTTAATTTGTATAGGTACTTTTGCACCTTTTGTAACCCCAAATAATTATGCAATAACCACACAATTTTCATAAAGCAATAAAGTTTAGTATCGTGTGACACTTCAAAAGCTAATTTGTGCTTCATCTATCATTCGTAACAAGCATCATTACACTTTAGTGGGCTACAACTTGTGTATGGAAGCATTTAAAAGCAAATTAACTTGAACTAACGTTAACATTAGGAAAACCTGCGGCTGCGCCTAATATTCTATATACTTACTTCGTATTTCGGTACGAACGTAAAAACGTATAAATTATAAAGTATTGAAGTTGAAATCGATGAAATTTGTAATAAATACAAAATTAAAAAAAAAACTGATGATATAGGGACGGAAAATTAGGTAGGTAAGTGAAGAAGTTCTTCATTTTTTGGAGGTGGAAAAATACCAAATAACTTTTCCCGCTCTGTGTGGAGCGGAAAGGAGTGTAATTCACACTGTCCCGATAATTTCCCTTTGCGTTCCGGGGTCACAGTAACTGTAATAAATATTACCGAAAAACAAAACATTACGATTTAGGTAAGTAGTTTTCAATTTAGATTTGTAAATAATAGGTTCCTAAGTGTGCAGTTAGATAGGGAGGTACCTATAATGTTATTTTTAAAAATGTTTTAATCTAAAAATAGGCAGATTATTAATCTTTGGAATATGAAAGTTTATAAAGCTTTTAGTACATAATATGCACAAGAGCTAAACTCTAAAAAACTCTATCAATTACATTGCACCTGAAGCCTGATACAAAGCCGGCTCCAAGCTGAAAAATCCAATAATATCAGTAATCCGACCCGAGAAGTGAACTTATAAACATAATCTTGGCGGTAGCACTAGCAACCACCAAACAAACGAATCAGGTAGATTAAGAAGTACTTATCTACCTACCTACCTACATACATGATAATAACATACAAACAAAAAAAAACCTCACATCAAAACCTATTTAGTCAAAAAGACTGCTTAAACCATAATTACTTGAGAACCAATTACGTAGTTCGATGTTGCGCGTGATTATACCACTAAATGACGCCGAGTCGAGTCTCAACAGTGGGTCTCAACGACGGGTCTCAACGAGAGGGTAATGATGACGGCCGCAATGTATTGCTGATGAAATTGGTCGTCGCCGTGAAGACGTATTCGCTCCAGACGTTTATAACACTAGTGATGGGGATGTGTCGATAAAATTAACGATAAAATCTTTGGAGGGATTTATGGTATCAAATTAATGTCAGAAAATTGAGATGAAAAGTTTGGTGACGTAATTATCTGAGTGATGTTTTGAAGCTTAGTAACAAAATTATTATTAACCACTTCCCTGTCCGATGAATCACATGTGATCCACGACTATTGTTTAGGTATTGTGTCTGCTGCGCGGACAGTGAAAGTGTTAAAAATTAAGACTTAATTGTCAATATTGACACGAGATTTGAAATAGATGAGTGAGCAAGACTCGTAAAAATACTTCAATTTTATTTTAAAGTAGGTTTACTTTTATAAAATTAAATGATAGTGTGGACTTTCTACAAACAGATCCAACGGTCTGGGCATGACCAACAACAATTACAAGTACGAATTTTTCAATAACTTTGAAGAAAAAATTAAGTGAACCAGTGCAAAAAGTTTATGTATTACATTTAGGTCAACAGCATCGACATAAAATGGGATGCATAAACTCTTTGTAAAATCTCATGATGTTAAAAGCATTACAATCATTACATCTATCTAAAATCAAACAAGCATTCTTCTTCTGAATAAGGAAATTCAAGTTAATTTAATTCTTTATCGATATCGATTCAGAGTCTTCCTCCCTGCCTTGTCGATTGTAAGAATGAGATGCCATAGACTTAAATCCGTTTCCCGCTATCGCACAATCTGTACCGCTCACCGACCAATCGCGAGCTTGGAGGGCGTACCGCGACCGTCAACCGCCGCCGCTGATTGGCCGAAAATATTAAACGGGTTGCTCATAATAAAAAAGAAAAAAAAAATTGTATCGCAGCGTAAACCTTACAATTGAGTGCCACTTTTTGCTCGTGTTAAATTGATGAAAAAAGACTAGGAAAAATTGGTACAGAGATGTAATACAGAATGATTTATTATAGCCGTCTCTCAACTTTTTAACTTATTGGACGTTAATGACTTTTGATTTTCCACGTTATTTTTGAAATTCGTTGTGCTTTTTTTATTTATAGATATTGTGTTGCCAGTTATTTGAATAAATCTAATTTAGTAGATTATTTAATGCAACGTTGGATTGCAAATAACTTTTTATTGTAACGTTTCAGCTTTGTAAATTGTGTCGTCATTTTTCTGTCGAATTTATCTAATTTTCCGGTGCAGTGATTGAAATGGAAGCTGAAAATATTATAAAAAAGGGTTTTTATTTATTTTTATGCGCTTTACTGTTACGTCAAATTTCTATTAGCAGAATCAACGGCACGGTAAATTCGTGAATATTTAATTCTTGACGAAGGGAATAGATTTTGTCAATCTTAGTTAGATTAAAGTAAGTAGGGAGGTACTATTTAAACTGAAGGACACTTTCGTTTCGTGATCTTCTTTTGACATCAGGAATTTTCATTAAAATTAAAAAAAAAAACAAGCCTTTTGAGATCGAAGTAATTACGAATTATAATAGGCTAGTTGCCCAAAAAAATATAATTAGTCCGTCTGTTAGATAATTCAAAAATAAGGGACACGTATTTTTTTATTTGCAAATTAGATCAAAAATGACAAAGATATAGCCTATTAAAGTTACGTGTGACGTCACGATGCGTGGCATTTTTCGCGCAGGGTGACGTCAGAGGTAATTTAAATAGGCTATTATCTTTGTTATTTTTTGTTTAATCGAAAAAAGAAAAAATACGTGTCCAATATTTTTTTATAATCTAAAATACGGACTAAATAGAATGTAATTATTTTGACCCTGGAAACTACCCTATTATCATTTTTAATTATGGATACCCATTTTGTGCCACTCCTGAGCAAAGATCCTTTCATTTCTTAAGATTTTGTACAATAGGAATGAATAATCAAATTAATAGATTCAAACGTAAATATAGGTTTGGCGCAGTAAGTAGCTGAGTGATCAACTGTTGCGATTTATGCCGCTGGTTCGATTTCAGAACGAAACAAATAATTGTGCGACTAACATGTAGTACCTACCCTACCTAGTTCTGGGTCTGGTCGTTTATGTATGTGATTTAAGGTGATTGCGTCGATGTAGCCCGCGAAATTCAATTTTTTTTACGTTTTTTGCAATTTGCAGGCCAGTGACATGTTGTAACTTTATCAAAATATGAATTGCGGTAATAATAAGTATTATTTTAACAAGTAAAATTGCAAAAAAACCTAAAATAAATTGAATTTCGCGGGCTGGTTGGAGCATTCCCCTTAAATGTTTGCAAACGCACCCAGGACATAGGAGAAACTATGAAGGAGAAACTATAATGGGGCATAAAAAAAACACTAGTAAAAAACACATTGTCTATAACTACCTACACTAAATCCAAAACACATCGACCATCTAAAGCCCCGTTCAGATCAATACAATTGCCTCTGCTAATGACACAGAGATAGTTAGTAGCGTTTACGCTGACACGCTGTCCGCACGACATTCGGCCATTTGTGGCCGCTACACTCGGGCAATGCGGCCATAACGGGCCGCGGCCGTAACGGGCCGACTATTAGGGCACTTACGTTGACTGTCACGGGCCCATTGAGGTTGTTGCGTTAAATGGCTGCTAGTAGGGATGTAGATGGCAATTTGATCGATGTATGTAGGTATAGACACGTAGGTACACTTTCACCATCTTACTATAGACAATTAAACATAGTTAAGCGGTTGTCTATTAAAGCTATCAACTACAAAACGACGTTTCACGTTGATTTGAGGGTCGTTTTGTAGTTACACTTTTTTAGACAAGTGTTCAACAGATGTTAACTTTTTTGTAATAAAGTGGTTAAAGTTTAAACGGGTAGGTAATCAAGTTTTTTTTGTGAAATGAAAAATACTGTGGCGGACTGGCGGATGAACTCAAACAAAGCTGTTTAAATGATAATTATTTATGTGACATGAAAATGACTTCTAAGTATAAGTACTTATTACTAGAGAAGTGTTTGAAAATGAAATGTACATTTTCCCGTATGTACGGTTAAACTATGGTGTACAAATAAACACTACATACTATACGTTATACTTAGGTGACACTTTGATTGGATAGATTTATAAATAAGTAAGTACTAGAGTTTTGCCAGGGTTGCAGAAATGTTTTAAAATTTACGGCGACCTTGGAACGTAAAAAACAATTTAAACGGGTGGATTTTAGTTAGCACGAGTCTGACACTTCCTTTCACTCTATCCAGAACGGAAAGAATCTTTTAGTCTCATTCAGCAATAAAAAGGCAGATGCGCTGTCTTAAAAACACCTATGAAAGCACAAAAAAAAAGAAACAAAAGCTAGCTTAAACTCCTACTTATCCTTAACTTGAACACAATCTAAAAGGCCCAAGAATGTCACTTGAACAATGAGGAAAAGAGACAAAAAGTGCTCGAAATACAAGACATAACAATTCTCTCTAACGTTTGATTACATGCGCAATTTATTTTGGCGCGATAAGCGTCGCCGTGAACTTGCGCCTAACTTAGCGCTCACGATAACTTGGATACAGACGTTGAGGGGTAAGGTGGGTGGCACACCGAGTACGGTTGACAAAAGTGACTGGTTTGAAATCTTCTGTGCATATAGAAAAGAGTTGGAATAGATGTGATTTTAATTCGATGTTTAAAGAAAATATCGGGTTCTTAAACAACAGACAAAGGTATAATATTTGCTTTATTTCGGAAGTCAGTGGATCAAATATAAAATGAAAAAAAAAATCAAACACTACTGAAAAAAAAATTTTTTCTAAAGTATATAAAGGTAAATTACGCGGGTACAAATTAAAGCGGCATGCATTCACAAAACAGTGATACACTTTGTTACTGCAGAAGCAAAAGCAGTGATTTTATACTTACTAGCTGATGAAGATTTTGTTTAATGGACATTTATTAGGAAGAAGGCCTACAAAAGCCATTTATAAGACTGAATTAATTGCAATAAGTACATTTAGTAAAATTGTTATAGATTGACAAGACATCATATTTTATTTTTATATTTTTATCGAAAATTATATTTTCCCGCGATTCTGCGTTTTGTCATTTGCGTATGTCATTTTTTTAGACACCAGGATCACAAAGATATGAAACAATACAATTAAATAGTTCAAATACAAACTTGAAAAGGCCTGAGCCTGACCGCAATCAAAAATACCGTTGCCAAAAAAATCATCAGACTCGTACTGACTACATTCCTTCAATAGCCCTTTACGTTGAAGGTCACGGTTACCTGATAAAGTTTAAGACAGTCCCGCGTGACGTCAACACATACGATGGATATTTTACAAAGTCATGTGCTCAGTACACCACAGACCTTACACCGAATACCCGTACCTCGTATACAAGTCGTCCCCAAGTCGTGGGCGCAGCGATACCGATACGATATAGTGACGACTTTATTCTGCGACGAACCGTGCGATTTATTGTCGGATGTCGCAGATACCTAATCTGAAATTGAACGTGTAGGATTCATATTGAGTTGGGTTTTGAACACAATCTCTATGAGTTTTCTGATGATATTGAATTTTGTAGTTTGTGTAAATTGTTCCTTATTTGCTATTGTTTTGTGGAGTTTTTCAATAATTTTGGCATGTTTTTTATTTTGGTTAATATACTGGCCGTAGAATATGTGCGATCTCGGTAGTGGAGTCTGTTAAACCGATCGCAGCGCCTCATGTGTCAGAGATTTGAAGTAACTGGGGACACCTGTGGAATCACGTAATTCGTACGTGTTAAGTTTAATACGCAACACAACCTTTAATTTATTCTTTAGGTTTTATTTAATATAAATGAAAAACAAGCTGAAAATGTTTATGAAAATATCTTATTGGTATGAATAGATAGATATTATGTCACGAAATAATGTAGTCTCTAGAAGGCGCTGTCATCATTGCCCACAGCGTGTATGTGTTGGTCATGGCGTCAAAGCAAGAAAATGCAAATTTGTAAAAACTTTCTCTATTCTTTTTGAGCCAGTCTTAATTTTTTTAAACAGACTTCAAAGGAGGAGGCACAATCATCGGTAGCTGGCTTTTTCAGGTAAGTTCCCCGATTTCATAGAGACGCCTTGACCCAACGACGATATAATACTAGACTCATAATAACAGGCGACCGATGTCTGTCAACACAAAGAGCTTCTCGGATGGTGCCATGAAAAACAGATCAGCATCCGTCGATTATCCTGAAGGATTAGGAACTCTATTAAATGAGAGCCAGTCATGACACTCCAAATCCCTTCTTTCACCTATGAGCAAAGCATTTTTCACTTCAGTAGCTCAAACATGTAGGTTTTGCTGCCTGAAATCAGTGAGCAAAATGCGATTTTGCTCACTAGTGAGACAAAGTAGCTTTTGAATTTTTGTTTTAAAAAAAGCCGCGAATATCATATTCAGCCTTGAGTTAATCATACACAACACTCTGTGAAACCGAAACTAGCCGATTATTTATGACAAAAGTGCGTGATCGAAGTGCACCTCTTATTAAGGTTCCAAAATCATCAAATAAGTCATCCTGCCCTAGTTGGAGGTAGAGCTGAAGGTACTTTCAGACTCGTACTGACGAAAATCCACCCTTTCTGATCCTGGGGGTCAAATCTCAGTCCTGGCGCGGCACGGACTTAGTAGCGATGTGCAACTACATTTTGTTACCTAATGATAAATTGATTACCTTTCTCTACTAAAAGTGACTATCACATAGCTCAATACAGCTCAGAGACATATGTTCGTTCTACAAGTAAGTACATATAGCACAGTATCTTTAGCATAATATGCTAGTGTAGGCGTGTTGTTCGAAGCACATTCATTAATACGGCCTGGTTATCGCGCTTTCATTTAAATGCCTTCCACTTGTAAGAGACGACCTAATGCATGGCTGCGGTAAAGTACGAGTGAGGCGTTTTTTATGTTTTTTTTTTGTTTTTTTCGTGTGAGGATTATGGCCACTTTCTGGTGTCATATTTTGCCTCTCTGAAAACCACAGGTCTCTGGAGTTAGGACTTAAATATTTATTTATTATAAGACAAATTATTATGGTTTCCTCACGAATTTTGTCCGTCACCGAAGTCAGTGATGTCCAAGACAAACATTTGCATCTCGTGCCTTTGAATCTCTGCAAGAGATGCAAGGTGGTCAATTAAACCTCCGAGATTCAATAATTTCCTTGCTGGACAAAGATGACCAGATAAATTCATCAATTGAGCCCAGTCCAGCTCTGGGTGCAATGAAAATTACTTCTCCCAGTACTTTTCACTGCTAAATTTTTTTCTGTTGCCATTTGCCGTCCAGGACCATTGGGGTACCGCGACCGGGTTTTTTTTGTGATGGATGTGCTCTTGACCCTAATCTTGGTCTAAAGGTGACAGAGATGACGTTGGAGCTAGCTTACTTTCTTCAATTTTCAAGCCTGGGGTGCCTTAACAACAACGAGTTCTTAACGCGATCCTGTTTCTGGCTGTGGTGACTATCAGATGGCGCTAGATGACACGTATAGCTCTGTCGCTTTCTACAAGCACCTAAGCACAGGATCGGTTTAAAATATGCCATGTAAGGCCTGTGTTCTGTTCTAATACGACGATTGTGTTTCAATAAATGCCTAGAAACTTGTAAGTAATGCATTTAGCTTTGGTATTTTACAAAAAGAGCAAATCAAGAAGTTTTTGATCATAACATGGCTTTGTTCCAATAGACGTAGAGGACAAAATAAATATTTTATTGAACCATTGTGTGAGTCATTAATATTGTTTGACGCAGCCTTTAATGTTTTACTGTTGCAAAGAAAAGGGCAGGAAAAAGAAATTCTGTACAAAAAGAAAAGAAAGATACTAACTCCCTAAGGGTCAAATGGAACCGACAGCTAAACAAAATGATAGAAATCTTTATTGATGTGGTTTTTTGTGAGATTTTTATAGAGTCTTAAACAACCTCACATCTACAGTAATTTTCTTAGCAGTTCTTAAAATCAGTACGTATGCTTTTTTATAATACTCTAATTGGATCGGATTAAACAGATTAACAATTTGAAAAAAACCCTATTGAATCAATACTAATATTACTTTCATAAATGACTGTGTAAGATTGTAAGCATTTAAAGGTACTTACCTTATTATTTTTCAAATTGTTAGACAATAATCTTTTGAAAAAGTAGGGATTGAGGAATTGTTTAAGGTGGCCTTTTAAGACGCAATCATTGCTCAAATTGACTAAAACTATATAATAAAACTAGCACTTTGCCCGCGACTTCGTCTGCGCGTGTTTCACAAAGCTATTGCGAACTCAGTGAATTGAAAGCTGCCGCCCGGTCACCATCTCGTTTTGGATACTTTTGATGAAAATCTAAAAATGGTCCAGTCTTGATTATCATTAGTTCACCGGCGTTAGGATTTGTATTTTTTAAATGAGGTACAGGTATAAAACAGTACGTCAGAACCTTTATAAATCGATTGAGAGATAATTATGCCCAGTATTAGAATTTATCGGAGCAAGCAGTAAATCACTATTCTTAAATGACCTTTATCATCCCTTCTATCACCAATTTAGCATGAGCCCAGTACTGATTTTCGGAAAACCTAAAAATGTAGGGTAGTTTTAAAAAAACGTAATAATGCCCATTTTTACATCATTCGCAATTTACTTATACTTACATTCGTACCTAGTTTCAAGTAATTTTGATAACCAAAATGAAATAAGATTTTAAATACAAAGGTTTTCATTCCTCTTTTCGAAATTGTTAGAGGGAGATTTTCGCAAAATGAAGTGCCTTTCTTAATGCTCATCTGACATTATAAATTGTGACTACCATCCAAATTCAGGATTTCAAGTCAGTACGTTTAGTGGTTTAATATCCTCCCCTTACAAATTTGAACGACCCCTTTTCACCAATATTGGGGGTAGTGATTTTCGAAAAATCCAAAAATTCGTGTTTAATTAATTCTTATCTAGTATATAAATACTGTTTTTCTGTAAGTTCATCAGGAATTTCACGCGTTATGATTTTCCCATTCTTTAACATCGTTAGATTACGAATGGAGGGTAGTTTTAAAAAAATAGTGGTCCTAATCTTATTTATTTACTGGTGTTCGTATTCGTCCCAATCGAAACAAGTTTCAAGTAATCTATAAACCTACATCATTCGGAATAAGATTTTTCATACAAATTTTTCACCCCTTTTGACCCCCTTAGCGATCTGGAGGATTTTCGCAAAAAGTCCCATCTTATTGCCAATCTACATGGTAGACTGCAAATGGTGTTCAAAATTCAAGTTTCTGCGTTAAGCGGTTTCGGCTGTAGTCGTGTCAAAAAAAAACCCCTGTTCTTTTATATATATAGATAAAAAAACTATCTAAAATACCGTAGCATAAAAAATCATAGATATGGCTGTTAGAATTAGTCAAGGTACAGAATGACGTCATTATTTTCAAACTCGTACTTTCTACAGCCGAACTAAAAGGTCCATAATAAAGTTCGAACAGAACATAATATTAAATAGCTTTTAACATTCCTCGCGCTATCTTAATGTTCTCCCGAGACATTTATATTTAGTCGGCTACGTGTTCAATGTTTACCTTTCTGCCTCTTTATCTTTGTCTCTCTTTTATTTTTTATGCCGTGTTTTTTGGGATCTGTGGCGAAAAAAGAAACAATGTTTTGCAATTGGGAATTCGGGTTTGAAAGGGTTTTGGAATCTTTGGATTTGGGCTGTTGGAATTTGGGGAGAAAATCTTGTGTTTCTGCGATAATATGGGGAGTTGATAGTTGTATTTGTTGTTGTATGTTATAAAGAAAACTGTTGTTTGTTGAAAATATTATACTGAATGCTTCCATCTATAACAATTATAAAAAAAGCCATTGTAGCAAGATTTACACAATGATTGTAAAAAAATATCGCGATTTTCCATATCAAGAACTGTGGCTGTGGGAAAGAGACAGAGCTATACAAGTCGTCTAGCGCCATCTCTTTACCACAGCCTAAACTGGATCGCGTTAAGAGTTCATGGTAGGCCACCTGGTGCCTAAGTTAGGCTCACGGCCTATATTTCAGATTTGTTAGCACTTTCTGTGCATGTGTGTTTCATCGGAATCGTTTCATTTTCTTCCATGGGCGAGTGGTGACCAACTGGCTGCCCGACCATGGACCATGCCCGGGTCGACAGCATACTGACGGGGCCCCCCTCTCAGAGGGCCAAAGCCTGCCGATTATTTCCTTACCGTGACCCCGGAACAGAAAGGGCTATTGAAGGACACCGTGGATTTTAGTCAGTAGAAGTCTGACAGTCCCTCCCACCCTGCCCGGGGTGGGAGGACTCATTTGATGATTTTACCACGCTAAAAAAAAAAGGGGCGACTGGTGATATAATATTTTTTACTAAATATAATTATTATGAAACACCTCCCGCCAAACCTAAAGTGTAACAATTACATCTATTAATTAAAGTGGTTCTTTTTGTTAATACTTACCTAATTAGATTTAATTTATTACCAAATTACTTAATATTCTTTATTAAAACGATATTTTGCTAACTTCATCCCTGCCTCTCACAAGCCATTTCATTATATTATTATTCTTTTGTGAGAAGATGGATTTAAAATGACGATTCTTATATAATACTATTATTAGTATTAGAATCTTTTTCTTTCTCTCGATGTTTTCTGGCCTAATGATAATTAATTCAAAAATAAATTTTTTAGACTTCCGTCTGTTATATTGTGTATATTTTTATCTAAATAAATAAATAAATAATTTTAAGTCAAATATAAATAATTATACAAATTATAACAATAATTACCACATTTGAAAACCTACAGAACCCATACAATGATGTGCACGTTAACACATTCTCAGCGCTCCAAGTGATTTGTGAGTGCATGCCTTACATATTGAATGTTTTAAAACCTTTTAAGTTGGATACGAGCCTCGATAAAATTGTTATAAACTTGTAATTAATTGGACGTATTAAATAGGTAGAATCATTATTTTCGTGTTAGATAAAAGTTTATGTTGTTCTGTGTGATTTTTGTGTATCAATTGTTTTGAAGAGAAGAGAAATGCCGTCGTGTGTGATGAGATATTGTACAAATTAAACATGCATCATTGATTGTAGCCCTTTTTTACGAAAATAATAGAGGGGTTTAAGCATAGTTAACGTCTATAAAGAGAAGAAGACAAGTATTTCTGTTCCCGGACGGATTAAATATTTTGTACTAGCACTTCCCCCGCGACTTCGTCCGCGCTTATTTAGAGCTTTGCTTATGTGAATTTCTTCTCCGGCCACTCTTTTTATGCAATACTTTTACAAAATCTAAATCAATATGCAACTAAAATTCTATTCTCTCTCATTCGACCGTAAATATCCCTTTAGCAGTCGGTTTTGTTCGCAACATCCCAGCTTAATAAGCTCCTACATCCTAAAGATATACCCCTGGGATAATTTGGGACTCGTAGCACTTGTAGTAACGAAGTTTCATACAAACTCTGAAGCTAAAAACTACCCCTCAGGGGGGGAATTTCCCGTCATAATCCCGTCTTAGTGAGCACCTATGTCCTTTAAAGAAACCCCATGCAAAATTTAAACCTGTATCTATCAACATCAAAAACAACACCTTAGGGTTCGAATTTCGAATCACCCCGTCATAGTAAGCATCGAAGTCATAAAAATAAACCCCCATGCAAAATTTGAGACTTCTAGCGCTTATAGTAACAAAGTTACATGCAACCTATTAACCCCAAAAATAACCCCTTAGGGGTGAAATTTCGCAAAATCTCGTCTTAGTGAGCACCTACGTCCTTAAAAAAATCCCATGCAAAATTTGAAACCTGTATCTATCACCATCACAAACAACCCCTTAGAGTCCGAATTTCGAATCATCCCGTCATAGTGAGCATCTAAGTCCTAAAAATAAACCTCATGCAAAATTTGAGACCTCTAGCACTTGTAGTAACAAAGTTACATGCAACCTATCAACCCCAAAAACAACCCCTTAGGGGTGAAATTTCGCAAAATCCCGTCTTAGTTAGCACCTACGTCTTTAAAAGAATCCCCATGCAAAATTTGATACCTGTATTTATCAACATCAAAAACAACCCCTTAGGGTTCGAATTTATTAATCACCCCGTCGTAGTAAGCATCTAAGTCCTAAAAATAAACCCTATGCAAAATTTGAGACTTCTAGCACTTGTAGTAACGAAAGTTTCATACAAAATAGCAACACCAAAAACCACCCCTTAGGGGTCGAATTTCGAAAATCCCGTTTCGCAAATAGCACCTACTTCCTAAAAGGAACCCGCATGCAAAATTTAAAACTCCTAGTACTTGTAGTTACAAAGTTTCATACAAACTGTCAACCCCAAAAACAACCCCTTAGGGGCGTTATATCGCAAAATCCGTTCTTAGCGGGTACCTACGTCCTAAAAAGAACCCCTGTGCAAAATTTTGAACCCTTACCATTGGTAGTTTTCGAGCTTTCGTGTCCTATGAGTGAGTGACCTTTTGCTTTTATATATATAGATTATCTTGGTATTATCTGAAACTCTGAAAGTAGTCGTTCCGGGTCTGCCAATTTCTTTGTTTGTAATCGCACCCACTATACAGCAATATTTACTAATGTGGGACTACTTTCTTGAAAAAGGTCGAGTTTCGACCATTGGGCGACACGCGACGGGGGACATGGGATTGACCCTACCTACATGCGTTTGAAAGTCTAGATTTGAGGTATAAATCTGAAATTAGTAATTACTAAGCATCATAGCATACTCGTACCCTGCAGGTAACATAAAGTTAATAAAATTGTAATCTGTTTTTTGCTGGCTAGTAATACTGTAAAAATCTTTACTGCATTATAATTTATTCATCAAGAACGATACCTATTTCTATTTGCCTTTTGTAGCATTACTTTTCCCACCCGCAAGATTTTATCGATAAAATTTTGCGACTCCATGCACGGTATATACCGAAGCAATTGTACAGAATACCGAAGTGCTGTGCTCAATATCGATATGACACTCGTACCTAAACGCGGTGCCCACTTCGATATAATTTTTATGAGATCTCTCATCTTTCTTCATATGAGGACGGGATAGGTTTTGATACATTTCGAAAACGTTTTTTTATAATTTTCTTTTTTCTCTAACATAGCTATAGAATGCCATCGCATTATATAGCCTTTAGAAACATCTTTCTAAAGGCAAAAATTATAAATTAATCTCAATACGACTTGCGATTGAAACCTCTTTCAAGTGTAACTTTTCAATTCTCATTGTTGTGAAGAATTATTTATAACTGCCAAGCTACCGATTTTGGTATTGTTTAATTTTTTTTTCACCAGCAGGCCATTTTGTTACTTTTTTTTTCAACAAATCCTTATCACACCTAAAACAGTTCGATGAATTTTGGTGCAGAGATCGGCGCAACCATGTAAATGACTATAGAAGAAATAAGGGAGCAAGCGAAATTGCAGGATAAATAAAAAACTACTACTAAACTATTCTGCAGTCAAAAATCGCAAGTATCAAGACTACTCATAGATACAACGATCATCCGGAACGCAATAGGAACGTGACCGGTTTGCAAACGGCCCCGTATCCGGATCGCGTGTGCTCTTGTTATTGTTATGTAATTTGTCAGGGACGTTTACGGCTCTGCGGTAACCATTCCTTACGAGATATATGTACTTACATGCCTTTTCGATGTTGAAAAGAAGATGGTGAATACGGTTTTGTAAGGAATTGGGAGTGGATGGCTTTTTACGGAGGTTATTTTTCATATACTCGAGGATCTCGTGGTTAACAGTACTGAATATCTGCAAGGATTTACGTACTTTTCGAGGTTGGTCTCGGAAAGTATGTAAAACCGTTGGTCCTGGTGGTCATTTGTAGATTAATGCTAGCTATAAGCTCGAAATTCTGACAACCAGTATCACCAAGGGGAATAAATAGTATTTACCCAGTAACTGGGTTGTGCTGGTCAAATAGGCAGTCGATTCATATAAAATGCTGACATCCGGTTCGTCTGGGAACCGGCCCCATAAGTGGCTTTTTTTAGCGTGGTTAAATCATCAGATGAGTCGGGCGGGAGTGACTGTCAGACTCGTACTGACTAAAATCCACGGTGTCCTTCAATAGCCCTTTATATTCCGAGAGTGGTGAAGATCTTCAAAAAGGAAGAGTGCGTAATACTCCCGTCCCGATCATGAAAGATTGGACCACAGTCGTGGGTAGCCGGGTGAAGTGGAAACAGCTAGGGAAGGCAGATTTTTGCGTAGCAACGGGACACCATAGGCTGATGCTTTTTAAATACGCGTGATGGTAAGCAATAAGGATGTGGTCAAAGGTGAAGCACGCTTACTTCAAGACCCCAAAGTTTTAGATATCAGGAAACACAGACTCTGGTATGGAATTCCACTACTTTGGTGTGCGCACAATCAATAATTTGTGAAAAAATATGATATAATTTGAAAAAAAAACTGTTTGCAGACTTTGCAGTAGGTACTCATGCGCCATTTTGTTTCTAATCCAATTTATTCAGCCAATCCCATCAAATATCGTCCACAGACAGTTATATACTAAATATTCAATTCTAGAATACTACCACACGAATTGATATTCAGTTGCAGGCCCAATGTATGAAAGTTTGATGAGAACATAGCGATGCAGTGATTTCGATTGGTTCCGTACGTGCTAGCGACCGAGGGGTTTTTCCTGCATTTTATTGGAACCCTGATTTTATATGACCATCGTCTGGTGTGGGAGTTATAAGAAATGATGTTATTTCAAATTTTATTTGGTCAGACAAATTTATTCTTTGCATGGATATCTTTGAGACGTCTTCGAGTGAAATGGAATATTGGAATTCATGTTCTGTTGTGTTTACCAATATTTTTATTGAATTCGTTTTGGAGAAAAACTTCTGAATCTTTATTTTAGAAACTTACCGCCTTATCACAAAAAAAAATCAGTAACCGTTGAACGCGTGTCTAAAAAAAGTGTAACTGCAAAACGACCCCTATATTATTATTATCAAAGAGAAATGTTGTTTTGACATTGACAGTTCTTTTAAACAATTGTTGAACAGGTGTTTATATTTTTTGTGGTTATTGTTTTTGAGTGTATAGATATTTTTACCTAATCACCTGATTGAAGTATTGGCAGTATATAAACTAAATTATAGATAGAAAAGACATTCTACAAAATCTATTTGGCGTAGCCGTGACTCACACAATGTTTTTGGTTTAAAGTTGTATCTGTAAAAGGCTTTTTTCCCTTTTTTTCTAACTTTCAATTCATTCTTCTGTACTTATCTATCACATAATAAAAAAAAGAAATGTTTTTACGTTTTAGCAAAAAAAGAAAATATTTCACCACAATCTATCTACATAGATAGGTATAGCCTTTCAAAGCTATTATTGTAAGCATTTTATGGTTTTACGATCGAATCAATATAAAAATGGCCACACGATGGCCACAGATATGATAGTAGCAAAAACAATCCGCAACCACGTTTATAAGATCGAGATTATAAAAAAAAATACTGTGTTCTGCACGCGCTAGCACCGAGCGATTCTATCTCTATTCTACTAAGAAAAGACAAATTTATTTCCATCGTTATTGGGTTACCTTATACAAATCGAGTGTATTTTTCACAAACATTCGTATTTGAAGAAAAGAACGTTTATTTTCTTTGCATTTTTTACATTATCATGCATAAAATTGCTAATTCATGTTTCTACGTTCTGTCCATTTTGTATAATTCGTTCCGTCGAAAAACCCTTCTACGGCGCCATGCTATTGCCTCTGCACAGACCAAGGGACGATTTAATACTAGACTCGGCATTATATTTAAAGAAACAATATATTTGCCAACTCAAGGTCTGTGCTGTCTCAACGTATGTTTACGGCTCATAGGATTGGTCGAAATGAGACGAATATAAGACTTTTATGCCTAATTGTGTTTTTTAGACATCGGTCGCCTGTTATTACGAATCTAGTATTATATCGTCGTTGGCACAGACGAACCATAGAGAACCTTTTCATATGAACTAGCTCTTACCAGCTGCTTAGCTTATGTAATATGTATATGTCCCATGTAATATTTACCGGGATAAATCGTTTTCTCTGTATTGTTCCAAATGTTAGAATGCTTGCTAAAACGCTCTCGTTTCTTTTTCTGTAGTGTAACATTCGCTAAAACGCTCATAACAAGTGAATGGTCAAGTTATTAAGGGCGCATAACCAGAAAGTTGGCAACGTCGGCGTCGCTTCGTCATAAATTATAGGTTTATGCAGTAAATGAGTGTTTTAAAGCATTTTATAAATGTAGTGCACAGATTGTTTTAACTTGAAGGTACTGATGGCAAAATAAGGGAGTCAATATTATGTAAAGGTGCTTAAGAGCAAAGTTGGCAACGTCTCAAATGGCTGTCAAATATTTACAAGTTTAAATTAATTTTGCAAAACTATATGAAAATAAAAAAAAATGACTCTGACACTAAAAAATTGATAAGGAAAGAAATGCAATAATTAATATAGTAACACCGTATATTTAGTATTAGACGTAAAAATACAAAAAAGCATTTGGAATCTTTCCAAATGCCTTTTATACAACTGAAACGGTTACAACATCAAAAGTATTTTAATTGCATTCCTATATCAATTTTCTAGTGCACTACAGAGCCATATGTCTTATTTCCATACATTGCGAAATTAATAAATTCTTGTAAATATTTGACAACCATTTGCGACGTTGCCAATTTTTAGAATAAGCGCTCTTAAACACTTTTCCATAATATTTACTCGCTTATTTCGCCATCAGTACCATCAAATTAAAAAAAAACTATGCAATACATTCACAAAATGCTTTAAAACACTTATCTACTGCATAAACCTATAATATGACGTCACATTAATAATTCTGTTCACACCGCGACCGATGGCAGGTTATCAGCTCATTATGCGACAGATGAAGCGATTAATTAGTCGCACTGTCGCACGATATCGAGTGCTATCGATGCCGTGTTTGACGATTGTAGCGATTAATCGATATCGTGGCGATTGACGGGTTAAATGTGTGTTTGAGATTTATACAAGAATATATCGAATAATAATTATACGCATTTTAATGTGTTGTCTGTGTCGATATTTTAAATCTTTAATTATAATAATAGTGCCAAGCTGAAATGGGACTGGCTGGCAACGTATTGTCGAATGCTATTTAATCGCTCTGCAAACACACATCCGATTGGGTGCCAAAAGGGAGAACTCGACGTCGTGGGATGCCCAAGCGACGATGGCGAGATTACTTGGACCGCTTCATGGAAGCAGTCCTTCATGAATCAGTCCAGAAAGGTTCAGTGGTCCACGGTCGCAGAAAGCCGCGAGTAGCACCCGATTTTTGAAAGTTACAGCTGCTTTACCGCGTAATAATCGGAAAATGCGTGATAATATTTCAAATCATCATCTTCCTGCCCTTATCCCATTTTTCTCGGAGTCGGCAACACGGTTTCTTCTTTCATGCTATCAGAAGTCACAGCATCGTTCACTCCTTAAAAATTCATATCATTTCTTACACAATCCATCCATTCATTCTTCGGCCTTCCTCTTCCTCTCCATCCAAAAACATTCATAAAATAATTTCAAATCAATCGTGCTAAAAATACATGTTTTAATAATAAGGAAACTACCTTATTATTCACAAGCAAAGTACCTTACTGCATAAATAAACTGAAAATTTGTTTAATCCGTCAGTTAGAAAAATAATGAAAACATATTATTTGTTTATCTATATATATATAAAATTCAAAACTGACTGACTGATCTGACAGCGCACAGCCCAAACCGCTGGGCCTAGAAACTTGAAATTTGGCATGAACCCTCCTTGTACCACGTAGGTGAGCACTAAGAACGGATTTTGCGAAATTCGGCCCCTAAGGGGTTGTTTTTGGGGTTGATAGTTTGTATGAAACTTCGTTATTACAGGTGCTAGGAATTTCAAGGTTTGCATGTGGTTTCTTTTTAGGACGTAGATGGTCACCGTGACGGGATTTTGCGAAATTCGACCCCTAAGGGGTTTGTTTTAGGGGTTGATAGTTTGTATGAAACTTTTTTAATACAAGTGCTAGGCGTCTCAAATCCTGCATGGTGGTACGTTTTAAGATGTAAATGCTCACCGAGGTGAAAATTTTAAGAAGTTCGACCCTTGAGGGGTTGTTTTAGGGGTTGATAGTATTGAGACTCAAATTTTTACATAGGGGTTCATTTTTGGACGTAAGTAATACCTAAGACGGGATTTTGCGAAATTCGATCCCTAAGGGGTTGTTTTTGGGGTTGACGGTTTGTATGAAACTCTGTAACTGCAAGTGCGAGGAGCCCCAAATTTTGCACCGGGTTCCTTTATAGGACTAAGATGCACACCATGGCGGGATTTTGCGAAATTCGACCCCAAAGGGGGTTTGGTTTTGTGTTTGATAGTTTGTATGAAACTTTGTTACTACAAGTGCTAGGCGTCTCGAATATTGCGAGGGGTTCTTTTTAAGACCTAAATGTTCACTAAGACGGTTTTGCAAAATTTGACCCCTAAGGGGCTTTTTCGGGGTTAATAGGTTGGAGACTCAATTTTTGCATACCTGGATATTCTTATTTGGGCGTAGTTTCGGGTGTTTTGTAAAAAGAGAACCCAAGGGGTCGATTTAGGGGTTGATATTTTGTATGAAACTTCTTTTCTACAAAAGCTATGAGTATTAGTTTTTGCAAGGCTGTTCTTTTATGACTTAAATGCACACCAAGGCACTATTTTCTGAAATTCTACCCCTAAGGTGCTGTTTATGGGGTTGACAGTTTTTATGAAACATTTACTGTTACAAATGCTAGGAGCTTCAGCATGGGGGTTGTATTTCACAAAATTAGACCCCTTACGGGTTGTCTTTGGAGTTTGTAATTAGAGGACTCAACATTGCAGGAGGGTTCTATTTAGGATACAGGTTCTCACTAAGAGAGGATGATACGAAATTCGACCCCTAAAAGTTTATATTGGGGTTGATAGTTAGGAGTCTTACATCTTACATTAGGATTATTTTACCTAGGACCTAGGTGTTACCTAAGACGGACTATTGCGGTTTGATAGAATTTTCGTTGAATATTGATTTAGATTTTCCAACAGTATCCCGTATATGTATAGGGTGGCCGGGACTAAAAATTCACAAAGGCACAGTTCGAAAATCACGCGGACGAAGTCGCGGGCGTAGTGCTAGTTTTTTTATCAATTTATACCTATTTACAAAGAGCGAGAGGTTCTGACGCCATACTTACCGAGTAACGTTTTGTGATTTTTAGAAGCATATTATCACATTATCTTCTTCAATTTTGGTATACGTATATAACAAAAGAAAAAATACTAGTCAAATATTTTTTGATACTCTATCTTTCAGACTATTTTTTTTGAGTTTAATAGCCCTAGATATTCCAAGTTTTCGAAAAACAGGCACAAACAATCTGAAAAATTTGTCTCTACTTTTCAAGTCCAAAAACCAAACAACTCCTCATCTTAAACCTATTGACTCAGAAATCAATAATTCTGCAACAGTTAATCTCGTTAGGCGCAGTACTGACTGGCGGTCCGACCGCTTTGTTCGGCACGCGCCAAATTGCGCGGTAATTGCGTTTGGATCATGCGACTTTAGATGAGTTCGCTTTATAGCTCGACGAGTTTGGTTTGAGCGCGTTAGGGATAGGAATTTTCCCAATAAAGAGAGCGTTGTGTTCCACGGAAGCTATCAGGAAGAACCTGGCGATGACGGAAAGGACCAAATATCTGCTAGGGCTGATTTATTTCCTCACCGTGACCCCGGAACATAAAGGGCTATTGAAGGACACCGTGGATTTTAGTTAGTACAAGTCTGACAGTCCCTCCCGCCTTGCCCGGGGTGGAAGGACTGATTTGATGATTTTACCACGCTAAAGAAAAAAGGGCTGCTGGTTTTACACTTATTTTTTAACAGACTTCGAAAAAAAGAGGAGGTTAAATGTGTTGTGATTTTTATAAAAATTATTTCCTCTATTTCTCGATGACGTCAAAACCTATTTGGATTTTGTTTCTTTGAAAAGTCTCATGGCAATCAGGTCAGGATCTGATGACGGAATTTAATAGAAATCGAAAAAACTCTTCAACGAATGACGGCAAATCATCGGAGATGGCTGCTATCGCATATTTATGAATTGTTTACGTAATTGCACAAAATAATATTACGCTTGTGTCCACGAAAAAGGAAAAATACAAAAAGTTTTTAGCTTGTATTCGATGAGGTTTTTGACTGTAGTGGTATCGAGAAAAGCTATAATAGCAGGGAAAATTTAGTTACTCGTACATATAATGGTATTGATGCCATTACACAAAAACGCCCACAGCAAAAGCCTGTGCCGTAGATTTCCACAATGGTCTCTTAAGTAAGTAATTAAATACATTTCCCAGCAAATAAATAACCACGAAAACACGTACATTCTATTTTTACCATACCATTTCCAATTAGGGCAGCGACAAACGTGATGTGGTTCAGTAATACTGCTAAATTTAATACAGCTATTAATAGAAACCACTATCGTTAATTACTTAGTGATATATTGGGATATCGGGACATCGGGACATTTTGTGTATAAACGATGTCCCACAGTTTGGCAAACTATTGTATTATCTGTTTGAGGGTTATGTTTTGTGTTTGCATTATTATTATGTTGCTAGAGTTTATTCCGAAGCCGATGGACCTAGAAATATTTAAATTATATGGTCCCTGGAATTCGTGTAATTATATATTTGTCACGGAACACAGTACGTCTTACCATGAGGTATCGTATTACCCAAAAGGGTTGTGGAGGTCTGACAGGCAGTCGCTCCATGTAAAATCCAGCTGCATCTAGTTCGATTGGAAGCCAACCCCAAAACAGTTGGGAAAAGGCTAGGCAGATGATGATGTATTTGTCACGGAAATTCACCAGAAAAGAAAGGTTGATAATTTAGGGCTCGTATGTATGTATGTCTTTTATTGAGAAGAGACTTGGCGAGGACGTGTAGCGGTGGCAGATAAATCAAAGGAACCTAAACTTTAACCTTAAAGTCGCATAGCATATTATGTGTAAAGTCGTATAGTGGGCTACATAGTGGCGGTTCTTAACGATAAAAAATACACAACCGCTATGGTATATAGGTGCTATATAGTACGCTGAAGTTACTGACATAGCTCCCATCCCTCGTAGTACCGATAATAACCGAGGAATTTTCTAGTTCTCTAGGTGCGGTCATGCGGACGGCGAGTAACAGGCGACGCGCTGTTCGTTCATGGACCATGCCCGGGTACACGGCGCGTTGTGTTCGACATGGTCATCAAAGAGCTGTCAGCATAAAGCCGTGGAACCCTTAGAGGGCCAAACTCTGCCGGGGTCGTGGGACTAAAACGGGTTACCATGACCCCGGAGTGTAAAGGGCTGAAGGAAACCGTGGAATTTAGTCAGTACAAGTCTGACAGTCCCTCCTGCCTTGCCTTAGGTGGGAGGACTCATTCGATGATTTTACCACGAAAAAAAGCCTTCAATTAGATGGACCTATGCCACCGTGAGTCTCAAACAACCCTTATGATAATAATTTAAAATCGTACCTAAAACAAATAATCGTGTTCGAAATAGTCAAAACAACTAAATCTAATAAACCTACAGACAGTAAGGTATTCCAAATTCTAAATGAATCCAAAAATAGAACTTTCCAAACCGTCTGGTCACCACAAACTATCGATTAACAGAACTTTGTCTTACGATTTTGCCCAGTAGGGCTGTTCGGCTATTTGTAGACAATTGCCGGGCAAACTCGATAATTGGGCAAAGTGGATTTTGAACGGAATTAAATATTCATCTAGATTTAGACGGGTTTGAGTAGGTCTTTTGAAAGAGAAGCTATTTGTGTAAAGCGACGATTGGAATATGATATCGTGTTTGTGAAAATAGATTAACAGTCCTCTAGGTTCTTTATGTTAAAGTTTTGATTGAAAAGGTTAAGTAATTACTGTCTCGGTCCTGTGGTCGATTGCTGAACATGGGGTTCTGGGCACGATTCCAAGCTCGCGCAAAGTCAAAGCATTTATTTCAAGTAGGCCAGTTACAGGCACTTTTGAATTGTCAAAAGACAAAAACCATATGAAAAAAAAAATTGATTTAATGCCAGTCACAAGACATAAAAACTGTAAAAGTACCGTAGATGCTCATTCCAAGGTGTAGATCTCTATGGAGAAGAACGTGCAAGAAACTCTATATGGACACTCTTTTTAGTTCGCCAATATTATTACAGAACCTTTGATACATCATTCATTTTCAGATGGTACAATCGACAAAGTGGAATCATGACCCATTTTGACAACAAATCGTTTGAATCCTTCAAATTGACAAAGATCAAAGTCGTTACCATGGATATGTATGTTTACGCGAATGTGGACCTAATTGTATTTGAACTTCTGTAGGAAAATAACCTTATGGTGGGTCATAATTCCACTAGGTCGATTGTACATTATGTGAGCACGATGTAGGAAGTTAAAAATTGTCCAAAGGAAATATGTATAAGTGTTATTGAGTGTGTAAAAAAAAAGTCTAACTTTTTGAAATCACCATCAGAAATTCTCAGTTGCAACAATAGAGTTTATATTATATTGGATTTAAACATAACTGGCCAAATGTGTAAGTACTTACAGTACTTCGGGGCTTCTTTTTTCAGGTTTGCGGTAGAGGTCTCCAAAGTCCCTTTTTCGAAGTTTTTGTGTTCCATAAATAGAATATTCATTAGTATACACAATTTTTTTTTGAAAGACGATGTTATCGCTTATAGCGCCAAAAAGCCATTCAAATTTTTGCAGTGCGTGAGGTTTTGCGCTGACAACAAATAAATTCGTCTAAAATAGATAGAAAAATGACGATTTTAATCACAGTAACAACAGAAATGAACTAATCAACATGCTACCACATATACAACGGTCAAAGCTAACACAAGCTAACTACAACGAGACCAATCTCTCTCGCAGGCCAAACATTCGTGTCCATCCCCTTTTTAATTCGTCAAACATAAGTCAGACACCGATAAAGCTCCCTCTGTCGCAGTATTAACTCAATTACTGATGCGATTTTTTTGTCGCATTGTCACTGGGGAGGCGGATGAGTTAAAATTATCTATGGGTGTGTTTGTTTTTTTTGTCAGAGGAATTTGGATTTGAAAATGACAGGCAAAATGGACATCATTTTGAAAAGGACACAGGGCAGAACAACCGATGGAAAATGGTGGACATAATCATACAATCTCAGTAGTAATTTTATTAACAAGAAAACATTTTCATAGCTATCTAAAATAAACAATGTAACCCTCAAACCCACCAAACATTAAATACAGCCCATCATAAAATAATCATACAACTATAATCTATAAGCCATAACCCTGCAAATGCAGCACCCGGTCGCAATAACCGTAATAAGTGGGACACTAAAACAAAACCGTACTTAACGATGTCCCGATAACAATATAACTGGATGCTCGTAACCCTCGCCCCTTTGCTAACAATTAACTTATTGCAACACTTGGGGGGTTAAATGTAGAGTAAGTTTCGTGTAGAGGTGACAGTCTTTTGTGAGACGGGTACAAATGTTGATTTTGGGAATTTTTTAAAATAACTATGATGTCGAAGACATTTTCTTTTCCAGTTTTCTACTGTGAACTACTATAACTATAAGCGAAACTGTATGAGGTGTGTAAATGATATGTAGAGAATACTATAGTAAACTGAGAAAAAACTAAAGGACATGGACAGTTTTTGTATGGGCGTTTGCATAGTTATAAAATTCAATATACTTCAATGATTTTTGGTGTTTTATATTCGTGAATATGGGTACATTTAATGACAGTAAACAAAACACGTACAGAACCTGTCATTCCAACAGACTAGACGAAAACAGTTTCACTTAACCTTTAGTCAGATTGCTGGCAATAAGTGTATAGAATAGTTGCTATTAAAAACCATAAGGCGCTTTAATGAATTATTTAATCAATCTGACATTAATAACAAAATAATATTGTTTTTTTTTAATATTTTGTTTTTCTTTATGGTATATTTTTATGGGCTGCCATAAAAATATACTATTATATAACCAAAGAAGGTTTATTGACCAAAATAAAACAAGAGGTTTTTCTCTATTTATGTAATTATTTATTAAAAAGAATAAATAATGGATGGGCGGCCCCAGATGTCACCAGGAGTAGGCAGCACCACGCAGGGGTGAAGGCGATCGCGTGACAGACGCGTTCGCGAACAGGCAGGCAGGCAGTGCCTGAAAAACTGAGGTACTGTAAGACCAGTCCAGTAATGGCAAAAATGATTGGGCATTTCGGACACATTTTCGAAATTCAAAAAATTAGCTTTTGACTTCATAATATTAATTAAGTCTTCTATATGGACAGAACTAAATGTAGAATGTGTCCCATTCATTTGAGGTAGTAAATGCCACTCATCGCTATACAAATGTGTTTCACACACTCTACAGCTGCGAGGAACATAGAAATTATGCTCTTGCAACAATATTCTTTTTATGAACAGTGGGACCAAATGTAACATTCTACTTCTGCATTGTTGAAATATACAGTGAACAGATGAGATTGAAGCTCGCTTGTAATTAGGTAATAATATGGTAATACTTTCCCTTCGAAGTGGCCCACTTTGAGCAGGCGGTAATGGTGGTGGCTCTGGTGGGCTAACCACTTCAACGCTAGGGGCTGCTGCATTGTTGTCGGAAGCCAATTCCTGCACGTTGTCTGAAGCCAATTCGTGCACGTTGTCCGAAGCCAATTCCTGCACGTTGTCCGAAGCCAATTCCTGCACATTGTCCGAAGCTGATTCCAGCATGTTTCGTGATGAGTCCTGCAGTGCATGTCTATTTGCTCGCATCCAACACACATGACAAACATAGTTGTTTCTTGAGGGCTGAAAATACACCACACTTATAAACACACGTCATATAAAAGCTTATTTTCATCTTTTCATGTAGATTCGAAGATGTAAAAATATACATGCTGTTGTGCGTGGTCTCCTGATGATTTCTATGGAAAGATGTAATGAGATGTATCATGCTATAATGTACATCTTTACATTATAGCTGCTGTGTGTGAAGCCCTTTATGTTATTGTACAATGAGAAGTTACAACATGCCTCACTTACTATTATTTTTATTTTTTACTTTTTTTATTACTTTATAGAACTATAAAAACTCAGTTTTTATTTAGATTAATACAACTATTTAAAATAATGAATTAAAAACAAAATGTTTACCAAATAAATAGTATTTTGTGATAATAAGACAGCCAGCAATGGACTCTCCATACTGACATAATGGTGTCTTATTTTTCTAACCGATTTTCCACAACCAATGCAAACCATGTTATGCCCTAGAAGTCTCTCATGTTCACCAGCTTCAGTATTCAATAATAAGAAGCATGGTTGACAAATGAGTGTATCCAGAGGCAACTGAAAAAAAGATACACTATTTAAATCGCTTATCATGAAAAGATATAAAAAGCAGATAAAGTATTTTAATATTTCGACTTCATACCTGGATTTGTGCATTGGTTAACCAACGTGAAAGTCTAGTTTGATGGTGTGCAGAAACTCAGAAAGCGAGGTTATGAGATGCCTCTGCAGCCTTTGTATGGCTATTCCGCATTTGATGCACCTCATAGTTAATAAAAACTAAACAAAACCAAAACGCAAACAAATCAGTAATAATAGCAAGATGATCGTGTGGTAGAAAGTCAAAAATATCAGTAAATAATCGCAAAACACAAAATGACGTTGAATAAGCAGTCACAGAGCGTATGCAATGACATTACTTACTTTGACATTTGACGTCAACAAACACACTGTCAAACCAGAAAACTCGTTCCGTTTTAAAGCTGTATAAGTAGCTGTGTAATTGGATAAAAACGCATTAAAATATATTATTACGATACGAGTATTTTAAAAAATGCACCAAATACCAATGAACACAGTTTCATACGAATAAAATGTTCCTGATATATTGCATTTGTCGACAATTAGTTGACAAGTTGATATCTTAAGTTTGGTACAAGTAGTACAAGTGGTTTGGAACGTCCTTTAATATATTTATTTTTCTCTATGGTCCATTATGGCGGAACTTGAGAAACGGAAATTCATCTTGCATTACTTAATATTTTGAAATAAAAACTGACAGGTTAAGAGAGGCTAGACACTACGGAATAATTCATTTTTCTAATTTTATTTTATACTGTTATTACTAGGTAAATGTATATGCAGGCGTTATGGAATGCAATTTCTGTCCATGTCCTTTGTAAATGAAAAGCACGCAGTTTCCGTGGGATAGTCACAAGAAGCCACGCAGATAAAAAACCACGACCATTACACTACCTAGAACTGCTTTGTTTAACTAGGTACTTTATGCGCAACGACAACTTAGAACGACAAGAGAAAGCAAAGGTTTGATAATGCAAAGAATTTTAGAAACTGATGAAAACGTTGATATTGTACCTATATAGAAACTAAAATATCTTTCAAAAGTACATTCGGAATGTAAATTATATTTTTACATTTCAATTTTACTAACAAGTATTTTGCCTTCCGCACCCTCTGTTTAATTTACAGTTGGGTAATCGCAAGTTTATAAACAGACACTGTCAGATACCGCCCTATTGAGTTTTAACGCGCTTTTGAGGGTTAAGTAACGCGCCCATTTTATCCTGACCCATAACACCCGAGTATTTTCTTTGGAAGTCTTTAGTATTGAAAGCTCATAGAAAACTAGTGATGGGGATAAAATTTATTTGTTTGTGATTGAATTATAATCGATCAAAAGATAAGGATCTTAGTTGGAATGATTGCGGTTCAAATCTAAGTGATTGCTGTGGAAAATTATCTTGTTATAATTAGATTTATTTATTTATTAATGAGTGGGGTCTTATGAAGTAATGTTATGAAATAGTTTTTAGTTTGATTGGGTTTCTGTGTGTAATAAAAACACGTTTTGGCACTTTATATTATAGTTATAATGTGGTGTGTTTATTATAATATATTATAATGTATTTAAAAAAGTTATATAAGGACTGCAATTTATTTTTATAGTTTTATTTTGTTAACTAAAGTTGAAATTGTACTTATAACAAATCGGTCTTGCTTTCAGACCTATTGGCAAAACTTTGCTTTAACTTTAAAAAAAACAAACAAGAAGTATCTGACCAATAGTTAACATTCGTGGATATAATAAAAAAAAAATTAAAAAAAAAGTGTTGCTGTTTTCCAGTGGTGGCCAACGGAAATATTTAGCAAAAAAAGTCATCCACTAGTAGCGGCCATTGGGAATAATTTAAAAAAAGTTGTGTCGTATTCCACGTCCGCGGACAGACGGAATTATTATTTAAAATCTTGTTTCAGTCCACGGGTGGACAAGGTGGGGCTGGACATCAGAAATCCTAGCAGTAAAAGATGTCCATATTTGACAGCCGTAACAGGTAAAAATGACAGCTGGGATCAACTGCTTTAGCCAGCCTTCGAACAACGGAAGGGTCTCGATTAAAAACAATTATTATTAACAACAAACCAACACTATACTTTTATTTTAATATTTATTTGTAAATCAATGAGACGTGAACACAACGAATAGAGAAGCACTTGTAAAACAATCTGTTGTATCTAAACAAACAACTGTAACTGCCTGTCTGTCGCGGAGTGATGAATTAAAAAAGTAAACGGTTAGGGTTGTCAGACAATTTTTTTTGAAGTGAAAACTTCTTTAGCGGCGTTGTACACTTTTTCTGTAATGGGTAAAAAATTTAAAACTCGCGTCAGGGTCACGTGACCCTGATCGAAAATGAGTAAGACGTCATTCAAATTAAAAATAAAACATAGTAACAAAAAAGTTTTCACTTCTACCGGCACTCCTGGAGTGCAACCTTTTTTTTTTTTGGAACGAAATTCCATATCGCGGGCTGGGCGGAAAAAAAATTTAAAAGTTGTCACGACACTTTTTCCGACTGCGCGACGCAAAAGGAGGGTAATGTGTTTATTACCATGGAATGGAATGGAATGGAATGGAGTGGAGTGGAGTGGACTGGACCGGACCGGACAGGAACGGACCGGACCGGACCGGACCGAACTGGACTGGACTGGACTGGAGTCGCGACGATTATTTTTGTTGAGTGTATACAGTAACTTCGTTCCATCCGGGTGTCCCTTGACACCTCTCAAGTTTATTGTTTTTTTTTGGCCCTAGTGTACCTTAGTCTAGGTTCATATTATTATATAAGAGAAACAAGCAATAAGTGAACAGTTTACGACTGAACAATTATATTTTATGTTTAACATCTATCATAATTACCGCAACAACGTATACCGTTTGAATGATTTTGTGAAATGCAACGGAATCGCGTAAAGTGAAGTAAAACAGAAGTGGGTAAATGTTCAAATGGAATCAATTCTTGTCTAGGTATGTCTGTGGATGGGTAAGCAAGGGTAGGCAAAGCTCGTTTGGGTCTGTCTTTGGATGGGTCACCAAAGTTAATCAGCTCTTGTCGTGGACTTTTTGTGGATAAGTCTCTCTATCAAGTAAAAATCTTTATGTTATTACGAAAGTGCTATTCCAGATGTTCCACATAACGGGGTACTACTGTATGCCTCGTTAGTTTTTTTTTCAGTGTTTTAGAAATTAAACAGAAAAAAATAGGATTTTTTTATCAAAAACATTAACAGTACCCTTAGCACGAATTTTCAGTGTCTGAGACGTAAAGTAAACTGGAATTTTAACAATTTTCAAGGATAGTTCTGTCTTCGCACACCAGAGGCGCTGTTCCATTCTTTCATACAAAAACGCTGTAAATACTGGAAAGATGCTGTAAAGTAAAATAGTGAAATTCGTGCTAAGGGTACTGATTTTCGCACAGCCCTGATTCCCAGCATCACCCTACGCTCATAGCGCGGGACAATAAAAATGGCGAAGGGGCACACGCCACTCGCGCCGCGAACACTGCGCACTTGTGATCAAATTATCCCATTATATAATAGGCGCGATATGCAACGACCATCTGATATCATTGTGAGGGTTGAACGGGAATTTTTATTGAATTTATTATTAACGTGTTATTGATTGGCTTGTTTTGGTTATAGTACTTTTGGGTTGTGTTGGGTTCAGTAATAGAATGAAAAAATAATAATTTTCTGATCAAATGGAATGGAATCAAAGACTATCCATCAGCTCTATCTAGGTCGGAGTTAGCTTTGTGTAACACAACGTTCCTGTGTTGATTAAAAACATACTTATGAAAACAGCCAGAACCAGAACAACTATTTTTTATAAAAAATGTCAACAGAAACTTTTTTCAAACATTATGATTTTTTTTCCTACTCCAAATTGTATATGGCTGTAATCCTTGGCATTGAGAGTGCGTTGAAGAAAGCCCGACCTTATTATCATCAACCAGAAATAGCTGATCCCTATTGGTGCAAAGGTAGACCCTGGGTAACCACTTCTAGTGATTCCCTGAGGAATTTCGGAGGGAAATACCAAAAATATTAAATAATGGAAATCGAACAGGAAATCTCATGCTCAGAGCTTGACTTGCCACTCTTCATCACCACTATTAGAAATTTACTGAATAACCTTAGGGTGCGTCCACATCTGGGGAATGCGCCGCAAATGCGCAGCTCGCACGCCGTTTCCGAGCTGCTCGCGAGCCGCGCGAGCGCTTTCTCGGCAATGATTGTATGCCAAAAGGCGGGCGAGAAGCGCGCGCGCGGCACGCGATCTGCACGCGTGCAGCTTGCAAACGGCGCGCGAGCTGCACATTTGCGGCGCATTCGCCAGATGTGGACGCACCCTTAAAAACCTTTTCCATCATTGTTCGGAGACTTATCTCTTTTTTAATTTTAAGTTAAATCACTGATTGATAAAGTTTAAATTGTAAGCAGATACAATAAAGTCTACCAAAATCAAATAAAACTTCACATCGCATTAACTTTTAATCTAACAAAATTAACGGACCGTGAGAAATTCACAAATATGATACAGACATCAGAGGACTTGGCGCTGAGGGACCATCACCCATCACCCTTTTGTATGGTGAACAAGATGTTCATACAGTCAAGTGCAAAATTGGCTACTGCACTAAAGCATTACATGTTATGGGAATCACGCCTTCGTATCAATTTTGAAACGTCTTTAGACACTGCATTGCTGTGTTTGAATTTGTGTTCTGATATGAAAGATTTAACGTTGAATTCGGATTAAAAATAAGACGTGTTAGAGCAATTACTTCAACCAAAAACGTAACATCATAAATCAAATCTGGATTTCTTCGAATTTCAAACTCTGTTTATAATGCTTTAGGGTTGAATTTTGAATGTGGGGTTGTATCAATATCAAATGCCAGTTAACACGGTTAATCCCCATGGGGTACAGACAAACCCCAAAGCTTTGCGGGGTTCAGATGGAAAGTTTATGAAGGCGCACTTGTTAGCCAGGGGAATTACAAAAACCGTGTTATTGTTTTATAAGGAGGGGTAGATTTTATGTGTTAATAAAAAGTGGGTGGAAATTGGCATCTGAATTGTGATTCTCTTAGCTAATGCTTGAGTGATAAATGGTAGTGCTTTGTTTGATGTTTCTGGATGATTTCCATGGTGTTTGATTGGTTTATTGATTCTTTTATTTTGGATTAATTATTCCCTTTGTCCAGCTAAATCATACCTTGAGTCCCGGGGTTGCACCCACTCCCGCGACCTCGGGAACCGTATGCCTGGAACGTAAAGAACTATTGAAAAAACACCGGTGATAAGTACGAGTCGCTGACAGTCCCTTCTGCTCCACCGGACACATTTGATGACTTTAAAGGGCTTCACACACAGCAGCTATAATGTAAAGATGTACATTATAGCACGATACATCTCATTACATCTTTCCATAGAGATTCGAAGATGTTAAAATATACATTATAGCTGTCGTGTGTGGTCTCCTGACGATTTCTATGGAAAGATCGGAAGTCGGTGTCTTAGATTTTTATTTATTATTTCATTGACTATTGCCACCGACTTCCGAAAGAAAGGTTATTTTAAACTTTTTTGTATTTGTTTTTGAAGTCGGTACTTTTTTTCAAAAAGTTTTTTTTACCCTTTTTAGTTTATTTATTAAATATTCAACCCAAATTCTTGTAAAATACAAAGTTTTCTTACATGATGTGCACTAATCTTGTAATCCGTCACAACGAAAAAATCCATATCTCTAAAACTACTGAACCGATTTTGATGAAACTTGCAGTGTACCCTAAGTTGAACAATACCTAGTACAACAAAAAAAGAATTACTTAAATCGTACTTGTAGTTCCGGAGATATGCGTGCACAAACATAAAAACATACATACATACTCGTACATACACTTATGAAGTTATATTTTTTTTTGATGGCCTAGTGGTTAAGGCGTCTGGAGTACCTACCCAGAAGACGCAGGATCGAACACTGCTTGCAACAGAATTTTTTGTTTCTTTAAAAATATACACTTATGAAATTCGGGACATTTGTTCAGACGCTGATATAGACTAACATATACGAAAACTGGGCAGTTCTGATAATATTACATACATACGGGTCGAATTGATAACCTCCTTTTTTTGAAGTCGGTAAAAATAACAGCACTACGCCAGCGACTTCGTCCGCGTGATTTTAGAACTTTTTGTGTATTTCTTGTATTTTCTTTGCTATGAACCTCACGGAGCCCGAGACCTTTCCAACGAATGCAAAACCGTGGAAATCGGTTCGTGCGTTCTGGAGTTATATCGTCAGGAAGGAAAACCCGACTTATTTTATATAGTAGATAAATGTTATAATTTCATATTAAAAACCCCAGTCTTCTAGTCGCCAATCACACAACAAAATAGGACCGACTAGTCGGATTCCAACCGGCACATCTCTAAATACTCGTATTTCATGAATCTGTCACTAAATATAAAGTCCATCAAATTTTAGATCGACTATCATCACCAAAGCGTGGGACTGTATCAAATTCGTGTGACGATCTCAAAACATTTATAACTTCTCTCTTGAGAATATCATTAGTTAGGGTTGTTTTGGAACACATAACTTGACCTTCCCCACCCTCCTCTTCCCTAACATTAACAGAAGCAACACGGGTCTTTGTTTTGGAGTGAAAGGTCAATTTATAGTGGACAATTTGAGTCTGGCAAGTTGAATTCGCACGGGTTTGCGATTACCAGATTAAACAAGTGAGAGAAAATTTAGTGATGTTTGCTGGGGTCAAATATTATTTTGGTATCTGTTTGCTAGTTTGATAGGAATCTATTTGAAGTTATAGTAATTGGAGTATAATAATTTGTTTTATTCTGTAGTAATTTTAATTCAAGTTAGTATATTTTTTCTTGCAAAGGTTGTTTAATTTTATTTTAACATTTATAAAATGACAGGTCACTGGCAATGACTGGCCTGTTGGTCTAGTGGTTAGTGAACCTGACTGCTATGCCGGAGGTCGTGGGTTCGATTCCCACCCAGGACAAATGTTTGTGTGATGAGCATGATCATTTGTTCTGTGTCTGGGTGTAATTTATATACACATATAATATGTATGTATTTAGAAATATATAAGTATGTTTATCAGTTGTCTAGTACCCATAACACAAGCTCTGCTTAGCTTGGGACTAGATGGCGTTGTGTGATAGTTGTGGAATATTTATTTTATTTATTTATTTACTGGATTAAATGTTCGGCGAAATCCTTTAAAAAATCATTACTAGCTCAACTTACAAAAAAAAGTTAAAAACATGTGCGAAGAAAGCGTCACATGCAAAACGAATAAATTTGACATTGACAACGACTTCAACTTCATTGTCGACATCAACTTAAACTTCGTAATCAAAGTCGATGTTGAAGATGAAGTTGTTGCCCATGACTACAACTTCGACTTCGACTCTTTGAGACAATAATTATGTGTGGTTGTGTGTGTAGTTACTAACATCTGTTTTTTTTATTAATTTTACAAATCTTGTTCCACTGTTGTTTACACACTTCAGTTACTCGTGCATTTCAAGAAATCTCTCCCACAGAAGCGATAGAAAATATGGTACACATAAAATAACCGATCATGCACCTAAACCCTTATATCTTAACAACGACACATACAGTCACAACCACAAGTGTACCGAACTCTATCATCGTTGGACGTTGACACATCGTAAATATTGTAGCACAAGACGGTGTCGGGTCAGCCATCATCCGTCAAAGTCCATTTTCAACTTAAAATTTACTCTTTATTTCATTTTTTTCTTTCAGGGGGAACATAAAAGCGTTATCGAGTAAGGGTGTTGAAAATAATAGGGGGGACGTAGAATTTTTAACATTGAAAAGTTGCCTGATAAAATATTAAATGCTTTTCGTTTTGACTGTACTTTGTGCCTAGGTTTTATGCGCGTTCTGATTTCTTTTTTGTTATTTTTGTTTGCGATTAAATAGTTAATGTATTTTCCTGCCCCGTTTTGAGAGCAGTGGTGATGAAATAAATTACACGAAGCTTATACCACTTACTTAGCACCTACTTTTCCCAAGTCGGGGCCTATACCCTGCCCTGAGCCACCACTGCTCACTGCTACTTAGTACTGATTGTCATAAAAGAGAATTTGATATAAGTATTCAAAGTCCACAGTACGAAAACAATAACCCATATAAAAATTAATATGAATTAATAATCAACCACATATTCAGCTACCTACATTCAATAACACAGTTCTCATTACCCACATTTGCTCTAAATTGATAGTATTGCCACTGCAATAAAACACTTTGTATGAATTAACACAACGGTCACACAGTACAAGCCTGTGCACTGTGGTTTGGTAATGAGACTCATGTCAAGCGACAAATTGTACTAGGAGCTACTAAGCGATACTGAAGAAGCGAGATTCAGCCTTAATTTGTTTGATAATATCAAACAAGTTAAGGATATCAATGAATACAAATTGCACAGGATTTTTACATCCATAGGGTCAATACAGACCGCGACGCGAAGCGACGCGACGATGCGCGCACTCTTTTAAGAGCCATTCAAAATACGACTTTATTTTCTACGCCAAAAGATACACATTTCGTTGAGAGAATGTAAGCGGCGTCAAGCGGCGCCGGATGCGTCGCGATGCGCCGCGCTGCGCAGCGCGGTGCCGCTTAAGCCGCTCGAGGCCGCTCGACTCTGCGGGAGAAAGGGGGTTGGTGCGGGAAGCACCTGGCGAATGTAGACACTCCGCTGCACCGCGCGGCGTTTAGATGCGAAGCGCGACGCATCGCGACGCAGCGCGGCGCATCGCAGCGCAGCGCATCGTCGCATCGCTTCGCGTCTCGGTCTGAACTGACCCTTATTACTACATTTTTTCGAGGAGCTCTTGGCTAAATAATTACAGCCGCAAAGGTTGGTCTTCCGGGTTAAGCCGGGCTCGCCGAGGTTGGTCTGTGATTGGGTGAGCTCTCTGCTTCGGAAAGCACTGAAAGCCGTTGGTCCCGGCTGTCATTTGTAGATCTTTGACAGTCGTTACTGTTGGTCAGAAGCTCATAAAACTGATAAGCGTATTGCCTAGTTACTGGTTTGTGGAGGTCAGATAGGAAAAAAATATAGAGAGCGATTGCTTTATACAATTTTTTTATTTTTTTAATACCTGCCGTTGACGAAGCCGAAAGGCACGTGGATTCAGCAAAGATTGTGCAGATTCTCTTCTGTAGTTGGATCAGGGGCTTGATTCAGAAAATATGTATTACCTCCTGATTCAGCTCACACTGATAAGAGGATCCAAGAACCTTGGACCACCAGCAGTTTGGACTGTGTCCCTGATACCGTTGAGCTATAATTTCTTCTAAAATCAAAATGTTTTATTTTACATGGGCCTCAAAGGGAACTTGTAAAACGTCGGGAAAAATATACAGTTCGGATTGGTCGTTTCCATGGAGAAGAACGGGACGGAAACGGGAGGACTCATTCGATGAATTTACTACTTAAAAAAAGCTTGATAGTTCAAAGTTCAAAATGTGTTCTGTACCCTTAGCACGAATTTTCACTCTTTTACTTTACAGTATTTACAGCGTTTCTTGAGGTTTCTTGTATGAAAAAATGGAACAGCGCCTCTGGTGCGCGAAGACAGGACTACATTTTTCCTTGAAAAATGTCAACTTGAAATTGTCAATGTTCCAGTTTACTTTACGTCTCAAATACTGAAAATTCAGAAAATTTCTTTCAGTATTTTAATTTTTTTCAGTATTTGAGACGTAAAGCAAACTGTAACTTTCATATTTTCATACAAGAAACGCTGTAAATACTTTAAAGTAAAAGAGTGAAATTCGTGCTAAGGGTACTGAAACAAAAGGATAAAATATCCCGTTTTAAACCCTAATATGTATAATAGTGACCATGTCAGTTTAAAAACTTATAAAAGGATAAAGTTAAAAAATATACCAACTCTACCCCAATGTCCCCAATTCTAACTCCTTGCTCGCTCGCCTCAAATTGCATGCCAGGTCGAGATTATATTTGATGCAGTCCTAATCAGTCGCACTTACCCGCGCTAATTGTTTTCCACTATTGCGCTAAATTACTAAATGTGTGTGAATGTGACTACTTAAGGATCGTAATAATTAAGCTTTTGAAAGGATTTATTTGGTATTTGGGAAATTAGAGCTTAATGTTATCGTGAAAGAGTTTATTTCTCCTTTTTCTTAAACTCTTTTGGAAGAGTTTTCTATACCAGTGGATATGTCGTAAGGTTTATATACCTTGGAATCAACTTTGATTGAAATTCAGGTTTCAGAGTCTCTAGAACGACTTTTAACGTTTTTGTGACGTAAAGTAAACTGCAACTTTGATGGAAAAAATAGTTCATAATCTAGAGGCGTTTTTCATTTTCCATACGCCGTACAAACTTCAAGTAAGCTGTAGGTACCTACAATAGGGAAAACTTGTGATAAAGCTTCTAGTCTCCAATAAGTTTTTTTTAGGAATTTAAATAAATGTATAGTTTTGTTGATGGATTTTGTCAATGGTGATGGCAACTGGGGAACTAATGGCGCTAGTATAGCTTGTTCCAAGCATCGTCATTGGTTCAAATCAGTTACAAACTTAAAGGTACTTCAAAATAGAACTACGTCATTGGTCAGATTAGGACTAAGCTATGGTGGCGCCATCTAAAATTAGCTTTGACTTGCCTCCCCCATTGTAGATAAATTCTTCAAAAGTCACTGTCAATAAAATATTGCATGTAAAACCTTATGCGTGGCTGTACGAGTACGTATACCTATTTGACCGCAGTTACCGCACGTGGTATAAGGAGAATTTTATCAGGGATGCGGGACCAGCTGTAGAGGTAACCGTGACCCTGGAACGCAAAGGGATCCTATAGTTACCAAGAGTCTGACAGTCTCTTCCGCTCCACCCAGTACGGGAGGACTCATCTGATGATTTTACCACAACAGAAAAGGAGTATGTATTTTAATTTCAAACACGAGTTGTCTCTCAATTTCACCTTCCACAAAACAGCTTATTCTTGCCTGTTAAAAAAACTTAATAAAACCAACTCTCAGTAGTTAGTAGAACTAGTCAAATTATGTTGTCGTGTTACTGACGATATGACATCGAATTAGTTGCTACTAGCGAGTTGAGTCGCAAAGAAGCGCATGTCGAATGTCGCATTCATTTGTTTAGTAGGAGAGTCGTGGATTGGCAAAAAAATATTTCAGGAGCTACGTATAAACTACACACAATAATCAATATTCATAATCCGGTCGGGACCCAACCCACTTTTTTTTTAATCGTGGTAAAATATTAAATGAGTCCTCCCAGGACAGGGCGGAAGGGTCTGTCAGACTTCCATCATCCATCCATCATCAGCCTATTAATGTTCCCACTGCTGGGACACAGGCCTCCTCTCTGTGTGAGGGGGTGGGCCATAATCCACCACGCGGGCCCAGTGCGGATTGGTGGATGTCACATGTCTTCGAATTTTTGGTTCTAGGACATGCCGGTTTCCTCACGATGTTTTCCTTCACCGTTTTGAGAGCAGTGGTGATGAAATAAATTACACAAAGTAATGCGCCTGCCGGGATTCGAACCCACGACCTACAACTCGTAAGTCGGGGCCGATACCACCGGGCCACCACTGCTCCCAGCTGGCTGACTTGTACTGACTAAAATCCACGGTGTCTTTAAATAGCCCTTTACGTTCGTGGGCTACGATAATGGCAGACTTTGACTCTCCACGTCTTAAAGCTTGAATATTTCCACTGTGGGAAAGAGACCGAGCAATACAGGTCGTCTAGCGCCGTCTCGTTCCCGCAGTGGAACTACTCACGCTTTAAGACGTCATGGTAGACCAACTGTTCGCGATTATGGTTTAAGCGGTGCTAGCTGGACAATAAGTATATAGTGACTCAAAGAAAAGAGATACCGCGAACCTGGAACGTAAAGGGCAACTGAAGAAACAGAAACTGCTCAGACATGCTTACGCGGATGAAGATTCATTAGAATTACTTCGATCTATGAATGACAAACGTGGTATTAAAAGTTCTTGTTTTAACTTTTTTAATAAGAAAATCACTCACACGGCCAATACAAGCCAACACGACTACATTCTCTAGTAGTTCAGTTTGCACGCCACACGCTATTATAATGATCCCCGCTTCGATTCCCGTCCGACGTGCCCTTGCGACTTTTGTAAACTAATTTGAGTCAAAACGTCACGCGATGGAGAAAAAAAAAGCAGTTTTAAAACTTTTTTGAGAGCCCATTATTTTAATACGACTGTTTTAGAATGGATACCGGTAATTTTGATTTGGAGACAAAATTGTGGAACTTGGCTGCTGGATTTTGTGTTATTAATACAATAATGCCTGCAGGAGATTGGGTTTTTCTCGTAAATGTCTACTCTATAATAGTATTTTTTATCAGTAACCTCTGAGGCGCAATTTAATAGAAGGAGGTGAAATGCAAAGTCAAAGTCAAAGTCAAAGTCAAATCATTTATTTTAAATAGGCCATCAGTGAGGCACTTTTAAACGTCGAATATTAAAAATAAGGAAAGGGATGGAATGGGATGGGATTGATTCTACACCCATTCGCTAAGGTAGGTTGCATGGAGAAGAATGGGCAAGAAACTCCATACTTACTCTTTTTCAAAAATGTCTAACAATGTTATGAAATAACAATTTAAAAAATAAATAAATGTGAAAGCGATGTACTCAAGTCAAGACTATTAAATCATTAAAAGGATAAAAAAAAAACAATAATTATACAGCTAAAAGGTACACGGTGTTCACACTTTCACAAAATAATGCAATCACAACTTTAAAAAAATACAATAAAGGCAGTGTGTGAGCATTAAAATTTCAACCAAGTTTGATTCTGCTCAAGCCCTACATTGTACTATGGAGCAGGACCGGCATGTTTCCAGACATTTTTATCTTGGATATAATCTTCTAATTTATAATATGCTTGTTTACTAAGTGTATTTTTTATGTGACTTTTAAACTTTCTTTCATTTAGAGTTAAAATTTCGCTAGGTATTTTATTATAACATTTAACACAGAAACCCATAAAAGATTTTTGGACTTTGGACAATCTATAAGAAGGTTGATCAATTTTATCTTTATTTCTAGTATTAAAATTATGTTTATCGCTTATTTTATTAAAAAGATGAAGATTTTTCCTAACATACATTATATTTTCATAAATAAATTGATAAGGCACTGTCATTATGTTAATCTTTTTAAATAGTTCCCTAAGAGATTCGCGACGACATAGTTTGTAAATTGCTCTGACAGCTCTCTTTTGCAAAACAAAAATGGATTCAACGTCAGCTGCCCGGCCCCACAGTAGAATACCATAAGATATAATGCTGTGAAAGTAGCTGAAGTAAACCAAACGCGCAGTTTCGACGTCAGTTAACTGTCTTATCTTTCTAACAGCATAAGCGGCTGAGCTGAGCCGCCCCGCTAAAGATGCTATATGGGGGCCCCATTGTAGTTTATCGTCTAGCGTAATTCCTAAGAAAACTGTCTGATTAGTGAAATCTTTTTTTTTTTTTTTTTTATGCGTGAGAGAGAGAGAGATAATCCTCCACCATACTCCTTGGCCGTGCCCGCCGCGCCGCGCCGCCGCTGAGGTAGGCGTAGATGCGGGCTTGCAGGTGGTGAGTTAGTAATAGGGTAACTCGCTGTTCGATCAAGGACCAGGCACAAATCGACGTTGCGTCGTGATCCTCGCATTCCTCAAAAAACTGTCAGCAAACGGATGGGGCCAGAACCAGATGCCTGCCGTAGTTGCGGGTGGCGGGGCTGTCTTTAAAAGACATTACAATTTACAATAGTACAACCAAATTCTACCTTACATCTGATGGTATACTGCCCAAGGCTTTTCTGGTAGGTAGTGGTGCTTCCAGAATAAAAACCGATAATTTGAAACGCACTCCATAAGCTGAAGTTAAAATATAATACAAACAGTCTGTCCTTTTAAATTGTCAAATAGCGAGTCTTCTTCTCAAAATTCACTTTGTTTTCCTTGACGAGACTATAATGAAATCGTAAATCAATTTGAACTGGAATAAAACCGAGATCAAATCGTGCAACCTTTAATGAAAATAATGACACACCTTATCGACAATAAGGTGACTTATAAACGACGCCGTCAAATCATTCGTATCTCTAAACATCGATTATGTGGACACATCCTTTAAAATATCATTTGGGCTAACCTTGATATGCACCCAGTACTTTGTAACCGTCAAATAGAAACTGCTACTTCAAGTTGTGCGATAACCATTGCTGTTTACGTTTAGGATCGTATATTTCATTAGTATTGAAGCGTCAATGGAAACGGAACACAAAAAAATGGTAGACTGTAGATACGTTTAATGGTATAAGAATATTAGGGTTAACAAAAACAATCAGTTTAGTTTTTTTTACGCTTCATCGAAGTAATGACGGCACAGGAGTCACGTTCCATATAATGTTTCGTTATTATATCAAACCTTCTTGGTATTAAAACTGTATTAAATTTTTCAAAATGGAGGTCTAATTGTCGTTAAATCGTTCGTTTGAGGACGGAAACGTTTTTTTTCGGGCGTTTTTTCTTTAAAATCGATTTCGTTTAGTAGTTTTGTGGACAATTGTTTTCCGTTTGCGGTGTATAATTTGGTTGAGCGCCACTTTTTTGTATTTCAAATGACGATCTACCTACCGTATTTTGTTTGATTGTTCGGTTTCTTTTAAGTCTTACAATGATTATTTGATTGCAGATCTCATTTATTTTAGTACGTTTAGACGAAAACAAGTTCTGTAGGATTTTGGACGGAAAACTAACTTTTTGTAGGTATAGAATAAGACTGACTCATCATCAGCCTATAATGTTCCCACAGCTGGGACATAGGCCTCCTCTCTGCGAGAGGAAGTGGGACATAATCCACCACGCCGGCCCAGTGCGCATTGGTAGACGTCACATGTCTTCGAATTTTTGGTTCCAGGACATGCCGGTTTCCTCACGATGTTTTCCTTCGCCGTTTTGAGAGCAGTGGTAATGAAATAATTAATTTAACAAATTATTGCGCCTGGCGGGGTTCAAGCCCACGACCTACAACTCGTAAGTCGAACCGATATCACTTTGGGCCACCACTGCTCACTGGGCCAAGACTGACTCGCTACATGTAAAATACTGATATCCATTAGTTACGTACTATCGACAAAGAATAATGTGACCTATCTTTACATATATAATATAATATAATATATAATAATAAAATCGTAGAGCTGTCATTCCTGTACATTGAATATTTTTTTCTTTTTGTATTTTTTTCGAGATAAGGGATCGATTCTGATGCCAAATCAACTTTTTTTTTCTTTCGAAATTTTTTATGTTTTTTTGATTTGATCTATCTCTTAAACTACTGTAAAGTTGTCGATCAAATTTTCCTCAAATATTCCTAATAATATGCTTCTGTTGATAGGCTATGTATCATTACGCTATTTTTCCTGGGAGATAAGCAATTTTAAATTTTGTTGTTTTTATCTGTTTGTTTTTAGTTGGAAGCTAAACCACTGGATATTATTTAGTCAATTTTTCCCCAAATATTCCTTAAACTGCTCTTCTATTAATAGGATATGTATAATTACGCTATTCCCTTTGGGGGATTAGCAATTTTATAATATGTTGATTTTCAGTCATTGTTGACATTTGTATAAGAACCGCTATTTGAAAACACTGTCAGCGTACTAGCCAGTCTGGTTGGTATCCTGCTTGACTTTCGTGCAAGGGGTCTCTGGATCAAATCTCGCTGTTTCTTTTTTTCACTTTTTGAGTTTTCTTATATTTGTCCTGAGAGTTTCAAATAATTAAAAAAAATGTGTATACTTTTATTTCAATATTATTCGCAATTTTAAATTATTACTATTTTTTTTCAATAGTTTTCTAGGATATAAATATACACTGATTTAAATTGTAGGTAGTAAGTTGGATATTTTTTTAAATTGTAATTGTTTCGAGGTGTGGAATTTTAAAGATTAGAAAAAATGTGTTTATTTATGTTTTGAATTGGTGTTCAAACCAGTGCATAGATTCTGTTTTAAACGACGACAAGTTGTACTCATCGAGTCAGATAATTAGTTATTTTTTAGGTATCACACGGAATGCAAGGGAGAAGAGCAATGCTATCGTACGTTCAATTTGCAGCGATACTGTAAATCAACCCAAATATGATAGTCTAATGTTGAAAATAAACACGGTTCTTTGAAATTAATGTCGCTCAAATAAGGACGTTTCCTATGCAAACTATGTACCTAGATATAACATTATTGATCTAAACTAATAATAAAAATGCAAGTATGTTTGTTTTTTACCTTTTCACGCATTACTACCTACTGAATCGATCGTCCCAAAATTTATCATATACGTTGTCAGGAGTATAGACACGGATAAAAGGTATCTTACATCCCGAATAACAGAAGAGAGCTGTTGCCGAGAAAACAATTACGTTCATATTCCAGATGGCGCCACACGATCCGTATTGTTTCTCAAATTCTAAAATAACGCAAGCGAAGCCGCGGGCAAACACTAGTTCTGAATAAAAATCCTTTGAATCAGTCAAAATAACAAAGATCAAGGTGGTTACATAAGTATATTTACGCGAAAGTGGACCTTTTTTTTTTTTTTTTTTTAAGGTGGCAAAATCATCAAATGAGTCCTCCCGCCCTGGGTGGGGCGGAAGGGACTGTCAGACTCTTACTGACTAAAATCCACCCGTGTTCCTTCCTATGCCCTTTACGTTCCGGGGCCACGGTAACCTGGGTTAAGAAAAAACCCGCGACCCCAGCAGGCATTTGGCGCGAAACACGACGCGCCACCGACCTGGGCTTGGTCCTTGGTCGGACGGCGAGCTACCCATCACTCACCATCCGCAAGCCCGCTCCGCCGCTGTGCCCTCTGCTGATCAGAGGGACACGCGTTGGAGCATCCACACGACAGGCTATTCGCATACGGGCAAAGAGACCACTTAGGCACACAGTGCCTAAGGAAGACTTTTTGCCCGCATCCCAGGGTGCACCGGCCCGAAAAACTGGTCTTCCCCCCGGACGTATCCGAGAGGGAACTCCAGTCCACGGGCGCAGCGAAAGTGGACCTAACGTATTTGAATGTCTGTACGAAAAAAAGCTTATCTCTATTCAAACGAAACCAATATTGCATTGGCAATGGCACACAAGAATTATCGCCAATGAAATGCTCGCTCGGCTAACGAAATGCTCCTTCAGTAAAGTAAAAGACAGTTTCTATTTTGACGGCACGGCTGCTGCTGAGGCTGAGTAAATCGTTACCGCTGGGTTCCAGGTTTGATACCTGAACACGAAATGTGTTTGATGCAAGAAGTTGTTGCGGGTCTAGGTCTTTACTTATGTGACTTTAAATGTTTGTAGACGCGCTCATGATACAGGAGAAATTACAGATGTGGTGCTACGTTTAAAAGAGTAAAGCATAATGACTTCCTGTCACAGAGAGGAGGCCTTTGCCCCAGCAGTGGGAACACCTTATAGAGAATACATTCATACGATTCATAGATCAGGTATTTTTTTCAGTAATTGCTTTTATTAAAACTAACGTGAAAAATTCATACCCTGAACTATAAATTCTTTGTAAACAATAACAACTTACCTCGTTTCTTTTTCGACAAGCTTTTCGTCCTTCCCGCATAAATCACTTATATACAAACCTGCATCAATTTTGAATTATTTATTAACAAATGCACAATTGTTATTACTAAGAGTTTCCACTTTTAACAATACCTACATTATCACTTTTCATGTCTTACAGAGTTTTATTTGCGACTATTTGGGATTAATTCGACCTTTTCGAGCACGAGGCGCAAGCCAGACTGTCCGTTGGATGCAAGAAACACAAGTAGCTTAGACTCCAGAAAATCAAATGCAATGAGGGTAGTGTGAAAAAATACATACTGTGTTCGAATGAATACTTGTGCATCGATATTAGCCCGACTGAGCCAAAGGGAGGGTTATGTTTTTACCCGATTGATGTATAATTTTAGTCTTTAACACACTCTGTAGCCTAAATGGTTTAATGGATTTGACTCCAAAGGTGTCATTAGATTCTAATTATCAATTTGACGGGTTATGTAAAAATTATAAAAATTGAAAAGGCCACTTTTTTAGCATTTGATATTTTACTGGATTCAAAAATGCCTGTGCACATGGAAATTATTATCATGAAAACAGTTTTGCGCGTTGATGTCCCTTACACCAATGAGTATGAGCTACGCCGTAGCAGAGTGCTACGCGGGCCATTGATCTTAAGGGGACCTTTTCAGACTCGTGTTTAATATAATATTGGGATTTCGGTTCTGGTGGCCTACCATGATGTCTTAAAGCGAGAATAATTTCATTGTGGGAAAGAGAGAAAGCTATACAAGTCGTCTAGCGCCATCTCTTTCCCACACTATATAGCTATGTCTCTTTCCCACTAACTAGGGGTAATAGGTTGAGCAGTGGTGGCCCAATGATATCGGTCCCGACTTACGAGTTCTAGGTCGTGGGTTTGAACCCCGCCAGGCGCACTGCTTTTTGTAATTCATTTCATCACCACTGCTCTCAAAACGGTGAAAGAAAACATTGTGAGAAAACCGGCATGTCCTAGAACCAAAAATTCGAAGACTTGTGACTTCTACCAATACGCACTAGGCCCACGCGCCACGTGGTTGATTATGGCCCACTCCCTTTCACTGCAGTGTCCCAGCAGTGGGAACATTATAGGCTGATGATGAGAAGGCTTCCTGTTAATGATCGGGCCAGAGAGAAGTTGTGGTCCAGTGATAATGGCCCTAATTTCAGAGTTCAAAGTCGTGGGATCGAACCCAGTCAGGAGCATTACTACGTGTGATTTGTGACGCGCTGCCAACACAGGTATGGGCCGATCAGACGGCGAGACACCCATTACTCGCCGTCCACATTACTTGAGATGCGAATTGACTTTCTAAAAAATTTTAAGGGTCAATACAAAACAAACAAAAAACATATGGATATCTCAATATTTTATTAAAACGTCCACCTTGTGTGTGTAGCCAACGCAATGAGAATTCGACAATTATACAATAATTTACATTTCTAATACATAAACGCAATTAAAGACAGATTTCACAGTGAATTGAGCTACTTTACAAACTATCACTTATTTTATAATTATTACATATAATATTTACATTGTGTCTAATTGGAATGTATATTTTAAACTTACATTTAGAAAGCCGTTATTTTTGTTCTTAAATTTAAATTACAGTATTATAAACGAGAAACGGTTGTAAAAAAGTGTAAATACAAGAGAAAAATTATAAATGTGGTAATTAAGCTGTCAGTTTTTTTTTTCAATTGAATACACGTTCACACCTTACTTTTATTTTTATTGCAATAGTTAGATATTGAGATCCGTGTTAAAAATTTAAATAAAATACGAAGAGTATTTGTACGAACTTACATAAATATTTACAGTATTTTTACAATGTTTTATTTTAATATTGCTAATATTAATATGGGGCTGACTGAAAATTCATGAGAAATATGTTAACATATTAATACACAACAAAATTATTCATTTAAGTACAATTGCATACATAATTAATGTGACTATGAATATTTCCAAAGACATAGGTTACGCACGTTTTTATAAAATTAAACTAAAACATAATTATAAAGCCTTTTCAACAATTTTCTGTAGTTTTAGCATAAAAACACTATTAAAATTTGCGTTGCTTTTATTCATTAATATACAATTTTTTGCTATATTTCAAATAAGCAGACTTATGAATATATCCTATTACACATTTTATTATTTAATTAATTATAAAACTATAATTATAATACTGATAAAGTTTATTTACAAGGAGTTATATTTATTTATTGCTACTTATTTTAACGTCAAAAGAGCTTTGAATATCAATAGTTCGGTATTTTTTATTGTAATTAATATGGACTAGAGGCGAATTTCAATAATAAATTGAGTAGATTGAGTATAGGTATAATAATTGTATTATATTTGATATTTATCATCATGCGAAACTAGTTCTAAGACAGACTTGAAATAGCAAAGCTCATTAAATCATAATAATTGATGTATTGCATGTACATAATAATTATAGTCGTGAAGTTTCAAGGCTAAGAATAATTATATGTATAGTTGGAGTATTAAGTGGCAAACATGTATTATAAAAGCTCAAAAACAATAAAACTTTTGACTTCGTCTGTACTTTTTTTGTAAGAAAAGGTGTCAATTTTTCATTTCTACATTTCAATGAGATTTATAAATAATTGGTAAATCCAAGCAATAGTAACCGAGTAAGTAGGACCTCTTCGTAACAGTATAATTTGTAAAATTTTGGTACTCAACTGTTTAAGTATTTTGTTCGTGACCGTACATTTGTGCTTTAGTTTTTGGGACTTAAAGGCGTAAGTATAATAAATTAAGTTAGTTTGTTAATTTTTTATGTGAAATATAAAATTGAAAGATAATGGAGAATTGAAGAAAATGATTCACTAGATAAAAAGCTTTAAGAAGCTTTCAACTTTCAACAGCTCCAACGTTTCTAGAACACATTACGCATCAAAGGTACATATAATTATACATTACCAATATAATTCGACCTCGCTTTGTACAGTCTCTCCGTATAATGAGCGATCAGCCTATTCTTGTTATGCATAGCTTGATTGGTACTTACAATGTGCTACAGCGCTTCATACACATAATTCCTTCACAAAACCTAATCAAATCCCGATCAACATATAGGCGAGGCGACTGGAGGGGGGTGAGGGGGCGGGGCAGTCGCCGCCTGCGCATTCATAAAGTTACTTTGATTGCCTGCCCATGGCTGGAGGTTTTGTAAAGCGCTTAAAGCAGTGTTCGAAGGTTGAGATTGCGCTGCGTTGGTTGAGTTCTGGTAGTGTAAAGCGCTGAGTTGCGCTGAACCGGGTGGAGGTTCGGGCATGTAACCCTTGGATAGCGCTTCAGCTTGGAGCGAGAGCATCAAGCGATTCGCTGCTTGTCGCTCCGCTTCGCGCTCTTCTGCTGTTTGGCGTCTGTAACAAAGAAATTTAAGGTTAACAGTTTTGTTGGTGACTGTCTATTTGAACGAAAAAAAAGTTTCAGGTCACATAACAATATTATTCGATTAGCTATTGCCCGTGGTTTCCTTCGAATTTCTTTCCGGCTCCTGGATCCTTTTTATCTTTGTAGCAAAATTCATCGAATTCAGTTAATTAATCTAGACGTAACAAAGAAAATTCCGAAAAAGTTCATCGATCCAAAATTATTCAGTTAATTAATCTAGACGTAACAAAGAAAATTCCGAAGAAAGTTTATTATAGTCAAGTGGCCGTTACAAGCGGCTTCGCCAGTGTTTGTATCCAAAATTATTCTACGGGATCGTTATACTGAGGTATTGAATTAAGGGTTTAATTCTGAAATACTGTAAAATTTCAACAACAAAAAAAAAAGCAGCCCTAAAATTTTGCCCGGTACATCATTTTATTTATTTTTGTGATAATTCCAGACTATAACCTATTTCTATACAAAATAACATCCTAATTCTTTCAATAGTTTTTGTGTGAAAGAGAAAGAAACACGCATCAATCCATCATTAAACACATTTAAACCATCAATTGATTCTCTCGGTTCTACCGAACAATACATCTCTGTCTCACTAACACAATTAACTATTTTTACTCAACCATCAATAAATCAATTTAATTACAGTATCAATTGTAAACACACCAGATCGGACAACGGACACACACTAATGGGCAGCAAAATAATTCACGAATCACGATTCGGTCACAGAAGACATATTGGAACAGTATTTCAACTAAGGACAAGAGGCTTGTGCATGGATAAGAAATAATTGTCTTATCCATGCACAAGCCTCTTGTTGGGCTTCGTACGACAGGGACAACGCTATTTGAAGCGAATTATCTTTTTCTCGTGAAGAAAGACTACGCAGATGACAAACTGACATGGTTAGAATCGGTGCACAGAAAAATTATACTCGGAAGTTAACGCTTGCTGTCGTAACGGAACAAGTAGTTTACTTGTCAACCTTTAGTTTAGGGTTTCACTGTCACCGCGTTTCACAAGTAAATGATATTTAAAAAAACATAAGTAATACAGATATAAAAAAGTTTCGAGGTTAGTATTTCATGGTAACACCACCGAAGTAAAAGTACACAAATCAATCAGATCTATGAGAGTTAGTACGAGTAAAACCCGTTTATTAAGTAGGACAATCATCAAATATCTGGACAGATCTTCATAAATTTTAGTTAGAAACCATCTCAATCATGTCAGCTTTCAAACATTGCGTATGTTTAATATCGTTCTATTCGTTTAGGAGCTACAGTAAAACTCACAGATTTACCGGAGACGTCAAACTTATAACACTTCCTTTTTACATCAGGACCACTTTATGGGTGATCAAACCAATTTATCTTTTGTTTATTGTTTGTTTAAGCGCTTGATCTGTATGTCACAATTTAATGGTGCCATTTCAGTTTCACACCCGCGGTCGCTCATAGTTGATTTACTGTTTACCTCAACACTGTGACTCAGTCCAACTCACCAGTAAATATTAAATTATGAATGCGATAATAAGATCCGTGTTGATACGATAGGAATTTAAGACTGTTTTGTAGTATTTCAGTTTGTACAAATTATGTATTGGAAGTTATTGCTATTGTTCTGTATGGTTTATGATTGAATTCAAATTTTAACAAAACCCCCACAATGATATTCGTATTAAATCGATAATGTCATGTTGGCTGGGGCATTAACGTCATGTTAACGATATTATAAGCTAAAGTATAAGTAAAGCATTTTCTGATTTCTTGTCACTTTTGTTATGCTTTGCTTTTTTCATGTATGGTATTGTGTTATGTTTTGCTTTTTTTAATGTATCAACAATTTTATAATTTCTAAACTGTTTCTGAAAATTTGACCTGCATTGATAAAATGATAAAATTGACTCTACACCGGTACTTTTTTGTCGTAGTAAAATCATCAAATGAGTCGTCACACACATACTGTCAGACTCGTACTGACTAAAATCCACGGTGTCCTTCAATAGCCCTTTACGTTCCCGAGTCACGGTTTTTCGTGAGTCCGGCGACCCCGGCAGGCTTTGGCCCTCTTAAGGGCCCCGTCATTAAGCTGAATAAAAAAAATATTGATACTAATTTACTAAAGCTTCATTTTGACGAAGCAAGAACTCGCATGCTAGTTTCACTACATTTTGCGCTATTTGTTTGATTAACTAATTTCGTTGTACCTATAAAGTACGCAATGTAACGCAACTCGCGTGCGAGTTCTTGCATCGTCTAAATGAGGCTTTAGATTATAAATTGTCCAGATTCCATGTTTGAAACAATACGTTTTTAGCGAAGCCACTTTTTTATAAATGTGTGAGTGAGAGCCACGCACACATTTAAATGCTTTCCTCGGACATTTTCACCTGTGTTACGTAGGAATGTAACAACGTGGGTAATTTTACTTCTGTGTTTTGGCTTCAATTCTCAGTGGTCTACTTGGAATCTAGGCATTCTATAACAAAAAAGAAAGAAAGAAGAAGTAAGAAAAAAGTAAGCATAGTTAGTTATGTGACATAAAATTAAAATACGGCTTGGCAAATTAGAGTAGAAAACCGGAAGTCGCCACTGTGCTCTCGCTACCAGCACTTTGAATGTTTTTTTTTCACATAATACGTTAGTTTTATGGCACAATAATAAATGTAACAAACCTGCGTTCTTTGTTTACCTACATCAAAGATTTTAAAAAGTTATCAGCAAACAAAAAAATTAGTTCCGTTTCAAGACGTTCTGGCCAAGCTGTACTTTAAAATCCCATCAAATCCATCGTTACCAAAATCCAATAAACTCTCAGAATTAATTGAATACTCAAACACAAATATCAGCAACACGAACTAATTATGATCAACCCACAGCTTTCAGCGCCCACGTTCATAATACATGAGTTTTAGGCCTGACACCAACGGCCTGACGTCCCGGCCTGACGACGACGGGGCCTGACGTCAACTCTGTCAATTAAATACGACTATCTAAATGGCGACAGGCGAATTAGTTTTACGCGTAAGTTAGTGGGCGGGTTTACTTTAGAGCACTTGATAGATAAAGGTTTAATAGATTCAATTAAACGCATGAATTTGTACCAAAACCAGATACGCGAAGTACGTTTATTTTGTCAAGAAACTCCATGAATGGGGTCCCCTTAGAAGCCTGCCGAGGTCGTGGAAATAATGATCTACTGTCACCCTGGAACGAAAAGGGCTATGGAAGGACACCGGATGTTAGTCAATACAAGAAAAAGCCTTATTTTTTGGTATCTAATTACCTTAGGTAATTCCATATTACATATTATTCTTGGGTAATTCTATGTGACAACTCCTAAAATAATTTTAATCACACAAGTAAACCATGAAGCTCAAAACAGCGGGTCACAGTAATAAAGCCTTTGTTGGTATCACAAAACCGCATGGTAAAGCTTGGGGAACCGCGCTTTGAGTATACCTGTGTATACCTGTGTCACTGATTAATTTTGCTCTTGTTATGGGTACCTACTTATTCTTTAATAGAGAAGATAATGATAAAATAAAATATGACGGAGAACTTCACAGACACTATAGTGAAGTAGTACCTAGGTATTATCCTTAACTGAAACTCACAACGAAAGATTTTATCGAAGCTAAGATTTTCAAAGAAATTCATTTAATATTCGAACACAAACCAGTAAACCAATTAGTCCAAGTTCGTTTCCTTCAAATAATTCAGCTTATATTTCGCTCAAGTCGCATACAACCTCATTAGGAGTTCCAACGGCTTCACTGAGCTGAGAGTGAGCAGTTGATCTTTGGAGTCAAGTACATTCTTATAAGACAGATTCTCTTTTGTTTCGAATGAATTTCCGAACATTCTTAACTATCAAAACATTTGAAATAGTTGGCAAAGAGGGTACTCCATAGTTTTTCCGGACACTTGAAGAAGCGTATTGCGTTCATAGTAACGATTGGAGATTGCCTAGCCTATTCCCAACTAAGTTATGATCGGTTCCAATCCAACCAGGTAGGCTGATGATAGTAATAAAGATAAATAAAGAATATGATAGATTTTTATTAAACCTTAGTACGCAAAACGCACAACGAAGAATAGATATCCGTACACAAAACAGTAAACCAACTAGTCCACGTTCACTTCCTTCAAATAATTCAGCTCATATCTTGCTCAAGTCGCATACAATCTCATTAGGAGTTCCAACGGCTTCACTGAGCTGCGAGTGAGCAGTTGATCTTTGGAGTCAAATACATTCTTAAAAGACAGATGCTCTTTTGTTTCGAATGAATTTCCGAACATTCTTAACTATCACAACATGTGAAGAAGTTGTACTATTTAGAGAGGTACTATATAAAGCCCGGTTTCCACCGCGAGCGGAACAGACACATTAATGACTTCTTTAAACTCGCAAGCGCAAACTGCATACTTGTATTTCCACCAACAAATAGTTTTTGCGTTCCCAGAGCGAGCTCATTTTAACTCTTTTCACCCGCTGGGTCATTAATGTGTCCGTTCCGCTCGCGGTGGAAACCGGGCTTAACTTTTCCGCGGATTGAGCTAAGCGGACAATTGAAGAAGCGTATTGCGTCATAGTAACGATTGGAGATTGCCTAGTCTATTCCCAACTAAGTTATGATCGGTTCCAATCCAACCAGGTAGGCTGATGATAGTAATAAAGATAATTATAGAATATCATATTTATTTATAAGATATCGCAAAATTATGTACAAACTATAAATAAAAACTTACTAGTAATATGTACAAAAAAAAATAGATTTATTAAACCTTAGTAATATCCTCGTACCCTGAACTTAAACGCACAACGAAGAATAGATATCCGTACACAAAACAGTAAACCAACTAGTCCAAGTTCACTTCCTTCAAATAACTCAGCTCATATCTCGCTCAAGTCGCATACAATCTCATTAGGAGTTCCAACGGCTTCACTGAGCTGCGAGTGAGCAGTTGATCTTCAGAGTCAAGTACATCGTCTGATAACTTCCCAGCCAACCCTCTTAACACGGAGCCTTCTATTTGCATAATTTATACGTCGACTTGTCGCTAGATTGGGGCGACTAGTCGCACGAGTAGTCGGGTCTTGCATTTATTGATTGTGATTATGAGTTTCGTTTTGTATTCAGATTCTGGAATAAGCTACATTTGGGATGGTGTTTAAAAGATTGGTATAGATTTCTGATCGATTTCAGTTCAATATCCTGACATATGGGTGCCTCGCCCCCGATCATCGAACTATGCCCGGGTCGACGCGACGGCGAGTTGTATTCCACGCGCGCCCAGCAGTCTGACGAGGCCCTCCTTAGAGGGCGAAAACCTGCTGGGTAGAGGGACTGTCCCATCATGTAAACGTCACCCTGGAACGTTAAGGGCTTTTGAAGGAGTTACCGTGGACTTGAGTCAGTACAAGTCGAACCACCCCTCCTGCTCCGCTCAAGGTGGGAGGCAATGATTTGGTGGGAGGACATTTTGATTAATTTACCACGATAAAAAAAAAGAAATACATCAGTCAAGTTGAACACATTCAAAACTTGATTAATAGCATCCATCTACTGTATTATAAATACATCTACATTTATTAATATTATAACTAGCGGCCCGTCCCAGCCTCGCACGGGTGGACGTGATGGTTTTCGTCATCTAAACCTGGCGCTAATGGTTACAAACACAAAAAAAAAGAAGCAGCCTAATCGGTCCAGCCGTTTTCGAGTTATGAGCTTAGCAACACATTTTGCGATCCATTTTGTATTATAGAAGATAGATATAAATAAACATTTGTATTGTTGTATGACAATGAAACTACAAACTCAAATACTAAATTTAGCTATTTGAAAAAGGCTATAAAGCTAAGGCAATGTAGGAAAAGCCTCCAGCAAAACATAGTTTACAATAACTTCAAGCAGTAAAACCTCACCACGTTGATTTATTTAAAAACGTCAACCATCATCATACTTTTCTCCTTGAACCAGCCAGTAAAGACAGCCACCGCAGTCAGCAACCGCAACCCAAACTTGGATGGGTTGCGCAACCGATCGGGTCGTCGTAATTTTAGAGCAACCTTAACGGAGGTTTAAGATTTGCTGGAAACGACACGGTTGTTGTTTAGTAGTTACTGCGGAGGTTAACTTTAGTGTCTTTGTTTTCATTACTTCTTATGTAGATACGGGCATTTGTCACTTATCTCGACACATTTTGTAAATACAATACCTCAATAGAAAATTCGACACACACACTAAAAATATTATGTGTAAATTCGTTACAAGTGGCTAAACTGTTAAGTCTTAAAGTAGTTACTGAAGCCTCGATAGATGGCGTTGTTCTTTCAGGCTGAAATACTGAATCTCGGTGTTAAGATTTTCCTCAGAAACATGACCTTCCTTGTAAGAAAATTATTAAACCTCTCGTCCTGAGCGTGTGTTTTCTTTGGTGTAACCATAAACATCTCGGCGGCTCCTCGGGACTTTTTGGAATTTGTACATGGTCCTTCGAGCCGGATTGACTAAATTGGTTGGGTGTTACTATCACACCACGGCACGGCATAACCAGCTATTTCACAACCACGACGCAACTGAATTAAGCTGGGTGGACACCAGCAGCGAGAGCGGAGCAGAGCGTCGGCGGCGACAAGCAGCAGTTCGAGTAGTGTTGTGCGTGCTAGTGTTGGACACGAAAATAGTGAAGTATACCAAGTGAAAATCGTGAGTACTTTTAAAGTATTACAACTTTAGCAATTTGAAGCAAAATTGAGACTTAGAAAAATTCGTGATAAAGTTCATTTCGGAAAAAATTACAAGTGTAGCATGGACTTAGAATAGTTTCCCAAAAAGTGAAGAGACGGGGAATCCATGCCGGTTTTCGTACAGAAATGCCAAACACTTAGAAAATTTTGAAGAAAAAGTTCATCGACTTAGAATAATTTGGATTTTTGCATTATTATCAAACTTATTGAACAAAGTAACTTTGTGACTGAAATTAAGCAATTTTAAAATAAACATTTTACAAAGAAGTTAAGATGGAAACATACATTAAAGTTCAAGAAGATACCAATTTAAAAATACAAAAAGCAAGGAGTAATTTTAAAAAATCCCCCAAGGATAGGATATCACTGTCGTACGTGGAAACGCGACTGGAAACACTGGAAAGCTATTGGAACTCATACCGTGATACACATAAATTGATTATTGCGGAATTTGAAAGCAAAGAAATAAAGAAGTCCAGTTATTACACGACTGATGCATATGACGTAACCGAAGAACTATATACAGATTATAAGACGGAATTAAAAGGATGCTTGCTTAGTTTTAAGGTCGATTATAATTCTGTCGGGTTGTCTGATTCTAAGGTTAATGTGCCAAACGCTGCTCAATCCTTTAGTGTTAAGTTGCCCAAGATTTCTATTCCCAATTTTAATGGTAAATATACAGAATGGACTAGTTTTCGGGATCTTTTTACATCACTAATCCATAACAACAAAGGAATGGACGACGTTCAACGACTTCATTATCTTAAAGGTTATTTATCTGGTGAAGCTGAGCAACTTTTGCGGCATATTCCTGTCACTGCCGATAATTATAAAGTATGTTGGGAACAGTTAGAACACCGCTATAATAACAAAAAACATTTAGCATATTCTATCTTAAAGCGTTTTATGAGTCAACGTAATGTACAGTCTGAATCTTCCAGTGCTATAAAAGAATTGTTAGACACTAGTAACGAATGTTTAAACGCCCTAAAAAACTTAAACATTGATATTTCTTCTTGGGACATAATTGTCATATATATTGTAAGTTTAAAGCTTGATACAGAGTCTAGAAAACTGTGGGAACTTCAAATTAGTAAAGGGAATGATGTATTACCCAAGCTAACTGAATATATAGAATTCTTAGATCAGCGTTTCAGGTCACTTGAGTTTTTAGATAATAACCAACATAAGTCGAATAATAGTGCTCGTATTTCAAAGGTTTTGCATGTTACCTCAGATGTTTCAACTTGTAGTTTTTGTTCCGAAAGTCATAAGTTAACCAATTGCAAGAAATTTGCTAAAGAAGATGTTGATGCACGTCGTGGTTTTGTCCAAACCAATAGGTTGTGCTTCAATTGTCTAGGTTCAAACCACTCCGTATATTCATGTCGTAATTCCACCAATTGTCATATTTGTAGAAAGAGACATCACTCTCTACTTCATCCAAAAGTAGTTCCGAGGGATGAAAACAACATTAGTGATAATAAAGATGATGATATGGAGCAAACGTCAACTCCATCATCGTCTTCACAGGACGAAGCACCAATTGTATCTTGTTTTTCGAACTTGAACAGTCAAGTATTATTGGCCACTGCCTTGGTTAAGGTAGAATCGAAAACAAGTACTATCATATTGCGATCTCTTCTAGACCAAGGATCTCAAGCATCTTTTATAACTGAGTCGGCAGTACAGATGCTTGGTCTGAAGAAGATTCACAATAAGGGCTTTATTTCAGGACTTGGCAGTGATCAGAATGCAACATTGCATTCTGAAGGGTATGTTACCATTAAAATTCAATCACTCCATGATCCCAACTTTACAGTTGATGTAAAAGCTCATGTTCTCAACAAGATAACATCACTTCTTCCGGAAAGGAAGATTGTCATCAAAGGTTGGTTGGTCTCACAACTTTCAAATTTGAAGTTGGCCGATCCTTTGTTTGGAGTACCAAACAAAATTGATATTTTGCTTGGTGCAGAAGTGTACTGTCAGATTTTAATGGAAGGTGTTATCAAGGGTCTACCTGGTTGTCCATTAGCACAAAATACCAAACTAGGTTGGATCCTCTCTGGCAGTATACATGCACCACAAACCCGTGATGAACTGCAACGAAATAACATTGTTAGCATGCACTCTTGTGTATCAGCAGAGGATCACTTAAAGAAGTTCGAGCAGCCTCCTTCCAACGGAAAAAGGTTTTTATCAGGAGAGCAATCTTGCAAAGACTTCTTCATAAAAACTCATAAACCACAACCTACTGCTATCTACTCACCACTCCACATGGTGGTTAGAAATGATATATCTGCAAATAAGGTTAGAGATTCTCTTCAACCTGATTTAAGTCGTGTCATCATGCGCTGGCTTGGTCACTCTACTATGCGTCATGTTGCAGGCATAGTAAAGGTATACAGGGGGGTCAAAGTGTATGAGGTAGATGTTGGTTTTCAGCGCCTTCTGTGGCAAATAGACTTATATTCAGAACTTCAACATCTTGCATTATTTGGTCCATCCTCAGCGACTTACTTGACGGTAACAGTGCTCCAACTGCTTGCGTATGATGCGGGTTCTAAATTGCTAAAAGAAAATACAGTCCATTATAGTAAAGGAAATTTTAAGAAGAAAGATTTAGAATAATTGTCTATTGAAGAAGATTAAGGTACTTATAGCAAGCTTAGATAAATAAAGATTATTAAATATTGCAGCAAAAATAAACATAACTAATGCTAGTACTAATAACAATTACATGAATCGTTACTTATCCTGTATCCGGTCATATCAAAGGGAAGTTACCTGTAAGAGATAAAGTTTTCTACGGTTGGGTAAAGGAAATAAAAAACAGTGAACTTACCTCGCTTAGTCCATACCTTGGCGACGAAAGAATCCTCAGGGTGGGCGGCGATTGCAGGCTAACGTGATCGATGATAGGTTAGAGAGAATAATTCATAAGTCACATCTAACGAATTTAATTGTGACAGATGCACATGTTCTCACAGATGTCTTTAATTAATTATGAGCTATCTGAGAACGCAGTAAGATTGTTAATACGAAGAATCTAATCAGGCTGCATGTTCGAAATACGTCGTTTGAGTTCCTCATACTGCTCAAACGAATTACAACAACAGTTGATGGGTCAATTACCATCCGCTCGTGTCATTGCTTACCACTCTTTTCACCTTTTGGTGTTGATACGCAGATGCAAGGAGACGTGGTTATCACTTCACTAAAGGCTTTGTTTATTCATCTGCACGGCCACTCGTGCAATACACTCTGAGGTGATTAGTGACTTCACCTCAGAGGCATTTTTGGTTGCTTGATAGCATTTTGTTGTACGAACGGCATTGTGCAGACTTGTGGAGTGATATCAGCACTAACTTTGTCGAAAAGAATAGGGAGTTAAAAAAGATTTCATCAGGAAGGGTCGGTAGCATCAGGTGACATCACTAGCTGGCTGGCAAGCATACTGGCACATATTATACTGGTGCGGACAATCTTACGCGTGTTGTTACATTGAAATGTAAGGTTTTCTCTATTATGAGACCTGTATCAAAGCTCATAGCTTTTGTTAAGAATTTATACTGTTAGCTGACTACATGTGTTAGATATTCAAGAGCATTAGTTAGTTATAGCTGTTATTGTGTAGTTTGTACATATCACTTGTTTCTTTGGAAGGTTTATTTACATATTTTTTCTGGACACTTGGTCCATGGTGGGCGGTATGTTAAGTCTTAAAGTAGTTACTGAAGCCTCGATAGATGGCGTTGTTCTTTCAGGCTGAAATACTGAATCTCGGTGTTAAGATTTTCCTCAGAAACATGACCTTCCTTGTAAGAAAATTATTAAACCTCTCGTCCTGAGCGTGTGTTTTCTTTGGTGTAACCATAAACATCTCGGCGGCTCCTCGGGACTTTTTGGAATTTTTTTTGGAATTTTTTGTCTTATGTAGATACGGGCATTTGTCACTTATCTCGACACATTTTGTAAATACAATACCTCAATAGAAAATTCGACACACACACTAAAAATATTATGTGTAAATTCGTTACAAGTGGCTAAACATAGCTATTTATAATATGTAATGCTTTATCTTTTAAGTCAATTTTAACGGAATAGAAATCACTACCTCATCAAACTCTATCTCTGAGAGAGAGAGGTCTGTAATTAAAAAATATAATATATAAATCTAATTTCGTGTTAATTTAACTTTTCACCACAACTACGTCTCAGTCATATTCAAACCCGCGGGACTATCCAAGCAGGATATCATGGCCCTAGGACTTAAAGGGCAACCGTAAATTCGGTGGAATTTAGTCAGTTTGAGTCTGACAGACAATTCCGCTCCACTCAGGGTGGGAAGACAGACCTGATGATTTTTCCTCCCAAAAAAAAAGCACGCCTGGATATGCCTTCTCTTTCTACATCATTGTTAATAAACAGACTTAGATAATACAGCCACAACTTAACTCCTACCGGCCTTTACTTAAAAGGGGTGAACACACTTCAGCATTAACGATACGCCAGCGTCGCTTTTAAATATTTATAAAGCTGAGTATGAGACTTCTTGAACTTGAGAGTTTCACGGTTTTAATCATGAGTATTTATGGACAAGTTAGAAGAACAGTTTCTTCAAAGTATTTAATAGAGAGCGACTGACTATCTGACCTTAGTGTGCAATTACGGCAGCAGCGGGAGCGGGAGGCAAAGTCAAATCATTTATTTCAAATAGGCCATCAACGAGGCACTTTTAATCGTCAAAGGAGGCCATCAAAGAGGCGGGTCACGGAATAGACTAGATTTCCGCTCAAACCGCCCCACCCGCACTTGGTGCACTTCAGTCAAAAACTGTGTGTTTGCGTTACCCAACAGCGGATGAAGGGCGAAAGTCTGACAACCAATCTAACTATGAGGTATCGTATTACCTAGTTACTGGGTTCTGAAGGTCCGATAGGCAGTCTCTCTGTGTAAAATACTGATATCCAGCTGCATCTGGTTCGACTAGAAGTCGACCCGAATATACTTGGAAAAAGCTAGGCATATGATGTCTGCCTGTCTGACCTCTAAAATCCATTATGGTGGTGGACAGTTCTTTAGTGTCAGAAACTCGGGACAATTAGATTTTTTTCGGAAAACTCAAAAGGTAGAGCGTAAACCCGTGCGAAACCGGCTTTGGTTGCTGGTAGGGTAAAGGGAGACTATTTGGTGAAACAGGCAACTCAGTGATGTTAGGAGTCTTAAAAGTCTCTCAAAAACTTTACCTATGCATGCAGTAATGCGAAATGATGCAACTAGTTCACCGCGAAAGTGGACAGGATGTAGTGTCACATCATTTCGCATTCGCACAGCATTCATAGGTAACGTTTTGAGAGACTTAAGATTCTATCACTGAGTTGATTGTCTCAGTGTCTCACCAAATAATCTCCCTTTAATGTATTTAAATAAGATGTCTCATTCAATAGAAAAAGATAGGGAGCAATGCAGTTGAATTCGAAACGGTAAGTAAAACTACGAAAAAAAAAAAAAAATTTATACGTTTTGAGTCAATGAAGAACCTTTTCTTATGAGTATCAGAAACCATTTTTTCGCTGCTACCACATTTACGCATACGATCTAAAGCATTTTTAATCCCAATGAACAAGATAAAATCCTCAAATGCTCAAAAACATTACCGAAAAAAGTTTAAACACGCTTAAATATGATAATGTCTCTTTCAAGCTGGCTCGCAAACTGACGATTCCAAATTACCTTAATATTTATTTTACTTCAGTTCATAACATTAAATACTCTTAAAAACGCTGGCTAACCATTGAACCATAACATAAACCCTGGTGCACACTAATGAACACTTAAAACTTAATCGTTATTAAGTACGCAGACAAGAATATCGAGACGAAAAATTTTCAATTACGATAAAGCCCTTACATAATTGAGACTCTTAACTTAACAGCGTTCGCGATATCGTGTGGACTCAGCTTAAAAGCTTTATTCATCTATAAAACGTACCCTTCTCAAATATCCAGATGGAAATGTACTTTATCGTCTGTGTAATAAAGTGCATGTTTAGTGCTTGTGTAACGTGGTTCCTTTACATGCAAATTAATGTTGGGTGCGTTGGAAAAGTTTAATGGTATCTTAATTAGTCGATACAAGGAGGTTGGTACTTATTTAGTGGCCAGTATCAAATTTATATCTTCTCTAATAATGTGCAGGACAAAGTTGGAAAGATTTGGTTTCTTGTAGAACATAAAACCTCATTTTGTTTTCTGAGAAAAATAATGAGCACAGATACACGCACGATCTATGAGGACGCCATTTTGTGACGTCATCCATAAATATTTTTTTACACTTGCACTATCTCTTGAAAAAAAAATAATCATGTGTGAATTACATTTACAAGATAATTTTGTACATTATAAATTAATTTTAAATAAAGTTTATATTAATTTTGCGGAAAATATTTTAGCAGATAGTTTTTGGTTTGCGAAAACTAATTCTATTAATTATAAAATGCTGTGATCTGGTATTAGACTACATCTAATATCTTTAAACGAGCAATTCTTGTATATTTATTATAATCAGGATCTCGGAAACGGATCCAAGTATTTTCATGAAAGTTACAGATTAGAGGTTTTTCGGCTCATGGAATCGATTTATCAAGGTCCCAGGATCGAGAAAAGCTCGGTTCCCAAGATATAGGCATTTTAAAATCAGAGAGATATTAATTATTAATTAACAAATAAACAAAATAATTTAATAATGAGAAATAGTAATTGAACACACTTATCAAAACACATACGAAACCACATTAACTTATAAGCGAAGAAAGTTTCACAATAATTCACGTTTCATTAAAACTGACGTTCAAATGAATATAAAGTTAATTCATTCGTTGAATTCAAAGTTTAGACTGATATATGACCACCCTGAAGTGGAACCTCAAACAGCCAGTTATCCCAGATCTCCCCCACCTCCTTTACTTCTGAAGATTCTAATGCGTAAAGGGGAGATCTGGGCTGGTTTGAGGGTTCTAATTATCCCGGTCTGTGTGTAGCGCGATAATGAATGATTGAACAAAGCGTTAAGTCTATTATAACGTTGCAAGAACTTTATTAGAACGGTTAATGTACGAGGTGAAGGGAGGTGCTGCGATATCGATATTGTTTTGTCGATGGTTTTTGTAAAGAAAGTTAATGAATAATGCCGATAAAAGAACGACAATTATAGTTATAAAAAAACCTGTGCTCATTATTCAATATAGATAATGACAAAAAAGTAAAAAGTTTACTGCTCTATAAAACCATAAAATAAATAGCACATTATTTTCTAGTTACATTTCGATTTGAAAAAGAAACAACCAATTAATTTAATTAAAACACCACTTTTCCATTCGGCATTAATCTCAAAGATAAATATAACAATTAAAATGTAATTAAAACGACACAATATCGCAATTAAAATTATCGAGTTAAAATTTATCGACATGGCACAGCACTAGCTACCGAGCTGCGAGTTGAGTCCGCGTCTTTATAATTAGATAAAGCGGGTAACAATTAAACTTCCCTTAAATAAGCCAAACGTGGAGGGTAGCAATTAGCATTTTCTGGCTGATTATTTTATAAGTATAACAGAGATGGTGTGTTTACTAGATGCGACAACCGTAGTGTAAGAACTGAGTGAGTGTTTGGCAAAAATAAATGGGAATAAGAACTCAAATGACACTGAGAACTACAACATTTACAGCCTTACTGTAAAAACTTTAACATCTATTGAACACTTGTCTAAAAAAAGTGTGACTGCAAAACGGACCTTATTTCAACGTCATAATATGACATTTTTTTAGACAAGTGTTCAACAGACGTCTAAAAGTTTTTGTGGTACCACGGACAGTCTTTAAATGTTTGCTGCTGGGAGAATAGAGAATAGAGCTGATGCTTAGCGTGGATCAGACACAACGTTTATTGAAAAATGCAAGCGTCAGTACAACGTCAAAATATGTTGTACATACACACAAACATCTTGCATGATTATCGAATTCGAATTTTAGAAGAAATCAAATACGTTCGGTTAGATTGTCAAAAGCGAGTCTTCAAAATATAAAAGTGAGATAATCTTCTATAAAATCACATTGCATTTTGCCACCAATTATCTACCTTCACAAAATGGGTTACACTGTTTTAATCACAATTCGTAAGTGTCTTCTGCGAAGCTTGCCTTACAATGCTTTCTATAAACACTGACAACAAACAACTGACAAAAAAACATTGATACGTTTATAAATCTTTAAAAAGTTCTTCCAGTTTCACCTCAACATCCACGGTATTTCATCCCACCAGCGCGGTTCGTTCTAACAAATTTATGCTGGCTAATTAAGATCTGCTTTATTAATTACTTTGGCCAACTCTCTACAGTTTTTCCTTTTTTTCTCTCTCCTAAAATCGTATCTAATAATCTGTTTAGCGGCTATGAATTTTTGGGGTTAAATAAGCTGATTTGACGTTACTTTTTTGTGTCTATTTTTTACAGGAATGGTAATTAATTTTGAGAGTAATTTTCTTTTGGCTGTTTCGGAGCAACGTTTTTTTGAGTACCGCTTTTACCCTCTGCTTCGGTCGTGTGGATTTCTGAAATTATCTTATTGGAATGTACTATCAGCACTCCAAATTATATCAATTGGCATAATAAGTGAAACTTGAACGCCATGTATGATGAAAATATTGAAAATGATACAGGCAAAGTAAGTTAAATTTACTCAAGATTAAAAGATTGACGTATATAGGTATTAACGAAACAATCATGTTCTAATTGAAACGTCAGTGTTATTTTGCTATCCCAAAAATGATGGTTTAATTAAAAATAAAGGCGCACTTCAATTTTACAGAATCACTTACTAAAATTTTCATTACGTCAAAATATGCTACCAAAAATTCCCTAAACGCAAAACATACGGACAATAAAAATGTTCTAACGATAAAACTTTATAACTTTGCCCTCAGCAGTTATCAAAACAGTCAAATAAATCCGAGGAACGTTTTAAAACTTCAAGATGTTCGTAAAAACTCCTTGCATAATGTATAGGCTTTTGAATTTGTAAGTATTTTCGTTTCTTAAATTCTTTGGAGCGTAATCATGGGTTTTTACAGGTACCGTTGACTTTCGCTAGGGTTCCAAAATTGTTTTATGTGGAGTAAGAAAACTTTAAGTGCCGGCACCGCATAGAACTTTACTATTTTTGATATTATCATAAACAATATGATGTGTAAAAAAAGTAATTACATTTTAACAACATGTAATAGTGTTAAGCTTACGTAGATGACATTATCATTGCTTTTTTAAAAAGACGTGACTGTGCATCTTGAAATGTTTGATATGATTTTTGTAATTATCTTTGTATGCTCTTTTGTTACTAGGAAAAAAAACTGTCGACCAAACATAAAAAAAATTATCACATTTGTACTAAGAGCGCCCTGCATGTCTACCAGGTGACAGTCATTTGCATTATTTGACAGCATCAATACATCTTCCTGCTCCCCTGATCGTATAAGAATATAAGAAAAGACGACGTGCAATAAAAATTAACGACTGACTGAGGAACACATCACTCCCCTTGCTAGAACCCTCGTATCAATCGGCAAACGGATTTGTTTCCTAATTTCTAAGGAGACAACCTACAAGCAACAATTATACAAGAGACAACCGACATAGACTCCAAGAAAAGCAAACGAAACAAAAACAAGCCATTTGGAACTGTATGCCAAGAAAAATACACCTCATTATCCTTTGCAAATAATATATTCGCGAAATTAAATCGCAGAGTATAATCTTAAAGGAAAACACACTCTTAGCGGTTGAGATAAGACGTTCTTTTAAGAAGCAGCCCTAAACACCCTAATTCGGGGAGTTTTAATATTCACTTATACAAGGGAAAAGAATTACAGGAAGAAAATGAAACAGGGTGAGTAAATAAATAAAGAAAACGAGCCGCCTAGGGCGGCCATGTTGCTACGTGGGTAACATTACGTGTTAGATCGTGCAACGATTCCAATTCGATTTGTCGATAGTCGAACACGATTCCAGGGAAATGACCATCGACCTTTAGAATGTGTAAATAGTTTGAGGAAATTGGCTTACGATACTTTACTTCTAATAGTAAGAAATGTACGTAATAAGGTTCCAATTGCAATCGACTTTTGAATACAGAGAACTAAATTAATTTTAGTGCTGCACTTACAAATTAATGACAATTTATGAGTATCGATTAAATGGAAAAGCTACACAAAGATTAAGATGTAAAACAGCATATTAAACAGCTGTAATGTAGTACAAAACAGGGATATAATTTATTTTAATTTTGTACTTAATATTTAATGCTTCGTAACACTGCTCTATCAATATTCATGAACACAGCTGCAAACTATGTGGATATTCCTTTGCTTATCCACAGAACTACTTAACACGATAAAAATTGTCGAAAAAATAATTAAAAACCTTTTTGGCATCATTTATTGTAAAATAACTAGTATGCCCTCTTATCCAAGACGAGTTGCGCATAAAAATAACGTTAAAACGTCGGTAAAAGTCACAAAAATAGGCTATAAACCAAACAAACGGGTACAATACATGTAAAAAGTCGAGCGTTCGTCTTTTCCACCGCAGTTAATAATTGATGCCTCAAACTGCCGAGTTGTGTTGCTCATTCAAAATGTATGTCCCTAGCTACCCCATGTTACCGCCTGCTTGATACGGTGTACATAGCATATGTATAGTTAGTACGTCCACTTAACTGTTTCTCTCTAACCTTTGTTATAGCAATTTGGATCGGTTTGGGGAACGAATTGATTGGGTGTACGCGGGGATATATTGTTACGCTTGTAATTTATTGTTTACGTAGGATTTCGATGTGGTTTATAACGATTTTCATGATTTACTCTGTTAATGTTAGGTTTTTATTTCTTAGGTCAATGAAAACTAAACATACTCGTAAAAAAATTAAAGAAAAAATAAATCGATTGTGTCTTATATTGTAGTGAATAAACTCAAATATTTCTTGAACGTTACGATATATAAAATAAAGTTTTATTTTCAGTGAGTTACTTTAGTTGTATTTTATTTTTAAACTGCTATGTTGAAATAAATGTCAAGAAGTTTTTTATCATTTTACTCAATAACAACCAATTCCTGCATTAATAAAACAACACTTTCTAAACTTTTAAAGGAATGATAAATTCGAATTTCGAAACTCTATAGATAATATCTATAATTCCAACGACAAAAAAAAACCCACACGACTATCAATACAACTACAATTAATTTCAAATATAGAAATCGTTACACAAGAATCGACTGTCAATACAATCGATAGTTTGAATATACGAGTTTGTCACATCCTTATCTGTGTACACAGATAATCAATGAAGGCACAGATCATAATGCATGGAGCCATTGTTTATGGATGAGTTTAAACTATTACTTACGCGAGAGATGTAATTTATTGTGTTTCATTCATGTATTGTTTTCATTGTTGACACATGAACGTTGATTGCGTGCACATGAATGATTGCATGTTTTATTTCGTTCACGTTTAGTTTATGAATTGATGGAATTTAAATACGGAGTAGAGACTACGGAGTTTTTGAGAATTTTTTTCTGTTAATTTTATATTTAGGACTTTCATGCTTTAGTAACACTGAAAAGGTTTTCAGAAGTCAAATCAAGTAGACTGGATCCTAGGACCGAATTATGAATATTGGATATTGAGTTTTTAAATAGCTACTGAAATATAATGTCAAAGTCCATTGTGCACACAGAGTCCGCAATCCGATAGACAGCAAACTTAGTTATAACGCCTGTTTTTCAGTCTTATTGAAACATTTCTTACATCATTTTAAAGAGATTTTTTTTATTTTAGACGTAGGAAGAAATTGCAGTAACAAATCATCGTATTTAAAGAAAAACACTGATTGTAACCACAAAATTTTAACGATGCCATTGGAAATGCACGTATCTTATACGCGGACAAAACAGAAGCTGTGACTAAATCTACTTTTACCACTTATCGCTCTTTATAGGATCTTTACAGATTTCATCTTTAATCACTGTCAAATAATAACTAATTATTTGAAAGGATAGTCTACGGTAGCCCAATATTTGTATTAACGATCATCAGCATCCTTCGCCGGAGCCATAGATAATACAAACCCATTTGTCATAGATAAAATGCCACTTCATTTAATTTATGTCTCTTCAGTTATAAGGATATTAGGATGAATCCATAGAGATTTAGATGATTTAAGAGCATCGTTAAATTCCTAAAGATAAATAGACAATGTGCTTAGATAGAATAGGTATAGACTTCATTAACAATAGGTTCAAGCTTTTTTGTAAAGACCCGCTTATCAGCAAATAAATGAGTCTTGATACAAAGCGCTGAAATGCAATTTTGTACTTAACTTTATCTTATTGCTAAGCCATATAGACACTAGAGAAGTAGCAACGAGTAAAACTATCTTTGAACAGACGCCTATAGTAACCATTTCCCTAAAGATAAAGATTTGTTCAAGACACACTAAATCGAATTCTTAGACCAATACGCAATGTTGCAAGCCATTGAAGATATGCTACTACAAATTCAAATATCGAAACTACCACAAATCCTTTTTAAAATAACAACACTGGCACAAAACAAGAAATTCGAAATTCAGAACTGCGAGACAATGCACGAGGTGCGTTCCAAAGTTGTGTTGGTGGCATCACAACCGATTACGTTCTAATGGACAAGCGGTGTTTGTGTTCGGTACTGATAACGCATGCTCGATACGCGCGGCGCCATGCCACTGATTTTATTATAATAAAACAAAAAAGACTATTGGCCAGGCACTCACGGCCGATGTTCGTGATCTACTGTCTGATACAGGATTTTATTTCGCCTTTGTAATCGTACTTTGATTGTGTTTCAGAACGTATGTCTGTTATGGTAGCGTTAGTATTGTTAATTTGAATTACGAAGAAAGGCTATCCATAGAGATTAAATAGGCAACATATGTAGACGTGCAAGATCGTTATCCTAATCGTACTCGTATGTTTGTTTGTTTAATGCACTTTCCGATATTGATCAATTTTAATAAGCGTACTTTTGTTTGCACAAAACTTGAAGGGAGAAAAGTAAAGCGACGGTAGATGAAGCCACGATCAAAGTTAGTTTCTAATGAAAATTTTAAGACGAATCTTATAAGTGAGTCTAAAGATGAGAATTATAGTAAGTCTTGAAGAGATTGAATAGTGGCAAATTAGCGTTTCGGTCTTCATATCGAATTTCAACAGGAGCATAAGCTTTTTGTTGTACCAATTTCTTATGTAGGTATGTATTTATTTGTGTCATTGGCATAGTGCGTTTCCGATCATCACAGTAACAATCACTGTGACGAGAATATCGGAAAACAATTTTTAAAATTCGAACGCCTACTAAAGATGGCGCCTAATAAGAACGGATTAATCCATTCCTATTTCAAAATCTGTCTTACAAAGGGCATTAGTATTCGGATTCGGTCGATTTACCGTCTGTCTCTTTGTATTAACCGGCCAAGTTAATGGTGTCTTATCTCAAGCTCCTTGTTTTTGTTCTGTTCTGTATTATTAAAAGTCGGTTTATCTGCTAACGAGGGGCGACGTGACTAGGACCAATGGCGATAGGATTTGGTTTCAATTTTACTTGATTAATTTACCGCCTAATGTTTTTGACGCAATAAGTCCCCGACGAATTTGGTTAAAGACGATTTTGAACATAAATAATGATAAAGTTTAAAGAGGTACGTTTTAAGTAATTTATAGCGGTTTATAAGTAGAATTGTTTCGAGACACTGTAAATTAGATCTGCCGATGAATTTAAATGTATAAAACTTTTTAGTAATATGCAATAAATTACATTTAAGACATTATGTTTACATAATGTTTAACATCACACTATCGCTAAGTATGACATGCATTCAAATAAATTTTATTTAATGTCACACTCATTTAAAAAAAGGAATTTAGTGTTCTAAAATATTTGAAACAATACCACAATACCACAAAGAAACGATAATATCGTTTTAAAATACCAACACATAAATACGTTGTAAACTGGCCAAAGGAATTTTGGGTTCAGCCGCACTTTACCATATTTCCGAACGGGGATTTGAAATAAAAGACTCATTTAAAAGATTAGGATAAAGTACGTTCGATTTATTATGAGGCTTTCAATATATTTTAAAACTGGGTTAGGGTTAATTTATGGACCGATAGGAAGGGTTTTTAACTAAAGATCTTTGGTTTAATGGAAGATTATGAGGGTATGCCCAGCTGTGAGACAAAATAGGTTTATTTCATCGATAAAAACCGATTTGAAATAACTAAAACCTAGTCAAAAAAATCCTTCTATCTTTAAGAGTGTATGTTCCGAAAGTTGGGAATGTCGCAAATGGTTGTCAAATATTAACAAGTTTTAATTAATTTAGCATTTTTACTGTATGAAAGTAAGAAATATGGCTCTGTAGTGCACTAAAAAAATGATAACGTAATGCAATAATTAATATCGTAACACCGAATATATAGTTTTCAATGTAAAAAAAGAATTTGGAAATCTTTTATACACCTAAAACGGTTACAACATCAAATTCAATGTTTTGATTGCATTCTTATATCATTTTTTTAGTGCACTACAGAGCTATATTTCTTGTTTGCATACAGAAAAGCCAAATTTATTAAAACTTATTATAGATATTTGACAGCTTTTTGGGACGTTGCCAACTTTCAGAATATGCAGCCTTAAGTACTCGTTCTCCATTGAAACTTTAACGATGTTTAAGCTTCTATCAAAAAGGTGTTTTTTTTTGTCGTAGTAAAGTCGTCAAATTAATGATTTCTCCTACCCAGTACGGAATAGGACAGATTGTTAGACTCCTAATGACTAAAATAAATAAAATTTACCTAAGTCCTAAATTTGGATTTACGGATTAATAAATGAACATCGAAACAAATGGGCAAATGAAAATTAAAAAAAATTGCAGGTTCCGTTATAGAAATCATTTGACTTCAAGGCAGCAGCAATTGAATATTTCTTCACATTGGCTGCGGTTTATAGTATATTGTGGTAAAACATACTCTATATTTATTTCCATTTTCTATTCTCCATTCAAGTACTAAGAAAATTAAGTGCTTATGTTTGTGGTAGGAATAATGTCATGCTTCAATGCTTTTACATTTTATTACGTCTATAATAGTAGTTTATGTAACTGGTACATAATGAGGGGTATTATACACGAGTGTGAGTTTATAAAACGAGCGAAGCGAGTTTTATAATAGTATCACACGAGTGGTATAATACCTAGTTATGTACAGTTTCATACACTACTTTATCTACTCTCATTGAACACGAACCTATCAAATAAAATATAAAAATTAATAAACACTAATAATCATCCACCATGTCATCCACCGAAACACAAATTTTTGTACGTCAAAATCCCAACATTCCCTTAGAAAGCGCGCGCAGCCACAGATAAAAAATAAAAAAATGTGTCTATGATCAGTAATCTGTATCATAATGAAAAAAAATTAAATTATAACATTGTTTTGTTAGACAAACAGTGTTATAATTTAATTTTTTAATTTCATTACGATACTCTATGGTATAAAGTATGTCATTATAAACTCGTTTTGAGTTTTGTATTTCGAAGTTTACGATATGAGAGTAGATAAAAAAATTAACAGGCTAGAATTGATAGATTTAAACTATTCAATGTCGGTCATTATGTCGTCGAAAAATTTATTTCAAGGATACGTTATTTTTCTTCACTGTTTGAAGAGCATTGGTCATGAGTTAAATTAGACAAAGTGATGAGCATCATCATCATCATCATCTCAGCCATAGGACGTCCACTGCTGAACATAGGCCTCCCCTTTTGTTCTCCACAGATACCGGTTGGAAGCGACCTGCATCCAGCGTCTTCCGGCGACCTTTATAAGGTCGTCTGTCCACCTTGCTGGTGTACGTCCTACGCTGCGCTTGCTAGTCCGTGGTCTCCACTCTAGCACTTTTCGACCCCATCGGCCATCTGCTCTGCGAGCAATATGGCCTGCCCATTGCCACTTCAGCTTGCTAATCCGGTGGGCTATGTCGGTGACTTTAGTTCGTCTACGGATCTCCTCATTTCGGATTCGATCACGTGATGAGTGATGAGCATGGCTGGGATCAAACCCACAATCAAAATTTTGAAATGCAGTGCTGATACAATTGGGCCAACACTTCTTTCGCACATGTTACTTGAGTTAAAAAAAAAACAAAATGATCAATGCATTACTATAAAACCCTTTTAGACAAAAAACGTGATATTATGATTAAAGTTGCCTTTAAATAGACAATCATAATTATGTGGAAACTTGTCATTAGCAATCAGTCCTTATTTATGCAAGATATTTATAATTGTCATTAATCTGTAAGCTTTCCTTAAAAACAAATAAATAAATAAACTGACTAACTAATAGATCTTCAATCGGAAATTTTACATAATAATCTATGGTTAAAGATGACTTTACAATTTATGGCCAAGCTAATGTTGCCATAAATAAAAAGGCAGTGTTGCCAGCTAAAAGCACTTACTAAAACACGTGTTAGTTCCATTGATTGAATGGTTATATTAATTAATTTATGTTAATTGACGATTTCAATATAAGATGGTATATTATATGGACTTATTGGACTTTGGTTAGAATTATCATAATATAGTCGTTTCCTACTTGTAATCAGATTATAAATAGTATAAAATGGATGTAATTTATATACAGGGTGTCATGGGAATAAAATAATGGGAATAATAGAATATAGGTTTATAATTATTGTGAATCCAGATGTAGGCATGGGACAGATAATTTCCAATAATTTTATTTTTACCTCTGAGACATACGGTACAATTTTTTTGACTGTTCCAAGGTATGACCACTTTTCGTGTTCAGTCAGATAGACAATAAATGCCTAAAGATTACGACTAAATTAAATTTTCTAAATTTAAAACTTATAAGAATATCCAAGTGATATATACCTCTAATTTTCGCTGCAAGTAAAAAGTAATGACATCTTACATGCTCATTTAAAATTTGATCCACATTCTTCATGGACTACCCTTAACGCGATCCAGTTTAGACTGGGGGAAAGAGATGGCGCTAGGCGATTTGTATAGCTCTGTCTCTTTCCCACAGCCTAAATTGGATCGTGTTAAGAGCTCGTGGTAAAGCCACTCATCCGTTTTCTTTAATAGCTGCTATTGATTCTGATCTAAAAGAGTAAAGTGTCGAATAGCCAAAATTCGATCATTAGTAATCAGATACCCTAAGATCAGGATCGAGTTTGCATCCTGAGGCCTTGTCATGAGTTTATTCTGATGTAAACCGGAACTTTTATATTTTCAAATTGACAACAAGGAAAAAATGTGTTCCTTCTTCGCACACCAGAGGCGCTGTTCCATTTTTAAATACGAGAAATGCTGTAAGTATTGGAAAGACGCTGTAAAGTAAAACTCGTGATAATGGTACAGATAGATTTATAATATTAATTTCCATCGTTAATCGCGTTTAACACACTTTGACCCTTGCATGACATTTCTCGAATAACACTGCTCGACAGCATTTTTGCGCACGGGTTCTACCTAAGTTATTTTTATTGCTTGTATATCTAAAAATAAGAAAATGAACAAAAAAAAGTTTCGAATTTGCTTTTATGAGTAAAAATGGGAAAATTAAAATCAATGAAAAGCCCTAGAAATTGACACAGAGATGTGTTATTACACAGGAAACCGTACATCCATTCATGTTTAATTTTTACAAAATAAGTTTTAAAATAAAGTTAAACTATTAAGTCAATAATAGTTTTAGTTTTCCTGCTATTTTCAGTAGAAGTTTCTCTTATCCCCCAAATATTTCCCATCACTTCCCTTTCAGTACTGGCCTTGGTAACGAAATGCTTGTCAAAATCTCAAATTGTCTTAATGGAAGCGTTCCTCTTGTTCTTCCGTACAAGCTTCCATGTTATCTTTAAATTTATCCAAATGAGAATGTAGCATATGCAAGTGTATTTTATAGACATTCCACTTCCGATGATGAAAAAATTTGGTAGTTTTGTCTGATCAGCTTGTCATAACTTTCAGGTCTAGAGTTTACAATAAAACCATGAACTACTGCCTTAAAACTGTTCCTGGCTTCTTCCTCTTCAATGCTAAGTAACTTCAGGAAAATATCACAGTTAGTTTTTAACCGACTTCAAAAAAAAAAGTAGGTTCTCAGTTCGACCTGTATGTATGTATGTATGTATGTATGTATGTTTGTCCGCGATCTCGCGTTTGGCTGAACGGATTTTGATGCGGTTTCAGGAAAGTGTTCATTACATTCTGGAGAAGTTTTAGTATATAACACTAATAGATATCCCGTGACGTCCCGCGTGGACCCGTATTTGTTTACTTAGGTTGTAGATTTTCAGAGACGATTGCATGTTTGTCCGCAATTATCTCGCGTTTGGCTGAACGGATTTAGATACAGTTTTCAGGAAAGTGTTCATTACATTCTGGAAAAGGTTTTGGTATATAACAATAATGGATATCTCGTGAAGTTGCTCACATAGATCCGCTTTGCTTAATAGGATTGTAAATTTTCAAAGACTTTTATGAAGATTTTTTTTGATTATCTCAACTAAAAAGGGATAAATAAAAACTTTTTGAAAAGAAAGACACCGACTTCAAAACCAAACACAAAAAATTGTAAAATAACTTTTCTTTCGGAAGTCGGTGGCCACAGTTCAAGTGAAATGGGTAAATAAAAAACAAAGCCACCGACTTCCGAAAGAAAAGTTATTTTACAATTTTTTGTGTTTGGTTTTGAAGTCGGTTCTCTTTTTTTCAAAAAGTTTTTATTAGGGTTCCGTAGTCAACAAGGAACCCTTATAGTTTCGCCATGTCCGTCCGTCCGTCCGTCTGTCCGCAGTTTAGCTCAGAGACGCACAGTACTAGAGAGCTGAATTTGGTGTAATATACGGATTTGTTGTGCCAAAAAAGTGGTAAAATAAAATCTCGTAAAATATTTTTTTTTTAGGGTACCTCCAGTACTTACACGTAAAGTGAGGATTTTTTTTTTCTCGCGTACCCCTTAGTGTGGGGTATCATTAAATAGGTCTTTAAAAAATAATGATAATTTCCATTAACAATTTTTTGATAAAAAACTTAGTTTGTGAAATATTAAGCTTTAAAGTGCTAAATTTTGCTCGATTCGAGTGTCCCCCCCCTCTACCAGCTAAACGGTTATGTTTGGGGGTGTGAAAAAAATCACAATAGTAGTACATTATATAACGAAGTTTAAAAGAAAATTATCATGACTAAGTAAGCTTTACAACTTTACGAGTAATAGTCGACCAACTTATAAAATGTACTTGGACATCATATTTTCTAAACAAAATGTATCGGAGACAACTGCAAATGTAAGTTTGTCAACTTTATTTTTACAGCTTTTATAGGTATGTTTTTTGGGCTCTTTGGTCGATTGACCCCGCTCAGATGGGACCCGCGGGATGAATCAACCAATTCATGATTTTGATTATTTTTTCATTGGTCGATTGGACCTACTGTTCGAAATGACATTTAATTTCAAGTTTCAGTACAGACGTGTAGAAAAACTTAACGCAGAATGCACGTGGTGCAACAGGTTTAGCTCTTAGTTAAACATAATACTAGGCACTTTGCCCGCGACTTCGTCTACGATTATTTCGAACTTCGAATTAAAGAGATGAATTTTCAACATGTTTCAAAGAATTTCTCGAAATAAAAATGCATAAGGTATGCAATAATATACCCGTTTTGATATCTATTCCAGCTATGCTTCAAATTCAAAACTGATAGAATGTTACTAACCAACAAAAGTACTAGGCTAGTATAAGATCAAGGTGGTATGTTTTGCGCTCTGGCGCCACGTGACATGCAGCGCGGGGGTAAGGTAACTCTAAATGGCCTGCCAAAATACTAGGCTAGCATAAACTCAAGGTGGTACGTTTTTCAACGGGGTCAGCGAAGTTCATTTGAAAAGCGCTGTGACGCCACGTGACAGGGGGGGGGGGGGAGGAAATAACTGTAAATACCCGCTGCGCTCTAAGATATGGGCCCCTTCAGGTAACCTGTCGCCACTTCATCCATCCCTAGTTGATCCGGTGTGTTATGTCCCGGTCTACATCACCATCTCCTTGGACAAGCGGTATACCGAAAGTCGGAACAGACTGGTAGGGGTAGGACACTTTTCTATTTGCTAGTACAATTCTCAAATTTGGAAAGTGGGTCCAATCGACCAATTCAAAAACGCATTTGGTCGTTTGGACCCGCGGGTCCCACCAGAGCGGGGTCAAACGACCAAAGAGCCGTTTTTTGGGGATAGGTAGGTTTTTATCGTCAACTATTTTTAACTAAATTCAAAAAAAGGAGGAGGTTCTAAATTCGTCGTAATCTTTATTCTTATGTATTTTCCCCGATTTCTCAAAGACTCCTGGACCGATTTTGAAAATTCTTCTTTTTAAAATTAAATTCAGCGAATCAGTTTAGTTAGTTCGCATAAGTATTTTGATGGGCAACTACGGAACCCTACACTGTGCGTGGCCCGACACGCACTTGGCCGGTTTTTTTTTATTAAAGCGCCCACATAGACTCCAGCTTTAATTTTCGCTTCTGACAGCTTTTGAAAAAAAACTCATAAAGCAAATATTTTTGATTTGTTATCACATTTTTTTATATAAATATGCTTGAATAATAAGAATATGATAAGTAAAACCCATGCGCAAAATTTTTTTTTTCATTTGTCGACCGGTGTAATTTTTAGATGAACTAATCTCAGTTTATTAGTGAATTTCGCTACACAAAGTTGATTTATAATGTGTAACTTCATGCCAATGCCCCCTTCACATAACACTTTTTTTTCGTGGTTAAATCACATGGCACTTTAGTACATTTAATTTATGACTCTAACACGTTAGTATAAAGTAACATTTGACGTCAAACAAGCCATTCAGTTTTACGATTTGTAATTAAAACAAATATTCAACTGACCGTATCGTACACCTCTACTTAACATTTTACTACTCAACACTATTAAGGCACAAGAAAACACCAGTTTTTCAAGACCCTGAAATGTTAAGTTTATTAAGGAAATCACGGTTCAAGTTATTTGGGTATTAAAAGATACCAGTTTTTTTAGAAACTTATATGTTAAGGATATGTAGGAAAGTAAGGGTCAAGTTATTTGGACATTTAAAACTCTTCTTTAGTTATCTAAATGAGTACAAGCAAGCGAAGAATGTTGACGCCTTTACTTAAATAATTTAAAGTATTTTAAGTGAAGATAAAATGTTGTAATCGACTGTACAACATGTAGTTTGTTATCAATAGAATCGTTAGTAATGTTGGGAACATGCACCTTATGGAAAATTAAGCTATTTTCATGTAAATCATTTGAAATGTTGATAAGTGAAATAAAACGAATGTCAGTATAACGTATTTAGATTATAAGGTACTTATAATACTTAATTTGTTATAAAATCTATCGTTTGAACACAGATAGTGCCTTCATAGTGCTTTCTTATGCAATATCATTTTAAAAATGAAACTTGAAAAGATAAAAAATAATTGAACTCTGTATCCGAAACAGGTTTCAGACAAGACAGGATTAAGCTATTGAACAAGGCTTATGGATAAAAAAAAGTTTAAATTCCGCAAAATAAAGGTTGGATTTAGAATGCCGATCCACTCTTCTACCCTAAATGCATCCTACATCCAAGATAAAATTATGTTTCATGGAATCAAAATAAAATTATTTTTCATTACATTTAAGCCATTTAAATTGCGGATATGGTACCCGATTTCGAACTTTACTTACTCTGGTATTGTTCTTAATGTGTATCGGCTTGACCTAACCAAACATGAAATTAAATAACATGAGCGACAAACGCGCGAACAGATTTTCAAAAAATCAGAGTCAATTTTCAACACAAAAATAATTGCATCAAAACCGATTCATTCGTTTAGAAGCTACGATACCTAGACCTACAACGGATATTCACGCAAACATACAGACAGACCTGTCAAACTTATAACACCTCACTTTCATTAAAAGGTAGGTTCGGTGGGGCCGCATATAAATTCCAAAAAATATTTTGAAAAATTCCCAAACCTGCGTCTTCCGGATGAGAAGTGAGTACTACAGAAAAAAAAAGTAATGAAAAATTCAACTTCGAAATTATTGTTAGCTATGGCTTATCAAGAAGACGCAGGTACGAACCCTGCTCGCAGCTGAATTTTTCTTTCCTCAAAATATCTTTGCGAAGACGCGACACAGGCGTTATTGTGTACTGATAATTTACAGATTCATTTTGAGGAGTGCTCAATTTAAGAAGTGCACAATTTGTGAAGTGCACATTTTGCGAATTACTATTTTGAGAAGTGGACAATTTGCGAATTGCACAATTTGCGAAGTGCACATTTTGCGAATAACTATTTTGAGAAGTGCACAATTTTCGAATTGCACGATTTGCAAAGTGCACATTTTGCGAATTACTATTTTGAGAAGTGCACATTTGCGAAGTGCACATTTTGCGTCAAGTGCACAATTTGCGAAGTGCTCAATCTGCGCCAAACCCTTGGCACAAAGTGTATCCAGTAGTGATTTAATTTTAATTAAAAAAAAAAAAAAACACAACTGGTTATGTCGGAGGTTCATTACCACATCCTTTAAAAAAAAAAACGTCAACACTCACCTCCATTTCGTCCTTCTATTCTGGAACCACGTCTTCACCTGCGCATCAGTCATTTTCAAGGTCTTCGCTAGGCTCGCTCTCTCAGCAGACGCCAGGTACTTCTGTTTGTGGAACCGTTTCTCTAGTTCAGCGATCTGGAGCCTCGTGAAGGATGTTCGGGGCTTCTTTCGCTTCGGAGGTGTTCGGTTCTGGTAAGGATGACCGATCCGCCTCGTGATGGGGAATGATGCTGGAAAGATAATTAATTAAAAATATTAAAATTTTTTGAAGAAAATTTTTAAATAATTATTTACTATTGTAGGTATAGCTTTAATTCAATAAGTTTAATATTTGATTGAGAAAAGAAGTTCACCTCAATCTCCAATCTTTTTTAAGACATAAGCATTCAAAATCTGTTACAATTATGATGACTAAACCCCGTGAATCACCCGCATAATGGAACAATAAAAATCAAATGAATAAAAAGTAATTTAAGAAGCGTATTATTACTTCCATTCATTGTTCTATTATCTATGACTCAATGTTTATTAAAAACGAAACTTCAAGAAGTGGGTTATACTGCCTCCGTAATAGGTTTATTCAAATTTTGCTACGTAACGTTTGTATCAGGCTGAAACCATCAAGTAATTACACCGATTACGACTCTTAACGTACATTAACATCGTATCTTTGTAATTGAAATCACGATTTAATCCTTATGAACAATACAGATCAAGTATTACGAAAAAAAATTGTTTGAATAAATAAAAAATCTCATTAAAATACGCATTCATAGTTTCTATGAAGTAAGTGGTTATTAAGTTTTGATTAGATCGTACTGTAATCACTTTTCCATCCATAATAAATGTAAATTACATGTTCAACAATCATGGAAACTCACCTTAAAAGACTGGCCATACACAAACCGCAAGTTATCTTACTTTTAAAAAAGGAAGCGGTAATCGTTACAAATCGTTTCAAAGTAGCTGTTACACGTTCTCTTTTCAAAATTACATCCAAGATGGCGGACGTAATCACGTTTTAAAAATTCGAAACTCAATAAATTACTATTTAAATGGCGCGTCGCTATTGGTCGAGCGGTCGGTAATCGTCGGTGTTTTCCGTAATAGATCGATTTGCATTAAATGATCCGTGAGATGAGATCATGTTGTTTATAACTATATTGTTTTCAATGTCATATCCATATTATAGTACAATCATCATAATAGCGTATTTATGTCCATTTACTTCTATAATTTCATAGCAATCTATCTGTATTTACTAGACCGTAAATAAGCTGGGCGTTTATCATAAAAAAAAAAAACAAGTTTAATTTCGAGCATTAGCTGACATTGATTTGATGTTAAATTATTCGTGCAAAAAATACAGGCTTCAGTATGAGTAATAAATATTGGGACATCATGTAACGTAGTGTCTTATTGGTCATTTATTTCAGGTTTCGACAATTTCTTTTCTTAGATTATATAGCTTTAACTGACCTTTAATTAATTGGCCATTAAATTCAACCCTGTCAAAGTTTTGACACTTTTGTGGCATTTAAACACAAAAGTGTGTTAAAAATGTATTCGAAACATATACATTGCGATAAATTCATTGCACCAAGCACTATATCACCACAACCCTATTCTGAATTAAAAATACATTCATAAATTCTTTTCAAATATGGAATCGTATTAAAAGGCGAGTTCTCATTGGTCGGCCGACAGCGTAATGGCCGCCTCACGTGACCGCAAATTATGTAGCAATTGCTGGGGAGTAACTTGGTCGTAGTTTAAGATTGTTAGTGACTTTTGTTCCCCCTGCAATTTAAGTTTAAAGGTAAGGCTTTCGATTTATTCATTTCCCTCTGCACGAAGTACTTGTGCTTACGTTTTGGACTTAGGATTTTTTTCTTTCTTTGTTTTTGAAATCGTCGCGTCGTTACTGAATGTCAAACAAATTCAAAACGTTGTATGTTGTGTGGTAAAATACAGACCGACACGCTTGAGGGCGCATAATATATCTAAATTAGCTCTTTGCTATGAAATAAATATGCTACCTTATTAATTCGCTTATCCCTACACCAAAATTGAGAGAAATCGGTCCAGTAGTGTAGGTCTAGTTAGATTTAAGTTTTATATATTCAAAACATAGATAAAAAATACTCCAATATCTTTAATTTTCGACACAAAACAGCTCCAATCCTATCAAAGCCTCTAAAACGAATCATCCATCTAAAACCGCCTTCAATATTCAATATTCAACACAAGCTAACAATATGACCCACAGCCGTCACAGAACTATATAAAAGCGATTAGCTACATAGTAAAACGAATTTCCCGTCCGTCGGTATCAGGTTGGAAAAGGGTGCGGTAACAAGATTCCACGGGTCGTAATCCGGTTAAGGGTGGTATGATTCATGCGTGCTCCCGAACTGGCGTGGTTTTTGTTACGTGTTACGGGGATGTTGCAGAATAAGGACGTTTTGAGGTGGGGGTGCAGTTGTAGCGTTTTCGCGGAAATGGGCACCTGTCTTTATTTTATTTGAGTCAGTTCTTGAAGCACATTTTATTTCGCAAATTCAAAACTGTTTTAGTCTAGAAGGCTTTTTTCGTTCATGATTTTATTTTTTCTGTCGTTTTACTTTGTCAAAGGAAATTTCTAATTACATGAGATTATGGAAATTAGTAATGGACTATTGATTTACAATATATTTTCGCAAAAAAACTAGATAATTTAAAAAAAAATTATGTCCTTTTCAACAAATCTAAGAAAACGCTGATTAGCCGACTTTAAGAAAAAACCTATGTAAAGGTTTTCTCGTAATCATTAATTTATTTTTAGGCATGAACCACGGTTTTTTTTTTAAACTTTGCCCCACATTAGGAATTTCTTCTGTGTCGTGGGTGCGTTTACATTTACAAATATATATTATAGAAATTCACAAACACAATTGCTCATACTTGTAGGTCATACAAATTTTTGCTCTGTGCGGGAATGGAACCCTCGACACTGCCGCATGATATAAGAAAACACTGCCACACACAGTACTGTCTCCTGAAAAACTGTTTCTACAGAACAACCCGCGAGAAAGAATAAAGTTTTCGTATCAATATAAAACAGCACTACACACATTTATTCAGAAGCTTTTATCATAAAATGGATGACTAATCTCAAAGACACTAGACACATTACTAATCCTGCGAAGTTTATTGCCCTCTAACAAACATTACACTAAGCATTGTAATAAAATCTAGGCATTATTATAATTTCATCATGTCTGGACTGTCATTATTGACGTTATGACAACTTATTTCAATAAAATTCAAGATAATATTATAGGCGACTCCTACGCAATACAAATTGTTAATGCATTAGTGTGTCAACTGTCGATTCAATGATGTAGGTACCAGTAATAAAGATTGCATATCGATCATGCTTTTTGGAAAGAGGATTGTCAAGTTTCGTCTATATAGGTCTTGGAAGCACGGAAGATGAAATAGTGACAAACGTCATAAAGGCAGTGTGTGACAGAGATAACGCTCTACAAAGCAGATATTAGCGGATGATCTCTTTCCAAAGGAGCGGTCGAAGAGTATTCTTTGCTGCCGGTATCTGTACTCCAAGTAGGTAGGTACCTTATTTCATTACCGTGACCCCGGAACATAAAGGGCTATTGAAGGACACCGTGGATTTTTTTAGTACGAGTCTGACAGTCCCTACCGCCCTGCTCGGGGTGGGAGGACTCATTTGATGATTTTACCAAACTAAAAAAAGAGTAGGTAGGTACCTACTCCTGTCATTTTGAGCTCCAAAAGGCTATTTCAAGCAAAATCATGATATGTGTTGTTATTAAATGGTTACAATTCTATTAACCACTCTATTGCTTGAGCAACAGACAGATGAGTTGCTCTTGACTCTAGTTAAGTTCAACTCTTCTACAGTGGCCTTTATTTACCCCAGCTAGTACAATGCCACATAAGAATGCGTTACCACTCGCGAAAAATATACATTTAAGTATAGTTTACTTATTTTACTACAGAAAAAGTACCAACGTTAAGTGAATTAGGTACCTTACCTACGTAACATAGCGTCTGTACGCTCAGTAAAACACTTGTTTTCTTGTTATTGAAGCTTGTACTGCTTCCCACAGATGGCCCTTTTTCTGTTTTACAAGATCACTATACCTGCGTATTAAACACATACGTTTCCACATACAATGTTATAATATAAAGAAACTTGTTGAACAGCGGTTTCCAACGATTAAAATGTTTCTGAAGCAGCGGTGGAAAACTGGTAAATACTCCTATTTACGAGTTATTATAACTTATCGGTCATGGGTTTCAACACAGACGTTTGCATTACTCTGTGTTTATTAAACGGGCTGGTTTTGGTTCAAGGACATAACAAAAATTTCGAAGTATGTGACATCTTTCCACCCGCACAAGGCCTGGGCCTCAAGTCTGCTAATTTTATTTAACTCACATGATATTGATATTCAACTGAGACTCCATCACGACTCTATTACGATTGAAAACTTGTATAAGCTCAATAGAGTCGTAATGGAATCGCAGTGTAATTGTAATTGACTCTCAGTTGAGCAGTTATAAGTATTGCCATTAGAGAGTAGAATACCGACAAAGTCCACAATCGATTTACAACTGTAACACGATTGAAGAGCAGACTAGCAAATATTCTGATAGCAGTTCAATGGAATGTCACTGGAAAACCATTGGTCTTAAATTAGTAGCAGAATACCAAATGTAGTTAAAATTGCTACTGAGATCCAATTGTTATTCAATTGAGTCATTACTAAATTAGCAGACTTGAGGCCCTGCGCGACATTTTAGTTTTTTTTACCACTGTAGTTTCGCATTTGAACACTATTTCGAAGATGGTAAGCGAGGATTTGGTACTCTTCATTGACTAATTTTGCCGCATAAATGTTAATACCTACTAAGATTCCTCCCTTCTACAAATTAATAAAAAGAAGTAAATACAATTTTCACAGCCATAAACATTTCCATAATAATTTTCCTCATGAAGACAAAACAGTAAAAAATCATAACCCTTAATTTTAAAACGAAAAACCTAATTACATCAGTTATAAAGGCGGAGAAAAATTAACAAACAAATTAACATTGAAGGGTTTAACCGTTTGGGGCGAACCCTTTATGATTTAGCTGTGTAACCCAACCCCACGGGCTTTTTGGCAACCCACTCTTCCTGAAACACATTTATTTAATACCGTTTTATTGAAACCTACAGTTTTGTTACAGAGGTTGAGGGAAAACGGTAAATAAATTGAAAACAAAAAAAAAATGTATTAGTTTTAAAAACTGCACATTCAAATTAATTTGATCCAAGGTAAAGTAAATTAGAGTAATTTGACAGTTTAGGGTTAACGGCGTATGGTCAAGCGAAAGCATCGTTTGATGAGTCGGAAAAGTTGCCACGCGCCGCCACCAGGAGGCGTTAGTATCGCAAAATTAACGCAATCCAAAGTTTTATGAATTTCATTTCGTCAACTTCGACATTTCATAAAGTGTTCCCCTTACGCAAAATACATGTATTACTCTAGAAGAAATATTTTGATATAAGGATATCGAAACATTTACTAAAACAAAATGATAGAAATCTTTATTGATGTGGATTAATATTTTGTGAATATTTTTATCATTCACAGTCTTAAATTTATTTTATAACATTTTGATGTCCCGAGATTACGAACAAAACTACTATTTTGGTAGAAAATGAATGATAATTGGCATACCTTACGAAAGTGACAATACCCATTATCGTTAAGCCCCAAACACACGCGCGCACGGGCAAGGGCATGTGTTTTGTGTTCCACACGCGCCTGAAAGAGTGTCAGCACAATGGCAATGACGGGGCTCTCTTTTAGAGGGCCTACCTGGGTCGCGGGCTAGCGAATACCATGACCCCAGAACGTAAAGGGCTATTGAAAGACATCGTAGATTTTAGTAAGTATTCCGAGTCTGACAGTCCCTCCCGCCGTGCCCTGGGTAGGAGGACTCATTCGATTATTTTAGCACTCTAAAAAAAGCCCCAAACACACGCTCCTTTTATTAACGTGCGGTCACAAAGCTGGTTGCGTGATATCTTTATATGTTCGAGAGTGGAAAGCTAAGGGTGCTTGACACCCTGTCGTCCATCATCTGGTGTTGGTACTAATTTTTGATGCATTTTGATGTAATGACAAACACTAGAACAATTTGATGTCACCTCTTTATAATTAAATCTTCATTCTATACTATCTTATCTACAGTATTTTTTTGGGACAATGTTGTAATAATCACTTTTCTGATAAATCGACGCTGTCCTTCAATAGCCCTTTCTGTTCCGGGGTCACGGTAAGGAAATAATCCCGCGACCCCGGCAGGATTTGGCCCTCTGAGAGGGGGGCCCCGTCATTATGCTGACGTTCTTTGAGGCGCGCGTGGGACACAACGCGCCGTCGACCGGGGCATGGTCCATGGTCGGGCAGCGAGTTGCCCTTTACTCGCTGCCCGCATACCCGCGCCTACGGTGGCCGGAGATCGTCTAGCGACGTCCGTCGCCGTGGGCTTCACCACCGCGGGTGGGGCGGAGGGAGGACACTGTCCTCTCTCGCTCGCGGCCCGCCTCCTCCTTCGCGAGCATTACTGCTTCGCAGAAGGAGGCCTGCTTCCTTCATCTGTGCGCGAGAGGTCTCCGCCTATCGCAACCGTGAGGACACGTCGATGCTCTGCCCAAGCTGGACAGTCTTGCACCGTATGCTCCACCGTGCCCTCCGGGCGATCTTCGCAGTGGTGACACCCAGGCGTTTCCTCCTTTCGCATCAGACATAGGTACCTCCCGAAACTTCCGTGTCCGATGAGTACCTGCGTCAAGCGGTGAGCGGAGGTCAGGACGCCATGACTTCTCTCCAGCCACTCCTCAAAGAGAGGTCTTACCGCCGCAATTGCGGCGTGCCCGGATAAATGAAACCCTTAGAGATATTATCTATCGACTCCAAAAGCATGAACCCAGTACTGATCTTTTTTTACTCCAAAGCAATAAATAGAGCGAGAAGCAACTTGTACCGAACACGCGGTGTGACAGCAATGACCACCGATTTTTCATCATAGGCGATATTTAACAGGGCGGTGGGTGCTATGCCTTATTTGTAGTTGACAAGTAATTTTGAAGTATTCAAAATGACAACAGCAGTTTTCATTTAATTTATTTTAATCCTGTTTCTTAGAATTGTTATAAATCTGTGACGAAACTAAATAAATAATAATAAAAGTGAAGTGCTTCTTATCCAATATCGCAATTTGATACGATTAGAAGTTGTTTTCAGTTACATATTATCTCAAAATGTTGATTGTAAATCAGTGAATTTATCATTAGTTCATGTGAAATGGTATTTAGATGCTTAAAGATTAGATGGGAGGAGGATGGACACAGAGGAACCATCCGACAACAATAGTACGATATCACGATAGCATTAATATAATATCACTGTGAGTAATTTATTATATTGATAGGAACAATTTGTAATTTATAGAATCATACGTATTCTAACATTTCCCTTGTTTGCTCAGTAGGGGTCGTCAGGAATTTCCTGCGTTGATTTTCAGTAAGTTTGGTTTATTTTATTCTTTATTTATTCATCAAAATAATGTGTTATTTAAAATAGAAAGTTTACGTGACTTATTTACAGTCATGTCCGTTTAATCACGTCCCATTGAACACAGCGGAACATAGTTTTGAATAATCTATAAGCCTACGTATCATTCGTCTTTATTTTCTCGATCTTTTTATCCGTTCCAATTTTATTATTACGAAAATCTGACAGCCGCGATCTGAAAAAAAGTGTCGCAGGTCTAGCCTGTAAGAGCCACGCTGGCTGACTGATTCGTCAAGGAACGAAAGTGATGACACTACTTTTAAAAGGCAAAAGATGAGAGGACGATAGTGGATGTGTGCTCAGAATAAAACGGCGTATGTGCCCAAACATATCGGCGTCTTTTTATGAATTAAAATTGTTATTAATTGAAAAAATGTCTTTACAGAATTTAGACACTAGTATTTTATACAATTTAAAACAACATCCTTTCAATAACTCATATTAGTTATTCCATAAAGTCCAAAAAATAAATTAGATAGACCGAACTTTGCATTTTTTTTGTATCGAGAAAATTTAATTGAATCGTGTTTTCAACTTTGTGAGAATTTAGATCATATAGTCAATAACTATAATCCAAGTTGTAAGATCTGTAGTCCAGATATGTACGAAGAAAAGTAAAAAATAAAAACCGTATTTTTACTGACCTATCCCCTTAAATTCTTTTTTAGGGTGTTAAATCACAAATTAATGTTGCTATGCCACTCTGGATGTAGCATAACGAGCTGTCAGTTTTCACACAAATCCATCCCGTTAGTTTAGTTGTACTTTGCATTCTAAGGTCGCGGTGCCTTTTTAAGACAATCCCGCAAGTTTTAATAGCATTGACGTAATGTTTTACATCGATGAACCTTGTTTGAAAACGGACTCTGAAACCGAATGAAAAGTACTAGTGCCGATATCAATATAATACCTACATTATATGTAATGATTTCTTCTATATTCTTAAGATAATATACATCCAAGATGTATGTAAATACATACTGGCATACACAACTCCTTAGAGCGTTGCCTTCACTTAAAGTGAGACAAATTCTCGCTCATATTTTCCTACAAATCCGCCCCCAAGTGAGGGAAGTGAAAAAGTAAGAACGGGAAGACGAATGCCTGACGCCTAATTGGACGCAGCCGTCACGAGGGATTACATGGAGTCACTCCATCACTCCTACACTCGCATTTGTCCGCGCCTCCGACACTTATACCCACTGTGCATCGAAAATTTTAAGTAAACAGAAAAAATTCAACAGCATACATTACAAACTTATTAAAATTTTTCCGCAATCAGAACCAAAAAAATCTGAAAAATTTTTCGGCAATTTTTTGCAAATCAATTTGCACTGAGATCATAAATATGCAATTACTCGAGCCATTGCAGCACCGACGATGTGCACCGAGAGTAAACATTTCTCAATTACACCGGACAGTGCACAGTGGTGCGAAACGAAAAAATAGGTGGACAAAATCTCATACATAATATACGTAACAAGCGAATACCAATTCCCACTAGTTACGTTGCCAAACGAACGGGAATCGGGGAGGTACGACCTCATGGAAAATTCATGGGTTGAAATGCAATCGGGAAACAGGTTTAGGTTGCATTTTCAAACGTTGCACTCGTTCGCCCGAACAAAAGGCTGGCTTTATGATGTTGTGCTTTTAGTGCCTTTGTTCGTATGTCGTAATCCGTGTACGATACGTGTTCGTTGTGTTTAGAACATTGTTTTTGTTTATTATAGTCGATTTTGTTACTTTATTAAGTGTAAGCACCTACAGCTCATATGTTTTTTTTGTATTTCATTTTCCTAACTTTCTGACTTCTATTTAAAAAGTAAGCAAACTATTATTACAGTTTTTGAAATTAATTATTTGTACGTAAATGGTACAAAATAGGTTTTATATTTCCTACTAATTAGCCGTATGAAACCGGTTAGAATATTGCAAAGATGAAATCATTCCACATATATTATTGTCGGCAGTAATGTACGAGTATTATCATAATGTACCAACAATGAAGAGTATAATTTAACTAATTTTATATATATTTGCGGAAAATCCCTCTATGTTATTAGCGTAAATTGGTTCTATAGTTATAATACAGTATTATTGCTCAAAGTACATTAGGATTTCAATGCAAATTATATCTTATTTAATCATAATATTATCAACGTACACGCATTAAGATAAGCAAAGTTCATACTATCTTTTGTTGCTTAGGTCTTACTGTCATTATACATTGCGAGACGAAATGCTAATAGAACTATGTTGGCTATAAACAATTGTTTAAATGTGCTTCTATAGCAACAATTCTAAAGGAAGTAGATATTGTCAAATATGATGTCAAATATTATTTGACTGGCCTGTTGGTCTAGTGCTTAGTGATCCTGACTGCTATGCCGGGGGTCGTGGGTTTGATTCCCACCCAGGACAAATGTTTTGTGATGAGCAAGATCATTTGTTCTGTGTCTGGGTGTAATATGTATGTATTTAGAAATATGTAAGTATGTTTATCAGTTGTCTAGTACCCATAACACAAGCTCTGCTTAGCTTGGGACTAGATGGCGTTGTGTGACAGTAGTAAAGAAAAAAAAAAGAAATCTGTGAAATCAGGTAAAAGTATCATGAAGAAACCAGTACGTATGAGAATCAAAAATCATAGTCGTATGACATTCAAAAACCTGTAATGAGCCCCTATTTTGGATAATAGAAGGTTTTTTGTTAAACATAAGATTAACATTAAGAATTTGAGATTTAAAAAGAACGGAACTAAAACACCAAAGCCATGTTAATAACTTTCATACGCAGTTCGCATACCATCTATATGTTAACAAAAAACACTGTTATATAATTATTGAAGATCAGTGTGAGCAAAACCAATGCTTCAACAGACTCATATCAAGTATTATCTCATCTCTCACGCCATATAAAAGCAAAAACATCAAAAGATTTTCATATCGGCCTCATTTTTTCCACAACGATTTGGTACACAAGGAAATACCACAATAAATGCTCCCACGTTCGTGGGACAGTCACACAATGATTACACGCACGCTCATTTTGCTCATTAAAATTGTGTCTACGGTGTCGACCGTCGGACCACTGGGCTTACGTGTCACCACCTAATTGCGGATAATCTAGCATCCGTTTGTCGGTGTTTGTATGGGAATTTTAGTCTTGATTCTTGGTAGAGGAAATGTGGTATGATTAAATTAGTGGCAAAGGTAAATGTACTTGAAATAGAATTTGAAATATCGTTATGAAGAGAATTTCATTATGCATTTAAAGCTTGCATGCTGATTATATTATTATGACTTACTTTATTACTGATAGTCTCTTTCACTTCACCCTGTCATTGTTGATTCCAGAAAAATAACACATTTCAGAGGCCTTATAATGAGTTTTCAGTTATTCTGATGTAAAGAAAACTGGAACTTTGACATTTTCAAATTGAATTTCATTCCATGCAAGAAACGCAGTAAATACTGGAAAGGCGCTGTAAAGTAAAATAGTGAAAACTCGTGTTAAAGCTACAGTTATTCTGACGTAAATTGGAACTTTGACATTTTCAAATTGACAAGGAAAAACTTAGTTCCTTCTTCGCACACTAGAGGCGCTGTTCCATTTTTTTTCCATACAAGAAACACTGAAAATACTGGAAAGACACTGTAAAGAAAAATAGCGAAAACTCGTGATAAATACAATACGTTCCAGCAAGTAAATGAAAAACTGTCATTATTTCGTAAAATCTTATGTCCATTTGTGGGCTGCAGCTAGTGATGGGTTTTTATCCGGATAAATACTCAAAATGGATAAATACTCAATAAATATCCATTTTTACTCGAGTTTTTATCCAAAACAGTGGATAAATACTACTTATAGTGTAAGTTACATTGTTCATCGTAAATTTTGTTGTTTTACAAGAAAAATGATTGAAATACATGAAAATCTGTAAATATAGATTTGTAACGTACTTTTTTAATCACTTTAATAATTACAATTACTTTATGCGTTGAAAAAAGGAGGAAATATTCACGTTTTTTCATAATTCCTTGTTTTCGTTTTTTCAATTTTTCAATGAAAACTTAAATAAAACAATTTTCAGTTTCTAATTAATTATGAAGTAGGACTGACGCGGACAAGCGACCGCACATTTGTCTGATCAAATCTAACCGAGTCTAACTGAGTGTAACCGTCAGATTGACTCCGATTCTGATGGAGTCTGGCTCCGAGTCTGAGTCTGACCGAACCTAATACAGAGTATGACTGAGTCTTACCGAGTCTTACGGAGTCTTAACGAGCATGACTTCGAGTTCGAACAAGTTTGACCGAGTCTTATAAAGTCTTACCGAGTCTTACGGAGTCTTAGCCAGTATGATTTCGAGTCTAACCGAGTGTGACTGAGTCCGACTAATTCTTACTGAGTCTTAGCGAGTATGATTTCGAGTCTGAACGAGTCGAGATGACTGACTCTGACCGTCTTACTGAGTCGGACCCAGTCTTACGGAGTCTTAACGAGCATGACTCCAAGTTCGAACAAGTCTGACCGAGTCTTACCGAGTCTTACGGAGTCGTAGCGAGTATGATTTCGAGTCTGAACGAGTCTGACTGACTCTGACCGATTCTTACTGAGTCTGACCGAGTCTTACTGAGTCTTACTGAGTCTTAACGAGTATGATTTCGAGTCTGACCGAGTTTTACCAAGTCTGACTCCGATCCTGACTAAGTCTGACCGATTCTTACTGAGTCTTACCGAGTCTGACCGAGTCTTACCAATTCCGACCGTGTCTTATCGAGTCTTACGGAGTCTTAGTGGGTATGATTCCGAGTCTGACTGAGTCCTACCAAGGCTGACCGAATCTGATTCTGAATCTGACTGAGTCTAACCGAGTCTTACCGAATCTTACCGAGTCTTACTAAGTCTGACCGAGTCTTACCGAGTCTGCCCGAGTCTGCCCGATGACTGAGTCTAAACAAGTCTTACTGAGTCTAACCGTATTCGACAACGTGTCTTACTCCGAGATTTGATCTATTTTTTCATATTAAACGGTTTACCTTATTAAAAAACATGTCAACTAAACTTGTTTTCAACCCTACCTAATATAGGGCTTTGGCCTTGTTGACGTCATCTCAAGGCCTAATTGCCGTGTCTGTGGCAGGACCTATTCAACCCCTGCCCTGCAGGCAGTTATCAGTAGTGACTAGTCAAGGTACGTCCTCCCCACTTCGTTAAGAAGAAAGAAAATATATTTATTTTACAGTCAAACATGTCATGTCATGGCGTAGCAGACAACGTCAATACCATGGAGGATTGTACCACGTAGTGCTCAGTCAAGCAGAAACAGTGTGCCAGGTTCCAAATGCGACGGTGCACCGTAGATGGTTTGAATTCGAAACTTCATAATAGCGGAGCGCTTCCTTAATTTAACTCTAGGGCAAAGTTTGGAAGACGTTCGTCATGACGAGAGACACTGCCAAGATGTCTTCACCCCGAGCGATTGCTTCCTCTGCCAAGGCCCTTGTTTTTTAACGAGGATAAACTGTCAAATGAGTCGTCCAGACTTGTACTGACTAAAATTCACGGTGTTTCTTCAATAGCCATTTACGTTTCAAGGTCACTGTTACCTGTTTAGACAGTCTCGCGACCCCGCCAGGCGTTTGGCCCACCTCGTCAGTCAGTCAAATCACTCACATGCACGTTTGGCAGAAGCCAAACAGGATATCTACAGATCCAAGATACGCAAACAGAATAAACTGCATATAAAATGAGGCAGAGTTAGGCTGCAGTGAGAAACAAATTGCTTCTCCTTGACTGGAGAGACTCGTGAGACCTAATAATACAATAATATAATTTTTGGAGAGCCCAAGTAACAATACTTGTCATTGAATTTGTAAAAATAACCATTTTATTCGCAAAAAATATAAATATCCATCATTTTGAGTAAATATCCGATAAAAACGATAAAAAAAGAGTATTTATCCGTTTCGGATAAATACTCGAGTATTTATCTTCTGAGTATTTATCCTCTGCCCATCACTAGCTGCAGCTGAAAATCAGCGTCAGGCGGCAATTTTTGTGTTGCCACTGGCATATGCTGAGCTGAGGCCCTTTGGCATTAATTTGTTAAGTTTCTTATAATTCCTCTATTTTTACTACCTACTTTGTCTTTATAACTTTATTTGTACTGTTTAGTTTTAAGTTTGTGCCAATAAACACAATTTTCTTTCTTTCTTTCTTCTTTCATTATCCCATAAGACATTTTTATCGAATATATTATATCATATAATAATTATTTAAATGAGAAGCAAGTACAAGTCTCGATTGCCTGAAAAATTGTTCTTATTCAACGTTAATTACCAGTCTTTAAATGTAGAATTGTCTTTTGTAAAACTATACGTATAAAGTAATCTGTGATACGGTATGGTAAACACACTGTCATTAAAAGCCCGTGAACATTTGTTCGACATAATTTTCTAGACTGTTGAAGAAGCCATTGTGCCTGAGACTATAATTTTAGTGAGTTCACACATTTGGAATGGTACCTACTGTAGAATGTAGATACACTACACATCAAAAAAAGTTTGTGATCGTTAGACATGATTATTTGTTTTTTTTTTTATTTAAAATTTGGTTTGATGGGGAAAAAATGAATTTCGTTTCATTGTTTTAAATATTTTTTATAATAAATATCTACCGTAACAAAAAGATTTTATTTTTTACGCAAACTTTTGTTGATGTGTGTATGTGATTAACAATATAGGGTGACTGGTAATTAGTGAACGATACTTAAACACGTGATTGTGCTCATGCCAACTTCAGCCGAAATCGTGAAAAAAAAATTCAGCTGTTCAGTACATTTATGACTGTTTAATGTACTGAACAGCTGATATTTTTTTCACGATTTCGGCTTTGCTCCCATGATAAAAGTTGTTTGTTATCGTTCACTAATTACCAGTCACCCTATATAATCGTATTAGAGCGAGACAAAATAAGTTCTATTGCAATGTCATTGTTGAAATAGAAACTCTATGACAAATTTTCGCAACCATTACTCATTTTACGAACATGTAGTAGAATACCTGTTTCTTTTAATGGGTACATAAATCATATCATTTTAAATTACATGGTTATCTCATTCCACTCACTGTAAATCGAGTGACACACCCATAATGATTGAATGTTTATGAGCATTCTTATTCAGACATGTAATGGTACATCTAATTTAAGATGGTGGGCATCACCACCATCTTAAAAACGATTTTGCCGCAGTGTACTGGTGCGCAAAGTGCTATTGATGGATTTAACTCCTGGGGCGGGTAAATTTGTATTATTTTTCTATAATAAATCTTAATTCGTGGTAATTTACAATAATGCAATAATTCTGCATCAAAAATACATTATCCGCCTTTTGGAACACAGTGAAGTTGTGAAGTTGGGTATGACACCGTCCCAATTCAGGATCCGATTTGATGGCAATTTTGCCCTTGAAAGTACTCGCATTCAGATTTTTTTTAAGCATGTGGGAATCAAACGTCTTTCTTTTGTTATGGGATTCAACGGGAATTACTTTTATTTTTTTGGGATCCAACGGGAAAAATATTCAAGCGGGATTCAAAAGTGGGATCCAGCGGGAATAATTCATATTTAAGACGTCCTGAATTCAGGAAAGTGTTACCTATCCCATTTAGGAAGAGTAGCATCTTAATTAGGTCACTATTTATTAAGTCGCGAGCTTCGGCGAATAAATTTTTTATCCTAGATCGTATCCTAAATACCGGAACCTGAATTTAGGAAGGTGTAGTAGCCTTAAGCCTCTGACAGTTTTGTTATTGCTATGGTTTCACCACGATATTTTCCATCGTCAATAAACTATACGAACGAACTGTCCGCTTTTGAACACAAACTCTTTTACACATATGAGAGGCGAGTTGTTATATTATGAATCATCACAGTTTAATAGTGAAAATTCAACTGAAGAGAGAAATAGGCCCAAAAGGCACCAAAAAATACTGTATTTCCTATTAGTACCTACTATAACCTTTCATTCTATCATATCATCATCATTCAAGCCTATTTCAGTCCATTGCTGGACATAGGTCTCCCACAAAGAGCACAACAGCTCACAAACTCCCGCTTTTGTCATCCAGCCACTGCCAGAAACCTTCAGATCATCAGTCCATCTACAATTCTTTACCTTTTTTATACATTTCAGTCTTTCGTCAATACTATGATTGATTAATACAACATAAAACTGCAATATATCTATGCAAAAACACATAAACATACATGCAATACCACTTAACATGGACGGGGATTCTTCTAATCTTTCTGAAGCGAAAAATATAAATTGCAATATAATATTTTATGTAGCACGGGTCCACATCTCGGGGGGAGGTGCGGGGTGTTCGCCCACATATATTTACACATTTGAAATATGGCCGGTTTTATAGCATCGCGCGTTATGGATTGGCAATAAAACATATCAACTTGAGGCTTACTTATATGTACTTAAGCTTATAGGTCTTGGGCGGACGTTTTTTTTTTTTGGTATTTTTTCTATGGTTATAGAAAATGTCTTGTGTTGAACAAACCTTTTTTTTTAGGTTGTGCTCTATTGGCAGTGCATGACAAACCCTGATACTATATTATTATCTCTTGCAGGCGAAATTAAATACAGCAACAAACATAATCTAATATCTAATATCTTTAAACGAGCAATTCTTGTATATTTATATATAATCAGGATCTCGGAAACGGCTTCAAGGATTTTCATGAAAGTTACAAATTAGGGGTTTTTCGGCTCAAGGAATCGAAGGTCTCAGGTTCGAGAAAAGCTCTGTTCCCAAGATATAGACATTTTAAGAACCGAGCAAAGCTCGGTCAACCAGATATTGAAAATAATAGTAACAAGGTAACAACGAAAACAAAATATTCAATATATTAATTTGCGCAGTTTTTCTTTGATTTAAACGTAATTTTCAAGTGACATTTGACAGGACGTAGGTTATTAATATTTTTGTTCATATTGTAGGAGTAAAATCGGTAAGCTCTTTAATTTTTCACCATCTGTGTTTAAAAACAAATCCTTTGATCATAATTTAATCATTTTGATATTAGTACTCATACCCCAAGGAGTGTACCATCTCTGTAGTACACACATTTCTACAGACGTATAAATCGTTCATAGTTATAAATAATCTAATGAAGTTTATTTCTCACTATAAATAATTCGTAACAGACATTTACCTTAATCCTAGTTAATCCAGAATTAATATGCAAAGCGTAAAGAGATATCCTTAGCAACCGCAATAATTTCAACGCACCGTAAACAATTACTAAACTAAAGCCAACCGATTAAGAAAGCCCCATCTCACCCACGAGGGGAGGTCGGGCAATTTCACACATGTAAAATAATATAGGAAACATAACCCCTGAACGTATCATCGCATATTGGTTGACGTCAAATTTTCATAACGCCAACGATCCCGCGTCTCCCCGCGGGAAATGCGGGCGAAGAGGCTTTCGAGGGGAGGTTGGGGGATATTAGACATGTGTATTAGTGTATCGATGATTTTGTGGCACGTTTGAAAGGTAAGAATGGTGCGATAAAATTCGTGTGGAGTGACGACGAAATAAAATTGTGGTGACGGGTCGTCAAATGTTATGTTTTTTTGTAAATTGTAAGTGCAGCTGTGAAGTTTTCTTGTTTATTTTAGGACGTAAATGAATTACGAGGTATTATGAGTAATGTCGCCAAATTAGTGAGTAGAGTTGTAGTTACTTAGGGTCTTATTGCATTAAAAATGTACTCATAGATAATTATGTAAAATTAGGAGCTGTTTTATAGATAAATAGATAGGAATGCAATTTTAGAAAACAAAGAGGTAGGGTAAAGGGAGATTATTTGGTGAGACAGGCAACTCAGTGATGGAGTCTTAAAAGTCTCTCATAACGTTACCTATGCATGCAGTAATGGGAAATTATGTGTCACAACATCTTGTCTACATTAGTGGTGAACTAGTTGCACCATTTCGCATTATCACTGGGTTGCCTGTTTCACCAAATAATTTCTCTTTACCTTATATGTACATATGTTTTAACAAGCAATTAATATTAAAATAAGCCATAATATGCTTTTAAAAAGGCATAACAACAGTAAACTAGACTTACACGATAATTATCACAGTAATGTATATCTACATACATATATTGCGTAAAAACATTTAAGCGAGTAAAACTGCTGTCGAAAAATAGTCTACAATAAAAATTAAGTAATAAACAAAATTATTAAATTAAACACTCACAACAGATTTTAATATACTTTTTTATGTTTATGTAAATACAGAATTATCTTTACTCCTTCGATATCAAGATAAAACTGTGTTTAAAATGCAGTTATCTATTCATTTATTATTGAAAATGGTGACTAAGATGTTAAATAGACTACTGATAGTAATCGTGACTAAAGAGTTTTAATGGTGATCCAATGAGTCCAATCATAAATATTATTAGAGAGTTGTACTTTCAAAGAGATTTTCGATTCAATAAAATACAAAAATAATACCTATACCATTGACTAACACGCTTGGCTTGGATTTTTTTCAATCCTTTTTCTATCTATTCAATTCAATCATAAAGAAATGAAAGTGAAAGCAATTTTTCAGTACTTTCAAGGTCAAAAAAAATATCTGGTCTAATTTTCCTGAAGGGAATTCCCGATTACCGCATTAATTCCTGTAATAATAATATTTTCTCAACCAAACTGCTAACATGAACAGAACGGCTTTTGGATCACTGAGTACTTGTAACGATTGTCAAAAATCTGGTGGCCTACTATGATGTCTTAAGCCTGCCATACACGAAAGCACATAATTATAATAAGAAAATGTCTATGACTCAGTAATTTTTTTATCTATGTAGGGTCGAAGGAGACGCGGTGCTCTTAGAAGTGGACAAGAAAACTTGGGAAAACTTGAGGGAGGCCTTTGCCCAGAAGAGGCACAGTGTAGACTTAAAAAAAAACAAACCCAACTAATTCTAGGGTGTCTTCAAAACCTTACTAAACCATGACTTTTTGGCAAGAACACTATTCTTTTTCAGTACTTACCATAACATTGAGAAAATCATAGACATTTTCTAACAATCCGTGTTTCCGCGATATCCCTAGAATATTACCAAAAAATCGGTGTTTAAAATTATTTTGCGACATAACATACTTTTCTATAAAATAATAATAATATTCCACAACTATCACACAACGCTATCTAGTCCCAAGCTAAGCAGAGCTTTTGTTATGGGTACTAAACAACTGATAAACATACTTATTTCTGAATACATACATAAATTATAGATAAATTACACCCAGACCCAACAAATGATCGTGCTCATCACACAAACATTGAACCCACAACCTCCGGCATAGCAGTCAGGGTCACTAACCACTAGACCAACAAGCCAGTCAAAATACGAAAAGACAGGCCAGATTACTTCTATAGAACTTCAAATAGAAAATCAGAAGACCTCATTCTCACGACTAGTACTAACAAGTTACATAAATAAACTTATAAAATAATGACGAATGATTATCCCATCATCTTGGCAATCACTTTGGGTGCCTTGGCCCAATTTAAGACAACATTCATTAAACAAAATAATGGAATAAAGCAAATTCGTGCCGGCACCGTGGAACTGAGCAAAATTAGTATGAATTAATGGTCTTAGACTTTTTGAAGGTATGCTCTGTGGTTTGGTGGCCGACGGTAAAATGTTGGATCTGAATCATCTATGTTTTTACGGTTTTCAAGGACAATAGCCTAATTATGTGTTCCTATTACCTTCTAATGACAGTTGGACCTGTTCTCACAGTTGAACAAATTATTGAACGTTGAAACGACTATCGTGTACATCTTTTTTTCTTTTTAGCGTGGTAAAATCATCAAATGAGTCCTCCCACCCCTTACTGTCAGACTTCTACTGACTAAAATCCACGGTGTCCTTCAATAGGCCTTTCTGTTCCGGGGTCACGGTAAGGAAATAATCCCGCGACCCCTTCAGGCTTTGGCCCTCTGAGAGGGGGGCCCCGTCATTATGCACTATCGTGTACATAGTGAAATCCTTTGCCAAGCAAAGCTGCTGATTACTTTAATTTTGTGAAATCCTTTTTCCTCTTAGCAATCGATTTTTTTTCAACCCACTTTCCATTATTTGTGAAGGAGTTTGCTACTAACAAGCATTGATTAGTTACTGGCCTAAGCTTTTAAGAAAAATGTGACGCTGTCACTCATCTGTAACAATGTGTCGTTATGTGAAAAATTATATTTTCTTCTCATAAATATTAAACTGTTTTACAACGTTTATTTCTTTATTCCACTGCGCGGATGCATATGAGCTGCAAGAACATACTCCCACAGGTTATGGGATTAGCACCGAAAGGAATTTGTATGTAACTTACTATAACTTTGAGAAGAAAAGTGTAGAAAAATCTCTACAATAATGACTACGAAAACCATTGCCACAGGCGATAGCGCGCAGCAATCGTCAACTAGTTCGGGTGGATTACCGTCGATAGAGCGACTAGATGGTAGTTCGAATTATGCAAACTGGAAGTTTGACATGGAGTGCGTGTTAGTTCATGACGAGTTATGGAACTACACCAAGGCCGAACCAGACGTAGCAGACGCGAACGCTGTGAAGAAAGATCAAAAGGCAAGAGCGAAGATTTGTCTAATGATCAACAAAAGTTGCAAGGTCCATGTGAAGAGTGCTAAAACGGCAAAACAAGCTTGGGACGCCCTGAAGTCAGCGTATGAAGACAAGGGAATCAATAATAAGTGCAGATTATTATCCCGCCTTGTAAGCATAAAACTAGAGCAGTTCACCTCAGTGCCTGAGTACGTGACAGAGGTCATGAATGTATCCCAACAACTGAACGACCTTGGCAAAGAGATCGATGACGAGTTATTAGCCACCTTGATGCTACAGGGGCTGACGGAAGAGTTCATGCCCATGAAACTAGCCCTAGAGAACACAACAACTACACTTACCACAGACTATGTGAAGACTAAACTGCTTCAGTTGACTACATACCGAGGTAATAGTGAGTCAAACCAGAGTGAAGCAGCCCTTACCTCCAGATCCAAGAGAGTACCAAATAACACGGCAGAAACGTGGACCACCATCTCAGAAGACCACGAAATGCTTCATTTGTGATTCTACGCTGCACAAAGCACGAGAATGTCCGGATAATCCTGTCAAGAAGGCGACGGCGCACTCTACGATGCACACAGAAGTGCATACAGCGGTGGACACTGTGGACGATGGAGCGCTGCACAGTGCCATGGCGACGTCTACCTCCTCGAGCAGATATGAGTTCATCGTGGATACGGGAGCATCAGATCACATGACGTATAATAAGGAGTGGTTGAGGAACTATGTAAAGCATGATAAGATAGAGATTTCATGTGCGGATGGCGGTAAAGTATATGGTATAGGAAAAGGAGATGTGGTAAGTAAAAATGGAAAGAATGTATGTGTAGCAGGAGCTATGTATGTACCTGACCTGTCAGTGAACTTACTGAGCGTGAGTACATTGGTGAAGAGAGGTAGGGTAGTAGTATTTTCAAAGGCTGGTTGTGAGATATATGACTCGGATGATTGCGTAGTGAAAGGCAGAGTGACTGTTAGGTGTATGGAAGAGAGAGGTATTTATAAACTTAAACACTATCCACAGTGCACGGCGCCGGCGGCGGCGCTGGCCCTTGACGTACACAAAGATGAGTCACTGGAGTTATGGCATCGGAGGATGGGCCACCTAGGAGTACGCAATCTAAAGCTAATGAGAGATAAGTTAGCAAACGGGGTAAGTTTCCCAGATTCTAATAATAAGTTGGAATGTGTTGCTTGTCTATTAGGAAAACAGACTAGGCAGCCCTTTCCAAAGAAGAAGGCTTCTAGAGCCAAGGATGTACTGGAGCTTGTACATTCTGATATCTGTGGGCCTATGAGTGTTGAATCGTTTACAGGTTTTAAATACTTTATGACACTCATTGATGATAAAACGCGGAAGACTTTCATGTATGCACTCAGGAGAAAGAGTGAGGCCGTAGAGAAAATTAAAGAGTTTAAGGTTCTCGTAGAGACACAGACCGGCAAGAAACTGAAAGCAATCCGTACAGATAACGGGAAAGAGTATGTCAATAAGGAGATGAAACAATTTACCAAAGAGAATGGTATTGTACACCAACTAACCGTTGAGTATTCTCCTCAGATGAACCCATGCGCAGAGAGAGCAAACAGGACAATTTGCGAGAAAAGCAGGAGTATGTTACAGGAAGCAGGCTTGGATGAGCGCTTCTGGGCGGAGGCCGTCAGACATGCAGTTTATCTGAAGAATCGCTCACCAACGATCGCTGTCCAAAACATGACACCAGAAGAAGCCTGGACTGGCAAGAAAACAGATGTAAGCCACATGAAAGTGTTTGGATGTAAGGCGTACATGCATATTCCTGACCAGAAACGCAAGAAATGGGATCCTAAGAGTAAGGAGCTTATTCATGTAGGATATGAAGAGAATACGAAGGCGTATAGACTAGTTGACCCCGTTACACACAATGTGCACAGAGCGCGTGACGTTGTATTTTTTGAAAATACTCCAGCTGGCAACCAAGGCAAGAAATCTCGGCCTTCATTAGTGGTACCAGTAGCGGACGTACTCAGTGGTGAGGCACCACCTGCGCAGCCCAGTACTGAAGTAGAACCGGCGCGTCAAGGAGGAGGTGGTGGAGGAGATAGAAGCTCTCTCCAGTCTGAGGATGAGGAGTACACCTCAGCAGACGAGGTAGAAATCTCAGTAGTAGATACTCCTGATACAGCCGTTTCGGAGGAGAATAGTGCAAGAGCAACTGAGGAAGCGACTGATCGGAGGTATCCTGTACGAAACAGGACGCCGAGAGAGATTCCAGGTGCAGTTCTATATCACGTAGACAGTGATCCTATACAACTAGATGACACTATATCAGTGAAGGACGCACTAACAGGGAAAGACAAAATGCAGTGGCAGAAGGCAATTAGGGAGGAGCTAGACGCCCTTAAGAAGAATAAGACGTGGGAGCTAGTGAAACGGGAATCTGGACAGAATGTGATTGACTCTAAATGGATTCTCAAGATAAAGTCTGAAGCTGGAAACAAACAGAGATATAAGGCAAGACTTGTAGCGAGAGGATTCAAACAGAGAGAAGGAATCGATTATTCAGACACCTACTCACCAGTGATACGGCACAGCTCGCTACGTTTATGTTTGGCCTTAGCCGCAGAGAAGAAACTGCATATTGATCAAATGGACGTGAAGACTGCTTTTCTTAATGGATACATAAAGGAAAAAGTATACATGAAGCAACCAGAGGGATGCGAAGAGAAGGGAAAAGAAGACCATGTCTGTCTTTTAAAGAGGTCTTTGTATGGCCTAAAGCAGGCGCCACGAGCATGGAACGAGAGGTTGGATTCAGCTTTGAAGACAATGAAATTCCAACAACTGGAAAATGAACCATGTGTCTATGTTAGAAAAAGCCAACACAGATTCATCATACTGGCAGTGTATGTTGATGACATCCTGATATTCTGGAACAACAAGAGTGAAATGTTACAGATAAAGAAAGAACTGATGGATACGTTCGAGATGAGAGATCTCGGCAAAGCGGAACTGTTTTTAGGAATGCGACTTCGACAGTCGGATGATTCAGTTACGTTGGACCAAGAAGGATATTTAGAGAAAGTATTGAAAAAGTTCAACATGGAGAACTGCAAACCAGTAGCTACTCCACTGGTCCCTGGGTTAAGACTGAGTAAACCAGAAGAAGCAAACTATGAGTCACCTAAAAATATTCCCTACCGCGAGTTGTTAGGTTCGATCATGTACTTAGCAGTATGTACAAGGCCTGACATTGCATATGCCACAAGTTACTTGAGTCAGTTCAACAGCTGTTACGGAGAAGTACATTGGCAAGCAGCTAAGCGAGTGCTGCGGTACTTAAAGGGTACCAAGAGTCTTGGACTTCACTTCAAACGATGTGAGCGAGATCTTGAAGCTTTTGTCGATGCAGATCATGGAGGTGATATCACCGACAGAAAGTCTTATTCAGGATATGTATTCAAATTCGGCTCTGCATCTGTTAATTGGGAAAGCAGAAAACAAACTGTAGTAGCCTTGTCTAGCGCCGAAGCCGAATACATAAGTTTATCGAACGCTGCAAGAGAAGCAACGTTTCTGAGGAGATTTTTTGAAGAGCTTACTGGTCTTCAGAAAACAATTGTGTTTAGCTGTGATAGTCAGTCAGCTATGGCGATAGCTAAAAACTGTTCACACCACAAACAAACTAAACACATTGATCTCAGAGTACACTTTGTCAGAGAAGCCTTACAGAACAACACCATAGACCTGAAGTATGTAGAGACCGAGTCTATGATTGCAGATGTGATGACTAAACCCTTAACGAAAGGAAAGTTAGAGTTCTGTGTAAGAGGTATGGGGATGGGTCCTGTTGTGTGAGCTTGATGTGTAAGAGTGAGATTAATGTTAGATGTGCTGGTAGGTTAAGAGGTGCCGGTAACAATGCCTGTTAAGGAGGAGTGAAGGAGTTTGCTACTAACAAGCATTGATTAGTTACTGGCCTTTTAAGAAAAATGTGACGCTGTCACTCATCTGTAACAATGTGTCGTTATGTGAAAAATTATATTTTCTTCTCATAAATATTAAACTGTTTTACAACGTTTATTTCTTTATTCCACTGCGCGGATGCATATGAGCTGCAAGAACATACTCCCACAATTTGATTTATTTATATTTAACAAATGTTTGGTGAAGTACTTTTTATGTTAAAATCATCATGGTCATAACTTCTGTAGCGCGGAAGGAACTGCCAGACTGGTTCTTATTAAAAAACATAGTATAGAATAGAATAATTTATACTTTTTGTACACCAAAAAGAATGAAAAAATACAAACTTACAATTACTATTTCTTAAACGACCTTTGCCGTCCAAAACCGCGATAACCTCTTAAAGCACAATATGAACGATTAAACATTATTGTTTTTCTACGTCTAAAGATTTCGGAATCGTGGGATCCCGGATTTTTGGAGGGCGTTATTATTTTCACAAATACGTTCTAGGCCTAAAGCAAAAAAAAAAAAACGGTATCGTTCGTTGATGTCTTTCGTATGGTAGCCGCTTATTTAGAGACGACAGACGTTAGTGGACGTGAGACTATGATTATACATAGAGGGTGGTATATTTTACATAAAATACTAAAATTATCTTTTACCCGCGGCTTCGCGTGCTTTATTAAGAAATAAGCAGTATTTTATTTTATTTTTCATGTGGCTCCATCTACATATTAGCAAATGAGTGTTATTGTTATTTTTCTCGGGATTTTTTGTCGAGATGAAAGGTACCATAAGTCCGTCTTTGAACACCGGATAACGTATTTACAAAATTCCATGATGATCGCTTGAAACAAACAAACTTACAGACTTACCTTCACAATTTTATAATTTAGTTAGGTAGGAATAACATACGAAACTTTGAAGGGATGGATGGATATTTCAGATCTTGATAAAATAACACATAAGATATCTACTATTCCGGTATTACCGTCTCGTAGGACATAATATTTTGAATCATACGCGTATGAAGTCACTGGCACACCAGCTAGTTTACTTATAAATGTTTTACAACAAAATATTACCCAGTTTAATCTAAATCGTTCCACATCAACATGCAAGTTAACTTCATAATCCTTTTCCCAGCTGTTTTGAACCCAAACTAACGGGTTCCGCAGCTTCTAAGTACATGATACGAGATAAAAGGTAACGCTGGTTAAGTGATTATCAGTAGATTGATATTTAAGAGTAAGCTTACGCCGATATCTTACGGTAAGATAAGATAAGTAAGACCTGTTCTATCAATGATCAACTTGATCTAGTGCTTACGATGTTCACTTGCTATATACCTACTTTTTTTTTACTTGGTAATATTATCAAATGAGTCTACCTACCCTACCGAAGGCCGGACGGGAGAGACTGTCAAACTCGTACTGACTCAAATTTACCGTGTTCTATCTATAGCCCTTTATGTTCCAGGTTCACGGTTACCAGATGAGACAGCACTTAGTTTTGATGCGACGCTTTTTATATACACAATACCTCACGCCGTGATGTCTTCTGATATTATCACGCAACGAAATACCGAGTTTTGATGTGCTTTTATCTTTGGCAATCAAAATCAAAGCATTTTATTTCAAGTAGGCCAATTACAGGCACTTTTGAATTGTCATAGACAAATAAAAATAATTTAAACACTAAATAGTTATGGTGCTACAGTCCCAGTCACAAGACATAAAAACTGTGAAAGTACCGTAGAAGCCTGTTCCAAGAAGTAGATCTCTATGGAGAAAAACGGGCAAGAAACTCCATGGACACTTGACAGAGTCATAAAAAAATACATCTTCAATTTTTTGAATCCATGTAGCACATGAACTACTATGATTATGATACTGTGAACATAGTTATCTATTATCTTTTCAGGGATTCAATAAAGTTGCCGTTGCCGTTGCCGTGCACTGCCGAATTTCCTTTATCTACCAACAATTTTCAGTTTTTACCACAATACAAAAAAGAAAAAAAAACCTAAAACATTTCAAAGAACAGAGAAAACTATTGGTATATAAAAAGCTGTAATAAAACACCTCAATGGCCAATAATAGATGCAAAAAAAGTTGCATTAGGTAAAATTATGCGGTAAAATAATGAGAACTATAGCGGAAATACACCAACCATTGCTAGAAACACCGCGGTAAGACTCATTTTACTCTCTATTGATTTCGCAAAACGATCTGACTGTTTTTGTTAAGGTAACTGGCTTACCTTTCTAAACGGTTGACAATCAACTAAGGTTGTTGATTCAGAAAGAACAAAAAAACGTTTATTTTTGTTTAGTTATAATGATGTCGTTAAATAACGGTTTTAGACAGTTTTTGAGCGGTTATTTGGTGTTACTGATTTTTATTTGAAAAGCCCTTTTTGACAAATTGTATGCTTCACAATTACTCGCTAAACCATTTATTTATTAGTTAATGTTGCAAAGGAAATCGCTCCGCAATCTGTATTTATATTTGCTTTTTGCCATTATGAACATTTGCTTTTTGTAAATTTCATTAATAATATTCGATAATATTAGGATACAATGGCCAAAGTTTTTATCATCATCGGCCTAGCCTTTTCCCAACTATATGTGGTCGGCTTCCAGTCAAACCAGATGCAGCTGGATATCAGTATTTTTTAAAATATGGAGTGACCCCCTATCGCACCTCCACAACCCAGTAACTGGGTAATACGATACCCCACGGAAGTACTGATTGCCAGACTTAAGAGCTTCTGACTGACAGTAACAACTTTCAAAGATCTACAAATGACAGCCGGGATCAACGGCTGATTTCCGAGGCACGAAGGGAACTCGCTATGACAGGTGGTCACCCATCCACAGACCAACGTCGGCAAGCGCGGCTTAACCATAATGATCGGCCTGTGCGGCAGTAATTATTTAGCCATGAGCTCTTCAAATACCAAAGTTTTATAGTGGTCAGTACCTATTTACTATTTGAGAAATAGGTACAGTACGGATATTTTGTCAAAAACAAAACCCCGTTTATTAGCAGTATTACTAAAGAAAATTAACACAGTATCTCTTGAACGTGGTTTAGATGTACTAATCGCGTTTAGCTTAACTGGTGAAATTCGTCCTAAGTAGTGAAACCCGATGTCAAATCGGTCGCCGTCGGCAAGCAAAGCGTAATAACCGCAAATCGACGGAAACTGTTCCAGACGACACGCTTCAAATGACACGATTATACAACTGTTATACAGTTACGTTATTTAGCAATTATAACTATGTCATAATCACATAGTTTACAGCAGTTATAATAAGAATAATAATAAATTTATTTTGTGGATTCAGGGAGAACATATTTTTTATTAGTGTCCGACCGAAACTGATTTTTCAGCCGAAACCGAAACCGAAACCGAACTTTCGGCCTTGCTCTCAGTTTCGGCCGAAACCGAAACCGAAACCGAAACTATTTAACACATTTAAAATTTCGATTATTTTCTATTTTTTTTAAAACATTTTTTAACACAAGAAAAAGTGTATATACAGGATAACTGAACACCGATTTTGATGAAAACTAAAACTACATAATTGGATTTAAAAAAAAATCTAAAATCCTGGGAAGTATTCGATCCCAGAGATTTTGGAAAAAAAACCACAGCCTGTATTACGAGTATTACACCATTCGATAGTGTTGCTAATAAAGATCAAATTCTGGAAAGTAATGATAATACGGAAAACTTATGGACATAATTTTTTTCGTGGTCCAAATCATCAAATGAGTCCTCCCACACTGGGCAGGACACTGGGAAGGGAGAGACTTCTGACTGACTCGTAACGACTTTCAAAATCCACAATGATCCTTCAATAGCCCTTTACGTTCACAGGAAACTTTGCTATGAAGAAGATGGTCCCCGTTATAATGCTGAACTCTTTGAGGCTCACGTTAACAGAACGATCGCCGTAAAAAAAATTTAATTATTCATAGCTGATTTTTAAGAAACTTTTTTGCTATGTGGTTAGTACTTCTATTTACTATTCTAAATTATAAAGTCATTTTCAAAAACAAACAAACTGGATTAGTAGTCTCAACAAGCGTCACTTTATTACAAAAAATTAGAAATTACTGAACGTGGTTTAATGTACTAGCATTATTAAAGAAGAAACCGTCCTAATTTGATGTTGTCAAATACAGTCACTGCCTTGACGTCGCAAGAAAATGCACGAACCTTCAGTTCGGCAGGACCGAAAGTTTCAGCCTATATTTTGGCCGAAACCGAAACAACTGTTATAAAGTTACGTTATTTGGCATATAACCGGCCATAAACCGAGTTTTCCGATAATAAGATCTGTATTTCGGTTCGGTCACTATTTTTATTGGCGATGTGTATGGAAAACGTTCGTAGTAGCGTTATGAAAAGATTTCAGTGGAACGGCAAACAAAAGTATATATTTTTTTAATTGTAATAAGTTAATGTAAGGTACCAACGGCTTTTACTTGTTTAAAAAATGGAATTTGAGAATCTTAAACAAGAATATTTCAATAACATAATTAATTTCATTTTCAAGAATAGAGACTTCGTAAGCACGAGTTAATTCTATGTATAAAAATAGAACTATTTATAGATTAACATTGCAAATAAAACCTTAAACATGTGAAACTAAAACAATTTTATAGCGTTTATTACCATTTTATAAATCCAATAAATCGTAAATTGAATTTAAGACGAACACAAAAAACAGAAAGTTGCTTTACTCTACATTTTCAAATATATATCTCGATCTGATAAATCAACCGCAAACTATTTACCAAAACAGTTAATCAAAGATTATGTTAATCTACGTTTAACGACCCTATAATACTCAAATGGTGTAACGACAAAAGTGTTTCAATGTTTTAAAGAGTCATAAAAAAACTTTAATAGTGTAATAAAAAAAAAATATATACTCATTGGCGCCGACGGCTGTTTTTTCCGTCACTTCTTAACTATTTCCGATGCACGTACGGTCTTAGAGATCTGAAGATTCTGAGTAGCTATTGTCTCAATTATAGTGTATAACCCTGTAACCGCTTCCTCTTTGCCGGTGGTCGCAAAAACCCAAGGGTCTGCACGCGTCGGGTTGTTGTGGGTCGGTTTTTTTTTTCAAATTTGTTTGAAAATGGAAGTGAATAAAGAAAGTATCGTTCTTTTATTTTGGTTTTGTCAGTTCCAGGAGTTTTTTTTTTAGATTTTCTAGCAGATAGATTACTTGCAATTTCATAGAGATTATGGGAAAGAAGTAAATTTTATATTTGGCAAATAGGTTCGCCGAGATAAAGACTTTCATGATGTTAGTTAATAACTTGATTCGTTTCTTCGTCATATTCCAAATGATTGATCATCAAGAAGCCAGAAATAAACAAAACAGTGATAAGAATCATGACAAACTTTTTCGTACTCCCAAACAATTTTTACCGTTAAAAAAAAAAACAAATGACCAAAGCATCCGGCTCAATAAGAAAAAGTTCTCAACTCAAATTACAGCGACACCAAACGTGCAACTTAACAACAACCAATTTTCTGACAGGATGAGTAACATAACAAAAAAAAAAACCAGTGTCCCCAAACTGACCGACCGACGGCCGGCGCGACAAATTACAGAACGGGGCGCCGTCAATCTCGCCTCAAAGGACCAAAAAAAGGGAAAAAGAAATAGTTCTCTAGGTGTGTCATCGGTTCGCACGCGAGGGGTAATTGGTTCAGAGGACGTTGGCACCCGATTTGGACCCTTTTTTATAAAACAAAGAAGGAAAAAGTCGTGTCTCAAATATGACAATTTTCGATGCTGTTTGTTTTTTTTTTGGGAATTTTAGATTTTGTTTAGTTGGTGAAAACGATAGGCCTGTGGAGGGAGCTGTTAACTTTTGAATTATAGATAAGGTGTATGTATGAGGTTCGACAAAAATATTTAGAAAAGAGATAAAAACTAAAAAAAAAAACAATCTAATAACTACAATAGAATTACGAATCATTTAGAAACACTTGAGGATATAAAATGTGTATATACTATCGAGTACTAATTAGGTACTTCCCCAACAAAAATAATTATCATTACTTACAGTTAATTAAAGAATAAGGACTAAAATAATAATTAGTCCAACAGCAACAATTAATCGATCCAGGTCAACATTACAGATAAACACACATATAATTATTAATTAACTTAGCATCTAATATTTATTACTACTAGTACATTACAAAGAATAATGCGACAGTTCAATTTATTTATTATCAGACTCATTAACCCTTTTAACTGATCTGACGTTTGACATTTGGTCTGTTATAGATTATAATTAATTAACGCTTGTGCAACGTCAATCAGATATCTTCAGACATTTAATAGACAAGATATTGTAATCAATTTTGAGTAATACTTGACCTTAATTTGAAATTATATTAGTATCACCAATAGAAATTCCAATATTGAAAAAGATATAATGGGATGGGATAAAAAGAGAATAAAATGGGCTAGATTTATAGACATTATAAAGAAACATTTGAATAGAAAGGAGGATTTACTTACCTACTCAATTTGATAGATACAAAAAGGAAATATCTTACCGTTCAATCTATCCTTAACAATTTGATGTGCGAAAGCCGCCGCTGCCGCTTGCCGCATGGGGTCCATGCTGACTCCCCAAGCACCCAGCGCTCCAAGAGCTCTATGTGCAGGCACTCTAACCACCCCAGGGTTACTGGAAAACCCATATCCGCCACCAATACCTAGACCAGGTCTCAATAATAGTCCCGAATTTTGATATAAACCTGGCGCATGTGAAAAGTTCAACGGTAAACCAGAATTGTCCTTCCCTTCGTCTTTAGCACTCTCTGACTCAGTGTCCTGATCACTTCTGTCATCACTTTCCCCGGAATTTCGACGCTTGTCTATATCCTCAAATTGTTTCCCTAAAAGCCGAGATATGCTGAAAGGTAGGTTCACCCTCGGTTGGGTGTCAGTCATGTGTTCGTTCGGTGAATCACGATATCTGTCATGATAACTGTGTTCGGAGTCTCGGTCTTCCGATGCTATGCTTCTGTCGCAATGACCTGATAGTCTGCTGTCAGAGTCCACATTGATCTCTTCTTGGTCATCATCAGAGTGTACCGACGACATTTTTTCAAAGTTTTTTAAACTGTTTATCAAAACACTGACACTCGATTTTAGTCTTCACCGATAATTTTAGCAGTAAACATTTTTTGAGTTACACCAATTTTAATTAGACCAATTCTATTTGAAATCCGAAATGAGAATGGAACATACGAACTCGAGTTTCTTATTTGAAAAAAGCTCAATTGGCGCGCTCCGCTCGACCGCACGCGACCGAATCGTTACACAGTGTATCGGCCAAAACGAGCCAATCAGCAGTATCCCCACCGCTTTTCGAAACTCAAACGCGATAGTTTGACCGCACAAACGCCTCAACTATGCCCGTTGAGTGGAACAGTTTCCAACAAAAGCTTAATACGATTTCCAAACATAAAAACTCGTTTGGACTCACTAACTTAAACAGAACGATTCGCTGCGTCCCTTTCGTGGCTCGTCTCGCTTCAATTGAGTCCCCCCATGTTACCATTAACAATGGATTATTGACTTTACACCCTTAAAGATAAGGTTTATTATCTTCCAGCAAGTGTTGGTCTTTGGCACATTTTTAGTGGTCTTGTAACAAGGTAAATACCACCAAGAATATTCGTGCAACAGAGACAGGGAGAAACTTTAGCAAGGCCTATCGGTGCGTTAGAGTGGGTGGGCTATATGTCTGTCAGAGGGCGTGGCCTTTTTCTTGTAACGCGTCGTTTAAATCCAGTTATGGCCTGACAAATGGTGTACATATTAAGGGGGGCAATGTTAGGAAACTATTTTTGAATCTTTTAAGACAGTTAAATTATTTACGTTCGGCGGTCGACCGACCTCCTCTATAGTAGACAATGCACTTTATAATAAAATAGATCCCAAGTTTCATGTTATGGCCATAGATAAGTAAGGATAATGTATTGCTGAAGATAGCTACTTTATAGTATTGTATCCGACAGTTGGAGTGGTAAAGGGTGTTAGATTATGGTTTTCTATGATACGGGAATGCTTATTCCTTTTGCTGTTATGGTTGATCACGGTAAGAGGGATGACGTAATGGCAAGGGTATTGGATTTTCAATTTTATAAATATTTGAGTTGTGTGTGTTTGTGTGATGGGCGGTTTTTAAATTATTTTGAATGTTTTAAACGATTGTGACTGGTGATCAGTATTAGATTTTAATTGTCAATAAATCTTTTTCTAACTAATTTAGAACAGTTAAATAAATAGTTGTTAAACGCATTCAACACTCTAATCTCTTCAAAGTTAGAATGAACAGGCTTTTTCTGGGTAAACTCACTCCATCTTCCACATTCTTTCTGTCACCTGAGACCCAGACTAGAGTCAAGAACAAACCATCTGAAACAAAAATTAAATACAAAAAAAATCTGACTTAAATAATAAAGTAGAAGGGTAGGTAATCAATTTTTAAATGACTATATTATAAATTATTTTTAAACGCATTAACGCATGCGACGCGCATCGTAAAGATGTTTTTTTGAGGAAAGAAAAGTTAGATTGCGCTACGCTACCGAAAAGCGTAAACGAGGAATAGAGAAATTCAGCTTGCAAGTGTGGGTTGCGATAGCCTAGTTGGTAAGGCGTCTGGAGTACCAATCCAGAAGACGTGGGTTCGAATTAATATTCATATTCAATATAATGTACCTACAACAGATTTTTCAGTTTACCTTTCCCAATGAAAAAGTTCCGCCAGTTTGACGTATTTGCTAGGGTTGTGGAATTATGACCGACAAAAATTTGTTTACTTTTAAATGAAAACTTGTATGTTAGATGTAATCAAAAGCTTATGCTAAAACCAAAATTAACCTCATACTTTATTAGCCACCACCAACCCCGGTTACAACCTATTTTTATTCCTTTTTCTTGTCTTTTGACAATTCAAAAGCGTCTGTAACTGGTCTACTTGAAAAAGATTTTGTTTTGATATTTAAGAAAATAAGAAGTGATTTAAACAAAACCTTTAGGTAATTCACTTCGACCTTCCACCTTCCTGACAATTAAAAACACAACAAAATCATGAATTAGCCAAATTAGTCCAGCTTTTTTCGGGTTTTACGCGTAGTAACACGTTTAGCCACTTATTTTTAAGATTCCGTAGCCGAATGGCAAAAATCGTTACAATTTTTCGTTGTCCCGTAGTCTAGAGACTATAAGACATTACAACTTTTAGTTTATATAGGTATAGGTATTTCCTTAAATATTTTAAAGTCAATCGTTTTAAAAAACTACACTTCCAGTACAGAAGAAAGATTAATGTGTTTGTAACACATTATCAAAAAAAATCTTTACCATATAAATTAATTATGCTGTTGAACTCAATGAAAACTTTCAAAGAAAATTGGTTTAGTCAGGAATTTTGACATCTAGCACGTTTTCAAATATTACTTTTAACTGCAATGATGCTGCAAAAACTAAAAATATTTGGTTTTGGGAATATTTTCCACTACACCACCCTTCATTGTGCGTGGTCAGTGTGTCAGTTTAAACATGGCAAAATCTTGGAATGCTGAAAATAATCCAGCGTATTTTCGCTTTTTCAATCTGTTGTTTTACAGTACCTACGGCTTGCACTTTTATTATTATTTTTAAAAAACAAAACGATGCCGCACTCTAAAAATTTCTTCTGTGTCGTGGATTTGTTTACAAACATAGTACCTGATGAACACAAACACCCAGATCCGGAACTTGTAGGTCAAAAAATATTTGCTCCGTGCGGGAATGGAATCCATGACAAGCTGGACAGCAGTCGGTCGCTTAGCCACTGGACCAGCCGGGTCGTCTTTGAACTAAATTTTTGTGTTTAAAGTTGAATTTTGTATTTAGTTTAAATTAAAAGGTAGCTTTCTTCTTTGTCAACAAAGTAACACGAAGAAGGTTTTGAAAACCTCAACGAAACACACCGTTGAAGTGGCGAAGTTCTCGGCTAACTAAGTATTATATTAAAGGTATGTATTTTGTACCGTCTTGCCAGAGACACAATGAAGTAGTACCTATATCTTAAGTAAGAGGTCGTGGGACTAATGAATTACCGTGAACCCGGAACGTAAAGGGCTATTGAAGGGCACCGTAGATTATAGTCAGTATAAGTCTGACAGGAACTGCACTGCGCTGCCCTGCCCTGGGTGGGAGGACTGATTTGATGATGTTACCAGGTTACAAAATAAATATCCTGAGTACGATGAATCGATGGTAATAATAATGTTCTCCTAATTTTAATAACATACTGGTTTTAAAGTATAATTGATCTAATTTCACAAAAGTAGAAGTAAGAATGATATTTTTGAAAGAACTACTACATTGGTTTATGATGTATAAAAAGTATTCAAAAAGTTTTTTTTTTTGCATTATTCGTACCGAAGCAGTACATACATACATTTCCGTACGAGTCGACCAAGCCGGAGGCGATAATGATAAATATTCGAGAACAGCAATATCAAAAGCCCTCGTGTATCAAACGATGGTTATCAATACACTCAAAAAAAGTAAATATAAAAATGAAAAATATTTTTTGTCTTTATAAATTATAAAGACAAAAATATTTTAATTATAAATTATTACATTTACCAAACTATGGTTTAAATTTTCTTTTGTTCCGTGCCTTGTTTTCGCGAGGATGAAAGAGAAGCAAAGGTAGCTTTTGAATTAAGAATATAATATAACAATTATGTTAATTAGTTTCATTAAAATAAATTAATATTTGCCTTCCTCCACATTCATGCTCATGTGAAACTCAAATGATAAAATCAACGTTCAAAACAATGTACAGACGCCAGCAGGTCAACCTACCCGAATCTGTCAGATTTTACCAATCAAACCTTCCTTTTTTTTACCTTCTGCTCTTGTGATAAGGTTGAAATTCTATTATAGAAATCTGACAGATTGTGGTAGCTTGATGTGCTGGCGTCTGTACTTAAAGGATTTTCTTTGTTGTAGCGACCACTTCTTATTATAAATACCTACATTACAGATTATAATTATCATGTTTATCATAAGAAACTATAAAGTCAAATACCTACCTATGTAGATAATCATTGATGATGATAAATTATTATGTGTATAATTAGGGATAAGACATTTTAAACGACATTAGTTTTGAATTGTCATAATCATGGTACTTACATCTACTTGTTGGTCAAGTAGGTTATTACAATACCTACCTAATTATTTCAAGTTGAACTTTTTATGTAAAGAAGTTGGGCAAAAACCTTAATTTATTTATTTATTTATTTATTATTAGAATATATACAATATAACAGACGGAAGTCTAAAAAATTGTATATAAAAAAAAAAGAAAAATTATCACTAGGCTAGAAAACATCGAGAGAAAGAAAAAAGGAAAAATACAACAATAAAACAATTTAATAAAACAGCATGCAGCGTCATCTAGTACTGAGTAGCAAATATCATACTGTATTGTTGTGAACAGCGCCATCTAGGGGCAAGTAGTTAAAATGGATGTGTTTATAAAGCTTTGTTTTTACGAACTCTGATTTAGAAAATGATAAAAACTTTTTAAACGTATAATAGACAGACGATAAAAATTTTTCATTACAAGTATTACAACAGATTCCCTTTTGGTCATGGCATAAAACAGAGTTAGTGGGTAGGTGAGTAACTAGGTAGGTAGGTCGTCAGTTCGATTCGATCTCAGCCAAGCCTGTCCTTTTGCATTTTGTAATAATTGAATTCGTGATGCAGTCATGGTATTAATACTGCGATGAAAATGCTTTACATGTTCATATTTTATCAAAATCAAATATTTCGCCTTTTTATAAAATCAACCATACAGGTTATTGAATTATTTTTATTAGTACTGCCGCATACCAGACGATAAGAACCTGCAGTAACTGCAGTAATAATGGGCCCGAATAAAAAAGGATTAATTGCAAAGTTGGTTCTCCATTTGCAACATAGATGGCGCTGAGTTACTTGTCGTACTGTGGCCTCTTGTCGGAAACAATGCTCACATGCAGATTTTTTCTCAAACGCTTTATTTAAACAAAAAATTATAGCATATAAAATCATTGCACGAATGCTGGGTTATCTTAAAAGTTTCCCGCAGCTCTGGAACGTAAAGGGCAACTGAAGGAACGGAACTTAACCAGAATTGAAAGAAGGGTTTCATTGAATACGAAACTGACAGTTTATTCCGCTCCATCCTGAGCGGAAGGATTAATCTTTCTACCTAAAAAAAAGTTGACAAACATGAAAACCCTATTTCTTATTTTTTTTCATGTTTTAATTTTTTTCATAAAACGATGATAAAAAGGGAGCAGAACAATATAGTACAATTTGCTACGTCGACAAATCCGGTCATGCCAACACTAGTCACTGAAAGAAAAAAAAAACGATCATAGAATCCGTCATTTGCCGCCAATTCTCCGGCGACTGCGGCTGTTATTCGAACACGTGTATGTTTTAATAAATTGATAAAGTCAAAAACCTAAGAAAACATGTTTATGTAACGTAGAGAAATTATTTTGGCTATAAAATGTTGTTTTTAATTGTTTTGATTACGTGCGTCGTAACCATGACTGTTGCTGGTAAGAATTTTGATTTACGAGTTATAGATTTGTTGTTGCTAAGTAAGAACTACTTAGACAATGCCCGGACGACACTAATTCTCATTCGCCCGTCCACGTGTTCACCTTGCATGTACTGCCCACACCCCCTATACATTTGCACAGTCCATACGCCAGGGCCGGCTTTTCCAATGGACATACCGGGCAATCGCCCAAGGCCCCGGTATCCTTAGAGGCCCCGAGTTCCTATAAGCATCATATCAGCTTTTGGCTTAATTAGAAAACCATAGTATCGGGTTATGAAATTTTTACAGTTCTGCTTTTGCAGCCTACCTTTTTACGATGCATGGTTTTCTTGAAAACAATTCGTAATGATCTAAAGACTATATTACGTATATTTTGGTATGAAAAGTTAAAAGAAAACGCAAGAATGTTTAGACAGTGTAGCCCAAATCTGTCAGGAGCACTATTATATTGTTGTGTTTCAGATCCTTATCTTAATAGAGGCAAGCCTATTGGCGTCTGTCTTTTAATAAAGACACTGAAGATCTATTGAATAATTCTGAATGAAAAAATGACAGGTTTTGGTCGAAAAGCAGTAAAAAAACATATTTCTTTGCCAATTTTACAGGTCCTGTAGAAAATGTTGACACAATACCTTATATTACGAATAATGTCTCACAGCCTACACGAAGAATAATAAACGGACAGCCGGTTACTGACACGAGACCATATATGGTAGGACATCTATTTATTGTTAATACTTAAACGTCTAGTAGTCGATCTAAGCTAAGTAGTGGAATTCCCTGCAAAGGTCTGTGTTTCTTGATAGCATTAACCTTGGGTATATATAGTAGTATATGGGTATAGATAGTCTTCAAGTCAAGACTAAATAGGCAAGCTTGATTCACCATCGACCACATCATCGCTGACCTACCATCTGACGAGATAGTAGTCAAACTATCATTAAAAAAAATGTTTCATTAAAATTTTATGTCGGAAGATTTAGGATTCATTATGTAACCAGGGGGGACCTATACTGAACCGATACTTGTTGTGAGGTTTTTCTACGAGGTTCTAAATTCGTATAGAAGCCGGTATGTATGGGACTAAGGATTTTGAGTTCTCAGATCTCCGTGCGAAGACCATTATAGACTTTATTCGGGCGGAAACTCACTCCTGCAAGGATCGTCTTAAGGAGTTGACGCCTTCGAAGTTAAACCGCGAAGCTGATAAACTTGATTCATTCATTCATCAAGCATTCTTGCGAATTTAATATTACAGAAAAAAACCGGCCAAGTGCGTGTCGGGCCACGCACAGTGTAGGGTTCCGTAGTTGCCCATCAAAATACTTATGCAAACTAACTAAACTAATTCGCTGAATTTAATTTTAAAAATAAGAATTATCAAAATCGGTCCAGGAGTCTTTGAGAAATCGGGGAAAATACATAAGAAAAAAGATTACAAGGAATTTAGAACCTCCTCCTTTTTTTGAATTTAGTTAAAAATAGTTGACGATAAAAACCTACCTATCCCGAAAAAAACATACCTATAAAAGCTGTAAAAATAAAGTTGACAAACTTACATTTGCAGTTGTTTCCGATACATTTTGCTTAAGAAAATATGATATCAAGTACATTTTATAAGTTGGTCGACTATCACTCGTAAAGTTGTAAAGCCTACTTAGTCATGATAATTTTCTTTTAAACTCCGTTATATGTACTACTATTGTGAATTTTTTCACATCCCCAAACATAACCGTTTAGCTGGTAGAGGGGGGGGGACACTCGAATCGAGCAAAATTTTGCACTTTAAAGCTTAATATTTCACAAACGAATTTTTTTATCAAAAAATTGTTAATGGAAATTATCATTATTTTTTAAAGACCTATTTAATGATATCCCACAATAAGGGGTACGCGAGAAAAAAAAAATTCTCACTTTACGTGTAAGTACTGGAGGTACCCTAAAAAAAAATATTTTACGAGATTTTATTTTACCACTTTTTCGGCACAACGAATCCGTATATTTACACCAAATTACAGCTCTCTAGTACTGTGCGTCTCTGAGCTAAACTGCGGACAGACGGACGGACGGACGGACGGACGGACGGATGGACGGACGGACGGACATGGCGAAACTATAAGGGTTCCTTGTTGACTACGGAACCCTAAAAATGAGAGAGTTTCCAAAGGGATTCTGACTGTTAAGTCGGACATCGTCATGAAGAAAAATTTTGACTATAATCGAATAGAATATAGAGCGTTCGCTAGTTAGACCGCGAAAAGTTAGAAGCGAAGTCTGGCTCTGTTCGTTATTCAGTTCGACAAAATTATAAACAACTGATATGCTCGATGCTCTGTTACAAGATGCTCAAATCTATCGGTCGGAAACGTTTGCAAATCGTTATGAAAATAGGAATTTTGTGCAGGTGTACTTGAGAGCAGCTCCGAAAGCAGCAGACTATAAGTTTGTGGAATCTGACTGGGTGTGTGGAGGTGTCATCATTCATGAGAGACATGTTCTCACCTCAGCAGCCTGTATTGAAGACGTAAAGCATTTCGTCGTGGTCTCCGGAACAAACAAGTATGTCTTACTGATAATGTTTATACAAAAGATTGGCTCGATAGACGGCTGATAGATCTAGATGTAAGATAGAATATAGTCTTCATCTTCAATGACAATAAAGATTATCTAGTTCTAGTTAAAAAAAAATCTTGGAATTCATCATCAGCTTTCTGTCGGTGCAACGCGTTGGATTCTTCCGTTCTCCTAACCAGGCGTTATTTGTTGCGCGTCGTTATTTGTTGCTAAATCAAATAGATATTGAACGTGCGGTTATTCACGATATGTGGCTGGCCACTTAATAGTCGTTAGTATCACCCATGCATCGCCCGCCCGTCGCGTCACGTCACGTCAGTTGTCAACTCGTCACCAAGCAAAAAGTAGAAAAAGCGTAGTTCATCAATTCGTCATCATATCAAGCCGTAAGACGTCCACTGCTGAACATAGGCCTCCCCTATAGACTTCCAGTTGGACCGGTTGTAAGCGAACTGCATCTCGTGTGATCCTGGCCTTCATAAGATCATTAATTACGATTTTTTTACAAAGTTTTCGTTGGTACAACCGGCAAAGTGACAATAATTCGTTTAAATCCGTCAAATTGACAAAAGTTAGTGTATGTGTACGTTACGTGAATGTATTTGAATGTCTGTAGGAAAATAAGCATAAGGTGGGTCATAATTTCACTTCATCATCATCATCATCACCTAATTTCACATAGTCGATTCTTTTTCTTTCGTCCAGTCTTAAACAGGGTCCGCGTTGCTGACGTTTGAATTAGATTCTAAACTTTCAGATGGATCCCAGCATCGGACAAAGATAATGATTGCATTAATAATGGTGCCAAGAAGGCCGTTTGGAAATGTGTGCCTAAATGTAAGTACAGCTTTTCGTATCACACACCGTTTAAAGGGGCAGAGAATTTCACAACCGGTTAGCGCTCACCGATGAAGTCAGTGACAAATTAAATAGTTAGGTCGCTAGTAAGACATCGTGTGACGTTAAAATCACCACCACCACCACCAGAGACGGAAGTGCAGTAAAAGTCTAAGTGTGCAATTACAGTGGCAGCGGGGCGGGCAGCGGAATCCGCTGGCGGGTAACGCAAACATATAGTTTTTGACTGAGGTGCACCAAGTGCGAGCGGAGTGGTTTGAGCGAAAATCTAGTGACCCGCCACCCGCTCTCACTGTATTTGCACACTAAAAGTGGACAAAACCAATGTGGAAAAGGAGCCATGATTTTAACTTTACTTACGACCGTATTTGATACAAAAATGATGACAGACTCACCTCACGATTAAGGCGAGAGACAATATCTTCATTCCATCTTTATTAATATGAAACATGAATTGATTGCTCCTGCTCTAGAACGAATTGTTTCTTCAATTGCCTTTTTCCTGAGCTGCGATAACTCTTTTTAATATTCCCGCAACAACCTTGGACAATTACGGCCTTCAACATCAGCAGCCTATAATGTTCCCACTGCTGGGTCACAGGCCTCCTCACTTGTGATACCCGTGAGCCATAATCCACCACGTGGGCCCAGTGCGTGTTGGCAGATATCACAGTCATGTCTTTGATTTTTTGGTTCTAGGAAATGCCAGTTTCCTCACGATGTTTTCCTTCACCGTTTTGAGAGCAGTGGTGATGAAATAAATTACACAAAGTAATGCGCCTGGCGGTCCGGGAATCAAAGGTGATACAGAATTGTGAAGATACGGATACGGAGCAAATCGGAGGCGTCCACAACTTGAAACAGGGCTTAATACAATACGCAGATACGGATACGGTGATAGGATCGGTCAAACGATCATTTCTGGACCCGGCTTTACCGTGCACTGCTGAATGTTGGCCTCCGCCAAACGCTCTCGTTTGTGTTTTTCTTTAATGTAATTTTCGCAAGAGTGCTCATTACAAGCCAATGCTCAAGCTAATTAGGACCTTAATGTAACCGTTTCAAAACTTTCTTTCCAACAAGCTTATGTGTACGACGGCAACGAATTTGACAACATACGCTGGATGATGGGAGATATAGCTGTGGTGAAAGTGGAAGATGCTTTTAACTTCGAGAAACGTGTGCGGGGTTGTGACTTCATACCTAAGAAAGTTGCATATAACAATCAGTCTGTTGAATACGAGAAATCAGGTTCGAAAGCCTCTATAGCTGGTTGGGGATCAACCGAAAAGTTTACAGATGTAAGATAGTAACGATTTTTTAAATTGATATCTTAATATCTACCGTATTTTATAAGCAGCGCGTAGTTGGCCTCGACGGCGCTGTTCCGGTACCCATTCTACAGCCATCTTTCTGGCGGTTTCCGAGAAAAGAGCCAGAGGTCAACCGGGGTTTCACGAACTGATCATCTTGCTGCAGGGAATCATTGCCCAAAAACAAAACACGTTTGAAAGGAAAAAGAGGAGATTATGGAATTTTAAATATAGTTATAAATAGTGGGGCATCTTCTTTTTGCGTTAATTAATTTCAATTTGAAAGGAATCCTCATTTTGAATATTGTCAATAGATGGCTATTAATTCGTTTTACTTTTATTTTTAGTTGTTCCAGCAAAAAGCTGTAAGTGCTATTTGAACATTTAATAAGGATTTATGATTCATCACAATTAGTGTAAGGGCCTTTAAAATGTTAGTCCTCATTACAGACACGACAGCAAGTGAATTCTCCTATTCTATTGGAATCAGAGGTTCGGATGATCTCCCGTAAGAACTGCAGAAAGCGGTGGGAGCCCCGCTACCACCACGTGATAAATAATTACATGGTCTGCACCAAAGATGTCTCTGATGAGGAGACCATGAGCGGCGTTTGTGCGGTCAGTATTTTGATTTTCAGGGGGTATTATGATGAAAGTAGAGACTGGTAGTAGAGCAGTGGTGGCCGAGTGGTATGGGCCCCAACTTACGAGTTGCAAGTCGTGGGATCGAACCTATATTGCCAGGCGCATTACTTTGTGCAATTTATTTCATTACCACTGCTCTCAAAACGGTGAAGGAAAACATCGTGAGGAAATCGGCATGATCTAGAAACCAAAAATTCGAAGACATGGTGTGACATCCACCAAAACGCACTGGGCCGGCGTGGTGGATTATGGCCCAGGGAGTGGGCCATAATCACAGAGAGGAGGCCTGTGTCCCAGCAATGGGAACATTTATAGGCTGATGATGATGATGATGAAAGTGGTTTAACGTCTGGTCATGGCAGTTGAAAACCTAAGGCATTCAAAGAATGCCAAGATATAAATGTTGGTTGCCCTCAATGAATGTTCAAGAGCATGGATGATAAATAGAAGAGTGTAGGTACGTAACGGGGCAATGAGCATTTATTATCATACGAATTTTCATAGTAAAATTATGCTATTAAAGTTCATTTCGGAAAAGTGCATTCTGCGTTTAGCCTGACTGTACCTAAACCATGCCTTAGGCCAAGTTACGCCACAAGCTATGAATGAAATCTGTTTCAAATCTGTTGGAGGATATTGCTAAAGGCTAGGTTAAGATTGGTGACCAAACCCGGCATGGCCCTCATGAGTGGTGGTGATGTCTCAGGCCCGGACATCGTCAAAAGAGTGAGAGTCATGCGTAGAAGTTCTCCCGGCTGATCCATGAAGGTGAGCGTAGGCCAAGGTGGTGTTTTTTAATGGGTACAAGCCCCACATAACCTGTCAGTCTTCCCGGACAGCTGGGGATTGCGTCAGATATTTTCACCGCTTAAAAAACCAAATCACCTTGTTCGCGCTCGAGTACGATTTTCATTTGGCATTGTGCTTCATAACTTTTGACCAATCGATACAAAACGACGCCTACGCATTTTAAAACTAAAGCACAATTTATAGGATCGTGACGTCAACTGCAAGGAAATGGAATACAGTGATGATGACACAGATTATGATGATGATGAGGAGGTACCTTCAGCTTTTCGCCAGCTTCCCGAAAAACCGAAGCCTCTTGAGTCTCCACCAGAAAAAGATGATACCAGGCGCAGAAGGATGATGCCAGTGGCGGGAGAGTTGAAAGTTCACACTTCCCGTCACTTGCACGATGCTAGAAGAAAGAGTAATGTACCTTCAGGCGGATTCTGTGAGGTATTTCTTAAGTTATTTCTAGACGGTTAAAAAAACTGGTCCAAGCTCTTGTTAAGTTAGATGAAAGGAATCTTCTTTCTATAGCTATCCACGCGAATTAAGCAGATCTCGATTCACATTGGCTTGTTTGAGATCCCTTGATGCCTACTCACTCATACTGTACCAGAACGTGTTTCTTCGCGCGGCTACTATTCATTTTTAATACAATATACCAATTGCATTGTCGTGTGGTTGTGGAGTACAACCCTTTGTTTATTAGCGTGGTAAAATCATCAAATAAATTTTCCTCCCACCCAGGACAGAGGAGGTGGGACTGTCCGACTTTTACTGACTATATTCCACAGTGTCCTTCGAGAGCCGCGTATACTCCGGGGTCAGGATAATTCGTTTAGTCTCCCGACCAATGAAATACAACCCTCAAATGTATTCTTTTTTTATCTAAGATGAGTTTGCTAATGACTTTAGTCTATGTCAGGGTGACAGAGACAAGGTTGACGATGGAGCGAGTATACCAAGAAAAAGCCTTTTTCACTCTAACTTTGAAGAGATTAGAGTTGCATGCGTTCGAAAACACAGAAGTAGGCAGAGAGTTCCACTCCTTCGACTTACTATTTGTAAGTTAAGGCCGATACCAACGGGCAACACTGCTTCAAGAAATCTTTCTTTCTAGAATGACCACGGTGGTCCTCTGATCGCCGGACAAGGCAAGACCGCGATGGTCATAGGAGTGATGTCTGCTTGCCTGACACGGGATATCTCCAGGAAATGCTATGGACCCTTCCTCTACACCAGCGTGTACAAACATAGGCACCTGATCAGTTGTGCCATTGATAAGGACCAAGGGTGCGTTATAGTCATTTATTTTTTAGTACGTGGAGAACTTCAGATAATAAATACAGATAAAGAAAAACCGGCCAAGTGCGTGTCGGGCCACGCACAGTGTAGGGTTCCGTAGTTGCCCATCAAAATACTTATGCGAACTAACTAAACTGATTCGCTGAATTTAATTTTAAAAAGAAGAATTTTTAAAATCGGTCCAGGAGTCTGAGAAGTCGGGGATAATACATAAAAAAAAAAGATTACGACGAATTTAGAACCTCCTCCTTTTTTTGAAGTTAGTTAAAAATAGTTGACGATTAAAACCTACCTATCCCCAAAAAACATACCTATAAAAGCTGTAAAAGTAAAGTTGACAAACTTACATTTGCAGTTGTCTCCAATACATTTTGTTGAAGAAAATATGATATCCAAGTACATTTTATAAGTTGGTCGACTATTACTCGTAAAGTTGTAAAGCCTACTTAGTCATGATAATTTTCTTTTAAATTTCGTTATATATACTACTATTGTGAATTTTTTCACACCTCCAAACATATGGGGGGGGCACTCGAGTCGAGCAAAATTTAGCACTTTAAAGCTTAATATTTCACAAACGATTTTTTTTTGTCAAAAAATTGTTAATGTAAACTCACATTATTTTTTAAAGACCTATTTAATGATACCCCATACTAAGAGGTACGCAAGAAACAAAAAAAACATTCCCACATTACCCTAAAAAAAAAAATTTCGGGATTTTATTTTACCACTTTTTCGGCACAACAAATCCGTATATTTACACCAAATTACAGCTCTCTAGTACTGTGCGTCTCTGAGCTAAACTGCGGACAGACGGACGGACGGACGGACGGACGGACGGACGGACATGGCGAAACTATAAGGGTTCCTTGTTGACTACGGAACCGTTAAAAAGAGATCATATATGATCTCTTCGTAATATATTGTCACCAGAGAGCCAAATACAAATCCTCACGTATATGTAGAATTATGCCATAAACTGAGGTTTTTTATTTATTCCATCTATCATCGACTCAAAGCCAGTTATGCATGAATGAATAGCATCGCAAACTGCTGGATTCCAAGATTCCGATGTGGCTTTTTAGAGTTGTGGATGACAAATACGACTACGAGCAGGATTGCGTCTTTCTGGACTCAAGATGTTAAGCTACTATTAAGAAATCGCAGTCCTGCTGGACTAGGCCAAGTCTTTCATTCCATTTCTTAAATTTCCTGCAGTAGCGTCAAGTTGTTATTCATTTTCTAGATCTAGAAGTCGTTAAAACGTATATATAAGTAGGTATAAGTAAAAAAACATTCATAAGAAATATTTATAATTAATAGTGGCCCGTCCCGGCTTCGCACGGGTGGATATGACGATTTAAGAAGATAGAAGATTATAGATAGAAGATATAGATAGATAAATAATTGTTTTTATTTCACAGGTCTACATGCAGAAACTTGTTTAGGACATCTAATTCAATAGTTGAAGAATATTTCGATTGGTCCAACCACAGAGATTTGGCGCAACGGTCGTTCAGGTAAATTTCTTTTAACATAATAATTTTGACCTTTTATATAGCTAGGTTAAGGCCCATTCACAACACACTCCCATCACACAACAAACTCTTCCTTAGACACTGTGTGCCTAAGTGGTCTCTTTGCCCGTATGCGAATAGCCTGTCGTGTGGACGCTCCAACGCGTGTCCCTCTGATTAGCAGAGGGCACAGCGGCGGAGCGGGCTTGCGGACGGTGAGTGATGGGTAGCTCGCCGTCCGACCAAGGGCCAAGCCCGGGTCGGTGGCGCGTCGTGTTTCGCGCCAAATGCCTGCTGGGGTCGCGGGTTTTTTCTTAACCCAGGATATCGTGGCCCCGGAACGTAAAGGGTATAGGAAGGAACACGGGTGGATTTTAGTTGTTAAAATCCACCCGTAGTAGTTTTACCACGAGCTCTTAACGCGATGCAGTTTTAGCTGTGGGAAAGAGATGGCGCTAGCCGAATTGTATAGCTCTGTCTGTTTCCTGCACAGCCTAAACTGGATCACGTAAGGCCTCAGGACATTCGAAGAGAAAGCCTTTTTCTCGCAGTCCTCAAGTCTCCTAAGCAAGGTGTTGAACCTTGGAATGCAAAGGGCAACCAAAGGAACAGGCTGGACTTGTAGTCAGTAAGAGTCTGACAGTCCTTTCGGCTTCAGTCAGTGCGAGAGGACTCATTTGATTATAGTAATAAAACCACAGCCTTTTTTTTAGGTCCGTTAAGCAAGAAAAAATGGAAACCGTGACTAAGAAAGAAGTGTCAGTTGAAGAAGTCACAAATTATTCAACGATTGTGATAGATGAAGTCAGTGTGAAGGACAATAATTCTGAAGTCACATTGACTTCTGAAGTACAATCGATGGAAAAATTAACAACGTATTACCTAAGCGAAAATGAATAAAAAAATATGACATAGCATAACTTCTTTTTGTTCTACTAGTCACTTCATTTAACAAGGCAATCCCTATTTAATATTATAAATGTGAAAGTGTGTATGTAAGTTCAACGTAACTTAAAACTCATTTCACGGCTAAATTACTGAACAAATTTTTGTGAATATCGGTTCAGAGATAGGGTGGGCACTAAACACGCATATAGTATACCTACAGGGTGAATTTTCCAACTGGCCATGGATGACAAAATCCGAAATTCGAAATATCGAAAAATGCTCGAAGGAGTCTCAAGGCCGATTTTGATGAAAACTAAATGTGTATTATAATATACATATTGGATTTTTGGAAAATCAATATTCGTGGCAAAAATTGTAGGTACATGTAGTGTTCATATTACTTGATCGGATGATGTAAAATAAATAAATAAATTACACCATAATCGATACTGTCGCCAAAGATCAAATTTTGGGAAGTAATGATATGCGATGACATAGCGGCAAACATGTCTTCAAATTTTTGGTTCTAGGACATGCCGGTTTCCTCATGATGTTTTCCTTCACCGTTTTGAGAGGAGAGGTGATGAAATAAATAACAAAGTAATACACCTGGCTGAGTTTGAACCCCAAAGAACTACAACTCGTAAACTGGGGCCGATACCACCGGGACATCATTGCATTCGAAAGAATAACATGTAATTGGTAATTCTGGGTACTTGAATAGAGAGCTGGTTCCCTACTATGATTTCATAAAGCGTGAGTCTTTAGACTCAAGGAAAGAGACAAAGCTATACAAGTCGTTGTATAGCGCCATCTCGTTCCCTGAGCGGAACCACTCACGTTTTAAGACATCTTGGTTGGCCACCTGGAGGAATTATTAGGAATATGGAATTAGTAGGATTCTGTGTGGCAAAACAATTATATTATGGGTAAACAATGGTATGTCCAGAAAATACACTCGGTTCCAAAAATAACGGGTCAGTCACATAAATCCGAATATCTCCCGAACTACGTATGCCATCGTAATGAAACGAAGACTGTTCAATTGAGAATTTAATTATACAGATAAAAAATAAAATAAAACTTAGTTGCACCCACAGTATCAATCTCTAAATTAAAAAAAACGAAAGTAGTCATATTTTTCTTAAGATTACATTTTTTTATGATTGTTTTTTTGGTGTTTTTCATCACTTTTCTTCATATTTTAATACTTTGTATTGCTTCCACGAGCTCTTCTGACAGCTTCCAGGCGATTAGGCATGCTGTACACCAAATTTCGGAGCCGGTGCTGAGGAATACCTTCCCATTCCTTGTTTGAGCTCGGGAAGCGTGATTGGTGGGGGTTTCGACCTTTCACGCATCTCTGAAGCTCGTCCCAGGCGTGCTCGATGGGGTTTAAGTCCGGGCTTCGCGCTGGCCACTGCATGAGTTCTATACCGACCTCTTCAAGGTAGTCATGTACAATTCTGACGGTATGGGGACGCGCATTATCATGCATTAATATGCCAAGCCGGTCCATCCTGGCCATGAAAGGACCTACATGTTCATTGAGGATCTCTTCCACGTACCTCTCTGCATTTAGAGTTCCATTTTGAATGAGTACCAGCTCGGTGCGGGGCTCAGCAGAAATCCCAGCCCAAACTTGTACGGAGCCCCCACCGTACGCCACTTTTTACTCCACACACGCTTGATGGAGCGCTCCCCAGGTCTTCTGTACACCAACTGCTTACCATCATGCTTATAAAGCATGAATTTAGACTCGTCCGTGAACATTACCCTACCAATCGTCTAGTGTCCAGTTTAGGTGCTCGCGCACGTATCTCTGTCTTGCAATTCGATGTCCCCGTTCCAGTTTGAGGCCATTTGCGGGCCTCAATGGTTTCAAATTTGCTTCAGCAAGACGTCTTCTTACTGTTTCAGCGCTTAAATTGCCACCTCCAAAGCGAATAAAGTGAGTTTTTAGACCAACAGCAGTTTGAAAACGATTTCGGAGCATTGTAGCCACCAGTTGTTTATCTTCCCTACAGCATGCCTAATCGCCTGGAAGCTGTCAGAAGAGCTCGTGGAGGCAATGCAAAGTATTAAATGAAGAAAGTGATGAAAAAAAGCAAAAAAACAATCATAAAAAAAAATGTAATCTTAAGAAAAATATGACTACTTTAGTTTTTTTTTAATTTAGAGATTGATATTGTGGATGCAACTAAGTTTTATTTTATTTTTTATCTGTATAATTAAATTCTCAATTAAACAGTCTTCGTTTCATTAGGATGGCATACGTAGTTCGGGAGATATTCGGGTTTGTGTGACTGACCCGTTATTTTTGGAACCGAGTGTATTTTGCGTAAAGGGAACACTTTATGAAATGTCGAAGTTGACGAAATGAAATTCATAAAACTTTGGATTGCGTTAATTTCGCGATACCAGCGCCTACTGGTGGCGGTGCGTGGCAACTTTTCCGACTCATCAAACGACGCTTTCGCTTGACCATACGCCGTTAACAGTCATCAATAAAATTCACATTATGATAAAAATAATATCAGTCTACTTACATTTTCATTTTGGGAAATTGACCAAAAAATTAACATACTCAAACTAATTTTGAGACTGAACAATTATTTTTATCGATCCTTCTTGGATCGGCCCGTGACAGAAAATGACGAATATCTGCTTGCTCCTGGCAACGGTTTTATATTAGGTAAGTTTTTGATAATGTTCTTCTTATTAATACTGATGTTTATCTTCAAATTAATCAACATTTTATATTTATGTCAAATGTTAACCCAAATTTTTATATTACTTCTCAATATTTTCCAAATTTTAGCATCAAAACTTAAAATTAATCCAAATTTTAGTATTTTAATCTCAATATGAATCCAAATTTTAGTATAAAATCTACTTATTAATCCAAATTTTAATATTTAAACTTAATTTTCCTATCCAGGTCCAGTATTAGCAAATGCATCAAAAAAAGACAAAGAAAAAGATGTAGACGCAACTAGGAAGCCGCATCATTCTAAACACCATTCCAAGAATGGCAGCAACACGTCGCAGAATGAGGTCGAAGAAATAGCTGATGAAGGCTGGAACTATGAGAATACCACCACCGTAGACTCTAGGAGAATCCTGTTCAGTAAGAGAACCGAAAAAGGGAAAAGACCGTACATGGTGAGTATAGAAAGGGGGAAATAATTGGAAAAAAGAAAACCAGAGAACCTTTACCCTTTGTAATTAGCAACATGACTTCGACTTGGAACAAGACTTGACACAGACAGACTTCGTCAAAAGCTGGTTAACGTTGATCGTCCATCTAAGAGACAGACCTATTCCTAGACAGCTCAACTAAAAAAAGGCGCGTGCTCAGTAAAAAAAAAAAACAGAATTGATTTAACTTCTGCATTACACGGAATCACTCCCACATAAAAGAATGAAGATGAAAGATGTTGAGTAAAAAATAAGTCAACAGGTATTTTTTAACAATATGCAGAAATAATTAAATATCGGGGAAAATTAAAACGGTTACGTAACAAAGAAAAATACGTGACAAAATGTTTGAAGATCCAACTGGCGGACTAATTATCATAATTTAAAATATTTATTCTTCAGCTACTTAACACTGTTTCCATGATACAGGTATACCTCCAACTGACCAAAGAATCTGCCAAAGCCCACAAGTACCGCGGCTGGCTGTGCGGTGGGGTCATCGTTGACCCCTACTACGTCCTTACATCAGCAGCTTGCGTCGAAGATGCTGACAGATTCTACATCGTCTCCGGGACCACCAAGTTCGTCGACAGCTTTGATTATAAGAACGACGAGTGTGTCTGCAAACATCGCCGCAAAGTTGTGTGGAAATGTATCCCTAAGAGTAAGTTTTTTTCTAACAACCTTCATTTGCCAACAAGTAATGTTAGCTTGGCCAGAACTTGACTAGAAGCTTGGATTGAAACGGAACTAATATTTTGTTCTCTGACAACGTTTTTAAATCTTTGATATTTGATGTAAACAAAGAACGCAGGTTTGTTAGATTTATTATTGTGCCATTAAACAAACGTAATAATTAAAAAAAATAGACTTCCGGTTTTCTACTGTTTTTTGACAAGCTGCAAATTGCTTGTATGGAGGAGCACTACAACTTGTAGGTCGTGGGTTTGAAAGTTCGACCCAACCAGGCGTATTACTTAATGTTCTTTAAGTATTTCATCATCAATACTCTCAAAACGGTGAAGGAAAACATCAAGACACGAGATGTCTTAGGACCAAATATCGAAGACACTGTTGGTGCGGTGGTTCAATAGACGCAGTGGCGCAGCGTGCCGCGGGTTCGATAGCCCCACGGAACTAATATTGTATGACCTGCAGAAAGTTGCTCCGGGTCTGGGTGTTAGTGTATGTGAGTTTCTATTTTTGTAAACGGACCCACGACAGGAGAAATTCCTAGTGTCAACGTTACAAAAAAAAAAACCGCATTGGGCCTGCATTTGGATTACAGCTCACTACCTCTCACAACGAGGATGCCTCAAAACAGTTGGGACCATTATAGGCAAATCACACATGATTGCTTGGATAGAACATAAAATACGCTTTTACACATATTTTCTATTATTTTCTAGACTACAAATTCGACTTCCAAGACAGCATCAAGTGGTCGTCAAACGATATCGCTATCGTTAAAGTAGATAAAGCTTTCAAACTCGGAGTTCAAGAAAAGGGATGCGAATTCGCCGCGAACTGCATTCAATACAACAACATCAGTAGGGATATGGAGAAGCCAGGAACTAAGGGATGGATCGCCGGGTGGGGAAGCGGTAATAACTTCAGAGAGGTAAGGATTTAATTACAGGTAAAAGTCCGGACCGCAACACGAACTTGGTGCGTTTCGAACCAAATTCAAAAAATTCATAATACTAATGTCCGACGGACCGTGCGCCATACGAACGAATTTGTTTCGGAGCGCACCAAGTTCGTGTGCGGTTCGTGGTGCAGCACACTAGGTATTTATTACCAAGGTTTCCATTCGCAAGATTCTTCGTGGAGAAGAAACTCTACGGCAACATATTTTATCAGTAGGTACCTACACATTTAAAAAAATTACATTTGATAAAAATAATATCAGTTTACTTACATTTCATTGTAGAACATGATAACACAAAGTATGAACTTTCAGCATCACACACTTATATTCTCCATCACTATATTATCACCAGGAATAAACAAGACACCACTTAGGACACGTCTTAACTCTTCGTACAGTTACAGCGAAATGGCCACAATTGGGGGTAGATCTATTTTTATAAACTTAGAATTCTACTCCGTCCAACAAAGACTACCGCCATAATTAATCAATGTGAAAATCAAGATTGTCACACATTTTAGCTAAAAAACTAATCAAAAAGCAAAAATAAACAAATCCTGTGCAGTAGAACCTTTCAAAACTTGATTTCATTATCATCAGCCTGCATTCGTCCACTGCTGGACATAGGCCTCTCCCAATTTGCGCTACAGAGTCCTGCCTTGAGCCTTCCTCATCTAGTCACTGCCGGCTGCCTAAGGAACACGATACTTTTTACCATTTGAGATAAGAGTCATTGTGTCTCGAGTGATTACAATTATTGTGAGCGTCGGCCAGTGTTGACAGTCGCGCAATGTTGACAAATAATAGCTCCATGTAAGTTGAATTTTGAGTTGGAATCTTATAACATTATATGTTGGAATTTTCTTATTAGATTACTTATATATTCGTTATATTAGTTCTAAAGTTTCGTGTAAATTGATTCAGTAGTTTTATCAAAAATAAATAAGATACGTCAACGGGTCTAGTTACGGCGAGATCTCTCCTATCTATGCGATATTTATAATACCAAAGTAGTCATACAAGAATTGTTTATGTTATAAAACAAAGGTTGTTTATCTAAGAATACAGAACTATTTATAGTTTGCCATATGAGTCATTCTAACTGGAGCGATAACGGTTAATGTAAGCGGCGGCCACTTGACACGCGCGATGACGTAAGCGCTCGTAAATGTCAAGTACGCGACGGAGTTTACGATACGAGAGCGCGGGACCTGACAGGTTAAAATACTTATTTGTAACCCTGAATAAATTTGAAATCAGTTGGCTGTCAAATATAAATCGATCAGTTATTTTAAACATATTGTTATTTTCAATCATTTCTTTCGACGGAAGTCGCCTCCCGTGATTCCTCGTTTTAGCGTTTACTTTAGCAGTCCAATCAAGTGGACACAAGCCCCACTGCCGAGCATCATTACCATTATGATTACCTATCGGTGTTTATTATTCGGTATTTCCTAGCAAGAATTTTTCAGTAGGAGCCGCGGCATCTCGATTTGTAGCCATATACGCCCTCTATAACTTCTATTACATGGAGTTTAAAGCTTAATTGGTGGAATGTTGATGAATAGGGGCTCCATCTATCAGGTACACTAACTGGGTAAAATGATACCCACATCTTGAAGTGACTGTACCATTAGTTACACCTGTGCCTGATAAGTCTTTACAGATGTAATTTTATTTTTCACTAGGGTGTATACCGTCGTCAAGGAACACACATACCTAAGAACAGCAAATGCCTGCAAGAAGCCAAAGTGTGCATTATGGACAACGAAGCGTGCGCTAAGAAATGGGCACAGAGGTTCAGGGAGATTATCACTCAATACATGATCTGCACCAAGGATGTTATGAAAAGGCTGAGCGAACTTTGCGAGGTAAGTAAACTTTGTTGAACCGGGGATCAGAACAAATAAACATGTTTTTTTTATTTCTTTCTATCATTAAAACTAAGGCGAGGCTATATGGCTATATATATAGAATTCCGCCATTATGTAAGCTATTTTTTCTCCTTGAAGTAGAATGTCCGCTTTGTGAAATTTGGACAGCATTTCTTCCTTTTTGAGACAATTTATTAGTATTTTTTCACGTAGTATTTTTTTGAGTTTTTTTGGGCCCTGGTTACTGTATTTTGTTTTAGAAGAGACTAAATTTTCGGAAACTAACCCTTTATTACAACACACATAACTTAGCCCATCAAAGGGAGAAGTCTGTGTCCACCTACTGGGAACATAATTCATAGATATCTATTTTATTTACAGAAAAAATACGCCAACTGCACAGATGTAGAATCCAGACGGCATACTCAGGTTGAAGTACCAACTAACAGCCTGAACGTAGACTTGGGAAGACATTTGAAAGACCCTGATGACTACACCGCGAGAAGATCATCTATGCAAGGAGGTTTCTGCGAGGTTCGTCCTTCGTGACCTTTTAGCTAAGATACAGAACCCATCATTAATCTTGACTGATGCACAAATTGCAGTACATACAAGGGAATTGATGAGTAGAAGCTCAAAGATGTTTATTTTACAAAACATAATGCGCTGTCAAACAGGTTTCGAAATGCTTAAATTGCTGTGGATAGAGCTTCCGATCCCTACGATTTGTTCGCCTAGAAGTGGCTTGTATTTTTCAGTTTAACAATATGTAACTTGAAACGACATCACGTAACATGATATTTGTAAGACTAGCTGTCAGACTTTTAGGCTACTAAATAGGCATGTCTATCAAAGATGTACGACCTTCATGTTCCAACAATATTGTTACAAATTTTCAGAACGACCATGGTGGGCCCCTGATAGTGCGATACCAAGGCAAAGAGAGGGTGATTGGAGTCATCTCAGCTTGCAAAATAGACCCCAAAACTCACAGTTGTCATGGACCCTTCCTGTATACTTCAATCTATAGGAACCGTCAGTTTATATCTTGTGCTATTCATAAGGATGTCGAGTAAGTATTTTGAAGCCTAATATTGTTAGTAAGCCTCGTATAAACAGGTAAGGGTAAGAGCTCTGGTAGGAGTAACTCCACCTCAGTTTCCTTTTGGGTAACTCAGATACCGTATGAGGCAAAGGAAGTCGCATTAGATCCCACTATTCTCTAACTCAAGTGGGCATATCACTAGTTCAGGATTCTAGTGTCTAGTAGAACTCTCCTCAAGAGAGTGAAGTGGTTGAAGATTGGACGACATCCAAAGAAGATTTGGGCATAGAAAAAATATGTTGAATTGGCATGTGAATCTCAAAACTTCTTACGAGTTTTATCTATGTTGCTGGTAAAAAAAATAAGTAGTAAAGGTACCTATTTGAAACTAGCTTTGTTTACAATATCTAGTGCTTCGAGTAGCAACGTTGACATGTTCGGTGTTTCCGAATAACAATGCATGTCTGTTTCCAATGAACATTTGCCTAGCTTTTTTCCCAACTATGATGAGGTCAGCTACTCGGCTCCCAGTAAAACAGGATGCAACTCGAACATATTACAATGTAATATCTGTCCTCCACTACCCAGTTAGTGAGGACCACATGAGTAGGTAATACGGTACCTTTGATATGACTTTATAGTTAAATGGCTTTCAAGCTTCTAATGGTAGCAACTGTCAAAGATATACAAATGACAGCAAAGACTGAAAGCCTTTCGTGATTTCTAAAGACGCAGAACTTAAATATGTTGGTTATATGTTTTCAGGGAGAACTGCAGGAGAGTGTTCAGATCAGGTATTACTCACGAAGAATGGTCGGTGTCTTGGGACAATGTGGAGTAAGTATCTTCATATTCATCTTTACAGTTTTTATGATTTACGTACGGTATAATGCAATTCTTTTATCATCAATTTTCAGCGACAGTGGCGAACTTATAAATTCCAACAGGTGAATACGAAATTAACTTTTTTAAACTGACATGGTCACTATTATACATAATAGGGTTTAAAACGGGATATTTACCATGTTTATTGTAACATTATTAATAATAATTAATTATATTATTAATATAATTAATTTTATTATTATTTATTAATAATTAATTATAATATTAATTTATTATAAAATAATAAACATGGTAAATATCCCGTTTTAAACCCTAATATGTACGAAATTAACTTTTCGAATTTATAATATGTTTCACGTAAATTATATGTCAAAAAAAAAATATTCTTGGGTAAATTTTATTCATTTCCTTTTTACTTCATTTTGCAGAGACGAGAAATCGCCAGCGGCAGAAAGGTTTGAATGAAATTAAAAAGTTTATAATCTTCAAAAACGATAAACATGATTTATAATTATATATTCTCTGGTTGCAGTGTTGATGGTGAAGAGTCATCATCAGAGAGGTTAGAAACACTTTCATTAGTATATGTTTAGTATTTTACAAAAAAATGTATCGTATATAATTATTATATTTTACAATTCACAGCGAAGAGAAAAAAGAAAAAAGCGCCTTGAGAGAGCTTGAGTATACATCAATACTTTTTCAAATAATTCTAATATCAAAATGCAGTTTATAAGATATTTCAATAATCATAATTATTTTTGTTACAGCGAAGATAAAATGAAGAAACCGAAAGAGAAAAAGGAAGAAGAGAAGAAAGCTACAGAAGAATCAGATTCAGACGCTGACGAAGAAAAAGAAACAACAACAGAAAAAGCAACGACGGTAAAATCAGAAAAACAGAAGAAGAAGAAGTCTAAGAAACATAAAGCTAAAACAGAAAAACCAAAGGCTGATTCAGGTGAAAGTGAAGTGAAAAATAAGAAAAAGGACCCCGCCACTTATGAGTCTAGTAAAGAAGAGAATGTAAATGAACCAGACTCCTAAGTCCTGGGTCAACAATATATCTTTTAAGATAAATGTAAAGAATTGCGTTTCATTTTAGAATTAGATAATTGTCTTCAAAGCGTGATAGATCTTAAAACTAGAATGTTTTGCCGTTACTACAAAAAGTTTAAATCTGCAGAATTCTTGTCTAAAAAAGTGTCAACGTCAAAACTGCATTTTACGTTGATATAAGGGTCGTTTTGTAGTTACATTGTTGATGTTTGGATGGACAGATGTTTGTTACTCAATCACGCTACAATTTCGTCAGCACATAACGAATCTTGGTTTGGGTCAGAAATAGAAACACAGAACACCGTTTAAATAGGTACTAGTATAATTTTTCCATTGGATAATTTTGAATGTACGCGGACGAAGCCGCTGTCGCTAGGCTAGGTGAAAGCCTTCGCCGCAAGTGATTCATAATGAATAGGATTAAGTAATAAACATATTATAATAATTATGTGGTAAACAATGAACATTTTAATTCTCAAAAAAATATTTACCAGTAGGTACTTTTTAGTCTCCGCTAAAAAAAAACTTCTTTTTAGATTACTCACTTGTGGATCTATACCACGGCATTTTTTTTTATATAAATTTTAGTCCTGTTCAATAAGAAGCTTCAAAGTTAGGCAACACATGAATTCCTTGTTAGCCTTGCAATCTTTTTCAGGGTTCTTGTAAAGAGTCAAAAAGGCTTGATATCTGCCTGCAGTGTTGCTGTTTAGCGGAAAATCATCAGTATCGAGTAAGAAATCTTTGACTGGATAGGAGTCCTGTGGAAAAGAAAACTGGATTTAGTGGTGTATCACAAAGGTCTTTTTATGATTATTAAGGTAGGTACACGAAAATTTGTAAAATAAAAGGTTAATCTGTTGGCCTACCAAGAGATCTTAACGCGATCCAGTTTATGCTCAGGAAACGAGACGACTTGTATAGCACTATCTCTTTCCATCAGCCTAAACTGGATCGCGTTAAGAATTCGTGGTAAAGCCTCTGTGTGTTTTATCTATTACGGTTGCCTGAATAATTCAGCTGAAAGAAAGGCCTTGATTCGCGATCCGTTCTGGCTGTAGGTACGATCTTAAAGCATGCGATCTCTATATAGGCATATGGTCACATGATCGCGCTGCAATCTGACGTCGGCAATAAGAAAACACATAATTATGGACATCCATAGGTTATAGAGGTCCCATGCGATGAGATCGTATAGCCGGAACGGATTGCGCTCTATCCGTAAGGTCTTTTGTAAGTAAATACATAATTTAGCAGAATTATTCAGGATACTTTTTGTCATTAATGCCAAGTTATTAGGTACTGACGCTCGACTGACGCTCTTTGAGGCGCGCGTGGGAACACGCGCCTCAAAGAGCGTCAGCATAATGACGGGGCCCCCCTCTCAGAGGGCAAAAGCCTGCCGGGGTCGCGGGACTTATTCCATCACCGTGACCCCGGAACATAAAGGGCTATTGAAGGACACCATGGATTTTAGTCAGTACGAGTCTGACCCTCACGCCCTGCCTAGGGTGCGAGGACTCATTTGATGATTTTACCACGATAAAAAAAGTTATTAGGTACAGACAATGTTTTTTCTTTTTATAATATAGAGATAAAAGATAAAAAATGTTTGGGTATACATACCGCTACAAAAGGACAACTTTCGGGAATTGCAAAGTATTTCATATACGGATAATAGTCGCTCTCAGGCCCTTTAGCCACCTCACCGCAGAAGTCACAGATCTCGTGTGAAAACATTATCTCGTACTTTCCCGACGCTTCCTTTTTCAGAATTAATTCAACCTGAAAAATACTTTTATATCTACAGTTTCGACTGGGCGACTCGCTGTCTGACCATTGACCATGCCGCGTTGTGTTCCACGCGCGCCTCAAAGAGTCATTTATTTCGGGAAAGTAAGGTTTTCTCCTTTTCTCGTCGGATAGGAACCATACTCGTAATATACAACACAGATTTGACTGTCGCTATAATCGAAAGTCTGACAACCAATCTTCCAAGATACTGGAGTACCTATCTTTGCTTCACTTATTTTTAGTGCTAAAAATAAGTGAAGCAAAGACGAAAGCTTATGACGATAGAATAGCTGCTGCCATTTCAAAAAATAGGTATTTAGAAAAACTCCTACTGTCTCTCTCACGCTTTGAAAAAAACCCGATCGTGCGCGAGAAAGCGTTGCAGCTCGCGACTGAATGTAAGTATTTTTTATATGAAATTTGTCTCTCGGGAGAAAATCTTTTCACATACTAAATCACGACCAATCTCTTAGATTCTGGTGTCAATCGTTTCAGCATATTATATTCTAGGTTTGTAGGTTTTGCTTTTTATCTTAAACTTCTTTGTTTTTTAAATACAAAGGTTTTACTTCAATGAAGATTTTGTCATAAAAATATTGACTTTTAGGCGCCTGTAACTTTCAATCTATTATAAATTTTGAAAAAAAGAAAACCTATAAACCTAGTTTTTTACTGTGTCAGATGCATTCTAAAAAAACATTGAGATAGGATAACATCTAGGGGGAGAAAAACGTTTTTTCTTTTTGTATGGACGAGCGCTCGGTAGACGATCGTCTTAATTAAGTAGATGCATAAGTTATACTTGCATTGTGTAGTCTGTGCAGTCAGTCAGTCAGTCAGCATCTGTGCTTGAATGAACCGCATGTTTGGAAGTCAACTTGAACGTATTATAGGAAAAGCCCAGGCATACAAATTATGACGGCAAGAAAACAGCTTAATATTTTTCTTCTTACTTTTAATCTCCAAAACTTTATTTTAGAAAGATCTTACACAATTATTACGATAACTAGCAGAAACTATAAACATATATTTAAACAAAATGCTATACTGTGCTTAAAATATTGTAAGTATAATTATTTAAAACTCACCATAGTATCGTCCCCAACGTCCTGTAAGAACTTAATTTCTCCGGTCATGTAGGCAAAAGTCTCATTGTAGCGACCCACGTTTACTTCTGATGTATCGACGAATAGTAAGCTCTCTTCGTCACAGCCCTCCATTTGAGAGTTCAAGTTCACCACATAGCTCTTTGGAAATCAATTTCGTTAGTGTCTGCGTATAGGTAAGGTAAAGGGAGATTATTTGGTGAGACTTAAAAGTCAGAAAACTCGGTGATAGTCTTAAAAGTCTCTCAAAACGTTACCTATGCATGCAGTAGTACGAAATGATGCAACTATTAGTTCACCACTAAAGTGGACAAGATGTAGTGATCATCATCATTTCACATTACAATATGCATATTGCATAGGTAACGTTTTGAGACACTTTTAAGACTGTATCACTGAGTTGCCTGTCTCACCAAATAGTCTCTCTTTACCTTATATGGCGGAACGCAGCGTAAAGTTCAGGAATTAATTATTCTTGTGATTTTGGATATTATTATGACGACAAAGTTGTTAATAAGTTGACAGTTTATGTTCTGCGCTGCGCTGGGCCATTTGAAGCGTATTGCTTTCAAGTTAATCTATGCAATGTTTCCGGTTTTGATCTGCATTAAAATTAGGGGGAGGTAAATTGCTCAATTCTACCAATAAAATTAATTATGTAGAATAATTTTAGGGTCGGAATCCAACCTCCTGAATTTCCGCTTCGATAGTTTAGAGGTCGCAAGTGCGAGATATCCGAGACTATGTTCCTTGGATTTCCAGGATTGACAATTTATGATTGGGTTTTCCAATAGGGATTTTTAATAGCGCTAATTTTTAACGGAGTCTGAATTTGTCCCCGTTTAGAGGTTCGGCCCCTATTTCATTATGACTTAAAAACATATACCTATCTAGCAAAATGAGGGTCGTGTACCTACTGCTTAATCGATAAGGAATTCCTAGTGTGGAATAAAGTAAGCAAATACAAAGGACTTACCACTTCAGGCGATTGGCCAGTACAAAACCTTAGCAAATAAAACAGTATAATAGGAATCATTACGGCAGCTCATCAATATCTTGCAATGCAAAATGAGCTATATTAGTCCCTTGCTATATTTATTACATTGCTAAATTCGCGTGCACCATCAGATAATGCCGGACATGTCACTTTATTTGTATGCAGTGATACGATCACACGGAAAGTGTATTTTAAACTTATTAATTAGGTATAGGTACTAGGTATATGTAATAATAACGTGTTATTTATACAGGTGGGTACATTATCACTACGACTGGGGTGAAAGGAGGGTTATCCTCTCTTTCACGCGACTCCTCCTTCGCGAGCATGACTGCTTCGCAGAAGGAGGCGACCGCTTCCCATTCTGTCTCGCCCCGCAGCGTGGACTAGACCAATGCCGGGCGCGTGAAGTTTCCGCCTATCGCCGTCGTGAGGACATGGGGTGGTGCTCTGCCCAAGCGGGGCAGTCCTGCACCGTATGCTCCACCGTGTCCTCTGGGCGATCCTCGATCTTGTAACACCCAGGCGTTTCTTCCGTCCTCATCCAACACAGGTACCTCCCGGAACCTTCATGTCTGGTGAGGATCTGCGTCATGCAGTAAGTCAGGACGCCGTAACACCTATCCAGCCACTATGCCGCGGCGTGCCCTCGAGCCTATCGCCAAATAAAAAATCACCCTGCAACCAGCCAGCGAGATAACCAATAATGTCAGCAGCATTTTAGGTCGTACCATGTCCAGGCGTCCCATTTCTTTCTGTCGCTTAATTGCCATCTAAGCATGCTACCTACTCTGCCATACCTATTAAGTTTGCCTTTATCATTACTTCCCAGAATTTGATCTTTAGCAGCAACACTATCCAATGCTGTAATAATACAGGATGTGTTTTTTTTTCCCAAAATCAGCGGGTTGTAGTCGTGGCCAGGATTATTATTTTTCGAAAACCCAATGCATTGGGTTTAAACTGCATCATGATGCAGTTTCAGTTTTCTTTAAAATCGGCTTCGAGACTATTTCACTTCTATCCACGCCCAGTTGAAAAATTCACACTGTATAAACTGTAAACACAGGAATCTGGAGCTTACTACCCCTAGCCATGGACCTAAAAAAAAAGGCGGACGGAACTTCACTAAGAAACAAGTGAAGCACCCATAGTAAGTCAGTGCGCTTGTCCACACAAGCCGGCACACACACATTCATACCATAGTAAGTCAGCCGTCGGCCATTACGCTTCGAACGACGCTCGCGTATTATTCGGCGTTATTTTGTCTAATAAAAATCAAAGTATGCGGTCATGTGTTGCAAAAAGTTATCTAAACCATAGTAGTTCAATTAAAAAAGCCAGGGGATCACTTTTCATAGTTAAGCATGTCAATTTGAAGCTTATTTCTCGATTTTACGTCAATAAATTTAATAAACATCTTGAAATCAATCAGTGTTGCAACTATTTCATGGTTCAAATTATTTTAAAATTGGGAGATTTATATTTTATGTTACTATGTAGCGTTATTGTATTCTTCTATATTTTTACAGATTTCCCCACGGCAAATGATGCATGGAAAAATGATTGTATAAAAATAATAAGGGAGTGTAGACATGGAATAGGAATGTAGACGTGTAGGAATGGAACATAAAATAGCTTTACCAGCTGACAGCGTTGAGGATGAATTTTTCGATGCTCTTTAATAGTTTAGTTTTATTTTAATTTAGTAATATTATATTTATATAGTTTAATTAAGGTATATTTTAAGTTGAATTATTTAAATATAAAATAGCTTTAATTAAATATTTATAGCCGAAAAATACTTAAACATTCGTTTTAACCACTTAAGTAAATTAGAAGGGATTTCTAGATGTGTCGATAGTAAAAGACAAGTCTACAAAATTTGAATCACCAAAAGGGATTGCAATACTTTATTAACATTAAACGAGTTGTAAATATTTTAATAACCAATGTGCTTAAATTATTTTACCTTTATTTTAAAAATAGGTATCCGTCACAAAAAAAAATGTAATTAAACTTAAGTTCAAGGGAGATCTTAATTAAATATTGTTTAAAAATGGGTAATTTTTTCCTTCATCTGGCATCCCTATACAAACTCACACATATAAAGCCCGCCGCCATTGTGGTGCTTCAATCGTTTCTTAGTGAAGTTCCGTCCGCCTTTTTTTTTAGGTCCATGCCCCTAGCTAGATGTTTGAATTTAAGTTGCACGGAGGAAAAATAATGCTCGGCCTTTAAAGGCCTGCTATACGGTTGGAACTAACCCACAGTTTGAAACGATCAGTGACGTGTGGTTGCGTTTTGAAGTTTCTATCTACCCCCCATAGTGTTAACCTCTTATGTTTCCGACTCATGGAAAACGTACCTATATTGTTTTCAACATAGTTTGAATTATGAATACGCTCAACAGTTTCATTGAGGATTATTTTTATTATTCGCCACAATAAAACAGTAAATCGGCTGGAAAAATAAAATTTTAATAAAACTATCAACCCGCTTAGCGACGAAATTTTTAAAGTACCTACATACTTACAACGTCTATCATTCATAAATTCATGATATTATTTCAAAGGCAAACGCTGAACGAAAAACGGTGAAGGAAAACATCGTGAGGAAACCGGCATGTCCTAGAACCAAAAATTCGAAGACATGTGACATCCACCAATCCGCATTGGGCCCGCGTGGTGGATTATGGCCCACCCCCTCTCACAGAGAGGAGGCCTGTGTCCCAGCAATTGGAACATTAATAGGCTGATGATGATGATGATGAAACGCTGAACTGCAAACTGCAGACAACAACTGCAAAGCCGGTCAATTCCTATGACACTAAGGCCGAGACTCCACCAAACCTGTGCGAGTCGAGATGTGTTTTGAACAACCAATAGAATTGTGTTATTGACACAGCTCCACTCCGGCAACGCAATTCTATTGGTTGTTCATAACACGTCTCGACTCGCACAGCTTTGGTGGAGTCTTTGGAGTCTCGGCCTAAGGCAACTGGGTCAAAGAGACCTTGTCTGATGGCGCCGACAATTACATTTTGAACTAGCACTTTCTGCTGTTTGCGCGGGGCCCCCTTGTTGCAAGTTGAGTTGGTTTCGTTTTATTTTTAACTAGGAACTGAAAGAGTCTAAGAGTTAAGTTGATGGCGACGACTACGAGCAATTTTTCCTCTATCCAACGTAAAATCAAACATCTGGCTAGTGGTAGTAAGATACAGATTCCTGTGTTTACAGATTAATACAGACCGATTCAAGGGGCAGCGCACAAATAACCACAGACTACATAGAGATACTGCGTATCAAAGAACCGCAAAAAGCTCGATATATAGGTATCCATGCTATGGTCGAGCCTAGTACTTAATTATTATCTTTGGTCGAGCTAAACATTTAACTGCACGATCATGCAGGCTGCATGCTCGCTGTGAGGCTGTAAGATTGATTTGTCTATCAAAAATGTACGAACTTCATGTTCCAACTATTGGCCCAAATTTTCAGAATGACCACGGAGGACCCCTGATAGTGCGATACCAGGGCAAAGAGAGAGTTATTGGTGTCATCTCAGCTTGCAAAATAGACCCCAAAACTCACAGCTGTCGTGGACCCTTCCTGTATACTTCAGTCTATAGGAACCGTCAATATCTTGTGCTATTCAAAAGGATGTTGAGTATCTAAGTATTTTGATGAATTATAACCTCGGGCACGCCGGTCGCAGCGTTAAGACCACCTTGAGGAGACAGCGGCGGTAAGACCATCGTAGGGACCCTCTTTGAGTAGTGGCTGGATAGGCGTCATTGCGTCCTGGCCTACCGCCTGACGCAGGTCCTCACCGGACATGGAATTTTCGGGAGGTACTTAATTGTATCGGATGAGGGGAAGATGATGAAAACAAAATTCCTTGAGAACATAGATTTTTATGTTAATAATGTAATTTAACAAATGTATTAAATATTACCTTATCCAACTGTGCTTCTCTCGAGAGCACAGATTTTACATTTGTTTGATTGTTTTTGCGAAGTGGTTCTACTGTAAGAAGTACTATTTAAGTATTCTGTGGTAAGAGTAACTACACCTTCCTAGAATGGCTTCTTGCCCTGTCTGCTCCATAGAGATCTGGAATGGGAAATACTTGGAATGGGCATCTACGGTACTTTCACAGCGTGATGGTGTCAAGTGGAAGGAAGGGAGTGGACTGGGACTCTCTTTGACTTCTGGCCTTTTAGAGAGACTAAAGCCCTAAATACACGGTGAAGCGCAACTGCAACGAAACTGCAACTTTTAGTTGCTATATAGTTTCATTTGAGTTTCTGCCATAGACTTATGAGTGAGCGCACATGACCCAACCGTTTCAAACCGGTTTGAAACAGTTGACTAAGAGTCACTCAACGAGTAATGAAAAGAGCTATGCTCGGAGTTTCTTGCGGGATAAAATCCGGAACATGGATATTCGGCGAAGAAGCAGTGTCACCGACATAGCTCATAAAATTTGAAAGTTGAAGTGGCATTGGGCAGGCCACATCGCTCGTAGAACTGACAACTGATGGGGAAGAAAAGTTCTCGAGTGGCGACCACGGACCGGAAGACGCGGTGTAGGCAGGCCTCTCTCTAGGTGGACCGATGACATCAGTGGCGAATTGTCGTTCAGCGTGGCGGTCTAAGGGGGAGGCCTGTGTTCAGCAGTGGACGTCTTCCGGCTGATGATGATGATGGGACAAAGTTGTCGCGATTGATTCATAGAGATAAGGATTAGGTAATAAACAATAATTCCATTGTGAGGGAAACAGCGAACACTTTTATTCTCAAAATAAGTACCAGTAGTTTCAGACTCCGGTACAACAACTTCTTTTTTTATTACTCCCTTGAAGAATTTACAGAAGATATTAAAAAATACATAAATTCTAGTCCTGTTCAATGAGAAGCTTCATAGTGATGCAGCAAATGAATTCCTTGTTAGCCTTGAACATTTTATCGGGTGTTTTGTTAAGAGTCAAAGAGACTTGATATTTGCCTGCAGTGTTGCTGTTTAGTGGAAAATCATCGGTATGTAATATGTAATCTTCGACTGGATAGGAGTCCTGTGAAAAAGAGAACTGAGTTTAGTCGTGTGTGAGAAAGGTCTTTTAAATTGGGTGCGGGGCAGTGGTCCAACTGCTCTGTCCAACTAGTTGGACCATGACCCCTCACTAGGGGCAGTTGTCCAACTTTAAAAATAGTTGGACCACAGCACCTTTTGAGAGTTCCGTGGTCCAATTCATTTAAAAATAAGTTGCACACCCTAAAAGCCTCAACTTTAGAATGAGGGATTTTCTTTTTATGTTTTCCCTAGTCAATGATAGATGGCGCTGAACTTGGCATGTGACTACAATGAACGGAACGTCACGTCATTTTTTGATCTAAGCTTGTACCTAATTTTGAGATCTTAAAAAACGAAACGTACACATCCATAAACAACAATTTAAATCTCAATGGTCACATCACATCAATGACACTTTGAAAATAAATAACAAAAAATTTATGAGTTTGCCACGCCAGAAAGAAAATGTCCCAAGAGAAAAAGAAGAGAAGTCTGTGCATCGTGGATTTGTGCAAAAATGAAGGCACACATCTTTTTCCCAAAGATGAAAGCCGTAAAGCGCAATGGATACAAGCCATCGTACATTTTAAGCCTGGACGTACCATAAAAAAGCATTCGTACATATACTCAGCACACTTTAAACCAAGATTTTGCTTTGGCACCTAGTCACATAGTCAGTTCAACGATACCTATAGAGTTCTTGGAAACTACTTTTTTTTTTTAAACTCCAAAACGAAAACCTCTCATTGTATTGTATGGTACCTACTGGTTTGCGGTTATATTCATATCACACATCACACTGCAATAGTAGAAAAAACTAAGCACATTGAAATAATTCTTTTGACTCTTTTTATTAATTTAGATTTTGATATACCATTTTTTTTGCTTTTCTCCAAATACATTGTGACCAATGACAACCTACAATTTTAACTGTCGGACAAAATTCTATACTTATACATAATTATACAGTTGAGGTTTTAAGGGTGGGCAAATTATTTTAAATGAATTGGACCACGGAACTCTTAACAGGTGCTGTGGTCCAACTATTTTTAAAGTTGGACAACTGCCTCTAGTGAGGGGTCATGGTCCAACTAGTTGGATATAGCAGTTGGACCACTGCCCCGCACCCTTTAAATTAAGGTTTGTTCACGAACATCAGTAGAATAAAAGGGTAGCTAGGTAATCTAGAAAGAAAGAAGGGATTTATTGACACACACAGGAACAAACAAATATAAACAGAAGAAAAAAAATACAAAATAACATAAAAAAAGATAACAAACTGAACAAAAATAACATAAAATAGTCCTGTGCGAGGCCAAAAGGCTCCTCTCAGCATGTGCTGCGATAAATGCCACAGCGCTGGTTTTATGATAATCCTAATTTGTATTTTATAACATTATATCACGGAGGCCTTAGTAATATCTATGCTGAAAGGCCTTTATTCACAGAGCGCGATCAGTACTGGCTATACGATCCGAAGGCATGTGATCACTTGAACGCGTTGCGATCTGACGTCGGCAGTGAGAAATCACATCATTACGGACCTCCATAGGTTACAGAAATGAGAAATCGCATGTGATGAGATTAGGCTATATCACCGGAATGGAACGCACACTGTGAATAAAGGCATTCAGCAGAATTACTATCGGTAAAGCCTTTTGTAAGTAAGTAGGTAACTTACTTTAGAAATAATTATTTGGGAATATTTTTTGTTATGAAAGCAAACTTGTTATGAGCGCGTATCCTGAAAGTTGGCAAAGTTGGCAACGTCGCAAATTGCTGTCAAACATTGACAAATTTTAATTAATTTGCCAATTGCTTTATGGAAATAAGAAATATGATTGTAGTGCAATAAAATATTGATACGAAAAAATCACAATGTGCTTATACATACCGCTTTAAAAGGACAACTGTCGGGAAGGTATTTTATATATGGATAATAGTCGCCCTCTGGCCCTTTAGCCACCTCATCGCAGAAGTCATAAATCTCGTGCGTATACACTATCTCGTACTTTCCAGATGTTTCCTTTTTCAGAACAATTTCAACCTGAAAAATTTCGCTCTAAATGTAAAGAATGAATGCAGTCTCGTTTGCGCGAGATCTCGGCCTTTCTCTGATTGATCTCGGACGAAAAAAAGGCAAGATCTCGCGAGTTTAACGAGATAAATTTATAATAGTTTGAAAGTTACAGGCGCCCAAGAGTTACTTTTGAAAAAAAAAAACCGATAAACCTAGTTTTTTACTGTGTCAGAAGCATTCTAAAAAATCATTGAGATAGGATAACATTTAGGGGTAGGAAAAAACGTTTTCTCTTTTAGTATGGACGAGCGCTCGGTAGACTATCCTCTTAATCAATCGACCTTCCAATCTCCGACGTTTTAAGAGTAGATGTAACATTTTCGATATTTTGTTACAATCGATATTTTTTTCGATGTTTTGAACATCGATATTTTAAGCGTATCTACTTAGATATTTTAGATCATCTTCGCTATTCAAATATGTACCCCTACTGACAAAATCCACGGTGATCCTTCAATAGACCTTTACGTTCCGGGATCACGGTATTTCGTTAGTCCCGCGACCCCGACAGGCATTGGCCCTTTAAGGGAGCCGCGTCATTGTGCTGACACACTTAGGGGCGTGCGTGGAACACAATGTGCTGTCAACCCTGGCATGGTCCATGGTCGAACAGCCGACTACTCGCCACCCGCATGCCCGCGCCTACGGTGGCCATAGATCGCGCGTCTAACGACGTCGAAATCAAATAAATTATTTCAATTAGGCCATCAAAGAAGCACTTAGGCCCCTCGCCCACGGCGACTTTTTGCAGCGATGCTGTAGCGCGTTTAGCAATCGCGCGACAGCATCGCTTCTAACGCGAGTTAGTCGCATTTGCAACGCGCAACTCATCGCTTCTAACGCGAGTGGGACGACATAGTGAGGTCGCGCGATTAGATTGGCGCGTTTGCATCGCGACTGAATCTGGTCTCGTGTGCGAGGGCACACAGCAAGCGACAGAATCGCGTCTGTATCGATGCTACGCGCGACAGCATCGCGACTGCATCGCTACAAAAAGTCGCCCGTGGGCGAGGGGCCTTAAACGTCGAATATTAAAATTAAAGCAAATGGGATGGTATTTATTCTACACCCACGTCATGCACAGTTATCTAATGAGATAGTTCTGCGACCTTACAGCTTAAAATTATCTTTAATACTCACCATTAAGTCGTCCCCAACGTCCTGTAAGAGTTTGATATCTCCGGTCATGTAGGCGGAAGTCTCGTTGTAGCGAGCACCGTCATTTCCGATGTATCCACGTATAATAAGCTCTCTTCGTCACATCCCTCCATTTGAGAGTCAATGATCAGTACATAGTTCTTTGGAAAAACAATTGAACTGTTTTATTGGTTACAATAATTCAACATTTTTAAATACATAAAGAATCTAAAGAAGAAATCATGATGCAATCTACCGTGACAAACAAAAAAAAATTTGATTTTTCAAAGTGATCGCTAACTTTTTCTGATGTGTGTATGGAACGCAGCGCAGTTTATTTACTGTCAAATGAAAAAATACTTATTGCAATAATATTCAAAATTGATTAACAGAAATATGGGTTATTATTCAGGAATGATTTGGTATTCTTCAGGAATCGATTGCTGTGATTTTAGATATTATTTCAATGAGCACAAAGTCGTTAATAGTTTGTGAAAAATACACTGGATTGCGCTGCGCCAATGTGCGTCGGCTCTTAAGAGCGCGTATTATGAAAGTTGGCAACGTTACAAAACAGGAAAACAAAATCAAGTTTATAATTTTGTGTGAGGCCGATTTTTTTTTCATTTCCTGAAAAATTTAATTGTGGAAGATTGTTCAGTTTCGTCTACGTTAAGTAAAGTAAGAAAATAAAAAAAATAAACTTACCTGTTCAGGTGATTGGCCAGTACAAAACCGTAACAAATAAATCAATATAATAGGAATCATTACGGCAGCTCATCAATATCTTGCAATGCAAAATGAGCTATATTAGTACCTAGCTCTGTTTATTACATTGCTAAAATCGCGTGCACCATCAGATACGGCCGGACATGTCACTTTATTTGTTTACATTGATACGATCACACGGAAATTGTATTTTATACTTGTTAATTAGGTATCATAGATAACGTGTTATTATGGCCGGGTGGGTACATTTTCAGCAAAAAGTTTTAAGGCCAGCCGCACACTGTCAATAGGGGTTACTTCTAGGAAAGCGTGCTTCACCGTAGACACCGTTCACAAACGCGAGCCTATCGTTAAAAAACCGGCCAAGTGCGTATCGGGCCACGCACAGTGTAGGGTTCCGTAGTTGCCCATCAAAATACTTGTGCGAACTAACTAAACTGATTCGCTGAATTTAATTTTAAAAAGAAGAATTTTCAAAATCGGTCCAGGAGTCTTTGAGAAATCGGAGAAAATACATAAGAAATAGTTGACGATAAAAACCTACCTATCCCCAAAAAAACATACCATAAAAACATACCTATTAAAGCTGTAAAAATAAAGTTGACAAACTTACATTTGCAGTTGATTTATTGTTTCTCCGATACATTTTGTTTAAGAAAAAATTTAATCAAGTACATTTTATAAGTTGGTCGACTATTACTCGTAAAGTTGTAAAGCCTACTTAGTCATGATAATTTTCTTTTAAACTTCGTTATATATAATACTATTTACGAGATTTTATTTTACCACTTTTTCGGCACAACAAATCCGTATATTCACACCAAATTACAGCTCTCTAGTACTGTGCGTCTCTGAGCTAAACTGCGGACAGACGGACGGACGGACGGACGGACATGGCGAAACTATAAGGGTTCCTTGTTGACTACGGAACCCTAAAAAAACATCCATCAATGGGGATGGCAACTGAGGAACTAATGGCGCTAGTATAACTTGTTCCATCGTCATTGGTTCAAATCTTAAGGGTACTTCAAAATAGCACTATGTCATTGGTCGGATTAGGTCTAAGCAGTGGTGGCGCCATCTACAATTAGCTTTGACTTGCCTTCCCCATTAGACAGCGCACAACCAATATGTCAGCAGCCTACCCTAAAGGCTTAAGCGCCATTTAGACGGAGCAAGAACTCGTATGCGAGTTTCACTACATTGCGGCATTTGTTTCATTAAGTGAATTTGTTCTACCTTTAAATTCCGCAATGTAACGCAACTCGCGTTCGGGTTCTTGCATCGTCTAAATGAGGCTTTAGTCTTTCCACCAGACATGTGACATGACAATTTCCACATAATATGCTTAGATATGTAGCGGTGCGAGTAATGTGCTATAATGATCGCTGTCCTAAAGTAGCTTCGCCAGGAAGATGCGCATTCGCAGCTCGTATCGATAGTAGGGAAGACGACCTACAATAGTGTTTACCTCTTATGTTTCCGATGCACAGAAAACTTACGTGGGTTTGAAATACTTAGTTTGAATTTTGAATGCACTCAAGCGTTTCCTAGGGGATTATTTCGCCTAAAATAAAACAGTAAATCGGCTAGAAAAATAGAATTTAATTTACCCTCAACCTCTAAGCGACGAAATGTTTAAAGTACATACAATCACAACATTAAGTTTTCGAATGTAAACGTCTATCATTATACCATTTCGAAGACAACCGCAACTGCAGACAACAGCGGCAATGCCAGTCAATTGCCATGACAAAGGCTGGGTCAAATGATAACAGCGAGAATCGAGTTGTCATTACGATACTCGATCAGCGATATCGACCACGTTTGGCGCTCTCATTGGCCCGCTCCAAGGTTGTATGAACTCTCAACCAATGAGAGCGCTAAACAAGGTCGATGCGTATGATCGAGTCTTTGTAATGACAAGTTATGGTAGATGCACTGATGTGAATTGCTTCGAGCAAAATTTTCAAGATTCATAGTTCAAGGCCGCACAGATTTCTACGATACAACAAAGTAACGTCACAAGAATGTTCTTACGATGCGTGGAGTCAGTTCCTAGATGTGTTTTCAGCCTGGAACGCAATGGAAAAACACTTCTGTAACAAATTGCCGCCAGCGCAGTTTTTTATCGGGAACAAACAAAGTGTCGCTGCAATCTGTCATCACAACTGTGCGGCATTGCTGCTGCCGTTTGTAGTTGCGGCAGACTGCAGAATTGTACTTTTAATAAATTTTAATAGGTATTAATATAATCTTGAATCTACTACCTGGATCCATAAACTTGGACAGTAATAACAAGAAAAAACTATTTAAGCTTTGCAAATAAAAAAAATAAAAAGCCAAAAATAAAGAGTTTAATAAATTTATTAAAAAAAATACAAAACAAAAAAACGCTCATCCATGCTTGCTACCCAACGTTATAAAATTACAAAATAAACTAGTAAATAGCGTTATGTGTTAACAAGTTATATACATAAATATATATGTACTTTATAGTGCTTTAACTTGCAAAGTGAGGAATAACAATAAAAACGAGAGCACACAAACACTTGTGTGCGCAAGTGTACAGACGCTAACAGTTACGAGAAATGCCTGTAAATGTATTCGACAAAGCTCTATTATATATTATGCAACCCGATATAACTAAAAATTTCGAAAAATACATCAATAAAGTTCTTCTTTCTATATAAAATACATTTCTTTTATGCTAAAGGAGACCAATGCTGCGCGAACACCTAGTTCGCTAACTCTAATAGAAATATAGTTTAAATATATCTTATTATGTCAATAATATATTACTTTTCAAGTCTTAAATTACAGATAACCTAATACTGAAAAAGTAACTTTGACATCCACAAAGTGTTCAAAATATTTATACCAACTTCCGCCCACTCGATATGTGAAATGAGATTATATTATTTTCGAGATAAACGTTTTAAACGCTGCGAAGTGCAGCCTACAGATCGAAATCGAAATAACGCCAAATTTTAGATAACAAGTTGGATTCAATTCAAACAGAGTTGGCACAAATATACAACTAGATAAAGAACAGAGCCCCAAAATTCGTAATAAAATAAATACTCTTAACACTAATCAAATCCTTCCAAACTAATTTCTAAACAAAGTCCGGGACTCCGTTCTTACAAGCACCTTACAATATTAAATATAAACTTTTTAGTTTTAGTTCAATCTATACTATATACTAAAAATATAGCTTCTTTTTCTCGTAATATAATTATGGAAGAATGCTTAAAATGTATCTGCATTGAAAAAACGTGGAACCATAACACAATTATAGAATCAACGTTCAATTACATGCTAACAATAGACTAGAGACAACTAAAACATTCATAAAGATATAATTTTCGTTAAGTGTATAAGTATAGCTCACTCTAGAGGCCGGCCCATACAAACAAGAACAAAAAACCATCGAGCGAACACATGTCCGAACAAACGATACTAACTAAAATCGAACCTTCTCGCTTCTACTTCGGTTACGGCGGACGCGCTGCGTACTGGGCCATTATAATATTAATAACAAGAGGAAACTACTAAAGAGTGATCTCATGACGAAGCAACGACAACTTTGTAGCTTACATCTTGAAAACAAATTATACACTCCAAGAAGACACTGCGGTGAAATTTTCCATAGTGTTGGATGCAACTATCAAGAAAAATGCAGTATACAGCGCGCGCTAGAGTTAACTGGGGCCGGCGCATAGAAAAATGTACCTTAACGTTAAACAAATTAGTGTCGGAATGCGACAGGGAACCCGTCAGTCCGTGTGCAACCAAGCGATCAACGATATATGCGTGTTTTAGAAATAATTATAAGGTATTCGTTAACAAAATATCGAAAGATATGGTTGGTGTCCATTCGCCTTTGGGAAGTTAATGAACCTGCAAAGAGAATGAATTTTGTTACTTATTAGTCGATACAAAAGGGAAGGGATTTGTACATCCGGAAAGATGAAAGAAAGAAAAAAAACTGCTTCTCAGTACTCTGTAAGACAGTGTCTCAAAGGCACTATAGGAAGAAAATCGAATTATTATTATTTCCATTGCCCTTAAAAATGAGCAAAACCGAATGTATGGGAATAAAGTAACTTATAAATGAATGTGCTCTACAAAATAAGGCCGAGATAAATAGTCGTTGCTAAGCATCTGTCTTATGTATTACTTCAGGAAGTACACTTCGGCTAAGCGAAGCAAAGTATTTGATTCGTGATAAATAAACGTTTCTTTGGACATTGCTTGGCATAGTACCGGCTGAGTCATAGTTTTAAACCACGGAAATTACTGATATTTGAAAATAAATAACACTAATGTCAAATCCATACTTAAAGCGTGCTAAGTTCCCGAAAATCGGTACTATAGCGGAGCGAAGTATTGAATCAGTATGGGTCTCGTCGCGCCTCCTCCTGCCGCCACATCTATGAGAGTGACTCCAGCACGTACCTCAGCCTGCGCGGGCTCCACACACAGCAGGCGCGGCTTGTCGTCGCGCGCCTCCTCCCCGGGCGCGCCTCCTCCTGCCGCCACATCTATGAGAGTGACTCCAGCACGTACCTCAGCCTGCGCGGGCTCCACACACAGCAGGCGCGGCTTGTCGTCGCGCGCCTCCTCCCCGGGCGCGCCTCCTCCTGCCGCCACATCTATGAGAGTGACTCCAGCACGTACCTCAGCCTGCGCGGGCGCGGCGCGGGGCGGCGCGGGCTCCACACACAGCAGGCGCGGCTTGTCGTCGCGCGCCTCCTCCTGCCGCCACATCTATGAGAGTGACTCCAGCACGTACCTCAGCCTGCGCGGGCGCGGCGCGGGGCGGCGCGGGCTCCACACACAGCAGGCGCGGCTTGTCGTCGCGCGCCTCCTCCTGCCGCCACATCTATGAGAGTGACTCCAGCACGTACCTCAGCCTGCGCGGGCGCGGCGCGGGGCGGCGCGGGCTCCACACACAGCAGGCGCGGCTTGTCGTCGCGCGCCTCCTCCTGCCGCCACATCTATGAGAGTGACTCCAGCACGTACCTCAGCCTGCGCGGGCGCGGCGCGGGGCGGCGCGGGCTCCACACACAGCAGGCGCGGCTTGTCGTCGCGCGCCTCCTCCCCGGGCGCGGCTCCTCCTGCCGCCACATCTATGAGAGTGACTCCAGCACGTACCTCAGCCTGCGCGGGCGCGGCGCGGGGCGGCGCGGGCTCCACACACAGCAGGCGCGGCTTGTCGTCGCGCGCCTCCTCCCCGGGCGCGCCTCCTCCTGCCGCCACATCTATGAGAGTGACTCCAGCACGTACCTCAGCCTGCGCGGGCGCGGCGCGGGGCGGCGCGGGCTCTACACACAGCAGGCGCGGCTTGTCGTCGCGCGCCTCCTCCTGCCGCCACATCTATGGGAGTGACTCCAGCACGTACCTCAGCCTGCGCGGGCGCGGCGCGGGGCGGCGCGGGCTCCACACACAGCAGGCGCGGCTTGTCGTCGCGCGCCTCCTCCCCGGGCGCGGCTCCTCCGCTGCCGCCGAGCGACATCTCCGCCAGCGCGGTCAGCACACTGTCCATGCTCACGGTCGACCCGGTGTCACCCTCGCCCTGACAAAAAAGTATTATATTTATTATCATAAGAATCAATTGCTGTTAATGAACATTTTCATCAAATGTTTTAGCGAGACTAACGAGTCTCGCTAAAACTCGAAAACAGCTTGACCGATTTGGCTAATTTTTGTTTTGAATTATTTTTGGAAGTCCAGTAAAAGATTAAAAGGTGATTTTGAGGCGCTACGAAGCTTGCTGAGTCAGCTCGTGTTTAGAAAAGGATTACACCTCTCAAAGATTTATAACAGGATGGCCATCAGCATCTACCTACCTACCTATACCAATTCAAATATTCTTAATCAAATTAAAATATAACATCAAAATAGAATTAAAATAACAAACTCAGAGTTCGGAGGTTTCAAGTTGTTAAAAAAATCATTGAAGGCATTTACCGAATAATCGGAATATTTTTTAACTCACCTTCTGCGGACTTGGTTTGAAGAAATGTAAATAACAGAAGCCACGGAATCCCTGAAAATAAATGAATACTTTGAAGACCTTTATCATATATTTTAAGATGTAAAAATAACTTATAGGTTGGATAAAATACTTATTATATACTTAGGTATATTTTTTTAATCATAAATACGTGAGTATTGTAAAAAAAAGTCAATATACCTTCCAGACCATGATCTGTGGCTTGACTCCGCGTTCAGAAAGTGCTTGCTTCAGATCGCGCACTCTTGTGTTAGGACTGATGTTAGATATCTGTAACAATAAAATTATGATTATATTAACTTGAATCCGATGTTGTAATCGTTGTGTCGTCTCTTTTTTGTTTCTATTGAGATTACAATGGAGTAAGCTTGCCCAGAAGAAGCCTGTTCACTCTAATGTTGTATGGGTTCGGGAACACAGAACAAAACGATTTAAATACTAAACGATTTAATTTTTTGCTTTGTGATACATATAAAGGATTAAAAAGATAGTCCTTAGCTACATAAATACATTAAAGGACAATGCCCAAAACGTCCCCACCCTTGTAGCACCTTAAAACCTATGTCAATCGAAGGATCATAACCGTCTCATCATTTTATTGTTCTACGGCGAAACTGAAATGTGCATCCGAAAAAAGTTATATCGACATGAAGGAACTGGATTCAGTCACTCACAATACTACGAGTATGTTCCCGATCACGATGGTTTTCTCTTTAATTATTACCGTAGAATGGTTTTGTTCGTTCGCGGCTAATTGAGAAGCTCGCGACTAAATAATTACAGCCGCACAGACCGATCATTCGGGTTAAGCCGCGCTTACCGAGGTCGGTCTGTGGATGAGTAGGTAACAATCAGTCATTGTAGTTTCCTCCGTGCCTCGGAAAGCACGTAAAGCCGTTGGTTCCGGCCATCATTGTAGATCTTTGACAGTCTTTACAATCAGAAGCTCTAAAATCTGACCACCATTCTTACCATGGGGTATCGTATTACCCAGTTACTGGGTTTTGGAGGTCCGATAGGCAGTCGCTTTAAGTAAAATACTGATATTCAGCTGCATCTGGTTCAACTGGAAGCCGACCCCAATATAGTTGGGAAAAGGCTAGGATGGTGGTGGATGATTTTGTTCGGAGTTTTCAAACAACTCTTTGGTACTAAATGGTGACTTCCGCACGGAAACAACTCACGGAGCAGAAAAAAGTTCAATGAAGAATTCTAATGAATATCGTTATTGTGAAGTAACCATTGACCGTTTTTTAAGAGTATTCAAATAAAAATATCTTTTTGAATAAAAATAAAATCGTTAACTTTTTATCACAACAAATACATTATTCGGTGTTTTCAGTGTCTATTGCAATATTGTCCCAGGCACTGGCTAGCCCAACGAAATTCTCTTAATGCCTTCCAACTCTAAAGTACCAAACGAAACTGACTGATTGACTGTCGAAAACCGGTTAGTCAAGAAAGTCACGAGTCCTTAAATTCCCCACAATTGTTCAGTTCATGAAACGCCTTTCCAAGCGTTTCTTTGAATTCTGCTGTAAACCCCTAATCGCATCGGCCGCCCGATACGACCCATCGCGTATTAGTACAAGTTCCTGGCCCAGGCATACCCTCATCACTCCGGGCACGCCGCAAGCGCGGCGGTAAGACCCTTTTTAAGGAATGGCTGGAGAGGCGCCACGGGCGGCGGCCTAACCTTCCGCTTGACGCAGGTCTTCACCGGATACATAAGTTTCGAGAGGTTCCTGTGTCTGATAGGGAAAGAACAATTGACTGAGTGCCGTCACTACGAGGTTCGCTCGGAGGATATACGGTGCAGGTCTACCCCGCTTGGGTAGAACATCACCGTGTCCTCGCGACGGCGATATGCGTGCTAGCGAAGGAGGAGGCAGGCTCCGTGAGGGACAGGACAGCTCGATATCACAACCGGAAAATGTATTTGTAGCGATAAAAAAATTAACGATTTTATTTGTATTAAAAAGATATTTTTATTTGAATACTCTTAAAAAACGGTCAATAACCCATTGACCGTTTTTTAAGAGTATTAGAGTACTTCACAATAACGATATTCATTATTATAGAATTCTTCATTGTTCTTGTTTCTGCTCCGTGAGTTGCTTCCGTGCGGATGTCACCATTTAGTTAAAAAGAGTTGTTTGAACCCTCCGAACAAAATATCCACCACCTTCCTAGCCTTTTCACAACTATATTGGGGTCGGCTTCCAGTTGAACCAGATGCAGCTGAATATCAGTATTTTACTTAAAGCGACTGCCTATCGGACCTCCAAAACCCAGTAACTGGGTAATACGATACCCCATGGTAAGAATGGTGGTCAGATTTTAGAGCTTCTGATTGTGAAGACTGTCAAAGATCTACAATGATGGCCGAAACCAACGGCTTTACGCGCTTTCCGAGGCACGGAGGAAACTACAATGACAGATTGTTACCCATCCACAGACCGACCTCGGTAAGCGCAGCTTAACCTAAATGAGCGGCCGGTGTGGCTGTAATTATATAGCCGCGAGCTTCTCAATTAGCCACGAACGAACAAAATCATTCTACGGTAATAATTAAAGAGAAAACCATCGTGATCGGGAACATACTCGTAGTATTGTGAGTGACTGAATCCAGTTCCTTCATGTCGATATAACTTTTTTCAGATGCACATTTCAGTTTCGCCGTAGAACAATAAAATGATGAGACGGTTATGATCCTTCGATTGACATAAGTTTTAAGGTGCTACAAGGGTGGGGACGGTGTCCATACATTTTTGAACCTTGTTCTTTAATTCAACAAAATCGATATAAAATTACAATCCCTCCTGCGGGGTGTACGCTATGTGCCGCTGGCGATGGCGGTATCGTTTGTTGTCAAGGCGGTTTCCTTTGATGTTCGGCAGCGGACGCTTTGTACTTTGATCCCAAAGGCTTTATTATTAAAGTGGCTTTTACCTTGACAGAGAAGTCAATGTCCGGCCTCTGTCGTTTGGGACGTCGCGGCTTCTCATCCTTGTCCTTGCTGGCTGACTTGTGACTGTTACGTCGCCGCGCTGAACGACGCGCCTTGTTGCCGCCCTTGCCTTCTTCACCCTCTGTCGTGTTACCCTAAATAAAGATAGAAGGGATTAGTATTTTGAATTTTAATGGTGTTTTTCTATGCCGCCAGTCTATTTAGCCACAGCTGCTGACACACAAGGCTCCTTTCTGTAAATGAACAGGGGCTGTCCGTTTTGTCTAGATGGCCGGCTTGTATTAGGTATATGCTATTGGCATTCACATACTACTTTGTACCTAGTCTTATTACTTGATTCCAATAGGATGAGATGTTATTCCGTTACAAGTCTGTATTACTGTATGGAGTTTCTTACAAAAAGTCAACTCCACCCAATGGTGGCGTAATTAATTAAACTAATTACAATTGGAATTGACATGATTCAATAAATCATTCCAAAACACGATTTATTTTAGGCCTGAAACCCAAATTACTTTCAAAAAACTTGCAATTAAATTTTTAACAGTTCTGTTATTATTATTTTAACAGTAAGATCATTGAGCTAACTTGCTTCTGACGTCACATTTTGCTATTGCCATATAAAATCTAGGGAGGAATCTTGTTTTGACAGCTCATAAAAGTATGTCAAATGATGGTGTCAATACTCTATACATCATAATTAGTAGTTACCTCTCCCTCACTGTGGCTCTTGTGCGAGCGCGTGCGTCTGCGCAGCCTGCGCGGTCTCTGCGCCGCGCGCTCCTCCACGTCCGTGTCCACCTCCTTCAACGTGCACGCGCGACCCGCGCTGAGGAGAAGGTGCGAAAATGAGACAAGTTGTATTGAGGAGGTCATTTATTTATGACTATTTTTCCAACCGGTTAAGGCTCATTATCAGTCGGTAGAAGCTAGCAAGATTTTTCCACAACGGAGCATTTCAATGGAGACACGTCAGAGACGCTACAATAACCGATATTGTATAAAGCGGATTTATGAATCCTTTCAAAGCTTTAATTTTTTAGGCAACTAACAAGTTTTATAAAAACAACAATAACAGGTAAGAATTTTGATGGATAGACGGAAACAGGCAGGCCAAAAAAAAGATGGATGGAGTGTGAATGATACAAAAATTAGAGCCCCGCTTAGCGAGGCTCTAATTTTTAATGGTTTAGAAAAATAACCTTGGAGAGCATGTCTAGTAGGAGACCCGCTCCTATTTCGAGAGTTCGGCAAAATGTCAATGACAATGTATTATGAGCCTAATCCAAATGGGATTATGGCAGGAATTTGATAGTGAAATTTCGGAACTTAACGTTACTTACAGCATTTCGATCTCACGCAGCTGTCCCAGTATAGGCATGAGTTCGATGCGGCGGTTGGACAGCAGATGCCACAGAATGCCCACCGGCCGCTGGCTCATGCGTTGAGTTTGTATCACCTGGAAAATAGATACTTCGTTAATGTTCTGTCAGCCTGGTACTGATTTGGAGAAGTTATGAGTATTTTCTTTACTTTTGTCAACATTCACACACTTTCTATATGTATTTTATTTAAAATAATACAGACAAGGCACGCGCGAAAAACATAACCCTTTCTTGACAATCGGGTACAACCAGAACCAATTTATTTTTTATCTTATTTGGCTTTAAGACGTATTGGCGGTCGCTAAGGATATCGCTGTCTTCTAGAAACGGCAGGAGCTTATTGTTCAGCTTAGTTCCATACTCCTACAGAGGACGGACGTGATCGAGATGGGTCTGTAGTTGCTCGGTATCCACCAAAGCGGAGAGTAGAGGAGAGGAGATGTGTTTGAATAACCAATCAGATGTCCACATCTCTCCGCTTAGCTTCAGTTGGCATCTGATTGGTTATTCAAATACATCTCCTCTCCTCTCCGCTTTACTACCTATACCGGGCCTTAGGCTGGACGTTAGCTTGCTTCCAAGCCTCCGGCACTTTCCCGGTCGCCAGTGAAAGGCGAAATAGGCGTGTCAAGATCAGAGACAATTCAGGCGCACGAGTTTTAAGAACAGTTGCTGGGATGCCGTCGGGGCCACTGGCTTTATTCACGTCGAGTGAGACCCTACAGACCTTTCATTCTTTGTCGCCTTTTTCAAGTATATTACTATTATTATGAAACTTGTAAGATACCTGAGTTGGTGTGATAATGATGTCGATAGGTACATCATGCGGCCCGAACAGATCGGCCGGCAGGGTTTCGAACACCTATAACAGAACAATACAGATTAACATCACATCAGAAACTATGAAAGAGTTAATAAAATGAAGTCGTAAGACTCCACACATATTATGGGCTATAAAACATGATTTAAATGTATTTCTCAGTTCAATAATGAAGTATCGAAAGAAATGATTTATTTTCAAATAAATTTCCTAAAAAAAATAGTACAGATGTAAGTATTATTAGACTTATAAGATCTAATATAAATTAAATATATTTGAAATAAATATACTTTTTCATCATGTTTTAGTATTAATCCCCATGACACTGCAGTTTTGCTAAATAAATTAATTTATGATCTTGTATAGCATCATATTCACAGTTACAAAACACTTTTGTAATACTGAAAAATGTAAGGGCGCTCCCTCACCGCAAGCATTCACCTGTAAAGTTACAAATTCGAACATTCGAAGACAATAGAGCATCAAATTACGCATTTTGTGTTACATTACAGGTGAATGGGGGTGAGGGAGCACCTTTAGAGCAACACATTACAATGTTGCTAATTGTGAGCAGTCACTGCGTCTGCGCAAGAGGGCGCGGTTAGCAGGGTATGTGTGTACCAAAACGAGCAAGCGCGCGTGATACAAAGCGCAAGGTTGCTGCAACAGTGTTGAACTATTTAAAGTTTTTATGAATACGATGCTATTCAGGCGATTCAACTAAGGAGAGTTGCCGACGCCATATTGTGAACTCATGCACGCTTTAACTTGCAAGCATTTAATACTCAATAATTATAATTTATGAAAATAACTCTTACCACATAATACAGATAATTTATACTAAAATTGATTTGCACTGAGTATTAGGGGCGACTTTCACCAAAAGTTATACATGTTTAAAATTTTATTTAAGCACAAAATTCAATAGAATTTTGACATGTTTTAAACATGTTTAACTTTTGGTGAAAGTCGCCCTAGGTATATTATTGCTAAACGTTATTTTCAGGTGACATTTGACAGACGACATCCAATGACACTCTCTTCTTAGTTGCACCCAACGACGATATAATACTAGACTCCTAATAACAGGCGACCGATGTCTGCCAACACATTAGGCAAAAAAGTCTTATATTCGTCTCATTTCGACCAATCCTGTGAGCCGTAAACATACGTTGAGACAGCACAGACCTTGAATTAGCCAATCACAACGCAGTACCCCGTCCCCCTCGCTTACGTAGTACCTCAGCAACTTGGCAGAATAGTTTGTGTTCTTTAGATCGTGCATGCGGAGTCTAGTATTATATCGTCGTTGGTTGCACCGGATAGTACAATGATATTCAGTATACAGGGTGGAATTTTGTAATGCCACCTGGAGGGAAAGTACTCTTAATACTGCAGATAGAAAATTTTACTCAAAGGAAACATTCCTTTATTTTTGAATAGAAAGCAAACTGCATTCAAAGATTTTCGAAAATTCTCTTCTCCCACACCCGGGAATTGAACCAAGAAACCATATTACATGTTACGAGAGCTTTAATTTAAGATTTCCTGGTTTTCCTTTCATTTAATTTATTATGTTTATTAGAGAGATTTCATCGTTATAATTGACCCGAACGATCGGTGCAATAAAAGTACGGGTATAATTTTTTCAGATTTTAGCCGGCTCGATTCCCGGGTGGGAGAAAAGAATTTTCGAAAATCTTCGAATGCAGTTTGCTTTCTATTCAAAAATAATGGAATGTTTCCTTTGAGTAAAATTTTCTATCTGCAGTATTAAGGTGATGGGTCAATAAAAATACGCTTTTTATTTTTTACTTTTCTTCGTACGTATATGGACTACAGATCTTAAAACTTGGAATATAGTAATTGACTATATGATATAAATTCTCACAAAGTTGAAAACACGATTCATTGAAATTTTCTCGATACAAAAAAAATGCAAAGTTAGGTCTATATTTTTTCTTTTTTGGACTTTATGGCATAACTACTATGAGCTATGGAAAAGATGTTACTTTAAATTGTAGAGAATACCACTATCTAAATTCTGTAAAGACAGTTTTTCAATTAATAACAATTTTAATTCATAAAAAGACGTCAATATGTTTGGGCACATACGCCGTTTTATTCTGAGCACACATTCACTATCGTCCTCTCATCTTTTGCCTTTTACAAGTAGTGTCATCACTTTCGTTCCTTGACGAATCAGTCAGCCAGCGTGGCTCTTACAGGCTAGACCTGTGACACTTTTTTTCAGATCGCGGCTGTCAGATTTTCGTAATAATAAAATTGGTAATGGATAAAAAGATCGAGAAAATACAAACGAATGATACGTAGGCTTATAGATTATTCAAAACTATGTTTCGATGTGTTCAATGGGACGTGATTGTAAACGGACATGACTGTAAATAAGTCACGTAAACTTTCTTTTTTCAATAACAAATTATTTTCATTAATAAATCAAGAATAAAATAAACCAAACTTACTGAAACTCATCGCAGGAAATTCCTGACGACCCTTACAGAGCAAACAAGGGAAATGTTAGAATACGTATGATTCTATACATTACGAATTGTTCTTATCAATATAATTACTCACAGTGATATTATATCAATGCTATCGTGATATCGTACTATTGTTGTCGGATGGTTCCTCTGTGTCCATCGCCCTCCCATCTAATATTTATGCATCTAAATACAATTTCACATGAACTAATGATAAATGCACTGCAGTCAACAATTTGAGACAGTATTATGTAACTGAAAACAACTTCTAATCGTATCAAACTGCGATATAGGATAAGAAGCACTTCACTTTTATTATTATTAATTTAGTTTCGTCACAGATTTTAACAATTTCGAAGAAACAGGAATAAATAAATTAAATGAAAACTGCTGTTGTCATTTTGAATACTTCAAAATTACTTGTCAACTACAAATAAGGCATAGCACCCACCACCCTGAGGCGCAATGTTGAACCGACCATTTGGGCGTTAAAAACCGGTTTTTTGAACCAATTCCAAATGGTCCACATTGCATGATTTAAATATCGCCTATAGTATAATGCTGCGACTATGATGAAAAATCGGTGGTCATTGCTGTCTCACCGCGTGTTCGGTACAAGTTGCTTCTCGCTCTATTGATTGCTTTGGAGTATAAAAGATCAGTACTGGGCTCATGCTTTTGGAGTCGATAGATAATATCTCTAAAGGTTTCATTTATCAGAAAAGTGATATTAAAACCTTGTCCCAAAAAAATACTGTGGATAAGATATTATAGAATGAAGATTTATTTATAAAGAGGTTCTGACATTAAACTGTTCTACTATACCTGTACCTCATATGAGTAAAAAACTACTAAATCCACGCCGCTGCTCGACTAATGTCCATTTTACGCGGCGCTTGTGTCTGTCATTACATCGAAATGCATCAAAAATTAATATAAACACCAGATGGTGGAGGACAGGGCGTCAAGCATCCTTAGCTTTCCACTCTCGAACATATAAAGATATCACGCAACCAGCTTTGTGAACGCACGATAGTAAAAGGAGCGTGTGTTTGGGGCTTTATTTAGCGTGTTAAAATAATCGAATGAGTCCTCCTACCCAGAGCAGGGGAGGGACTGTCAGACTCGGAATACTTACTAAAATCTACGATTTATTTCAATAGCCTTTTACGTTCTGGGGTCACGGTATTGTATTCGTTTGTCCGCGACCCAGGTAGACCCTCTAAGGGGGAGCCCCGTTATTGTGCTGTCACATTTTCCGGCGCGCGTGGAACACAACGCACACGCCCATACCCGTGCGCGCGTGTGTTTGGGGCTTAACGATAATTGGGTATTGTCACTTTCGTAAGGTATGCCAATTATCATTAATTTTCTACCAAAATAGTAGTTTTGTTCGTAATCTCGGGACATCAAAATGTTATAAAATAAATTTAAGACTGTGAATGATAAAAATATTCACAAAATATTAATCCACATCAATAAAGATTTCTATCATTTTGTTTTGGTAAATGTTTCGACATCCTTATATTAAAATATTTCTACTAGAGTAATACATGTATTTTGCGTAAAGGGAACACTTTATGAAATGTCGAAGTTGACGAAATGAAATACATAAAACTTTGGATTGCGTTAATTTTGCGATAATGGCGCCTGCTGGTGGCGGTGCGTGGCAACTTTTCCGACTCATCAAACGATGGTTTCGCTTTGCCGTACGCCCTTAAGGGTACTTTCCCTCCAGGTGGCATTACAAAATTCCACCCTGTATAAGGGTTTGTTTAATATATTAGAGGGTATGGGGTGCGCACTACTAATGGGCGTTTTTCCATTAGCCGGCCCGGCACCGGCACTACGCCGTCGCCGGTGCCGTGCCGGTTAATGGAAAAACGCCCATTGGCGTTAATAATCTATATATAAATGAATACAATATACATTAAAAAATTAAAATGTTAACTAAATACGACGCCTTTTGTGCAATTAACTACACAACACAACTACAAATTATGGAGAAGTTTACCAAAACAAGTGCTTTACTCCATTTTATTTTTTGGTCTGGTTTTACGGCACTATTTTGTATGAGAATTTCGGTCAGGCAAATTTATTGGTAAGCAAGTTGAACGCGAACTTCAGCAAAAAAAAGTCAGCTCTCTCACACACTCGACATTCTTTTGAGTCGAGTTGTAAGCCGAATGTGGTTTGATTTTTCTTGATAAATAAATAAATATTCTTTAACCTGAAGTATGACAATTTTTATCAGACAGCTAAACACTTTTTCGCTAACACGATGAGATGGTTTCTCATTTTGATGGACCATGCTATTAGCCATTTAAATGTATTGATAACGTAATCAACATTTGCTTAACAATAAAGTTCCCGAAAGAAATGTTGAGTTCATAAACTTCACCATAGTATATTTTTTACCTGGCAATCGTGCACAGTAGTGGCGACCACTGTGTTAGGCTTGATGGCTTTCATGTGCATCATCAGACCGAACTCCAGGTCGCCATAGCCTATACAATACATATAAGATATAGTCCGTAAATATATAAGTAATAACATAGGGATATACTTCTTTCTTTTTCTATTGTGAGTGTTGTCACGCTCAGAGGCCTTATCACGAGCTCTTAACGCGATCCAGTTTAGGCTGGGAAAGAGACAGAGCTAAACAAGTCCTCTAGCGCTATCTCTTTCCTACAGCCTAAACTAGATCGCGTTAAGAGTTCATGGTAGGCCACCAGGGGGGCTATTACAACGTCTCAAAACCAGGCTTATTCCGGCGATTGAAAGTGACAGAGCTATACAACTCGTCTAGCACCATCTCGTTCACTCATTGGAACAAGCCTGGTTTTAAGACGTTGTAATACCCCCAGGTATTAGAATTGAAACTCTCTGGTAATCCACAAGCCCCATAATAATATGGCTTTGGAATACTCGTATTATTTATAAGAATAGCTTTGATGGTAAACTAATTTTGAGCAAAATTATATGAACCAGTCAATTCTTTCAAAAAGATAAATACAACTTCAAATAGGTATAATAAATAAATAGAAAAATTAATATCTTTTCCTGAATTTCCTCAATTTCAAATAAATATGATAAAAATGGATACCCTGCCCTATTCAGGTAAAAATACAAACAATAAAATACATGTTTGGTAAAAATCTTACCTCTTCCTTTGCCGATGCGGTATCCTTCCTTGGACACGGCGACTGATCCCATGACGACCAGGTCAAGCGAAACGGAATCTTCTATGCCTGATGAAAGAAAAAGATAGCGATTATCATTAAGGGTGCTTGTACACGGCGCATGTAACCCGTGCAAGTGAAGGTGCGGGTTACCCGCGCGAGTAACATGCGCAAGCTACTTGATCAAGTTACCCGCGGGGTGCTTTGTAAACAGCGCATGTTGAGGCACTTGCACGGGTTACATGCGCCGTGTACAAGCACCCTTAGACATAACGAATTACTAGCTGGTGCCAGAGGATAGTATCTCAACAATTATCTTATGGGAACCGTAAAACCCGAAGATTTTATAAACTAGATAGTTCGCATCATTAGCATCAACATCTGCTCATTAGTTTTTGCAATAAAGGGTAACAAACATCCATCGATCCTCACAAACTTAGCATTTATAATAATATTAGTTAGATTTACTTGTCTAACAAAATATACAGAGTAGGTATTATTCAATGAACAGCCAAGTAATATCGTTGTTATTTTAGAATAAGACAATATTTTTTATCACCATCCATTTTTTTTTCTCATTCTGATTTAGTAAACAAAGATTTCCGTTTTCCGCGAAGTTTGTCGCATAGTAAAAGGTGTTCATATTCATGAGAACTTTCACTCTCTGGAAAGATGCCAATGGTTTCAAAGCTAGAACCATCAATACACACTAGAACGCTTATGTAACAGTGGTGCAAAACACTGTTTTTGCCTTGGTTCTTTTGTACTAACTTGACTGACTTCTTTCGAAAGTTTTTGCCCACCGAACATTCTACGAACCTGGGATAAAACTTGGCAAGTCTTTCCAATACACAAATCTGGTAACAATGTGTGAAAATTAATTTGAGTAAAACCTCTCTAAGTCCTACGGGCCTACGATGACGTTCCACTGTGGAAACGAGATGGCGCTACGACTTGTATAGCTGTCTCTCTCACTCACTCTCGCTATAAAACGTCAGCGTTCTGTTATTCGCGGGCATGCGTAAGGCGAGTTATGGGTAGCTCGTCGTTTGATCATGGGCCATGCCCGGTTCGAAGACGCGTCGTGTTCCACGCGCGCCTCAGAGCTATCAGCAAGTTGACGGGGCATAGAGGGCCAAACGCCTGCCGGGGTCGCGGGACAACCTAAGCAGGTAACCGTGACCCTGGTATGTAAAGGGCTACTGAAGGAACACCGTGGATTTTAGTCAGTGCAAGTCTCGGAGTGGGAGGACTCATTTGATGATTTTACAAAAGGCCAGTTATATGATCAGCAGTTTTAAAAAGTACCTTAAAAATCATCATCTGCCTAGCCTTTTCCCAACTATATTGGGGTCGGCTTCCAGTCGAACCAGATGCAGCTGAATATCAGTATTTTACATGGAGCGACTGCCTGTCGACCTCCACAACCCAGTTACTGGGTGATACGATACCTCATGATAAGACTGGTTGTCAAGACTTAAGCCTCCTGCAGACAGACGCGATTATCCGCGCGTGGCGACATCACTGATACCGCGCGCGTTTCCTTGCCGCATTGTTGTTCACATAAGAGCGCGCTACGCGGCGACACGACGGGACACGATTATAACATGACGCGGCGCGGCACTGCAGAGCCAAGCCCTGCCAAGAGAAGTGAACCCAATCGTAGAACATTTAGAGTGGAAATTACATTGGCAACCAGCGCCAGCGCGCGCGGAACGCGGCGTCTCTCGCGCGACAAATTGCCACAGAAATATAAACTCTAAATGTACTACAGTAAGGACACGACGCGGAACGGCCAGACTCGCTCGCCGCGCGGCACGCAGCGCGGCACCGTAGAGCCACGCCCTGAAAAGAGAAGTGAACCCAATCGTAGTACATTTAGAGTGGAAATTACATTGGCAACTAGCGCCAGCGCGCGCGGAACGCGGCGTCTCCCGCCGCGACAAATTGCCAAAGAAATATAAACTCTAAATGTATTACATTAAGGACACGACGCGGCACGGCAAGACAGACGCGCCGCGCGACAAGAGGCGCGCGCCGCGCAGCGCGCGGCGCGGCACCGCGGAGCCATGCCCTGCGAAGAGAAGTGAACCGAATCATAACACATTTAGAGTGGAAATTACATTGGCAACCAGGGCCAGCGCGCGCGGAACGCGGCGTCTCCCGCCGCGACAAATTGCCAAAGAAATATAAACTCTAAATGTATTACATTAAGGACACGACGACGCGGCGCGGCAAGGCGCGCGCGCCGCGCGACAAGACGAGCGCCGCGCGGCACCGCAGAGCCACGCCCTGCAAAGAGAAGTGAACCCAATCGTAGTACATTTAGAGTGGAAATTACATTGGCAACCAGGGCCAGCGCGCGCGGAACGCGGCGTCTCCCGCCGCGACAAATTGCCAAAGAAATATAAACTCTAAATGTATTACATTAAGGACACGACAACGCGGCGCGGCAAGGCGCGCGCACCGCGCGACAAGACGAGCGCCGCGCGGCACCGCAGAGCCACGCCCTGCAAAGAGAAGTGAACCCAATCGTAGTACATTTAGAGTGGAAATTACATTGGCAACCAGGGCCAGCGCGCGCGGAACGCGGCGTCTCCCGCCGCGACAAATTGCCAAAGAAATATAAACTCTAAATGTATTACATTAAGGACACGACGACGCGGCGCGGCAAGGCGCGCGCGCCGCGCGACAAGACGAGCGCCGCGCGGCAACGCAGAGCCACGCCCTGCAAAGAGAAGTGAACCCAATCGTAGTACATTTAGAGTGGAAATTACATTGGCAACCAGGGCCAGCGCGCGCGGAACGCGGCGTCTCCCGCCGCGACAAATTGCCAAAGAAATATAAACTCTAAATGTATTACATTAAGGACACGACGACGCGGCGCGGCAAGGCGCGCGCGCCGCGCGACAAGACGAGCGCCGCGCGGCACCGCGGAGCCACGCCCCTCAAAGAGAAGTGAACCCTGCTTGTGAGGGTTCCGTAGCCAAATGGCAAAAAACGGAACCTTTATAGATTCGTCATGTCCGTCTGTCCGTCCGTATGTCACAGCCACTTTTCTTCGAAAGTATAAAAGCTATCCAGGTGAAACTTGTAAGTAGATGTATCATGTGAGCCGCATTAGGACTTTCAAAAAAACATTAAAAAATTTCAAACATTCAAAAAAACAAACTTTGGGGGTTCCCCATACTAGATACCGGGTGTAAAAAGACCGTTAACGAAGCCGAAAGCCACGTATTCTACCCATTATTTGGATCATTTTTTTCTTTTAGACCATACCTGGGACTCCACGGGTTCTCGAGATATTGAAGGTCAAAGTTGCATTTTTTTTAAACTTTTTTTTACGAAATCCAATTCTAAGTATTAATACAAAACTTTTTTACAAACAAACATTACCTGTATTTTCGATTTTTCTAAATAAATTACGCATTTGAAGTTACGAACAGTAATGTACGTTAGAAATAAATGCAGAAACGCACAGCTGATTACTTCCGACGGTCAATGACTCTCTTCTCTAGACTTAGGTCCCTTTGGAGGTGCGGGGTGAGGCGCGGGAGGAATGCGTCAAGACCGGAGCGACGCCATTGGTGCGCGCGCGTCTCGTGATATGCCGCTCAGTCGCTATTCGTCTATCGTGGCTCTCACACTGCTGTCTAGTACAGTCGAAAAGAAGTGTTTCTTTGTTTTAAATTGTTTTTTATTTGTTTAGTTTCGTTGTTTGTTAGGTTTTTTGTTGAGATTTGATATTGTGTTGAACTTATTTGCTATTTTAAGCCACCACAATACCGCGAGGAAAAGGCAATGCTTTGAATAGACATTCGAGAAGTTTGGTGTACAACGTTTTACAATTTTTCACAAGATTTTCAAATACTCGAAGATTTTTTTTTTTTAGTATGGTGAAATCATCAAATGAGTCCTCCGGCCCCGGGCAGGGCGGGAGGGACTGTCAGACTTTTACTGACTAAAATCCACGGTGTCCTTCAATAGCCTGTTATGTTCCGGGGTCACGGTAAGGAAATAATCCCGCGACCCCGGCAGGCTTTGGCCCTCTGAGAGAGACACAAAGCGCCGTCGACCCGGGCATGGTCCATGGTCAGGCAACGAGTTGCCCTTTACTCGCTGCCCGCATGCCCGCGCCTACGGTGGCCGGAGATCATCTGCTGACGTCCGACGCCGAGGGCGCCTACCACTGCGGTTGGGGCAGAGGGAGGACGCTGTCCTCTCTCGCTCGCGGCCCGCCTCCTCCTTCACGAGCATTACTGCCTCGCAGAAGGAGCAGACCGCTTCCCACTCCGAAAATACTCGAAGCTTACAAAAAAAACGGCCGCGGCAACAAAGACGTGTGTATCGACAGTACAAAGAATTACAAAAGAGTAAATCAATTCAAGTTCAATTTATTTTAATAAACATTTTAAATTACTTACCTTTGATTTATTTGCATAATCAGCATTTACAACATTACACAAATTATTTAAATAACATTAAAATATCATTTTGTCTTAAGTCTTTTCTTCATGAGTGTACGTGCGCAGACGGCCGCCATTTGTGGTCATCTTTCGTGAATCGTATTGTAATGAGAACCCGCCCTCCGCGGTAGTTCAAATGCATGTTCAAACGAGCCGACGCGCTCGCGCCGCCTGCTCGCTCCGCCCGCTAGCCCCCGCCGCCCTCCGCGACACCCGCTGGCCCCTCCCTCTGCCAGCCGCCACGTGCCGTCAAAGAAATTTGTCTTTAGTTCGGTTTCTGACACGATCGAATTTACTTCTTGTGTCTTTGTTTCCGAAAAACATTACTGTTGAGTGTTCTGTGACTGTGTACTCGCTAACACACAAAGAGGCTGTGTGTTTTTGATTACTTTTGTGTTTGTTTTTGCTAGTTAGTGCGTTTCTTTTTTTTTTAAGTTTTAGATACGAAAATGCCGTTTCATGATTATTCTGCGCGCGAGTATGTTAATATGGTATACTGCTATGGTATGGCGCATGGAAATGCTGCTGAAGCCCTACGAATTTATGGAAGACAATACCCTGAAGCGTTCCAGCCTAGTGATTCACGTATTTTTACGCGGGCAGTGCAACGTTTGTTGGATAATCAGCCTATCGTGCCGATTTCACAGGGGGGTGGCAGGCAAATAACGCCAGCGGCCGAAACGGCCATCTTATCTGTGATGCGAGAAAACCCTCGTTTGGGAGTGCGTACAGCGGCTAAAGTATTGCGAAGGCGGCATGGCCATCGGGCTAGGTACATGGTGTCTCATTCCACCGTGCACAAAGTTCTAAAAAGGGATAGGCAACGACCTTATAAAATTCATCGCGTGCATGCACTCATGCCGGGTGACACAACACGCCGTATGCAGTACTGCAGGTGGCTGCTAAGGCAGGACCGAGGATTTGTGAATAAAGTTATTTTCATGGATAAATGCACTTTCACAAATAATGGAATGTGGAACCGTCGAAATTCACACTATTGGTGCTCCGTGAATCCACATCAAACCCAGGAAACGGGCTTCCAGGTACGGTGGAAACATAATGTGTGGGCTGGCATCATGGGAAATCAGATACTGGGCCCCGTTTTCTTGCCACCAAGTATGAACGGACCTGCCTACCTCAACCTCATTAATGATTACCTAACCGACACGTTAGATGACATGCCACTGATCCAGCGGCGAGACGTGTGGTATCAGCATGACGGTGCACCACCACACATCGTGAGACCGGTTCGCGATCAGCTGACGCAGCTGTTCGGCGACAATTGGATTGGGCGATATGGGCCCCATGATTGGCCTGCACGCTCACCGGACCTAACGCCTTTGGATTTCTTTCTGTGGGGATACGTCAAAGATAGGGTGTTTGACCGTACCTGCCAGACTGCTGCGGAGATGCGTCAAAAAATCATTGATGTTTTTGATGAACTCAAGCAGCGGTCAGAGCGAGAAGGAATCCTGGAACTAGTTCATCAAGAGACGCTGACTAGAGCTCGCGTCTGTCTCCGCGTGGGAGGTCGGCAGTTTGAACCGCAGTTAGTGAGTGTTGAGAGACCACCGATTGATGATATCAGCGATGGACAGTAGGTAAGTGTTTTATGAGTTTTAATTTAAGAACATCTTGGGGTCATGGGATTGTTTGAAAGATGTACCACGGCCCTGGAACGTAAAGGGCACACGAAAGAGCACGTCTTTTTTAGTCGGTGAAGTCTGACAGTACCTCCCGCCCCAACCTGGGCGAGAGGTCTCTTTTCATGATTTTACAATTAAAAAAAAAAAATTAAGAACATCGTGCATCTCAGTAGGATTTTTCTTATTTGTTTTCACGGAAACTTTATTCATTTCATTCATCCCCGCAAATAATCGAAAGAACGTAGAACTAGAACGTCGCCGATACGTTCTTATCACAGCTCACAGCGCGTTCCAGCGTAAGCAGGCGCGCTTGTGTGCGTGAAGCCCGCCTACGCACACAACGACAGAAACCTGTTTGCTTTACATTGCGCGCCATAAAATTTTTTTTTTTTTGATACCTAAAAATAAAAGTCGGTTCCCAGCGATAATTTTAGCGTAAAGCTACTTAGTTAGATATACAGTATGCGAAGTTAACGGCTTTGTGATCTGTTCAAATACACCCTGTATATTTATCCCCATATTAGAATTAAAACTCAAATTTTTTTTCACCAAACTCATGCGTGTTGGGTATACATATACAACGTCTAACGCCAAAAACGCAAAACCTCTCGTGGGGTAACCCAGCCCATGTTACTAACTTAACTTAATTTTTATTCCAAGATTACCTATTGGAAATTCTCAAAAAAAAATGGTTTTTCATGCAAAATGAGAAATTGGTCGGGCACATCTATATGAAGAACCTAATTTTTTGAAGATATCATTCATCAAAAATTATATTGAGGTTACTTATTTATCTTTTTTTCCAAACTAAACAGTTCGCGCGAGAGACACTTCCAAAGTGGTAAAATGTGTGCCCCCACCTCCCCCTCTGTAACTTCTAAAATAAAAGAATGATAAAACTAAAAAAATGTAAATGTTAAACATTACTATGCAAACTACCACTCAAATTGGTTTTAACGAAATCAAGTTATTACTACTTCTTTTTAATATGTCATAAATCGTAAACCGCAATTCTAGGTAAATTCAAATTAAAGTTACAACCAACTACAAGAACTTTTATATTATGTAACTTGCTGCTACGGAACCCTTTACGGACGAGTCCGACTCGCACTTGGTCGGTTTTTTAATTCCATCCAACAATTTATTCTTCAAAAGAAATCGCCCGCCTATTTCTCAGAACGTCGCGCGCGGTTTTCTGAGAAATTTGTCGTCTCGATTCACAACCGAATTACAACGTTATAGTTATAAAATAAGGTCTAAATTCCATCCAACAATTTTTCAAAGGAAAACGCCCGGCACATACTTTTTCTTTGATCGCGCCGCCGTCGCCGTCGCTGCTATAATAAATCAAAAATGAGTTCCAGGAAGCGGCAGCGGTAAAAAGAATCAAAGGTGCCGCCGCCGCGCCGTTCGAAAAATAGGGCTGCCAACATTTTTTTGTCGAAATATAGTTTTTTTTAAAGCTAAAAAAAATATAGCAGACTTCACAAAAATAAAGTATTTCAGTAGGGAAGAATACAAAAAATAGACTTATTTGATTTTTTTATTCATTTGTAAAACTATTTTTCTTTGCACTTATTGCATTTTTAAATAATTTTTTGTTCTGAATAAAACTGGCATTAATTACAGCCTAGTTTTAAATTAATAAAAATCAGGAGCTCTTTTTTATTAAAGCTGTAATGTTACTCTGTTTCTTTCTTCCCGCCCCACTTCAAATTCATAAATGAAAATTTTCATCCTTTCTGTGAGTGCCGAAGTGGTGATTATTGTTTACGTTTTATTTAGTATCTACAAAGGGAAACTTATGGCTAAAGTTGAAATTTAATTTTTTGCAGACTGGGTTAAGATTATTATTAAGTACATTGAGCGAACTTTGTATTAATCGCTATTCTACTGGATTAGAAAAATCGTAATCTTCGTTTAATACTTAGATATGTATTTCTGTTAAACAATCGGCGTATTAATAAGCAAAAATAAATTTGGGATTTAATCGACATCGATAACATTACAAAAGATGACAACAGTACATACCCTAGCCCTAGCTAGGCGGCGGCGCGGCGGCGGCGCGGGCGGCGCAGCGCGCGCGGCCGAAAACCATTTCATTGTACTAATCTCACTAATATTTTGTTCAATATTTACTTTATTTTTGTTAACTAATTTGGGGAATCGTTAGTGAACGCACAAACCAACAATGCGTTTTATGGAAATAACTTTACAATGCCTACATTAGAAGATTTTAGGACATTATCTAAAATCTAATAAAATCTAAGAACCGCTAGAAACTTATCGTCAACGAACCACCCAGTCTTGTTAGTAACCTGCTTCCCTCTCGTGCGAAGGGTCTCAGGATCAAATCCTGGTGTTTCCACTTCACTTTTCGTGGTTCTCTTTTTGTATTTCATATAGCCTGTAAGAGTTTTCAATAATTATAAAAATAATTTTATGCATACTTTTATTTTAATATTATTTGCAAAATATTTTTTCTAATATTTTTCAGTAGTTTTCTAGAATAAATCTGCGCTAATTTAAATTGTAGGTAGGTAAGTTGGATATTGGATATTATTATAATTATTGTTTTTTTTTTCGATCTTTCGAAACTCGACCTTGTGTCGGTCGGTAGAATAGATATCCCGTCCCGCATCCCGCAAGAAAAAAGATATCCATTTCCCCACTACCTGTAGTTTCTCCTTCCTCTTCTTCGCCTATTGTTTGTGCTAGTTGGTGGCCGATTTTGTGTGTCTTATTATAATGCGATTAGGTAAATTGGATATTATTATTATTAATGCGATTTTTGATTTATGTTGAACCGACCATGTGGGCGTTTATAACCGGTTTTTTTGAACCAATTCGAAATGGTCAACATAACATGATTTATGCAAACATGTAAATGAATAAGTACCTAAAATACAGAGACCTTCATATTAATATGGTAAAAACATCAAATAAGTCAGACTCGTACTGACTAAAATCCACGGTGTTCTTCGATAGCCCTTTACCTTCCGGGGTCACGGTGATGAGATAAGTCCCGCGAGTCGCGATCGCGACCAAATACAGAAATGAGAAACCGTAGCTTGAATTCTACGTAGGTACCTACTTACCTATTTGATCGTACACACGGCTACACATCAAGCTATACAAAACCAGTTTATCGTAGACTCTGTATGATCATTCCGCGCATACAACGGTCAGCTTATACTGGTTTTGTATAGCTTGATGTGTAGCCGTATGTACAAGCCGTACAGAGTAACCTCTACCTATTTACTTGTTTATTACGAAGTAAAAGCCAATAACCAAAAGAGACTTTTTTTTTAGCGTGGTAAAATCATGAAATGAGTCCTCCCGCCCCTCACTGTCAGACTTCTACTGACTAAAATCCACGGTGTCCTTCAGTAGCCTGTTATGTTCCGGGGTCACGGTAAGGTAAAAATCCCGCGACCCCGGCAGACTTTGGCCCTCTGAGAGGGGGCCCCGTCATTATGCTGACGCTCTTTGAGGCGCGCGTGGGACACAACGCGCCGTCGACCCGGGCATGGTCCATGGTCGGGCAGCGAGTTGCCCTTTACTCGCTGCCCGCATGCCCGCACCACAAGAGACTTAAAAAAAAGTAAAGTAGGTAGGTTCTCAGTTCGACGCATATTTGGAAACTATACCTTCAGCCAACGCTCATGACGTCAGAGATCGTATATTGGCGTCGGGTATGTTTTCAAATCCAGAAATAAAGAAATAACCAATAAAGTGTACCTTTGCCTAACATTTGTGACGTCACTGGCCGAGTTGACATCGGGTAATACTTTCAGATTTAAGATTGCGCGCGTAGGTATTTTAAAACATACCCGACCGCAACGAAGTAATCGTTCGGTATTCTTTTGTCACGTTACTATTCCAATAAGATTTGATTCTGTGTGTACGAAACGGAGCACTGAGAAACAATAAAATGTAAAAACGACCTGTCCGAGCGAACCTAACCTGTCCGAGCGAGTCAGGGTGCCCCCAGGCACCCTGACTCGCTCGGACAGGTTAGGTTAGGAGGGGATCCGTCCCCTTCGTGGTTATTTTTTTTAAAACCACACAGAAGTAGGAGCACCGCGAAGCGGTGCTCTGTCGACGTTTTCTGACCTTTCACTTAGTTTTAAGACGCTGAAAACCATCTGAAAACAGATATCGAGCTGCGCTGTTTAGGTATTTTTAGCCACGCCCACTATTTCTCCGGTATCCTACCGCCATTCGTAAAGAGCGGTGATACAGCGAACTACCAATGAAGAAGCAAAAGTACGCGGTAAATAATAACAATGAATCAATAGATGGCGCTCTTAAACTCGTATATTTAAACTCTGTATGAAGAGCTAAAAACAAATTAGATCAGGCGATTAAAAATGAATGATTGTATTTGTTTATACATTTTAAGATAGGTACTGAATTTAAAACAATAAAAATGTAAAGAAAATAAAAATAAACTGCCGACCTTACTGGCGTATTTGTGCATGTTTTTACCGTGGTATTTACCATTTTGAAACTTACTATATTATGACAATTTCATAATTACACTAATTTAAATTCACAAATAAAATTATAAAATATTTATCAAAAATCAACATTAGAACATACGGGGTGAATGTAAAAGCGTTAGAGATTTCGCTCGATCGTTTATAACCTACTTCAAAAAAAAGGAGGTTATCAATTTAACCCATAATTATGTATGAAATATTTCCAGAACGGTCCAGTTTTCGTCTATATCAGCGTCTGAACAAATGTACTAAATTTCAAAAGCGTATGTATGTGTAACGTATATATGTAATTATGTATGTATGTTTTTATGATTGTGTTCGCATATCTCCGGAACTACAAGTCCGATTTAAGTAATTATTTTTGTGTTGTACTAGTAGATATCGTTCAACTTAGGGAATACTGCAAGTGTCATCAAAATCGGTTGAGTAGTTTTTGAGATAGGGAATTTTTTGCTTGCTCAGATCGTAGATTTTCAAAGTTGATTGTTTGTTTGTTCACAATTATCTCGCGTTTGGCTGAACCGATTTTCATGCGGTTTTCGGAAAAATGTTTGATACATTCTAGGAAAAGTTTTAGTATACATATAACAATAATGGATATCTCGTGACGTTGCCCGCATAGATCCGTTTTTGCTGCTCGCTTAGATAAATATTTCTAAAGACGCCGATTAAGGAGTCTGCCAACTACACCGTATCATACCATGACCGAGCTATGAACGTATCAAGCACGGAAGGCAATACGATACGGCTTGCTTTGCCCACTGAAACGAATCAACGGTGTTTAATGCCCGTATGATGCCGGTATGGTGTCCGTATGCAACCCGTATGTTGCCCACCAGTAATTTGTATGTCTTATAAGCCGTTTCATAATCGCATGTGTATCGGTAATGCCTGGACGTCTCGGGAGTGCTAACAAGATTTGAAATATTAAGAGGAAAGAATAGCTGCTGCCATTTCAAAAAATTGGTATTTAGAAAAACTCGTACTGTCCCTCTCACGCGTTGAAAAAACCCCGATCGTGCGATAGAGAGCGTTCCAACTCGCGACTGAATGTAAGTATTTTTTATATGAAATTTGTCTCTCGGGAGAAAACGTTTTTCACATACTAAATCACGACCAATCTCTTAGATTCTGGTGTCAATCGTTTCAGCATATTATATTCTAGGTTTGTACGTTTTGTTTTTTTTCTTAAACTTCTTTGTTTTTTAAATACAAAGGTTTTACTTCAATGAAGATTTTGTCATAAAAATAGTAACATTTAGGCGCCTGTTACTTTCAAACTATTATAAATTTTGAAAAAAAGAAAACGTATAAACCTAGTTTTTTTACTGTGTCAGATGCATTGTAAAAAATCATTGAGATAGGATAACATTTAGGGGGAGGAAAACGTTTTCTCTTTTTGTATGGACGAAAGCTCGGTAGACTATAGTCTTAAAATAGGTATGGCTTTTAAAAGATTAACTGTTAGAATTGTTAACTTGCAATGATTGTCATAATATTGGATGAGGAAGAAGAAGAGAAACAAAAAACCAATCGACACTACTGGATTCACGATATAAAGTACCGTGAATCGTAGCGTTTTTTGTTTCTCTTCTTCCTCAAAGAACGAAAAACTGAAGGAGAATATCGAGAATATATTGGACGTTGTACAGGCAACCGTCGCGCATCGATTTGGGATCGTCACGTGCCATGCGCGGAGCGTATAGGCACCGGCATATAGATATAGATAGGGTATACTTCCGGAATGGTCCCATTAAAATAATATCAAAATCGGACTAGCACTTTTAGAAAAATCAACAAAAACCTAAAAAGTTTTCAACTTTGTTTACACCGATTACTAGTTCCGGTTGAATAGTGAAACTAAAAAGGACAAAACAAAAAACTTTATCAAAAATAAATGTTACCGACCTAAAAAGTTTTTATGTAAATATATTTACCATAACTCCTCCTCTTTGAAGACAGTTAAAAATACCAAAACTCACCCGATGATTTATATACAACTTACAACATGTAACGTAATTAACGCACACCGATATACACCCCAATTAGAACATTACGTTTTAATCATAATACATATATTCAACTAAATTAGTTATTTTACAGTAAGGTTTATTTTTCTTTATTTTGTACTAGCTTCTGCCCGCGACTTCGTACGCGGACCCTGTTGCTTATACCAGCGACAACGGGGTCGACAAAATCGAAGATCTAAAACGTCTGATGTGAAATGCTTAGAATCTGGGGACGGGAAAACAACGGGACGCGCGTGACGATTCCAGACGTTCCAGATCTTTTATTTTTGTAAGTCAACAGGAAATGCTCATCAGAATAAACAGCTCTTGCTAAGACGTGATTCCTATATAATATGATATAGTGTAGCTAGGCTCTTGGAGTTCCACATCAGGTGTTTCAGATCTCAATTTTCATACGTAAACAGAGAGTGGTCATTAGGCTGAACAACTCATGCTAAGACATCATTCCTTTATACATATGTTATAGTGTAGCTGGGCTCTTGAAATTCTACATCAGGTGTTCAGATCTTCAATTTTTATACATCAATAGTGATAATGGTTATCAGATTGAACAACTCTTGCTAAGACGTCATTCCTGGATATGTTATAGTGTAGCTGGGCTTTTGGTGTTCCACATCAGGTGTTCAAGATCTTCAATTTTTATACGTTAATAACAGAGACTGCTCATCAGGCTGAAAAAGTTTGCTAAGACGTCAATCCTTATACCTATGTTATAGTGTAGCTGGGCTCTTGGAGTTCCACATCAGGTGTTCCAGATCTTGAATTTTTATACATCAACAGAGAGTGCTCATCAGGCTGAACAACTTTGCAAAGACGTCATTCCTGTGTACGTTATAGTGTAGCTGGGCTCTTGGTGTTCCACATGAGGTGTTCCAGATCTTCAATTTTTATATGTCAACAGAAAGTGCTCATCTGGGTGAACAACTTTGCTGAGACGTCATTCCTGTATATGTTATAGTGTAGCTGGGCTGTTGGAGTTCCACATCAGGTGTTCCAGATCATCAAATTTATTCTCTCAGCAGAAAACGCTCATGACGTGGAACAATTTTTGCTATCGCACCATTTTTGTATCTCTTATAGTTTAGCTGGTCCGTTGCGGTTCTGCACCAGGTGTTCAAGTTTCAAAGATAAATTATAGCCTATGTGTTGGCCAGACTTAATACCTATACAACAAAAAAAAAATCATTCAAATCCGTCCAGTACTTTTTGAGTTTATCCCGGACATACATACAGACAAACAGACAAACAGACAAAAATTCTAAAAACTATATTTTTGGCTTCGGTATCGATTGTAGATCACACCCCAAGTATTCTTTTTAAAAAATATTCAATGTACAGTTTTGACTTTCCTACTATTTTATTATATGTATAGATTGAATTGAACGGAATTTGTATAAATACAAATAAAATTACACTTTTATGTCTTGTTGCCTAGATTTACGGTCTATCTGAGTTGGTTTTGACTGTACAGGGGTGATGTGACTATAATTTCTGTAGTTTTAATTATTTTTGATAAAAAAACTTTATAAAAAAAATGTAACCGACTTCGAAAAAGTTTTTTCATTTTATCCTTTTTAGTTTCACAATTATACCCAAATTATTGTCAAATACATAATTTTCTTACATGTGCCCTAAAATTTTGTAATCCGTAGCACCGGTAATAACAACGCCCATATATTATGTATGTACACAATGAGCTTAAAATAAAAACTACTGCACCAAACTAAATGAAAATTTTATGGGACCAAATGGCAGAATTATACTGTATCGAACAAAAAAAGAATCATCGAAATCGGAGCAGAAACCTCGGAGTAATCGGTGTAGACAAAGTTGAAAACTTCTTAGGTTTTTGTTGATTTTTCAAAAAGTGCTAGTCCGATTTCGATAAAATTTTAATGGGACCATTCCGAAAGTATACCCTATCCAACGAATTTTTCAAATCGGTTGTTAAACGACGGAGTTATGCCCGAACAAACATAAAAAATACAAACATCCGAATTGAGAACCTCCTCCTTTTGGAAGTCGGTTAAAAATTACCTTTATTAAAAATGATAGAAATCGATTCAGTAAACGATTCTGAACAAACTATTTTCAGGATGTGCGTTAATTATGTTACTCATGTTGTAGTATGTCCTACAGCATTACGGTGGAAGGAGTTCCAATCGGCGTACAGGGGACGATGAAGTACCTGGGACTCGTCCTCGACAGCCGGTGGAACTTCAGGGAGCATTTCCTGAGTTTGGCCCCAAGGCTGAACCGTGCAGCGGCCGCCCTCAGGCGACTGCTGCCCAATCTCAGCGGGCCAAACGCTTCCTGCCGTAGGCTGTACGCTGGTGTCGTGCGGTCCATGGCCCTCTACGGGGCCCCTGTGTGGGCCCTGAGCATCCGGACGCGACCACAGAAGCTGGTCGCATGCCAGAGGGTCATGGCTATCCGAATGATCCGGGGATACCGCACGATTGCCGGCGAATCGGCCAACCTGCTTGCCGGATTGCTGCCTTGGGATCTGGAGGCGACTGCCCTCCAGCGCGTCTATGAGTGGCGCGTGGAGGCGCAGCGCCGGGGCGTGAGCCCGCTGCCTCGCGAAGTCGAGGCGCGGCGCGAAGACCTCCGGCGCGATCTCAGGGCAGTATGGAAGGAACGACTGTCGCGACCGACGGCCGGGCACGCCGCAATTGCGGCGGTAAGACCCCTCTTTGAGGAGTGGTTGGAGAGAAGTCATGGCGTCCTTACCTTCCGCCTGACGCAGGTCCTCACCGGGCACGGGTGCTTCGGGAGGTACCTGTGTCTAATGCGGAAGGAGGATACGTCTGGGTGTCATCACTGCGAAGATCGCCCGGAGGACACGGTGGAGCATACGGTGCAGGACTGCCCAGCTTGGGCGGTGCACCGACGTGTCCTCACGGCTGCGATAGGCGGAGACCTAACACGCCCATAAAATGTATGGGACTCGCGCCCGGCATTGGTTTCGGCCATGCTGCGGGGCGAGACGGAGTGGGAAGCGGTCGCCTCCTTCTGCGAAGCAGTAATGCTCGCGAAGGAGGAGGCGCGCCGCGAGCGAGAGAGGACAGAGTCCTCCCTCCGCCCCAACCGCGGTGAAGGACGCCCACGGCGACGGACGTCGCGCGACGATCTCCGGCCACCGTAGGCGCGGGCATGCGGGCAGCGAGTAAAGGGCAACTCGCTGCCCGACCAAGGACCATGCCCGGGTCGACGGCGCGTTGTGTCCCACGCGCGCCTCAAAGAGCGTCAGCATAATGACGGGGCCCCCCTCTCAGAGGGCCAAAGCCTGCCGGGGTCGCGGGATTATTCCCTTACCGTAACCCCGGAACGTAACAGGCTATGAAGGACACCGTGGATTTTAGTCAGTAGAAGTCTGACAGTCCCTCCCGCCCTGCCCGGGGTTGGAGGACTCATTTGATGATTTTACCACGCTAAAAAAAAAAAAAAAAAAATGTTGTAGTATGTCCAGTTCTAAGAGAATCATAGGTCTATGTAAATTCTAGGAGTTTATCAGTGGACATCTGCAGCGCTAGCGATAAGAGCAATAATTTCCCTTATTTGTGACTTTCTTTTTATGATCAAAGTGAAACTTTATGTATGTATACATAATAAATATGTATATCAGCACCTAAGTTCTTATACCGCACTGGTGAAAAACAATTTCCGAAGTTTCACCTGTTTCTGAACTGTTGCCAAACGTCTCTTTTTATTGTAAATAAAATGTTAATAATTATTCTAAAAATATAAAAAGGAAATAGGTATCACGAGTAAATAAAAAGAATCTAAAAAATTTCTAACACTCAACGGAGATTCGAACTCAGTACTCGTTCTCCTGGATCTATGCAGATACCACTAAACCAACCTAGCGTTACGTTTGAGATTGAATTTACGCTATCGGTGGTACAAAATAGCCTTCATAAACGTTGTAGTACCTATTTGTTTTGGATAATATAATTTTATTTACTCGTCTTGGTCGATATTACAATTTAAAATGTTGTTACTTTACTACTTCCGGATGTTTTTGTTTGTTAGTATAAACTTAAGCTCTTTTTTGCTGGCCGCCGGCTTTTTTGTTTATTCCCTATTTTGCACAGCAAATGTTATCACAACTTAGAACTTTATTACTTCTTTACAGAAAATAATAATATTATTCTAAAAAAAATAAAAAGTAAATAAAAAATAATGTTACAAATGAATATAAAAAATAAATGTTCTTATGATTTTCTGAAATCTTCCAAAATTCGAACCCGACCTGTTCGTCAAGATCCGTTCATATACCACAGTACCACTAGACCAACCAAGACTTTCAATTCTGATTGAATTTACGCTATGGGTGGTACGAAAAGCCTCTATAGTACCTACCTATTTGGTTATAATTTCTTTTAGGTACTAATCTTCCATTCCAGAACTATCTAGAACAGGGCACAGAATATATTTAAACAGTACCTACCTAATAACATAACAGGGTAGAATTTTCTAGAAATTTCCTGACTGATCTTTAGTAAAATTGTCGAGAACCTTGTGGAACTTTCGAGAAGCTTATAGGTAGGATAGGTCTCGCAATTCAATCGACGTAGGTAACAATATTTTCTGTGCCTAAAGTGAAAAAAATATCTCTGCGATTTGCCCTTGGTTTTGGTTCACACAGATACAATACTAATGTAATTTTTGTATTTATCAAGTTTAATAGGTAATTAATATTTGGCCGCTAACTCAAAACATTCTTTTAAATAACATGATTCAAAATTGCTTATCTCCCAGTTACAATAGCGTATTATTACATAGCTTATTGACAGAAGCATATTATCTATATATATAAAAGAACAGGGGTTTTTCTTTTGACACGACTACAGCCGAAACCGCTTAACGCAGAAACTTGAATTTTGGACAGCATTTGCAGTCTACCATGTAGATTGGCAATAAGACGGGATTTTGCGAAAATCCTCCTCTAAGGGGGTGAAAAGGGGTGAAAACTTTTGTATGAAAAATCTTATTCCTTGGGTTTATAAACTTGAAACTTACCACGAATAAGAACATTAGTAAATAAATAAGATTGGCACCACTATTTTTTTAAAACTACCCTCCATTGGTATTCTAGGGGTTGTTAAAGTTTATATGGGAAAATCATAACGCGTGAGCCGATGAATTTGAAAATCAGTATTTATATACTAGATAAGAATTAATCAAACACGTGTTTTTGGATTTTTCGAAAATCACCCCCCAAGTTGGTGAAAAGGGGTATTCAAGTTTTAAGGGGAGCATATTAAACCAGTAACTTAGCAATCTGAATTTTGGATGGTAGTTGCAATTTATGATGTAGGTGAGCATTAAGAAAGGATTTTGCGAAAATCTACCTCTAAGGGAGTGAAAAGGGGTGAAAACGTTTGTATGAAAAATCTTATTCCTTGGGTTTATAAACTTGAAACTTGGTACGAATGTGAGTATAAGTAAATAAAAAAGATGGACACTATTCTTTTTTCAAAACTACCCTCCATTTTTGGGTTTTTCTAAAATCACCCCCTAAATTGAAAGAAGAAAGAAAGAAAGAAAAAACATTTATTTGGCGCAAAAAGGACCACGACACACACAATAAAAAAAAATAATAATAAAAAATAAAAATAACACGATAAAAAAGCAGAAAAAAAATAATAATTTATATCTAAAACTTATAATAAAAGAATAGGTAGCTTTTGTATGTCTCACGGCTGCGCCAAAAAGGCCCAGTTCAGCAAAAAGTCGGGCAACTAAGTGCTCGACGCTGGTTTTCAACTGGACCTATGTTGATGTACGGATGTAAAACAGCTATGGTGTCCCTTGTTAATACTACTACTTATATAAATATAGATACAATACAATAGTAAATAAGTAGGTTTAAATAAATATTTAAAAAATAATAATTATATACTTGGTAGAACAATCTAAAGCAAATTGGTGAAAAGAGTAAGTTTTAAAAAGGGAAGTATTTGACTACTTGCTTCGATGAACTCAAAACTGGGCATAAAGTATCTCTCAATCGAATAAAAGATGCGTAATAACCCCTAGCGGGGTGAAAATCGGAAAATCAGTTGTCTTCTACGATTGATCGTTTGTATTGTATTGAATAGGGTCCAAAACTACTAGAGCATTTTTAGATTTTCCAAAAGTATCCTATAAGTAGGGTGAGCGGGAATTAAATTCACTGAGTTCGAAGTTAGAAACACGCGCAGACGAAGTCGCGGGCAAAGTGCTAGTTAGGAATATTTGAGGAAAATTATATAGGTAAGTTTTCAGTAGTTTAGGAATTAACCCACAATAAAAAACCGTAAAAAAATTCGGATAAAAAGTCGATTTGTCATCAGAAAAAATATTTGATCTCGAAAAAATACGAAAACTTGAGGTGTGTAGTAAAACTCAGAAAATGATAACAACGCCATCTAATATAAACATTAAATGAGTGAGCAAACTACAACGTAGTACAAATTGTATTCACCAGAGGCAGCTGTGCTCAGTAATATTATTTAATAAAATAATGGAGTTTGGAACTAGGAGCCCATTATTCCTTTTTTTGTGCTAAGGGGATTTTTAAAAACAAGGACATATTTTTTTCAACCTCAAATTAAAACAGATACTTTAACTTCAAAAACAAATCGATACAATCATGTAACGCCATCTATTGAAGCCTTTTTGAATTATTTTTTCTCTGAGCAATGAGAACACAATTTTGTTCGTGATGTCTATTGCTCGTAAGTACCTATACACCGTGACTTTTTAGTCGTCTTACAAAAGGGGTCCACTTAATGTATCCGACCTAAAATACCTCTAGGCAAGTTTTTTTTTATTGTAAAGACTATAATTTTTATTTTTAATAACATTAGAAATATGAAACAACCTGTTAAAATGTTTACGTATCGAGCTGTAGACTTGTAGAGTATACCTACCTACCCAGCACAAAAGTCGGGCAGATCATTCCATCTCCATTTTCTATGAGACAAGGGTGTTTCTAACCCTCCTTGCGTCATATTAACGAATTAAAATTTTATTTTTAAAATTTTCAAATCCCTTAAAAACCTTTTTTTTTATTATAAACGTGTTCTAGACATTGGATGCATGAACTGGGCTGCTTTTGTAAGACGACTAAAAAGTCACGGTGTATATTTTAATGTCTCTGATAGGGCCAGACAATGATACGAGTATTATTTTTGTACTTATAATATCATTGGGGCCAGACGCCTCAAATAACGCGGGTAAAACCCCGGGTAGAAGCTAGTCTTTTATAATAATTATTTATGACTGTCGCCGTGTGTCGTCGCGTTAATCGCGGCGGAACCGCGGCGACCAAATCGGTGATACAAAATGTTCTACACTTGGACTGATTTGTGTCGCCTGGCGTGACGCAATTGTCGCGGGTCAATCTTGCCGCGAGCCGTCGCAATAATAATATTAGAAACGCGATACGCCGCGCCGCTTCAGTGTGAATAGATATGGGTGTTTTCATAGAAAATGGACTAAGTAGGTTTTTCCAACAATCGCCACGCGCGATTAATCGCGTCTGTCTGCAGGAGGCTTTACGAGCTTCTGACCGACAGTAACGACTCTCAAAGATCTAAAAATGATAGCCGGGACCAGACTTTACGAGCTTTCCAAGGCACGGAGGAAACTCATTATGACAGATAGTCACCCATCTACAGACCAACCTCAACAAACAAATATACAGCATAAATACAAATAATCCATCAATAAGCATGGGGCATTGCAAAAGGATACAAGAGTCAATGTTTCTTCGATAAAAGATCCAATAAAGAGATATTTTTTTGCTGGTGCGAGGTCAATGTCGAACAAAAGACCAGTCGATATTACGCACCTGTTTACTGATGACGTCAGTACTACAATAAGTCTGTATGCAAGGCTGAGTATTGTAGAACAATCTTGGAAGGCTTTTATGGTTAAGTGAACGATTCACTTGAATTTACAACTGATGGAGTAGGTAAATATTAAACATCTTACCATAAAAAAATAAACAACTGTTGAATGTTTGTCTAAAATAAGTGTAACGACCCTTATATCAACGTAAAATGTCGTTTTGACGTAGACAGTTGCTTTAGACTAGTGTTCAACAGATGCTTATTTTTCTTGTGGTAAGACGGTTATTCAGTAAGAGTATGATAGTGCCTTCTACTCTTCACTCAGTTGATGACTGTACCACCTCAAAAAGTCACTAACAGCTGGTTTAGCTTATTTGAACTGAAAGGCCCTAACAATACCTATTGATGCATATGGAGCGAAGTTAGATAAGGTTTGCACGTTTTTTATAAGTTTTTCATGCATTAACTTAATTGTTCTAAAATAACTTCTTTTTTTTTAAATTTACTGGATATTATGTCATGCAAGGGGTTCAAGAGAGGCGGCACTCAGAAAGTCGCAAAGTGATACATACAACACCGAATCGATAAACACTTCAACAAAGGCTCGTATTGTTAAAATTTCGTACAATTCAGATGCCTAACTACTGGAAAAATATCTAAAACTGAAGTAAAAAACTCAATTTAAACCGCAATAAGAATTTGCATAAGGTTCAAATTGAAATACAAATAGTAATTAGTGTCTCCAATGCATTTACTTACCAATAGGTTTTCCATAAGACTCCATTCCGTTACGTGAGACGGCCTTCCTGATAGCTGCAGGGCCAGTCTCTCCTTCGGGCAGCTCAAGCCGGTTGAGGAACCCCTTCTGCAGGCGAGGCACCGGCACATAGAGGGTCTTTTGTTGCTCCAAGCAGATGACCCTGTACAAGAAAGATTATTTTCTTATATTTTAACTGATGAACACCTAAGATCTGACACAGCTACAGAATTAAAGTCGGTAACAGAAAAGAATAGCGCACAGAACTTGGCTCTGACACGCTCCCGCGTGCATACACACTAGCTATAATACTGCCGGCGACATCGTTTTTTCTGATACAAAGAAAATAAAATAAAAACCTTCAAAAGGTACAGCTTTAGAAAGATTGAAAGGATTCCCAAGCCCTGTTAGGGTTGAACCACATCTGGCAGCACTGAATCGCCTTTTTCCGTCGCCCTTTCTATTTCTGTCGCTTAGAACTGCCATTTGCTAGACCGAGACAATGCGATAGCACGCGGCCGCCTCGAGGATTCCGCCGCGTGCTATCGCATTATGCTTTCTGTCTCGGTCTAGCAAATGGCAGTTCTAAGCGACAGAAAGAGAAAGGGCGAGGGAAAAAGGCGATTCCGTGCTGCCAGATGTGGTTCAACCCTTAAATGAATGTGCAATGAGAATTGAAACACCATTATTAAATCCAGCAGAAATAAAAGGAGTTTCATTTTTTATTTTCTTTGAAGTTTGTAGAAGAAAATTTTAATGTTAGCTTCGCTTCAGAAACGTTCAGAATCCTACATAATATGCAATCATTTACTGAAGTGGCATCGTTATCGAGCAAAACTAATCACGGAACTAGGTTAACTGAAAAATTGCATCTAACCATTACTGAACGATTCACACCATGGGTACTGAGAGATTATTTGATGTGTGTGGAATGCAGAAAACGAATTGGTCTAACAATTAACAGCTTTGTTCTACAGACTCATTTATGAAGGATATCTCTAAACTTTTGTTTAAATTTTCGATTAACTATTATGCGACGAGAGATAAATAAAAAGAGAAGACGGGGGAGACCTAACAAGAGATGGAGCGATGACATAGCAGGCTTATTAGGCAAAACATGGAGTAGACTTGCTAGAGATAGAACAAGATGGAGACAGATGGAGGAGGCTTTTACCGCATTAGGCGGTCCTTTTCAATGACGTACTTTGTGACTAATCTAATTAAATGCATGAATTATACTTTGGTTAATGATTACAATATTATTCATACGGCAAATATGTATTATCTTGAATGACGAATTCATATGTTTTTATTATTTCTAATAGGTAACTTGTATAATTCAATAATTATTTTAACTAATTTTGTAGGTACAACAACTTATTTGCTTAATTTATTTTCTCAATTGTGCTTACTTTATTGTTAAATTATTGTAGTTATTGTAAAGTGTCTATAAGGATTCAATAAAAGCTTATATTATTATATTATTATTATGCGACTGTCCAACCACGTTCTTGCAAGCCAACTGGACGAGCAGTTGGCCAAGGATCCACATATACGGACAACTCGAGCAGCCAGTGTTATGCCTTGCAACTGCTTGACCGCACCGACTGCCCGATGCTGATGTCTGACAGGGAAGAATAGAAGAAAACGTGTTGCGTCGATATCACAAGTAAAATGGGATACTTGAGCTCGGTAATCAAGTATTTGGGTTTTGTATTCAAAACAGCATTTCGATTGTTGAACTTTTAACTGGTCTATGAAAAAAAAACTTAGGCCTAGCAAAATGTGGTGATAATAATTCTCAGGTACTCTTTAAAGATTTAGGCCCGGATTCCACCAAAGCGGAGAGAAGAGATGTGTTTGAATAACCAATCAAATTTCCACATCTCTTCTCCGCTTAGCTTCAGTGGACATCTGATTGGTTATTCAAACACATCTCCTCTCGTCTCCGATTTGGCGGAGTCCGGGCCTCATAATGAACGGGCTAGGAGTCTGCAAGGCCTTTCGACTGACAGTAACAGGTTATTTTTTTTTACATTTTACCAAATAGTATAATAATAACAGAATCAAAGTATGCCTGATCCAGTTTAAGGCGCATTGCTTTATAAGAATGTCTAAGGTCTTTTTACATTACCTATGCAATTACATATGTAGTCGTATCAATGATAAAGCAATCATTAGGATATACGAGGGCGGAGTGATAAGTCTGGTAAAAATGAAATAAGGAAACAACTTTTTAAAAAAATGGATTTAGAACGTAATTTCCATCTAACTCAATGCACTTCATCCAGCGTTTCTCAAGACTTTTCGATCCCTATCCAAAGTATGACTTAGGCAACCCTTCGAAATAGGCATGGTTTCGAGTATGATCTTCTCGTTGAAGAGGAATAACAAAGATGGATGGATTGTGTGAGGAGTAACATGAAAGAAAAAGCAATAAGCGGTGACGTGATGTCTGACAGGGGAGATTAGAAGAAAACGTGTCGCGTCGATCACAAGTAGAATGGGATAAGAGCAGATCAAAGTCAAGTGACAAAAATGTGTTAGTGTAAACTGTAGAAAAAATACTTGAGTACCGAGGGGTTTTGTATTAAAAACCGCATTCCGATTGTTCAACTTTTATCTGGTCTATAAAAAAGCTTAGCCTAGGAAAACGAGGCGATAATAATTTTTAGGTAGGTAGGTCATAAACACTTTCATGGAAGCGATCATCTCTGGAAGTGAACTCAGGGCGTCCTGCACGTTCAGCATCACTTGTGCTTGACTGACACACCGAAAATTACCAGGTTAATCATTTTTCGATGGAGCAGAGTCCCCATAATATTTACCAAGCCTTTGTTTAGTTTCCGTAAACGTTTTTTTTACGCAAAAAATAATGTTTGATCAAAGTCGAAATTCACTTTTGTCCATCTTTGCGAAAATGCATTATATTGTTTTTATTTAATGGCTTTAAAAAAAAAAACTTTAAGGTCACTTGAAAATTTAAATATAATGCCTCAAAAGAGTTGTAAACAAGGAGGTTACATTCAATTTACGATAATTTTATTCCGAAATACATTTTTACCAGACTTATCATCAGGATATAGTTAAATACAGATTGTGTAAGCGATAAATTACCGTTTAACAAGCCACTGTTAAGTATCGAAATTGATTGCTTCAACACATCACGTAATTGAAAACTTCTTTTAGGCGCACTGTGCACTTATTTTGTGTACAACAACCATCAAACTCAGGTACGAAACGGCTTGTAAGTAGTCGGCTCGAGTCGACTAATGGGCCTACCACCACACGCACAAGCTTCACCAGTTTTGCCTGCGCAAGCTTCTCGCATGAAAAAACTGTACACGGACGGCAACACTGAACGCCCAAAACCAGGCAAATACGTGCAGGCCGGGCTTGCGCAGGCAAAACTGTGGTGAAGCTTGGTAGTAATCTGTCTATGTGCCACTGACACCAGCTAGAAAACGGGTAGCAAGAAGACACGGCAGAGTAGTTCCAGTGAGGGAACGAGGTGGCGCTAGGCGACTTGTTTAGCTGTGTCTCTTTCCCACACCGAAACTACTATGGCTTTAAGATTTCATGGCAGGCCAACTGGTTTACGTACCATAATTAGGGTTTGTGGTAACGCGCCATTTCTTAGAAGAATATGGGGGAGCCATTGCCCTAAAATGGCGCAGTGTGCTTAATTTAAAAAAAACACAGCAGCAAACCTGAGTTTGACAGCTGTTTAGATAATCATCTTTTAAAAATCCTGTTGATATTAGCTACCCGTCAATAATAAAGTTATTGTTTTACGACACTAGTTTCTTGATGTAAACGCGGCTTAATAGTACTGGATAAAACTAGTAATTACGTGAAAGTGGATACGCGTTGTTGGGTAAGATTAACTATCGTATTAACAAACATACCAAATAATTGTACCACCTTCCAGCCGTTGATTTACGAATGAATTGTCAGGGACGGAAAAATTAAAGACATGATAATAGAACTTCTCACCTTTGTATAGCTTGGCCAGAACGTCTTGAAACGGAACTAATTTTTTTGTTTGCCGACAACTTTTTAAAATCTTTGATATTTGATGTAAACAAAGAACGCAAGTTTGTAAGATTATTGTGCCATAAAACTAACGCAATAAGTGAAAAAAAAAACATAAGAAGTGCTGGTAGCGGGAGCACAGTGCGTCGTCAGTCGGGGTACCCAAAGAAACATTTCTTTATCAATTCTAGAACGATATTTATAGAAAATATAGGTCAATTTGATTAATATTGTTTATTACAACACTTGCTAAGTTGCATACTTAGTAGGAAATGAGTTATCAAAGCGAACACAGGGTCAAATTATACAAGAAATGCATTACATGATTATGTATGTAGCATCAGATTAAACAAAGAAATATTTATAGAATTCTTTCTCGGAAATTAGTTATTTTATAATCATTATGATAAGACGAATTTACACTTTTTACTCTCACTACTATTACCTATAAATGTGAAAGATTATGCGGATGGATGGATGGATGGATGTTACTTTTCGACACATCATAACTGAACGAATTAGGTTGAAACAGTAAAAATCGTTTATGCCAAAATCGGAAGAACCAGTCATTTAAATTTTTCATCCTCACTGGAGTCTTATCACGTGTGATTTTATAGTTATGTATTATACTTAAATAATATATTTATGTATAATTACTTTTTTAAAATAAAAGACTTCTTGAAAAAGATAAAAATAAGACTCAGGCTGTGTTTAGTTATGGGCCCAGGCTATTATTTATTTTTGTACTGTAATAAAAATTTCAATTCATTGTATTTTGTCCACCTCTCGAGCCCCCGAGGAAAATGTTTTTCCACTAAATACTGATCGATTTTAAGACTTATTTTTCCAAAAAAAAGGATTAATATCGGTCTATTTTTTGGTGGCACAAAAACGTGCCATTGGGGATCGGGCGGTTAAGTAATATTCTTTTATGTCTTCATTTCTGTCTCCCACTCCTAAATGACGATTTCAAATCTTGCAAACATAATTGTTTCTTTAACTTATCATTACGCACCATTTGCATTACCTACATATTTTAATTGCTGTGACCGCGGCGCATACGCAGGAATTATCGCTGCAATTTTTCAGGATAATAAAAATTCGTCACGAGTCAAATGAAAACAATTAAAAATGTGTCGATGGTTAGCCTTTTGAAGTGAATGAAGTGGAATAGGTTTGATATAACTTCAGTATCTGGATCTGACGTAGTAGGTATGAATGTTTAGAACACTGGTGGCGCAGTTGTAACTATGCCCTACGAATTTCAAGTCGTAGGAAATCGTCGAACCAAGCCAGGCGCGTTACTTTGTGTATTTTATTTCATCACCACTACTCTCAAAACGGTGAAGGAAAACATCGTGAAAATACCAGCATGTCACAGAACCAAAAATTCGAAGACATGTGACATCTACCAACCCGCAATGGGCCCGCGAGGTTAATATGGCCCACTCCCTCTCACGGAGAGGAGGCCTGTGGGCTGTGTCCCAGCAGTGGGAACATTACAGGCTGATGATGATGATGTTTATTAATGAAAAAAGAAAATCGTGTTCAACCAATACCGTAACATGCTCATTATAAGAAAATTAAATTAAAGTTAGCAGAACGATAATTTTTCAGCGGCTTGCAGCGATTTATGTAATAAAGCAGAAAGTTATAAAACACTGAGTATGGAATGCGTTACCCAAGTATCGGTCACGGGTTTCGTAAGTACCTAATCAGTGGACTGAGCACTCTGGTATTCTACTTTAAATGCAAGTACACAAACATCTTCATTGTAATAACAATGTCACTAAGTTCTAGTTAATGTGTTTCAGAAGCAGAAACTTGGGTCGAGGGCTCGGGGTAAAGGGCTATTGAAGGACACCGTGGATTTTAGTCAGTACGAGACTGACAGTCCCTTCCGCTCTGCCATGGGTGGGACTCATTTGATGATATACAATAGGGTGGAGCGAAAAAAAATATTGTTAAACTTTGTTACTCCTGTATCACCAATGGATGATCGACATTGTTAGAGATATAAAAATAAAATTTCAAGTTCCTATGTTAACATCTTGAGGTGTCGCATCGAATTTGAAAGTTGAAGAAAATAACAAAATTTGTTTTTTTTTTAAGTTTTTATTTGAGACAAATTATTCACCAAAATGAAAATATTGAAGCTTGGAATGAAGTATTGTACTTATAAATATACAAAATATATTAAATAAAAGCATTTTAACATTTCGAAGGTGAAGCTACAGACACTTCTTTTTTTCTTAAAACATTGTGATTTTGTGACAATACTGCAGGCGTAGCATGGCGCCGTAGAAAGGGGTTTTGTCGACGTAAGAATAGACAAAATGACAGAACGTAGAAATAATTTTAGCGTTTTAAGCAAGTTTATGTAAAAAATATGGAAAATAAACGTTCTTTTCATCAATAGTGTAAGAATGGTGTCATATTTGTGCAAAAAAACAGTCGATTTGTGTAGAAATAACGCTGAAATAACTTTGTCTTTTCTTGGTAGAATAGAGATAGAATCGCCATGCTACGCGTGCTGGTAAGTCTTGTCTTGCCTTTATCCACGTGCGAATCAATCCATCTCTTGCTTCTGGCCCACAAACAGATGAAGAGGCCTCAGTAACGAGCTTGACGCACCGTTCTACTGCCTGAGTGTGGCAAGGTTACTTTTAAATTTGAAATAATTTACCACCTGAGGAAATCACGCTTGAAATTTCTGCGTCACTATATTTCATGGTTCGTGAAGTCGTTATTTCTGTTCTAAAAATCACATTGTCGTCCTCGTCTGATGTTGCAACGAACGAACCTACTAGAAGACCAAAAATGAACTGGATCAAAGAAGTACTTCGGGGTACAACGGGCTCTTTTTTTAAACTCATCATACTTTCTCTTTCTTGTCTCTTTACGGCAGATATATTTAATAGACACTTCATCAACAGAACAATAATTTCTTTGTCTTTTAAAAAGGTGTCTCGGCAACAGCTCTAATCATACAAAAGTTCTCTGGATTCACATAAACAAGTATAGCGATGTCAAATAATTACGATTCAGATTTTCTTAGAGAATTAGCTTTTTCTTTTAGAGCGAATTTCTTCACATTCTTGTATTTATTATAATAGGAAATCAATCTGGCAACTATTTGTTGATAAATTACAAATTGACGACTTGTTCCAATTTTTTCAATATCAACGGCTATCATTTCACACATCGCACTGCAGGATCTTTACCATTATTCAGTTCCAGTAAGTCATTTCATAACCACAACTATGTTTTCATAAGATCACATAAGTTGGTAACACATTATCACTTAGTTTTATTGGATCGCCAAACAAGGGGCATCGCAAGTCTTTTCGAGTTTTTGTCATTTTATTCACAATACATCAGACTTTTTTTTCACTTGTCGTTACTACTTAAGTTGGTAATGTGTTCCAGAAGCAAAAACTTGGGTCGAGAAACTCACGAATTACCGCGACCCCGGAACGTTAAGGGCTATTGAAGGACACCGTGGATTTTAGTCAGTACGAGTCTGACAGTCCCTCCCGCTCTGCCCTAGATGAGACTCATTTTATGTTTTACCACACTAAAAAAAGCATACATTTAATGACCCCCAAGTTCTCTAAAAGCAGGGAACTGCCCGGCATTAGTACTATCCGGACAATGATATTATAGCGGTAGGTATTCGGATGTATGAATGAGTAATCATGTCTTGTTAGGGACTTCAACGAGATGTTTGGCCTATCACATAAACATTTCCTGTGTCCCAGCAGTGGGAACATTATAGGCTGATGATGATGATGAGTGGGGGCGAAACCACGGAGAAAAAATAGTTCATAATATATAGCTAGTTCGCCGCCTGTCACCATTATTTTGTAGCAGTTTCAATCTTGCGCTCCAATTGAGAAATTTATTGGCTATTAGAGAAATCCAATCAGAACTCTCGGCTTGGGAATTATGGTGAACGCACATCTAGCCGCACCGCAGTCTCCGCAGTCCCCGCATTACGAATTCTTTGTATGAAGTTCTATGAAACCTCGCACACTTATCCGCATCGCAGTAGCCGCAGAATCGGTAAGAAAACAGACTGCGGTGCGGCTAGGTGTGCGTTCACCATTAACGATGGTTATGTGTAGTTGGTGTGTATTCCCGATACGGTATCAATGAAAATATTTTTGAACAGTTTTATGTCCACTGAGGCAGTAAAGCAAAGAAAACAGTTTTGACTATTTCTGTCTTACTATAGTTAAAGTTCTTTAACTTTTTATACCCATTACGGAACGGAGTAGGTACTTATATGCGTTTAGGGTGAGAGATGTTTGTGTGTGCGTTTGTGAAAAGTAATGTTACCACCTATCTTCTAAACTAATGATCCGATTTTGGTGCGGTTTTCAATAACGATTTTTTTTTACTACAATCAAAGCGACGTCATAAAACGAAAATGTATGCTCTTGATAAGGTTAAACTAATGGTACGTAGTGACAAAATATTGATGCAATGCCAAAAAAAAAAAACAATGAAGTTCAATATAAAGCCTATTAGTTTTTTGATCGACGATGTTCAGCGCCAACGCAGAGGGCGTTGACTCTGAAGAAACTGTAAAGTTATGTGAAATATTACGTTCATAACAACAGTGAAAGTAAATACACAAGCGAATGTCTTTATTTTTTATTATTTTCTTTTCATCACTTTCATCCAATTATAACTAAAAAACTGCTGAAAATTTGATGTTATTCTTTCAGCTATTTAGATGTTCAGTGTACCTCTATGCTGTAAGTCTAAAATTAGCCCTGTTTTAGCTCTGGAATGTGTCACGTGCTCGCCTGCTAACTCGAATCAATGCTCACGACGCAAGATAAAGGTAACGTTTTAAATTCGCGAGACTGGTGCGATTCTAAGCTGTAAGCAGTCAATCAACTAGCCGCGCGGAACGCACAAACTGCACGAAAGGATGATATAAGAGATACAAATACGAGCGCTATGTACACTCTAATTCGTGTCGTGCTTGACTTTCTTTGCGTTTCAAAACTTTTATTTTACTTTCTCACTATAAGAAGAGGCAAGATGACTGAAAAATTTAATTAAACCGTTTATTGGATTATCATAAATAATTTGACAGGTTTTTTTCTTTTGGAAGGTTAGCTAAACTTGACGAAAAAACGGCGCTTTTGAAAACGATGTCAAAGATATCTAATTGTTTTTCATAGTTCCAACCTTAGATTATAGAACGTCTAGGTAGATCATTAACAGGTCACTGAAAATCGAAGCCAAAAACAAAAAAGTGACTTCACTAAAAACGTTAAGGCCCGTCATCCACCAAAGCGGAGAGGAGAGGAGATGAGTTTGAATAACCAATCAGATGACCACATCTCCTCTCCGCTTATTGACAGACGACTATTACAGACATTTGATTGGTTATTCAAACACATCTCCTCTTCTCTCCGATTTGGTGGATACCGGGCCTAAGGCGCTCCCTCACCGCGAGCATTCACCTGTAATGTAACGTTAGAGATTCGAACATTTTTTCATCAGTGAAGGAAGACAATCGAGCATCACAATGCGCACCTTGTATCAAATCTATTACCGAATACAAAAAGTTCTTACTACAAAATTTTTGCAAACATATTGATGGGAAACATGACCAAGAAACTTGGAGACATGGAGCTGCAACATTGAATGCAAACATTTACACAGCTAAGCGGCCCTAAAATACGCGAATGCTTGTCAGTCAGGGAGGTAGTATTGTAATGGAATGCTCCCGGTGAGGGAGCGCCTTTACCTTTTGTTTCGAAGTTGGAATCTGGCCCTATAGCCAAATGGCAAGCGACATTCGCTAACGTTCAGCAGTCGCTAATACATTTTCAACTTTATACCCCATTACATAAAGTTGAAAATCTATCAAAGATTACACGTTTTCGTTTGTTCCGTTCGCTATCGCTCAGCAGTCTTTACTAGATTTTCAACTCTATGCGATTGGACATAAAGTTGAAAATGTATTAGCGACTGCTGAAAGTTAACGATTGTCGCTTGCCGTTTGGCTACAGGCTGTTATAATCTAAGGTTCCGACATGACGGGGCCCCCACTCTTTTCAGGTTTTATCTAGTTGTCAATATTCATTGATATAAAAATAAAAAGTACGTATCCGAATAGATTTAAAAATTTACCTATTGATGGTGTCATCATGCTTACGAGTATTAGATTAATTAAAAATAAATTAGATTGCATTCGAAGCGGTAATGCCCCCTCAGCTTGGAAGATTGATAAAACATTAATTATTCAACAATATCGATCGATCTGTTCATGATAATCAGATGTCCTTGAATCTACAATCGTCACTTCTTGGAAATGTGTCAATTAAACAAACCACATATTTTATTCTGTTGTTTTTCGAGGCCGCTTAGCTGTGTAAATGTTTGTATTCAATGTTGTTCCAGCAGAGCCATGTCTCAAGTTTCTTGGTCATACTTCTCATCAGTGTTTGCAAAAATTGTCTCGTAAGAACTTTTTGTTTTCGGTAATTTTATTCGGACCAAAAATGGTTGACGCAAGAGTAATAAACGCAGTTCTACTGCTTTTCATTGAGGCATTATTGTGAATCGGTGGGTGCTGTATAAAAGAAATGAGAAACTACTAAGCGAAAAATGCCAATAAAATTAAAACTACTAAACGAAACTGAATGAAATTTTTATGAGACTAAATGGCAGTTATACGGAGACCGTCATCGAAAAAAAAAGGCATAATACGGACGGAGTAATCGGCGTACATACATAAAACAAAAAATACAAACCGAAATCGAGGAAATCTTCCTTTTTGAAGTCGGTAAAAAGTCTTTGTCTAAGATTCAAATCCCTTCGAAAATCACACGGTTATAACATAACGGTTATTGAATTTATTTAAGTAATATTAATTAATTGGTAGTTTATCAAATAGTGCGCATCTACAGCAACACGGAAGTCTCGTGGACAATTTTCGCCTTTTGCTGTACCTATATGTATATCTGTTTTTGTCCACCATAAATGTTTTTTCCCGCTAAAAGTAGCTTCCATGTGGATACGCTCAAGACATTTAAATACTTCGACTTACCTCACAGCCTCCTGCGGCTTATCAGGGTTGACTTTCACGGTGCTAGCATTCTTGAAGACATCCAGTTCAGCGAGTTTGGCAGCGGCCTCCGGAGCACCCTTGAAGTTAGGGATGCGATTGTACACGGGGCGCGGGAACATCGCCAGCCCGTTGGTCTCCAGATGACGCCATACTTTCAGTCGGAAAGAATGCTTCGTAATCTCCTCAGGCACCGTTTTCTTGGCTGAAAGTTGGTAGACAGTATTTTTACTATGGGTCGTTGAACCTTTTTTTTCTTTCGTTTGTTTTTTCTGGGTAGGAGTTGGCAACATTTGTCGATGGTTAGATTTAGTGGATAGATTCGAAAATGGAATATATTGGTGAAAGAGGAATTTTGCAACTGCAAGTATTGCAATAGTAGTCTTGTTCAATTCAGAGTATTTTTATTGCGGGTCAATGAAACTTTTATTCTGTTTTGTTAGTGAGCGGATGCGTAGGAAGATTGTTGGCAAGGTCTATCGATGACTAGGTTCAGTTTGTAGAAGACTTCGACGTGAACGTCTCTGTAAAATTCAAAAGTAGATTTTAACAGAACAAAAAAAAAAATATTTATATCAATTGAAAATTCTTTCATTCATTTTAACAAGATTTTCAAATGAAAAAATGTTTGAAATAGACGTCCGTTACCGAATAAATCGCGATTTAGAAATTAGGTCAACGCGATAACTGAATGAAAAACTGAATATAATAGTATATTTATAAAACTAGTGTATAGCCAAAGGTAAATGACCGTTATATTCAACAGTTGGAATGTTATACGTCGAGTAGTAAAACCGTAAATTGCTTCAATGCGTTTTGTGGAAATATTAACGTTAATTGTACTGGAATATAAACTTTTATGCCCGGTTTACATTATTCCAGTCCAGCGATCCAGTCCAGTACTGGATTGCTTACTGGAAAAATGTAAACCGGCACTGGAATAAACTTACTGGATTCAGTTCATTCCAGTGCCGGTACTGGAATAATGCCCGGTTTACATTATTCCAGTCCAGCGATCCAGTCCAGTACTGGATTGCTTACTGGAAAAATGTAAACCGGCACTGGAAGGATTCAGTTCATTCCAGTGCCGGTTTACATTTTTCCAGTAAGCAATCCAGTACTGGACTGGATCGCTGGACTGGAATAATGTAAACCGGGCATAATGTAAACCGGGCATTATAATAGACCGCGAATTACTGATCGTATTAGACGAGAATATAATTTAATTGATAGACAGTTCAGTTAGTCTCACACACACAAAACAACAAAAGGGATTTTTATCGTGTTGTGGGTACGTGTGGAACAACTAGGTAATTGTTACCATTACTCTCGTAATATTGTTACGTGCTGGAATGGTATCAAGGACAACCTGAGTAGCTGTTGATCGCTCAGCCCCCTACTGTCCATTGATACGGAGCGAGCTGGCGGAGCGGAGAAACGAGGAAATATTAACCAATAGGATTGTACTAAATCTCCGCTCTTCTTCGATGGTGCAATCCTATTGGTTAATATTTCCTCGTACCTCCGCTCCGACAGCTTGCTCCGCATCAATGGACGGGTAGCCTAAACATTCAACACAAATTGGCACAGGTTCACAAATTATTTTTTTTATGTGTTGAAATCATCAAATGAGTCCTCCCGCCCTGGGTGGGTCGGACGGCGAGCTACCCATTACTCAACTTCCGCAAGCCTGCTCCACCGCGCCGCTGTGCCCTCTGCTAATCATTCAGAGGGACACGCGTTGGAGCATCCACATGTCCGCACGACAGGCTATTCGCATACGGGCAAAGAGACCCCTTAGGCATACAGTGCCTAAGGAAGAGTTTTTGCCCGCATCCCCGGGTGCACCGGCCCGGAAAACTGGTCTTCCCCACGGACGTATCCGAGAGGGAACTCCAGTCCACGCGCGCACGTGGAGGTTTCCTATCATAGCACCCCGTCCACTTTTTCCATCAGGGAATTTAACCGAAGATTTTATGCACTAGCCAAAAGAGGGTACTGTACTTTCTAGAACCGTATGACAATTTGTAGTGTCGATCAATTTTATATAAACTAGTAACAATGTGCTCTTGGGAATAATAGCTTTGTCCCATATACGGTAGTCGCAAAAGAAACGGCGGACCAATACAAAGTCAAATGAAATTTGCTAGTTGCGATTCATAAAGGATGTGGCTATAGACATTTTTTAGATCTTTTGAAATCACCAAACGACTCCCACTGGGTGGATCGAAAAGTAGTAAGAATTTTATAACTAGGGGCGCCAGGGGCTTAGATCATATGTGTTGCAATGTTTGAAACACGCCACGAGACGCCGTCAGGTGCGAATGCGCGTACTTACAAAGAAATTAATGTCTTATTAGTGCCGCCCGTCACCGCTTAGACCAAAGTTGTGAATAGGCCGTAATACTGAAAGAACTCACCCCCCTTTTCCCTTCAATTGGCCTTTGTAACACTTCCAACGGGTGTAGAAGCCTCTAATTAAAGTACTTCCAACGTTTCATCTCGTCTTCCCTAGTAGTAGCAATTTGTCATTGACAAAAACTGACCACAATCTTTTATATCGACGGTCCCTACGTACAAACGGACATGTCGAAAATGTCATTTTTTTTTTTATTGCACAGTTCGCTTTAGATTTTTAAGACGCACAATTCTGTATATTTATTTTTTTCTTATGTTACGTATTTAACGAGATTTACCAATCGTATATGAGGACAAGTATTATATTTACAACGAATAAGTAACGTAGATGCGGACATCTACACATAACGCTTTGTACGGTGTTTTAAATTGCGCGCAAACGCGGTCATGTCTGACATAACGTCATTTACGGCGGGGGTTTCTCAATAGGGCGTGTATATGTCCTTATTGTATGTTTAGATGCTAAGAAGATTGTTAATTAACAATAAAAAATTTCGCTTCGGTGACCTATTTGGGAATTTGTCTTTGCAATTGTACGATGTTATGACGAATAACTACGGAAAATAAACGTTTGACATAATATGTCATGCATGCCACCGTCCGAGAAAATCGATCCGACACAGTCATTATCTCTAGGTGTTCTTGTCTGACTAATTCAAATTCAATTTCATTTATTTCAATCAATTTCAGATGACACACCAATATCAAAATTAAATTAATGGAGAATATTTGCATAGACACAACCTCGTTTCCAGGATTATCCACCAGCAACTTGCTTTCAAGTACAACCTTGAGATATCAGAAGTGCCGTAACATAAGTATGCGCCTGACCCTGTCGGTCGCGGCACTAACGAGCTACCGTGACCCCGGAACGCAAAAGTCTTTTGAAGGACACCGTGGATTTTAGTCAGTACAAGTCTGACAGTTCCTTCTGCCCTGCCCTGGGTGGGAGGACTCGTTTGATGATTCTACTATGTTAAAAAAAATGTATGCACCTGACTCAGTTCGCGAAGATGGCAATTTCGTTGTATTGGGATCGACCTGTCATCACTGACAGAACTATTGTTGCCAAAAAGCATGACATTGTGGTGATAGATCGATCGGAACGTCCGTTACGCAATGTTTTGTTGTTTATATATCGTATCCGTGTGACTAGAACCTCGTGAAGGCAGAAAAAGATAAATATTCAAGTATCTTGATCTGACTCGCGAGTTTGTTGGCATATGGAAAGTGAACAGCAGTCATTGTGCCGATAGTCGTGTCGGCTAATGGCTTAATTGCCTAGAGCCTTGACCAACATCTAAGGAGGCCCTCGCTTGGCCAAGCGTCTGATTCAGAAGGCAGTACTTCTGGACACAGCGCGCATCTTTAGGAAGTTCGTCTCTCAAGAGCCCTGACCACCGGTAGCCCGAACCTTATTCCCGGTGCTTGTGGACTACTATCTTTGAGGAGTGACTGAAGACGCGCCACGGCGGCAGCGTCCGCCTGACGCCTGACGCCTTGTGCGGAACGCCCGGAGAACACGGTCGAGCATACGGTGGATCTGCCCCGCTTAGGCAGAGACCGCCGTGTCTTCACGAAGCTGATAGGTGGAGGCAACCTCTCGCACCCGGCATTCAACCTGACAATCCCAGCCGAAGGTTGCACGGGAGACGCCCATGGCAACAGTTATCACAAGGCGATTTCCGGCCATCGTAGACACGGGCGGATGGCGAGTAAAGGGTGACTCGCCGTTCGATGATGGGCCATGCCTGGATCGACGGAGCGTCGTGTTCCATGCGCGCCTCAAAGAGCTATCAGTAATCTGACGGGACCCCCATAGAGGACCATAGCCTGCCGGGGTCGTGGGACTATTTTATGAGGTAACCATGACCCTGGAACGTTAAGGGCCATTGAAAGAACACCGTGGATTTTACTCAGTATAAGTCTGTCAATCCCTTTCGCTCCACCCAGTGGGTGGGAGGACTCATTTGAAGAATATACCACGTTAAAAAAATTGACATGTCTTTATTTACATTGCAAGAACTATAGACACTTCGAATGAATGAAACCGCGTATAAAGCGATATGTCTTCTTCGATGTATATTTTATAACCAACGGTGGTGATTTTAAGATGTTTAACTTATCCGTTTGAAAACTATAACATTGTTCGACGTTTTCATAAAACGTCTTATTTAAATTCTATGTTATAAACTGATTTCTTCTTTCCTACGTATAAAAAGTTATCTAAGACATGTCCGACATTCTTTTATTTTAATATCAGCGTAGAAACAGTCATCTATCAGTTTTTCTAAGAAAATGAAAAAAAAGAAAACATGTATAAATACCATTATAAAGTTCCTAAAGCTAATAAAACATTATAGAAAAAATAAATTCAAAATTGTACATAGAATTATTTCTAGAGCGATTTGAACATTAAAATCGCTCTCCTGAAAACCTCGGTTTTTGACATGTCCGTTTGTACGTAGGGACCGTCGATATCTCAGAAATATCAATGTATATTGTATGTATGCTTATAATTTAATAAAGAATTTTTAATTGGTTTCCCAAAAATAGCAAAATAGCGTATTTAAAACATATTTCCTAATTAATATTAAGGTCCTACTTAGGTTTCAGTAGACGCCAAAAAGTATTTTTATGACCGTGATATTTTATTAGTCATTAGGTACCGTATTTATTTTTTTGTGGGCGCGTCATGGTCGCAAAATGTCTACAGATCTTTTTTCCTTGCAGATTTTAAAGTGTCACTAAGGTCTAGAATTCCAGATTGATTAGATTGTTACTGGCTAGTGGCTATCAAGCATACGCGGGCGACCTGTGGCCGTCAATTTATTAATGCGTCACCCTGCAGTAGGTATTTATTTTTCTCTACTATGAATTATTATACGGCTCGCAGATCTAACATGAAGTCTATAGAAACTTAAAGGCTCGATCACGACTTTAGTCTAAGCGGTAAGCTGTGCGACGCGAATAAGACATTTAGCGTCTTACCACAAAAAAATTAAACACCCGTTGAACACTTGCCTAAAAAAATTGACAACTTTAAAACGACATTTCTCCTTGATATAAGAGTCGTTTTGCAGTTACACTTTTTTTAGACAAGTGTTCAACGGGTGTTTATTTTTTTGTGGTAAGGCGGTTAGTTACTTTGTAAGCGAATTCACTACTAGCGGCGCCTATTGGCGTGTTTCAAACATCAGCGTAGATCTTCCTAGAGCGTGCCCTTCCGTCGGCTTTATTAATCTTGCCACTCACATTTGCTTTATAAATTATTTTGTACCAGTAAGAAAAAGATTTTTTTTAGTGTTGTTAGTGTTATAATTATACATATACCAAATTATACTTGATGCGACTGGCAAGAAGAAGAGGTCAAGGCCATTGTCGTTTCGGACGATGCTTAGTTTTCGATCAAAGTGTCTACCTATAGCCAACATAACAGACAAACGAGGTAAAGGCAAAGGCCCTCATACTTAGTTTGTGGGGTCCAAAAATACCACTTTGATATTGAGTTCTACTGCTCTAGCAATAAAATTGAAATTATTAGATTTAGAATAGTCCCCTTTTTAGAACATCTCAGTTTTTTTCTTGTTAATAACCTTGCCTTACTAGGGATTCCAACTGTATTATGGGTATGTTTACAAACATTTGAACTTGCATAAATAAAAACTCAAATGGCTACAGTATTAAAAGAGCACACAACATCAAAATAAATAATAACTAGTATTTTGTACCTATGTTCCAATGTACATTATTAAATAGCCACTAATTACCGCTCGCTTACATAGAAAGTTTTATTGATCATAGAATAATATGCTCATAATATTGTGACCTTGTCAGCACCGGCAGTTCAGTTTCAAGTTCAAGAGCAAAAACATGACGCCATTTCACATTCATAAATATAATTTCCAAGCTCATTGACTGTTGAACAAAAAATATTTTTTTACAACATGTCTTGACAGATTGCAGTTCTATTAGATTAAAAATTAAAAAAAAATTCAGAATCATGGTTCATGAGATAGTGTCTGGTGACAAATAGACAGACGGACAAATGAACAGTATAGTCTTAGTCATAATGGTCCCATTTTACTCTTTGGATACGGAACCCTAAAAAATATCCACCCAATCACAAGTATTCCCACCTAAAATCTCAATGAGTTTGCATACCAATCCTAAGACAAAAACATGAATGAATGCATAAAACCTACTTGTATATTTGTAAACAAAAATCAAAGCAGTTAAAGAAGCATTAGTCTTTATTGTATGCTCAGTAAACATGTGGCATAGAAAACATAGTGCAAACCAAGGTGAGGACATTACATGGATGAAATACAACACCTGAGACTTACATATAGAAACATGTTTGTATTAATAGAGTTTTTACCTAGATTGAAATACTTTTAGCATTACGTGATAAGGATTTGAATTTGTTTTGCTTTACGTTGTTTGTAAAGCTACTACTGTGATTTTAATGCTGTTTTCTTGACCTTGTAATCTAAGTAGGTAGGTGTTATTAAAAATTGTTCTTTCCTATTGTGTTTGTGTATCAGGCTGGTGTACGTAATTCAATATTTATCGATTGGAAATACTGTGTGAACTTCTGGTAATCATTTTGTTTATGATAGATCTATGTAAGATTGTAAGAAATTGTTTATGGAACAGTGTTTGAAAATTATTGTCCTCAATTTTGTTTGACAAAATCACTGTTTATCAACCAAGATTTAGAAAAAAAAATTAAGAGATGAAATTCACTTTAGTAGAAAATAAATATTATCGTAATGAGGATTTCAAAATTACTCTATGTTGAACAGCAATGACATTATATATTGTATGTTACTTCTGTGTAGCGACTCAAAATAATATTGACCGTCTAGTTTCAATCAGACAAAATTACACAGAATGCAAGTGATAAAATCAATGCACCATATTACCATAATGATAACAAGTTTGTACATACACATTAAGATAAATTTAATGATAAACATTCTTACTCAGAAATGTAAATAATCAGGAAAGCTAACAAAGTGATAAATATTTCAACCATGACCTATGCAGCCCACACTTTAATAAACTGTCCCCGTTAATCGACAACATGTAGGTAGATACAAAAAAAAATGCTAAAAAGTTATTTGAATTTAGAATTCCTTAATTGCACGCTCATATCTATAAAGATAGATGAGGCAACTACCTGCATAAGCAGACCTTCACAACGATGATTCAATGCAAATAGAAAATCTAAAGTGACCTCACACATGTAGATAGAGGTACCTAGGTTAATTAATTAATATAGGTACTAATTGCTGCAGCAACCCAACTTTCTTGCGTTTTTTCATGTGACATACCGCCGACAATTACGAGTACAATGCACTCCACGCTTGTCTGCTAATAAATCAATTGCATTTTTACAAAATAGGTGGGCAGAACAGAAGAATGTGAGTCATGCTTCACACTCCAATTAAGCTACCCACAGTATCAATAATTACAAGCCGAAGAAACAACCCAAATCGCGCTAATCGATGCACGAAACACTCAAACGCAAGTGAAATTACAACTGCAATCCGATTCTACAATATTTTAACAGCGGCGTCGAAGAAACATCGCACTTTTCATCATCGATTGTATGCGGGTATTTCGAAATACACGTGCTTCTACTAACGAAATAACTTTTCATGCATTTTTACACGCATTCCAACATCAATTTTCTCTAAATTGGTAAATAAAACAGTGGAATAATGATTGTTTTTCTATTATTTTTCAACAACAAAATGGAAAACTTACTGTTATCCGCGGCCGTTGGCGTACCGTCTCCGTTCTGCATTTTGATAATTTACCGCAATCGGGAGCTCTTCTGCAAGGATTTCGATGATCTAAACGAGAACCATCAAAATTATTTGCAAAATTTATTCCTTCTCCGCCGGACGGAACCGTCACACACAAAAATAGAACGCGAAGTCGCGAATAAAAAACAAATGCCACCAACCTGCCAACAAAAATGTTTTAGAGTTGAACATTTATTACTAAAACATAAATCTACTTAAAATCGACTAAACCTGTTTGTCATTAGCAGCGTTTGTTTTACACACAGTATCATAATCTGATGAATTCTACATTGATTTGTTTGATATTTATTATCTTCGATCATTATAACAACGTTGTTATCTGGTTGTTATGCATAATAATTATTAGCAAATAAAATTTTTATCAAAATCAAGTTTTGACAACACTTTCCACTCCTATGTGCGCAACTCTATTCATAGGCGTACCAACCTTACCACAAAATAGTATTTAGTATGTTCTCATTTACTTAAGGTGATTGCTTCGATGTAGCCCGCGAAATTCAAATTTTTTTACGTTTTTTGCAATTTGCAGGCCAGTGACATGTTGTAACTTTATAAATATTTGTGTTGCGCAAATAACAAGTATAATTTTAAATAAAAAATCAAAAATATCGCTCCATCAGCTCTCACATTGCATCGTAGTTAGATTTCGGAGATTTTAACATGATGCACCTTTTCTATGTGAGAGCTAATGGAGCGAGTTTTTTGATATTTTTTATATTTAAAATTATACTTGTTATTTGCGCAACACAAATATTTATAAAGTTACAACATGTCACTGGCCTGCAAATTACAAAAAACGTAAAAAAATTTGAATATCGCGGGCTGGTTGGAGCATCCCCCTTAATAATTTCAAGAAAAAAAATAAAGATAATGGAAATATAGAAAACAAATCTTATTCCATGTTCCTTCGTCAGGAAATTTTAATTTTTTTTTTGGAGCTTTTCAGACTTGCAATATGGGTAAAATCAATAAAGCAGCAGCTGTCATGCGTTTGAAGCGATATTTTCTGGGAACTACACATATTAAAACCAGTGCCGGATAAAGCCGGTGCGGGGCCCGTAGCAAAATGTAACCATGGGGCCCTAGGGTAACTAAATAAATGTAGGTAACTAGGGGCGCGGTAAATCCTTCCTGTCCTGTCCTTCAATAGCCCTTTACGTTCCGGGGTCACGGTAATGAGATAAAGTCTCGCGACCCCCGCACGTTTGGCCCTCTAGAGGGGGGCCCCTAATACGAATTTACGAAATGCCTCAATGTGGGTTGCATTGCTTCGATATAGCCATGTAATGATTTATACAGAGCGTATCCTGTAAAAAGGTCTTGTGGAGACGACTGTAACGAGGCGTTAGTGGTGACAGTGTGGCCAATCGCTCACTTGAAGAATAGCCAAGGGCACAGGCGCGGGGCCCCACAAGGCGCGGGGCCCGTAGCATTTGCTGCCTCCTGCTATATGGCTAATCCGGCACTGATTAAAACAATAAAAGGTTCATTAGCCCTTGTAAATTACGTATCGTAGGACGTAGAAGTACCTACGTCGTTGTTTCGCGTATAGATACGTAACAGCTGTTGCCCTATTTTTCACCCATTAACAAAATTTATGTTTTTTTCTCGATTCATTTAGCTTTGGTAATAGGTGTTGGGTTTAAATAAAATACGGCGTCAACGTAAACATTTTATTAAAAGCATGGAATAAATAAATTATCTGATAGTTTGGGACATATGGAGCGGGGTCAGCATCAGCTCGAAAGCCGCATCTTTCAGATTGGCACCACGGAGATTTGCTTCGTGTAGGTCACTTCCCGATAAGTCACAACACTAGAAAAAAAAGTTTTTATTATTTTTGTTATAAAGTTCTGAAATTATAATACCGTACCGAAACTGGCTTAATGCAAGGCAGAGGGGGTATTACAACGTCTTAAAACCAGGCTTGTTCCAGTGAGTGAACGAGATGGCGCTAGACGACTTAATTAGCTCTGTCACTTTCACTCGCCGGGTCAAGCCTGGTTTTTGACTGTTTGTAACTTTTTGTCGCAGCACAGAACACTTGTCGCACTGGCTTTTGTCACTCAATCGAATGCTATTAAATGTTGCCGGCCGCTAGGAACTATTTGTTTGTATTTGTGTTTAGCGTATTCCCATTTATCTTCACACTACAGCATTCGACGACTGGGGAACAAAAAGTTACCGGGACAATGAAGTCACCAGTGCATGGGTGGCTTAATCGTGAATGCGTGCACTGTTTTTGCTAAAGGTTGATTGGAGTCATAATAATAACTAAATCTCCCATAACATGCATCTAATCTAACTCTGATGGGGCCTACGGGCCCCAGGTTATCGAAAGGAGATCACGTATCGGCAAGAACAGCGTGGGACGTCCGTCGTCCACCCACAAGGTGGACAGACGATCATAATTATATGCAGACCACACGATCACGCTAGATCGCTATTGGAAGTCTATAGGGGCGGCCTATGTTGTATGTTCAGCAGTGGACATGTTACGGCTGATATGATGATGATGAGTCTATTATAACCATTCAGATGCCCAACAATCCATAGAGATACGCGTGGGTGCGCGGCAAAATTATGATGGAAATCGTATTGTCGTTGTCTCAGTACAAATTCGCTTATAGAGGGCTAACTGTTATAGCTAGATTTGTCTTAGTCGATACAGGCTAGGAATGCTTTGAAACTTACTAAATACAAAATTTTTATAATCACTGGCTGTACGCTCTGCCGGCTTGGACGTTTGACCTTTCTTGAAACTGGCGGAACGTTTTGCCAGTACCAGTCGTTTGACAGTTGGGACGTTTGAGTGGCTAAGGGAGCTTCCTCATGACGGGATGCGACACAATTCGACCGATTTCAACAACAAGTGAAAATCATCCTTACCACAACGACATGCGACATAAAACTTGCGGTTATCTACGGTACGGGTAGATGAAAAATAAAACACGCTCGCCACAACGACGGCGACGTAAGCCTACTGGCTTACGTCGCCGTCGTTGTGGCGAGCGTGTCTACTAATTGCATCTTTATATCGTAGTGGCAACGACGATTTTCATTTTTAGTTAGTTGAAATTTTAAATGAAGCTCCCTAACTCTATCCAGCAGTAGACTGTGATAGCCTGAGTTATTTGATTGATAGATTTATAAAATACCTCTAAATCAGCCCCAGCAAGGACGGCGGCCCTTAAATCACAGTTTTGTAGGTTGGCATTCTTCAGTGTTGCCACCCTTAAGTTGACGCCCGTCATGTTGCTACCCTCTAGGTTTGCACCTGTAAAATGAAAAAAAATATATATAAGAAGATGTAGTATGCTCGTAAGATTCCACCATAGTCTAAACCATAAATGTAGCAACTTAAGTTCTGGACGGTAGTTGCAGTTTCATTTTCCGAAAATCAAATAAGGAAGTGAAAATCGGGATTGTCTAAGGGTGCTCCCACATCTATCGCGCTATGCTCACGCGGAATGGGCTTTTTCCGTCGCCCTTTCTCTTTCTGTCGCTTAGAACTGCCATTTGCTAGACCGGGAGGGTAGTTTTTAGTTGGTAAGAGTCTGACAATCACTTCCGCTTTCTATGATTTACCACCACAAAAAAGGGGCTTTTAATGATACACAGTATTTGTTGGGTTTATAAACGTGAACACAAACACAAGTAAAAAATAAATGAAATGGGTCAGAAGTTAGCCACACAGGCTATACTTATAGAATAGAATAAATATATTTTATTGTAAACCAAAATTTCGAAAACTACTTTTTACAATATTGCTCAGTCTATGGTAACTGGCGGTCTTATCGCTAATAGCGATACCTTTCGGACTACCTTTGGATGGAACCGAACCTATGAGCTATGGCCATCACCTGTTATGAGTGGAGGAGACCAGACAAAACATTAAGCCAGTAACCACGGTTACTCGTTAGTCCCCCGGCAAGCTATGGCCCTCTAAGGTGGCCCCGTCAAACTGGGTTTAGTATGAAAGTTCCGTATTGTTAACTTACCTTTTAAGTTGACACCTTCCATCAAAGCTCTTGATCCAGTTGGATCATCCATGTTGCAACCTTTTAAATTGGCACCTGTAATCAAAAGTATTATATTGTTAGCATAGTCTGGTTCTAAAGTATTACCGGTTGGCCCAGATTTACAAAGGGCATGAAGGAACAAGTTGGATTTGAGTCAGTACAGGGTCTAACTTCTAGCCAAGAATCTCTTACCTTCCATATTGGCACATAATGCTTTGACCCCTAGCAGTTGGGCTCCCTCCAAGTTGGCGTGGGACAAGTCTGCACGCTCCAGACAGCAGTGCGACAAATTAGCACCGTTTAGGTTGCAGCGGGATAAGCAAGCATACTGGAACATAGAGAAAATAATACTGTATGAAGAATTAAATAAATCATTGATTGCAAAATAAAATACTGAACATAATTTAAAAAAAGAGAACAAATTTGAATTCAGGATTGGGATATAAATTCTCACTTTTTCTTTATACCATAATATAGGTGATATAAAACCATACAGCTCGTCATTAGAGGTATTTTCTGGGCATTAGCTATGAACTGGAAGTCATAACGGCTAGATGGCAGACTTGTCTCTTATTTATCAAAGTTTTTTTTTGCACTGTCATCAAAAAAATATTGCACTTACTTTAAAATTAATATTCCTAAGATCCAGCCTATTAAGATCGGCGCCAGACAGGTTGACACCTTGGAACCTTAACTCCCAGGTATTAGGGGTCATAATGATGGAGCGAACCACATCCATCCGTGTCAGAGCGTGGTTTATACCACAACTACTCTGAGACTGCTCAATAAGGAGGTTCAATTGTGGTATCATTGAGTCTATACCTGGAATCAAAAGAAATAAGGGTTAGGGAGAACTGTTTTTTTTTCTATACCTACTTATTAAAAAGAACAGTTAAAACTAGGATATTCTTAGTTTAAAAAAAATATTATTAATGATTTATTATTATCATTCCAATGTGTGACATTACATTGTATGATGGTAACACTTATTTTGCCTTCATTGCTTTTACAAGAACTTTACAAATGCACATATTTTTAACTCGAAGCTGCAATTTTTTTATTGGGACGATCCCACCACCCTATTCCCAAACCACTGCAACTCCTGAAAGCCAGAATCAACAGTGGTAACCACCAGAAAAGCGCCGAGACAATGAAGCTCGACGTGTCCCGGAGAATGAATTTACCTAGTCATGGATCCTGCAGCAAAATTAATCAGAAAAGAATAGTGCTACAACTAAGGAATTCCTATTGGAAAATTTCTTTTCTACGATGCTTTGTCCAGCCCAGTAAACAACTCTAGAACATGCTCAATAACAGTGGTCCTGATAAAATAAAACAATTTACATACCACACACACCTTTCCCAAAAAGGGAAACCCACATTTCAGCAGTTTACTGAATACTAGCTTCTGCTTGGGATTTTGTTTGTTAAAGTTGTTTAAAGTTTTGACACCTAATTTAACCCACAGCATTGCATACTATTGCCTATCCATACTATTTGTCACATAAATATTGTGATAATAATTTATGTATGATACAAATAATAAAAAAAATTACTAGGTAATATAGAAAATTGATACAGATACCAACATCGCTGAGTAAGTAGGACACTCAGATGAGGAAAATACTATTATAAATTAAATATAATTGCAAGAGACAAAACTAATAAAGGAAACAATATCCTTTCCTGTTTCCTGTCCTTGCGCATTACTATGGTAGGGTACTAATGTAAAGATGATGTTATTTTAAAACAATCAAAGGGATTTAAGTATGATTAGCTTGAGACTACAAAGAAGAGGTATGGATATAACCAGCATCTTGCATACTTTGTTTTTTTGTCTTTGTCATAATAATTTTCTAGCATCTTTCATACTAGGAAATTATATGACAAGGACTCCTTAAATGTAGACCTAGTATGATGGGTGGCCTAAACACTCTACATAGAATGACTGTTCTGATAAATAAAAGTTATATATACCATAAAACACAGCCTCTTCCATCACTCCTTTAGGGTTAACATGCTTATCTAATATCACATCACCATGTCTCAAATAATTCAGAATAGGCTCAAAGTACTCCGGGCTACGGTCTATCAAGTACGCTCCAGCTGAGTCAGTAGCACTCGGTGTCATTAAGTACACATTATTGTCATCAGCAAACATACGGGCCAACATAGACAAAGGTTCCTTGGCCAGCAGTGTGGACCTAGAAGTAGTGAAGTGCTTGCCACCAACATTCAGGGTTATCCAGTCAGATACAGTCTTGCCAGGCTTGCTTGGTTGGCCATCACCCATACTCAAATTTTGCATTGTATTTGCTGTACTATCACTATTTTTCGACTCAACATCACTGTCAACACATAAATAAATCTTGTCATCATCCCTAAGTACTCTCACATCTTCAATTTCACAGCCATTTGACGAATACAAGCGTAAGTTTTCTTGATTCTCTCCGAACAGTTTTGATATATCCGATTTTAAGGCTTCAATCGTGTTTTCCACGGCCAAAACTTTTCCATTTTGTTCAGACTTATTCCTGTAAACGTACACTCGTTTCATAATAGGTGTTTTCTTTGTTCTCAGAATTTTAAATGCTTTGCAAAATCAATACTATTACGAAAAACTTGCGAACTTTGGAAAAAAAACACAAAGTTCAAAATCGAGATGTCAAAAGACAACAGCTGTCAAAATAATGGTGTTAGTGCAACAGATAACTTAAGGACATAATTAAAGTTATGAAAAATCGACTAAATCACGAAACTTGTATGAAATCGATTTGAAAAAGAATACACCACAGATGTTTTAATTTATTTATAAGTATATTTTGTCAGAAAAGTCATCAAAACCATTATTAGGTATTTTAAAAGCCAAAAATAAATAGAGAAAAAATATTATTTGGTATTTTAGATATTATTACAAAGATCATGAGGAAGGCCCCCGACGGCGACGGTGACGTCGTTTCGTTAAGAACTGGGTGTGCCACAGTGAATGTTGGAATGTATACTTGCCACGTTAATAGATTCGTGCACAATGAGATAGGTGGCGCTGTTATTATTATAATTTACAAAGACAAAGAATGGACTGAGGCCACTGAGGGACTGAGCAATTCTAAATGGAAATGACCACTCTCTAGAAATCAGTGGCGGATTAAGAGTTTCCGAGGCCCTAAGCACAGAGCCTGTGTAGGCCCTCTATTGCTTAAATTGGGAAGGAAGAAAGTATAAAATGAAAGTTTCATCAAAATAGAAAGTGTAACTAGGTATAGTTTAAAACTTAAAACATTTTTTTCCTTGCCTTATTCAGAGTAAAAGTTCAGGGGGCAGCCGCAGGGCCCTGCGGGGTTGTATGAAGGGTCACTCCCGGACCGCTTTCGCCTTGTGATTTCGGAAATGTAGATGAATCTCAATAAAAAGTACCTAGGTAAAAAATGAAACGCCAGCAGAGGTTGGCGGCCCCTGGAGAACAGGGGCCCCAAGCACGTGCTTGTAGTGCTTATACGTTAATCCGCCACTGCTAGAAATAGAGACAAATATATTTTGCAGCAAAATATGGTACCTACCATATAAAAAATTATTACGTAGAGACAAAGTGATTGTGTATAACAATCACTAACTTTGTCTTTGCAACACTTTTCTACCTGTAGGTATTTACTTTAGATACCGTAAAACCGGCCAACATTACCCGCTTTTTTTCTTATTTTTGAGATTACGAAAAAAATATCGATCAGAGCTCGTAATCAAGTACACCATGGTATCAATTACTATTATAGGCTTCAAATCACGAAATCTGGAGCTTCTTTAACAGAATCCGAGAAAAAGGCAATTAAAGAGCCGGGCAAAATTATACGCACGACCGTCCAACATTGCCCACCCTTAATTTCTCTAAAACTATCAGCTCTAGAGCTTTGAAAATAAGATATGTTTTAGTGAATCATGCAAAGTTGCCATCCTTCGTGATCAATATATCAAAAACGTTATATTTTTAATTTTACTGAGGTGGGCAATGTTAGACTACAGCCAGTATACGCCAGCTGCTTTTTCATACAAACTGAAATCGCCTTTTAAAACGGTGGGCTAGGGTTGCCACACACTAATGTAGTAAATAATAATCTGCTTTTAAATAAAAGCTTTTATAAATAATAAATCAGTCAGGTGCAATAGTTATAAATTGCACGTATTATTATACTTAAGGTTAATATAAAAGATTCTAAAACAAATCTTACAAAGAAATTTTTAAAAAAATGGTATAACAAAGATTACAAGGAAAAATAGTCATTGCAAGCCATGCCAGGCAGACGTTGTAACGTAGAAATATAGCATTTACTTTTAAAAAGAGTTTTAACATAGGAATTATAAAAACATTTTGGTTGATAAAACTGAGTGAACTCTTACGAGATATAATGGGTGCTATCCCTAACACAATTTTTCCTATGGGCAATGTTGTCACTCCTATGTTCACGCAAGCTCGGGAATCATTGCCCACTGCATTATCTTGAAGATTTTACGTTTTATTGGTCTCAAACTAGCATAGAAATGAAGCTTGGTTCTTTTTATTACTGGAATATTGAAATAACTTACCTGAGAGATGTCGTACGCTGTCAGTGTGTAAAAACGTAAAACAAGATTTTTGCACCACCTCAGACTAGTCCTACTTTAAACATGTCTCGCCGACAACTGAGTGAACTTAGCGAAGTAACTAATACATACTTAGTTTTGTCAGGAAAATAGTCTAGTTTACCCTAAAGATTAAATAATGTTGTCAGCTATTTAAATTTATTTACAATTCAAGATTTTAGTTACTATTTTTCGTGTTTGGGCAAAGATATCCGCCAAGGGCAATGTTGGCCGGTTTTACGGTACAGTTGGATAGTCTCTAATCATAGATTTACTTTGGCGTCGCACACAGTTTAGATAATTATGTATCAATAAACATTAGATCCTGTATTAAACGATTCACAACAGAGACCTCTGAGATCTATATTGTCCGGCACAGCAGCACCCCCTCCTAGGTACACTCTGCGAGATGTTACTCAGAACTCCTCTGGGCTTCGTAATACATACATTAGTCATCATCATCATCATCATCAGCCGGAGGACGTCCACTGCTGAACATAGGCCTCCCCCTTAGACCGCCACGTCCACGTCGAATGACAATTCGCCACTTGCATCCATCGGCTGCCCGCGACCATCACGATGTCGTCGGTCCACCTAGTGGGGAGGCCTGCCTACGCTGCGTTTTCCGGTCCGTGGTCGCCACTCGAGAACGTTTCTTCTCCATCGGTTGTCAGTTCTACGAGCGATGTGGCATGCCCATTGCCACTTCAACTTGCAAATTTTATGAGCTATGTCGGTGTCTGTGGTACTTTAGTGTGTTTATAATAATAAAGTATGTACCTATGTCCTTACCTGCTTCATGCACAGCCTGCTACTAAAAGTTAATTGCGAGCGAACACCAAACCCGAAAGGGGTAAATGGCCACATGTGGGATGGTAATGTTCCACCGTTTCCGGTATGTTATGGCTCTAACGTTGCGTTTTAAATATCAACAACAAACACATTTTTTTTCTAACTTCGCTACATTTTTCGAATTTCAGCTGAAAGAGCAATTATGATGAGAAGTTCAAAGGGATACACCGGTTATATGGGTTAAATCTTAATATTATTATAAACTCTCCTCAAACGATTGGACTGCAATTATTTTCCACACACCTTTGGTTCTAGATAACGACAATGCATTTTATGACAAACATGGACTGGTTGGACAAACGGACATTAAAAAAGCGTGTTATTTTTATAGAAACGTAAACGTGTGTTCATATTCAATATTAAGTGTATCTTAGTTTAAGGTTTTTGTTTTATTAGGTTTCCGTTTTATTTTATAATGATGGTTTACTTTCTCTTACTCTCGCCTCTACTGAGAACAATTCATTGCGTCAGACCTTGTAGAAGATGGCGCGACGAGCTAGAGCTGAAAGTTGCACAAAGCCATCGACTCATGGTCCACTTTGTCCCTGGATCTTGAAAACTGAAAGTTATGAACCCCGAACCTGCAGTGGGATGATGTAGCCTATGAGTATAAGTATTCGTTTCTGGCGTGGAAGCAGGTGTTGACCCTGATTCTCTAGTGCAGAAAGCCCTCTAACTAATCGCCTTTTAAAACGGCATAATACCATAACTATCCCACAAAGTGCGACAAAGTATCTACCTGCCAGTAATCCACCAAGCTAACAAGCAGTACTCCAAGGCAATAATTATTAATGGCGCCATAAACAGTCCGTTAACTATAGATTGATCGCTCAGTAAATCCAGATGGCCATCATAAAACACGTCAGGCTGTGATCTCGAACCATTGTATTGACTGAAGCCTGACGTAATGACAACATTATTACGGGAGTAATACGTAGCTTTTCGTCTTGATTCTTGGAACTAGATTAAGGCCATAGCTTCTTAAGAAACAGGACAGCGAAACAAAAAGCCCTTGGGAAGTCGGTACAGAACAACCACTTGTCCTCTTTAAACAGCATCCTTGAACCAGTAATCAGAAGCGTTATTTTCTGGGAATGTTTTAGTGTTTTGCGTTCACAAAATTCACAGGAACGACCCCCGGTGCTCTAAATGAAATTGCTCATAAAGCTGGATATATACTAATTTCGAGAAATGGGTGGGGCGGATCTACTTATGGTGGCTTTTTCTGGCTCGTGGATCTAGAAGGCCCACATTGAAATTGACAATAAATAATACCTACTGAGTTTTGTGGTAAATGTAGGTAAGTATAATTATCAGTAAGTACCGGAAACTGGCATTAATGAAACGAACTTTTTTGACAAATTGGACATTAGTTTTTGACAGGCAGATGCGCCCCAAAAATTCACGCCTGGGTACATAAATCGAGAGAGTTATGACTAATCAACAAATGGGTTTCTCTCACTCAACTCAACTCATTTGGGAGCTTCTTTCAGACTCCTACTGACTAAAACCCACAGTGATCCTTCAATAGCCCTTTACGTTTCAGGGTCGGTTGCCTGATGAGAGACTATCGCGATCGAGTTAGAGGCATTCATCTATTAACACCTATTTACATTATTATCTACGCTAACGACACGTTCAGTTTATCACCAAGCCATTGTGATCTAGTAACAATTAACAACTCTTTAGAATATTATTACAGTACCTACCTAGTTGTAAATTGTAATTCAAGTAGTATGCACTACTTTACGCAAATGACCTGCCGATCGGCATGGAACTTGGACTGGCTTGATATATTTGTGTTTTCGAGTTTTCGGATATGGATTGAATAATTATGTATCGCGTCCGTGTAATATTTTATACTCTAGTGATTTGTGATAGTGATTCGGTGAGCTAAATGGAAATGCTGAGGGTGAATGAAGATAACGGAGTACCGTATTTCGATTGTAGAAAAACTTGGGACTGCCGTAACTAGCTCTGTTTCTGCTAGATTTGATCGGATTAAATGCGTAACTGGATAAATTAATTCCAAGTCTGTGGTTATCGGGCACGCCGCAATCGCGGCGGTAAGACCCCTCTTTGAGGAGTCACTGGATAGGCGTTTTAAGACGATCTCCGGCCACCGTAGGCGAGGGCATTACGGGCCATGCAGGCGGCGCGTTGTGTTCCACGCGCGCCTCAAAGAGTGTCAGCACAATGATGGGGCCGGGCCCTCCCTTACAGGGCCAAAGCCTGCCGGGACGCGACACTTACGAATACCGTGACCCCTGACCCCCGTGCCCTGGGTTCCCACTGGGCCTTTGATGATTTTACCACGCTAAAAAAAAGTATCTGTGGTTATGTATCGAACACTTACTGTAACGAAAGTGAAGGTGACCATCAAATCTCTTTACCGGCCAGCAGAGTAGAAAAGGAACACAATTTAAAGTCTGGATGGGGTGGTACTGGCTTTGAGTCTGGTCAGACTCGGATTGGCGAAATGTGGGTGCCGCAATGAACAACGTTACTTCGTAACAGTTTACATAATTTACTATTAATTCTAGAGATGGACCAACTATATGACAGGCCAACAAGTCGGCTGCAAAAAGGCCGACAGATTTAAAGACTAGCCGTAAAAGCGGTAATGTCAATGGCGTTTCGTAATCCTAAGTGATTTAGGATAAGTACTGTAAAGCTGATTATGATATAAAAATCAGCGAACAACTGGCAAAGTGAGTGAAAATTTCAACTGTGGAACTATTACGCACGCTTCCTGAGACAGACAGACCGACATACGAACAGTGAAGTCCTTTGGGCACGGAACCCTAAAATGATCACCAAATAATGTTCGGTGTAATTTCTTTTCTTTTCTTTTTTTATAACTTTGCTCCACACTAGGAATTTTTCCTTTGTCGTGGGTGCGTTTACAAACATAAAAACCACAGATAGAAACTTACATACAATTCAATTTCATTCACTACTATTTTTTGCCAACTACATTTGAATTGACTGGATAATCGGCTTTACTGATGACTTGGCTACTATTCGTTACATCTCTAGTGCTTATGCTAAAGTATTCAGATTCTATCGAAATAATGAAAATAGCTAGGTACATTACAATAATATCTAGGTACACTAACACCTAGGTATTCTACAGTTCGCTTGGCAAGACAGTTGAATAATGAGTTCGCGTGGAATTCACAGGTAATCTCACTCGAGGAAGACATTATTAGACGAAATAATTTATGTCGCTTATTTATGTGTGTGTTAGAACTTTAATGGTGGCACAGGAATTCGTCTAGACTTGCTACGCCACAGAAGTATCTCGTAAACAATTCGTATTTTGTTTAGTTTTAAAGGAATTTAAATAATTTTCTTTCATCATCATCATATCAGCCGTAAGACGTCCACTGCTGAACATAGGCCTCCCTTTAGACTTCCAGTAGGACCGGTTGTAAGCGGCCTGCATCCAGCGTGATCCTGTGGACTTTATAAGATCGTCTCTGCCTAGTGGGTGGACGTCCTACGCTGTGCTTGCCGGTGCGTGGTCTCTAATTTTCTTTGCTTTGACTTTCAGATAGCTGGTGGTAGTCCAATGAATTGTTTTCAGGGCCATCGCGTTTCCATTATCTTCTTATTAGGTACTAAGAGTGTGTTCCAATTAGTGACCGACCGAAATTTCGGTTTCGGTTTCGGTTTCGGCCAAAATATCTAGTTTCGGCCTTAGTTTCGGTTTCGGCCAAAATATAGCCGAAACTTTCGGCCCCGCCGAAACTCAAGTGTTCCTGCATTTTCGTGCGTCGTTCGGTAAAATTCGTAGCTAACACGTACTTGCTTGCCGGCGGCGGCGGGGCCCCGGCTCAGTTTGCCACTGTCCGTTTATTCGTGAGACGAGGTTATGTTTTTAAGTTTACTGCCAAGAGTACCTAAGTCTTGACGGGGCCCCCTTCTCAGAGGGCCAAAGCCTGCCGGGGTCGCGGGATTATTCCCTTACCGTAACCCCGGAATAGAACAGGCTATGAAGGACACCGTGGATTTTAGTCAGTAGAAGTCTGACAGTCCCTCCCGCCCTGCCCGGGGTTGGAGGACTCATTTGATGATTTTACCACGTTAAAAAAAAAAAGAGTACCTAAGTCTTGTATATTCATGTCATAATAAAAAATATTTGTTACGTACGTTAATGATTAAAAACTTATTAATCGTCAAGGCGATTAGAATTAGGATTAGGCGGAATTCGAAACATAATTAAGTTAACGGTTTCTTTTTTGAAATAATGCAATTTTTTTAGTCTAATGTCTCATTTATTTCGTATTGCTAAATTAATATAGTGCGATTGTTAAGACTTCAAATCTAGTGAAACATTGGAAACAATATTTTTTTTATAATTTCGAATAGATTATGGACTCGGTAGAAGTTAAATAACAAGAAAAATAGCAATTCTTAAGATCGTCTATCTATCTATCTATCCATAAGTTTGCCGTATTTCATTATTACCCAGAATTTGACCCTTACTATTAACACTATCAAATGGTGTAATAATACAGGTTGTGATTTTTTTATCAAAATTAGCGGATTTGATTTTTGGCCACGATTATTGATTTTTCTAAAATCCAATGATACAGTTTTAGTTTTCGGCAAAAATGATCTCGAGACTATTCAACGTTTTTCGATATTCCTCATAGTTAAAAATATAGCCGTCCACGCCCAGTTGAAAAATTCGCTCTGTGTATTTGACACTTTTTCTTGTGCCAATAATAATAAATGTAAAAAAAAAACAGAAAAAATCGAAGTGTTAAAAGTTTTAAAAAGTTTCGGTTTCGGTTTCGGCCGAAACTGAGAGCAAGGCCGAAGGTTCGGTTTCGGTTTCGGTTTCGGCTGAAAAATCAGTTTCGGTCGGACACTAGTTCCAATATCAATGCCAAAGATTATGATGATGGATGGTTAGTCTTTCACACAAAACCGGCCGAACGTATTTTGAAGAAGTTCGTTGAAGTTTGTGTATGTATGCGATTTAAACGGTTGTGGACGCTCCCACAATACGTAGTAACGTAGATATTCCTAGTGTGAGGCAAAGCCTGCCGGGGTCGGGTGACTTATCTCACTACCGTGATCCCGGAACATAAAGGCTTTTGAAGGACATCGTGGATTTTAGTCAGTACGAGTCTGACATTCCCTCCCGCCCTGCCCGGGGTTAGGACTCATTTAATGATTTTATCAAGCTAAAAAAGAAGTGTGAAACAAAGCTTAATTTTTTTTTTCTCAAAAATTTTTTCTTGAAAATCCAATAAAATTTGTAAGATTTGAGAGTGCGTTGGTATAGTTTACTCGTCCGCCATTTTGTCGCCAGTGTTCTTTTACTTTATAGAAACGATGAGCTCATCGTTTAGTGGTTTAGTGTAAAAAGATGCAACATCTTAATGGCTATACCATTTGGTAGGTAATTCCCACGTTGAGCACTTATATAATTTGTCACGATATGTAATGGGTAACAAGATAGTTGGCACGGCTGTCGACAATCACGTGCATCTTTCAAACTTCAGTATTGCTTGTGATTCTGACGCATTTGTTGTAGGTCAGGGATCACTTTGTGTTGAGTATTCTTTTGTTCTGGCTTCAGGAATGGATCAAGTTCAAAGGAAGTCCTGGTCCGGAGGTCAAAACCTTGCTTCATATCTAGTTGGTGTTGATAAAGCCGCCCTCAATCAAATGGGTTTTCCTTATCAATCTAGGTCAGAGATGAGGACTAAGATAGAGTGAGGTAACCCAGGTGGATCTGGCACTCCTGCGCAACGGAACCCAGTAAAACTGTTTATTTGTTCGTTTGTTTGGCGCTGAACTCCGACAATACCGAATCATGTTAGCAAGCCAAGCCGTCACCGCAAGTAATATAATCAACCTAAAACATCTCTATGTGAAAGGGCTGGAGCTCCACGACTCGGGCCCAGAGCAGAACTTTCGTTTGTAAGACATACCGGTTTCGCCACGAAGTTTTTCTTCAGCGTTTTGATCATCATCATCATCAGCCGGAAGACGTCCACTGCTGAACATAGGCCTCCCCCTTAGACCGCCACGCTGAACGACAATTCGCCACTTGCATCCATCGGCTGCCCGTTTTGATAGCAGTTAATTAATATAAATAACGAAATATGGTTGTTTATCACATACACAGATGTGATGATATACTTTAACGAATTCTGACACTAACAAATAAGAATATTAAATAAATAACTAATTAGTTTAAATAACAGCATTCATAGACGCATTCCAAACGCGGTTTCACATTCCAAAATATCTTTAGCTGGATCGATGTCAATAATTTTGGCTCGGCGCCATCTTGTGCTAGAGGCTAGAGGTAAAGGACAGTTTGTGACGGCAACACCCAACTAATAGCCGTTTTAACTTCTGGATAACTTTTATCACTGTGTTTAATAGTAAAATGGCGTTGATTATTTAGACTTTTCATGGATTCTCATCAGCAGCGTCTGCCGGCTTCTTGTCTAGCGTCGTGCAGCTGAATACATTTAACTCGTGGCTAATTAATTACAGACGTACAAGCCGATCTTCTGGGTTAAGCCGCGCTTGCCGAAGTTGTTCTGTGGATGGGTGACTATAATATGTTATAGCGAGTTTGCTCCGTGTCTCGGAAACCACGAAGCAGTTGGTCCCGGCCGTCATTTGTAGATCTCTGATAGTCGTTACTGTTAGTCAGAAGCTCTAAAAGTCTAACTACCAGTCTTACAATGGGGTATCGTATTACCCAGTTACTGGGTTGTGGAGGTCCGATAGGCAGTCGTGTAATGTAAAATATTGATATTCAGCTGCGCCTGGTTCAACTGGAAGCCAACCACAATTAAGTTGGGATAAGGCTAGGCAGATGATAATCACCATACAAGATGGAACTTGAATAAGTCTAAACCACTTTCGAGTTTTTTATTTTTATTTGGACGATACATTGGGCCATTGTAAACGATGCCAAGATAGTAACAGTACAATTATCGTGAAATTTTGTTTGACGTAACGTTGTGTAACTGAAAGTGTACGTACATCTCAATTTAATATCTCATTCTTACACAATGTTGCAAAATCATTGAGAATGACTGAAGTGTTTTCTTTAGTTAATGGTGAGATAAATTTTCTTCCACGAGCGTTCATTTTGAATACGAAGCTATTTTTCATGTCATGTAAATGATTTGTTTACACCGAATTATATAAATTAGTACTCGTGCGTAGTATGACCAGTTCTATCTCTATTCTACCAAAAATAGACAAAGGTATTTCTATAAAATTCGTCATTTTTCGTGCCTGATCATGGCACGACCCTTATAGACCATTGAAGAATAGAAACATTTCTCGTCTACTGTTTAAATTTATACGTTCAGGTCGATAAAAATCTATAAATAATGAGATTTTGTCTATTCTTTCGTCGACAAAACTCGCTTCTACGTCGTTATACTACGCTTAGTACACAGGGATTAAAAAGACGCTACACTATGGAATCACTTATTGGAATTGTATCGGGATAGCTTCTTAGTGATTAATAATGGCGTGATTTGAATGAATTTGGCATCATTTTACCAGATAAACCTTTAAAAATGGTACTACTTTCATTATAATTCTTATCTAGTTGTTAAGAACTATAGAGAACCCAGAATCAGAGTAAATGATTCCAAACTTTTGCTCGCGAGTGTACTTACCTATACCGTCCGATCTCATTTTACTGAAAGCATAATATTTTTAAGTGCTTATTTTTTTCGTACATAAATTGATCGAGGACCTAGCTACCTATCTGTCAAAAGGTTTGTGATCTGATTTTTAGGTGAACGGTCGCCAGCGTGTCGCTTTCCACGGGCGCCCGAAAGCGCTTTCAGAAGACTAACCTGCAATGGGCACCTGAAAGAATATGGTAGTTTTTAGTTAGGCAAGTCTGACAGTCTCTTACGCTACACCTAGAGTGGAAGGACTAATTTGATGATTTGTTACAAAAAAAAAAACAATATTTTCCTATTTTTTTTCAGTTGTTTTCAGCCTCTTTATATTTCAGTTTAAATTGTGTGTTACGTAAAACTAAACCAAGTTCACCTCCACAATGATTCACACATTATTTAAGAGAAAATAACGATCGGAACGAATTTAATGGCGAAAACAAAATTGTGACAAAATTCAGGCGCCACGCCAAAAATAATATAGAATTTGGTTTGTCATCAAATACTGGTGACGAATCTTCAAAAATAGATCCTCCTTAAAAGATATACCACTTAGTTTAGACGTGATTTTATTTAGTTATGAGAAATTTCGAATTACATTCCGGGAGACTTGTTGACAAAGGAAAACTTTTTTAAATTGAATATATAAGCTTCGTCTCTGTGGTTTAGAAACCAGTTTATTTTGGCCTCTTATTCTATTAAAACATTGTGCTAGGCCGGCTCAAAGACGAAGTTTGTCAACCGTTTTGCGGTCTACAGTACATACTTAAACCAATTGTCAAAACAGAATCTTCAAAACTAATTCGCCAGCCTTCAAGAACAAAGAAATCTTTATTGTTCAACTTGAATTCTTCCACGAAATTAAATGAAACGGCCAACAATATTTATAAAGCAACTTACTAATAAAAGGAGCAACCAAGATTTCCTCGAAGAAATCACATTCGAATTCAGCCGAAAATACTGAATAAAAACTCCTGATATTTGGGAGACTCATCCAATTTATATCACAGGCTATTGACAGCATATTTTTACGTACAGGGTGTAGAAAATTGGCACTAAAGAAATGAAAACCTTTTCCTATTCAGTCTAGATATCGGTCTAGGCAAAGCTTTCACTAGATCTATCAATAAAGGACAGGGCACAAAGAGGGTGGCGTAATAAAACATAAAAGACAGGCTTCTGGCGATCTGGATAGACTTTATAGTTTTTTTATTTGCTTTCGACCTATTTGTTAGGTGGCTTTGGCATCTTTTTTATTACCATTGGTCTTTAGGGATTGTATGTGGCCAGTTTTGTCCGGCTACGTTTATGCCATTATCACGTATTAATTGGGTTGGGTTCCGTCTGTTGTGTTGATTAGATCCACCAAATGCTTATGGGTCATTCTCAAAAAAGTGGCACCGCTCGAATTAATGTGATCAATTTTAGAAAATACTAGCTGTGCCCGCGACTTCGTTCGCGTGGATGTCGGAATTTAACAATGTATTTTTTTGTGCGAAACGCTTAATTCTCACCAGTTTAATCATATCGTTTTCATATAAAATCTATATTTAGAATTTATTTAGATTTTTCAAGAACATTTGACGTGTTTGTAAAAAACGCCCTCTGTCGTTCAAAGGCGTTCTATTCAATTGCTACTGGATTAGAGCACCCATTTCATCTCATTCCATTCCATTCCACTCCATCCCACTCCATCGCACTCCATCCGACTCCATACCACTCCATCCCACTCCATACCACTCCACCCCACTCCATCCCGCTCCATCCCACTCGATCCCATTCCATCCCACTCCATCCCACTCCATCCCACTTCATCCCACTCCATCCCACTCCATCCCACTCCATCCCACTCCATCCCACTTTATCCCACTCCATCCCACTCCATCCCACTCCATCCCACTCCATCACACTCCGTCCCACTCCGTCCCACTCCATCCCAATCCATCCCACTCCATCCTACTCCATCCCACTCCATCCCACTCCATCCCACTCCATTCCACTCCATCCCACTCCATCCCACTCCATCCCACTCCATCCCGTTCCATCCCGTTCCATCCCACCCCATCCCACTCCATCCCACTCCATCCCACTCCATCCCACTCCATCTAACTCCATCCCACTCCATCCCTCTCCATCCCACTCCATCCCACTCCATCTCACTCCGTCAAACTCTATCCCACTCCATCCCACTCTATTCTACTCCATCCCGCTCCATCCCACACCATCCCACTCCATCCCACTCTATTCTACTCCATCCCTCTCCATCCCACTCCATCCCACTCCATCCCACTCCATCCCACTCCATCCCACTCCATCCCACTCCATCCTACTCCATCCCAATCCATCCGCTTCCATCCCATTCCAACCTACTCCATCCCACTCCATCCGCTTCCATCTGTTCATACAACAGTCATCCATCCCATTCTAGTGTGAGTCAAATAAAAACCTTTTCTTTCTTTCCATTCCATCCTATTCTTTTCCATTCCACTCTACTCTACTCTACTCTACTCTACTCTACTCTACTCTACTCTACTCAACTCAACTCTACTCTACTCTACTCTAATCTACTCCACCCCACTCCAGTCCACACCATATTTGAATACGTTTGTTGTTTTTCTATTCCAAGCTAGGTCGCGCTACTGAACTGCGAGCTACTTGTCTCGGTGTAAACTGACCGTAATTTGACTTCTGGAACACTTTAAATTCAAATATCTTTTGATAGACTGATCCGATTTCAATGAAACAAAAACTAAATGTTACTTCAAGTTACGGTCAGTCGTTATGTAATAAAGTTATCTACATAGCTTTCGTACATTTTACGTGATGCCCGAACAAATAAACATACAAACAGACAAACAGACAAAAATTCTAAAAATGCTAGAAATGGGTTCTATTGGTTGTTTTTTACTACGCTGGCTATATTTTTTGAGTTTTTATTTAATGTACAAAAATTATTTTTCTACAGTTTTATTATATGTATATATATATATATATAGATAGATAATATTTATTAAGTACTAGCTGTGCCCGCAACTTCGTTCGCGTGGATGTCGGAATTTAACAATGTATTTTTTAGTGCGAAGCGCTTAATTCTCGCCACGTTTTTTATAAATCATATCGTTTTCATATGAACCCTATATTTAGAACTAGCACTTTGCCCGCGACTTCGTCTGCGCGTGTTTCTAACTTCGAACTCAGTGAATTTAATTACCGCTCACCCTCCTTACCCTTTCCTTAAAACTTAATCAGCCCTTTGCAAAATTTAGGGAGTAATTTTCGAAAAACCCAAAAATGGAGGGAAGTTATAAAAAACGAATAATAACTATCTTTTTTATTTACTTATACTCATATTCGTACCGAGTTTCAAGTTTATAAACCCATGGAATAAGATTTTACATTCGTAGGTTTTCACCCCTTTTCACCCCCCTTAGAGGTAGATTTTCGCAAAACTCTTTCTTTATGCTCACCTACATAATAAATCCACTACTACCATCCAAAATTCGTGTTTCTACGTTCAGTGGTTTAATATCCTCCCCTTAAAACTTGAATACCCCTTTTCACCAACTTGGGGGGTGATTTTCGAAAAATCCAAAAACACGTGTTTGATTAATTCTTATGTAGTATATAAATACTGATTTTCAAATTCATCAGCTCACGCGTTATGATTTTCCCATACAAACTTTAACAACCCCTAGAATACCAATGGAGGGTAGTTTTAAAAAAATATTGTTGCTAATCTTATTTATTTACTAATGTTCTTATTCGTGGTAAGTTTCAAGTTTATAAACCCAAGGAATAAGATTTTTCATACAAAAGTTTTCACCCCTTTTCACCCCCTTAGAGGAGGATTTTCGCAAAATCCCGTCTTATTGCCAATCTACATGGTAGACTGCAAATGCTGTCCAAAATGCAAGTTTCTGCGTTTAGCGGTTTCGGCTGTAGTCGTGTCAAAAGAAAAACCCCTGTTCTTTTATATAATAGATTTATTTAGATTTTTCAAGAATATTTGACGTGTTTGTAATAAACGCCCTCTGTCGTTCAAAGGCAGTAGTACTATTCAATTGCCACTGGATTAGAGCACCCATTCCATCTCATTCCATCCCACTTCATCCGACTTCATCCGACTCCATCCCACTCTATCGCACTCCATCTCACTCCATCCCTCTCCATCCCATTTCATCCCACTTCATCCCACTCCATCCCTCTCCATCCCACTCCATCACACTCCATCCCACTCCACCCCACACCATCTCATTCCATCCCACTTCATCCTACTCCATCCCACTCCATCCCGCTTCATCCCAATTTATCCCACTTCATCCCACTCCATCCCACGCCATCCCACTCCATCCCACTCCATCCCACCCCATCCCACACCATGCCACTCCATCCCTCTCCATCCCACTCGATCCCTCTCCATGCCACTCCATCCCACTCCATCCCACTCCATCTCACTCCATCCTATCCCATCCCACTCCATCCCACTCCATCTCACTCCATCCTATCCCATCCCACTCCATCCCACTTCATCCCACTCCATCCCACTCCATCCCGCTCTATCCCAATTTATCCCACATCATCCCACTTCATCCCACACCATCCCACTCCATCCCACACGATCCCACTCCATACCACTCCATTCCACTCCATCCCTCTCCATCCCACTCCATCCCTCTCCATCCCACTCCATCCCACTCCATCCCACTCCATCCTACTCCATCCCACTCCATCCTACTCCATCTCACTCCATCCCGCTTCATCCTACTCCATCTCACTCCATCCCGCTTCATCCTACTCCATCCTCTTCCATAACATTTCATCCTATTCTATTGTGAGTCTAATAAAAACCTTTTCATTCTTTCTTTCATTCCATTCCATCCCATTCTATTCCATTCCATTCTACTCCACTCCACTCCAAGCCACTCCACTCCAATCCACACCATATTTGAATAGGTTTGTAGTTTTTCTATTCCAAGCAGCTAGATCGCGCTACTGAACTGCGCGTCTCTGTGTGAACTGACCGTAATTTTACTTCTGGAACACTTTAAATTCAAATATCTTTTGATAGACTGATCCGATTTCAATGAAACAAAAACTAAATGTTACTTCGAGTAACGGTCAGTCGTTGTGTATTAAAGTTATTTAAATAGCTTTCGTACATTTTACGTGATGCCCGAACAAATAAACATACAAACAGACAAACAGACAAAAATTCTAAAAATGCTAGAAATGGGTTCCATTGGTTGTCCTTTAACACGCTGGCTACATTTTTTGAGATTTTTTTTAATGTACAAAAATTATTTTTCTACAGTTTTATTATATGTAAATAGAAGATAGAAGATAGATAGAAGATATAGAATATAGAATAGATAGATAGATTTTAACAAAAACCTAAGGATGGCTTATATTGAATTGAACTGAATAACATTTATTTTTTATCCAGTACGAAATACTTTTTTACTAAAAAACGAGTTCGATGTGTCGGAAAACTCGCGTAATTCAAATTGAAACGGCAGAGAGTGATATTTAACATAGACGAAATGATGTGAAGCGAACTTTTTTCCTCAGAATCACGCCAAGCGCCTTCTCAAATACGCCTCATTCGGAGAAAGCAGACTCAGTGCGTTACGCATAAAAGTTCACAGAATCAAATCGTATTGGCAATGATTACGATTCACAGATAACGGACAGACAAGCGCCGATGACACAACGGGAAGCACTCGCTAACTCCCGTTTTATTTATAAAATCAGTGTCCAGCCAGTACGGGCCCGAGCACGACTACAGCCAAAGTCGCGAAATGTGAAAAATATTCAGTAAATGTCAATGAAAGTTGCGATTTAAACGCCGGCGCTAAAACAAACATTGCACGGTATCTGCGAGATCGCGTGCGCAGTTCTGCAGTACATAAACATTTAGTGTTATTAAAAGCTTTATAAACAAGTGAAGATGGCTAGTACGGACGTTCCGCCTTACCCGCCGCCGCCTCCGCCGTCGCGGCCGGTGAGACCGAAGATCACGCTCCAGATACCTGATTCAACAGTCCTCATGACGCCAAGGGGGCCTCCAACATCGGCCTCTGTTTACTGGGGTCAACCAAGGTTCCATGGGAAGCCTCCTGGCACGCCGGGATCCCAGATTTCGGACCCTCACGGAAACCCCTATTTTAACCCTTTCATGCAAATGTATCACAATAAAGCCTCGGAGTTCATGTTCAAGCAGTTCGAAGGTTTCAAAGACTTTACTATAAACACGACAAAACACGGGTTAAGTGCTGGTGAGAAGTTTGCGTTCTGGTTCTACAATAAATTAAAGTTGCTCTCGAGGAGATGGTTCACTCATCTGTTCTTGAGTTTGTGTTTAGTGTTGTACAGTTTTATTGGTGCTGCTGCATTTATGGCTATTGAGGGTGAGTGAACAGTTTGTACTATATTTTTGTGAATTGAGATTTGTTTTTATTTATTCAGACACGTGAAATATTGATTGACCGGGTCCCGGCTTAGCGCGGGAAAAGTACACATGAGATAAGATATTTTCATTTGAATAATATGTAAAACATGAACACGGGAATTTGGGAAAATAGGCGTGTTTAAAAATCTTAGATCTTAATATTTTTTCTCAATAAGAAACGCATAAAGTCCACACGAAGATGAGGATTCTACATAGGTTTGCACATTTCACTACAACAGAGGCTTTTAGTACACTTATGTTACTTTTCGGGCGACTTTTACCAAAGGATAAACATGTTTAAAATTTTATTTAAGCAAAAAATTCAATACAATTTTGTTCTTAAATACAATTGTAAACATGTTTAACCTTTGGTAAAAGTCACCCTTAGTCAGTCTTAATCCTTCCCAAAAAACACCGATATTACTTCATTGAAACATGTTTAATAACTCAGGTGTTAAGTTCATCGTAACTTTCTTTCTTTTCTTTCTTTTCTTTCTTTTCTTTCTTTTCTTTCTTTTCTTTCTTTTCTTTCTTTTCTTTCTTTTCTTTCTTTTCTTTCTTTTCTTTCTTTTCTTTCTTTTCTTTCTTTTCTTTCTTTTCTTTCTTTTCTTTCTTATTCTTTAGTAGAAAGAAGAAGAAAAGAAGAAAAAACTTAACAAAATGAGTTAAGTCGTTTTTGAGTTTATCTATTAGGTACAAACAAACATACAATCTTTTCTCTTATGATAAAAGTTAGAAAATGAACATTAATTTAAACTAAAGTTGGTATTATGTTTGACCTATTAATAATTTATCATTGTTGTTTCACGCAAAATATGACAATGATTGTTATCCGTTTAAATGAGAACCATTTAGGAAATTAATTGTGGTGATAGCGGCATTCTTTTCACAATAACTGAAAATGTCAGTTAGTAATTGAACGCCTAACTTAAAACAGGAATACCTAAGCGAATATTATTCTGTTTGCTAGTGTTACAGGAAAATTCTAGAAAAAAACAGTATGTTTAGTCATTACGAATCTGACAGTCCCTTCTACTCCAATCAGAGCGGGAAGAGCCATTTCATGATTTGGGAAATCTATGAAGGTACCTGGTATTATTTGGTAAATATTTTTTTCATCTGGATACCATATAAACCGTTTTAGATTTATAAGAGCCAGAAGAGTTCATTAAGGGTTAAGCAATGGCTGCCCGCGCTTGCCCAGGTCCGTACATGGATAGCTGACTAATGACTATTGATAGGCCGTTAATACCAACCGTCCGTCATTTAGCCAGTCGGAGGCAGCTGCTCTCAGAACAATGAAGGAAAACATCGTGAGGAAACTGGCATGTCTTAGAAAAAATTCCAAGATATGTGACATCTCACACGAACTGGGCCCGCGTGGTGGATTGTGGACCTCTCCCTCTCACAAAGAGGAGGCCTGCGTCCCAACAGTGGGAACATTTATAGGCTGATGATAAGTCGGAAGCAGTGATCCTAAATGACAACCAGTAATTCCATGGGGTGTCGTATACTCAGTACTAACTATAAGGTTATGGAGTTCTGACACATGTCGCTGCATTATAAAATACTCGTTTTCAGTCCTGTTAGAGCGCTTCCTCACCGCGAGCATTCACCTGTAATGTAACGTTACAGATTCAAACATTTGAAGACAATAGAACATCAAATTGCGCATTTTTGTGTTACATTACAAGTGAATGCTCGCTGTTGTGGGAGCGCCTTTAGACTGGAAGCGGTCCCCAAAATAAGAAGGATGTATAGGCTTCTGGGCAGATAATGGCTACAACAATAAATTATCATTATCAACACAGTTCATTAACTTATCAAACTGATTTGAATCGTGGGCCCAAAACTTAAAGGTCAAAATTGATCGAACAGATAATTTAATACAATTTAATGCCAGGACACTTTGGGAACTCACGATCTTAGTTCAGAAACTAATAGTTACTGGGACTTGGTAACTAATTTAAACAGCTTTCGATCTGTCAATAAGGTCGTGAAATAGATATGCTGCTGCTTAGGAGACCGTACTTGAGGAGGCACTTGTTATTGTAAAATAGACATACCTTGACTAATGACATTTGTAAGATGTCACACCGAGTTACGAGGGAGTTCGTGTCTTTTCTTTGGAAACATTAATAATGTTAACGGGGGTCTTATTCGAAAAGAGGTCTTTATAAAACCGTCACTATTGGGGTGATTGTGGTCAATGCAAGTGTCCCTGCACCCCAGTCAGAAGTGAATATGGGTTGTTACTCTTCGGAATTTCTAACTAGTGTGATGTGGTGCACTATTAGTTAGTAAGGGTCTGACAGATCACTCCAGCCACTCCTCGGAGGATCCATTGAGGATTTCCACACCAAAAAAAAAGTCTGTAGGCTAGTCGATCGGTCAACCTCTGAGCTAATCATGAAGTCAAAATCGTTGAAGATAAGGAAACGGCGAACACTAATTTTTAGTGTTCGCCATTTTTCATGAAAGTCCTGCTAAAACATACTTCAAGGGAAAATCGGTGTCATTTACATACATATAAGAAATTCATCCGAAATTACTAACCTTCATCTGATTCTTTCATTAAGTTGAATTCATGTTTAACTGCTGTAGCCATATAATTTCCAGTGCATGACGTTTTTACGACTGCGTCTATTATCTAGACAATAAAATGTCTGGAATTCCAGTCTGATTCAGTAAGATTTTGAATTAAGATCACTTTGAAAATAAAATCGTGGTTTACAAAACAAAAGTGATTTTAGTTGGTTGGTACAAAAGTGATTTTAGTTCAATTGATGCATATTTTTAAACAAGTAGGTATGTACGATGCGTTTTCTTAATCGTCTGGAATGTGGAAATTCCAAACAAAAATGTGAACTGAAGCAGACATTTTCATTTTCTTGTCCATGTTGGGACCCCTGTCCCCATCTAAGCAGGGTAGACGAAGCCCCGCTTCGCGGGGCTTCTATTTCTGTGTACAAGGTTTAAAGGAACGTAACCGAACCGAACTTCGAGGTGTCCCTGAAATCTTGCTAAAGCGAGTTTTAGATTTGGTGCACATTCAGTATAATTGGTATACAAAAAGAATTATTGATGCGCATTTGAATCTTATCCTTTATAATACTCCTATCAAAGATTGTTGTTATCATAGATTTCTCTGAACTTTGTTATAGATCTAAACCTATATTAAGATAGATAAATTATAAAAAGAAGGAGTCTGTTTAGGCCGAGACTCCACCAAAGCTGTGCATGGCGAGACGTGTTATGAACAACCAATAGAATTGCGTTGTATGAACAACCAATAGAATTGCGTTGCGGAGTGGAGCTGTGTCAATAACGCAATTCTATTGGTTGTTCATAACACGTCTCGGTCGACTCAGCTTTGGTGGAGTCTCGGCCTTATTAATGAATAAATTCAAAAAAATAATAACCGAGAAGTTTGCTTCATTCAAACATGAAAAAAAAGTAAATGGCTACATAATGAGCAAATTGCTTAACCGGCCGGTAGCCAGTTCTACATAAAACCGATCGGCATTTCGCAACCCAAAGTTTAAAAAAATAGTGCAGGTAACTTCATTTTTGAAGTGCAAACCGATTTTCGGTGCAAATTCTAGTCAGAGGATTACAAGGTTAGCCTACCATAGGATAGGTCGGATTTAAAAAGTAAAGTCTCATGTTAGCTGCCAATTTGGTTGCTCGCCGTCGAAATGGGATTAAGCTCTCGTGAGTTCAGCTTGAACTTGCTTGTTTACATGTCCTATTGGAAGTATTTTGGTGAGATTTTACTGGAAAATATTTAAAAATCTATTAAGCAACCGAAATAAGGATGAAGCGGCGAAACTGTTATATTGCAACGTCATGTCAGGCATGCTCTTAAATAAGCGATAATTGTACGAAAATATAACATGATTGTTAAACATATTTTGGTGACTTTTTTTTAGCGTGGTAATATCATAAAGGAGTCCTCCCACCCCGGGCAGGGAAGGATAAAATTTAACTTGAAAATTACGTTAAGAAAAAAGAAATATCTTTGGCTTAAAGTAATTTTCAAGTGACAATTAACAGCTGCTTTTCATTTGATGTGCAGCATCGTGGTCAGTATATTTATTGCAGTACACGAAATGTAATCTCTTAAAATAATCGAAGATTCGCCACAAACCTTTTATCATCTGTAAAATTTTCCTTCGTTGGATCAGCCTATCTGGTACATAGGTAACGCCGAAATAAGGTAAGCCCCTTGGATAGACCGGTGGCCTACCAATGCCTACCAAGTTTAGGCTGTGGAAAAGAAATAGCGCTATACAAGTCGTCTAGCGCCATCTCTCTCTCTCGCTCCTGGTTATCATATAGCTTCGCTAATGATAGCCATTTACGTTATGAGCCAAGACATGAAAGTCGCTATGATAGATAGTCACCCATTTGAAGACCAACTTTGACCTTGATATTCGACCTGTGCGATAGTTATTAGATATCTAATCGCCATTGAAGTTAATTTTCTAGAATGTTATTGAAATAGGTTTACATTCAGTTACACTTGAAACATTAATTATATGTTAGTTTCTTTTAAAGTTGTTTTTCCAAAACATTCAACAATAAACATTAAAAAACTAAGAAAGTTCTTTATTTTCAGCTTAATGGCTTAGACGTGAGCAATTTAAATTTAAAAAAATATTGAAAAGAAAATGTTTCAAGGCGACTGTGTTCAACTTTTTTCAAATTACAATTTACATTCACAGATTTTCCAACTTTATCTTAAGACGCCAAAAAATAATTCATATTTATTCCTTCCCTTTCCTTTCAAGAATCTTCCTGAACGAAAGTTCCCCCACAATTCGCATCAAGCCATTGTGTGCACTAAAAACTTTACGCCAGGTGGGTCTAAACCGGCCACTTTAAGCAATTCTTCTACAGTTGATTTGTTTCGCAAATTCACAAAATGGGGTACAGCTCAAGCAGAGTCCTATTCAATTTAATATGAACACAGACGGAGTATTAGCTAGGATCATTTATCTCTTTCCATTAAATTATCATAGGAAAGAGATAGAATCATCATCATCACATCAGCCCGGGATCACCCACTGCTGGGTATAACCCTCGTCTCTCATCCATCTATTCCCCGCGATCTTGACGATATCGTGAATCCAACGGGCTTTTGGGCAGCCCCCGGTTTTTTAGAAAGAATACGGTCCTTCAATTGTTTTTTAATATTTTTATAAAGTATGGCAATTTTATTTGACTTTCCGTGTCGCCGATTCCCATTCCCATACTAAACCGTCAAAGAAATGAATACTGTCATTTGTATGGTACTTTGCTTGATATTACAATATTGCTAAAGTGGCCTTTTTGACCCGTAGTTCACAAAGCACAATCTTTATCCGAAGCACTTTAGTTTTAACGTTCCGAAAGTCATAGTGCTTGAAGGCTTCACTAAATCTAAAAGAGCTAGAGAGAGAGTTCTTGAGACCTAAAGGGTACCTGGTTCGAAAGATACGGAATTTGTTCAAAGGTTTCCTTGGTAGGACGACATATTTTGACGATCTTTTGTAAAGAGAAAATCAATAAAAAAGTTTGTGAATTTAAATGTAGGTAGGTACACTAAAGACGAAATGTGGATGAAGTTTAAATAATTCTTTCTAAGTTCGTTATAGGACAAAAAATCATGCGTCTACCGTATTTACGAGTATAATTATGTATATTTCATACGATCCTTTAGAAGTAGGTTTCAATCAATACGTCTGCATTTAACAGACGCACCATTTTTTTGGTCGAGTCTGAAGGTATTTAATTGCCGTTACTTATATAAATCCAAAACGTTATGAGAATGGATGTATGAATATTTTATTACTCTTTTGTCCCGGTAAAATACGATTTCGTAGGGACAATTTTTTAAACTTCATACACCTACTTACAATCTACCTCAGCGTAAAGTTCGATAAACCTTACTCATTACACCTGTAACATTAGCATGAGTTTTCAGTATTTGAGACGTAAAGTAAACTGTAACTTTGACAATTTCAAATTGCCCATTCTCAAGGAAGCAATTAGTTCCTTCTTCGCACATCAGAGGCGCTGTTCTATACACTATACAGTACCCATAACTTCGTTGCCTGCATTTTAATCGAACCAATATTTAAAAAGTTTTTATATCCCCACCACGTGATACGAGACGAAAGTTAAACTTCGAAGCACCAAATCGTGTGGCCATAAGTAAAGCGATACCAGAAAATATCTACACAATTCTCAATTCTATTGAAAATTCAAATGTAGAATTAATTCAGGCTTGCGGTGATCGCCGGAAACCACAACCTTTGATGAGGCGGACGTTATGGCCCCAATATGTGGAATAGGAATCGTAAAAGATTGTGTTCGTGAATCGTAATAAAAGAGAAGCCAACAAATACATTTATTGGTGTCCAATGTTCTGTTTTTCAGCACTTCCACTGAGTTTTTCGTAATAGCTGTCTGCAGAGCTAGTCTCACTATAACGTCCAAAGTTGAATGTCAATTGTATGTCGTAAACTAAAAAGGTCTATTTTGTCTATTGTCTATGTCAGAGTTTCCCATTTTCCGGGTCGCCTATAAATAAAATACGGGGTTGCAGATCTTTTTACTTTTAATACATAAATGTGTTATTTCACCTAAATATGTATGAACAAGCTTTTAAGCCCAGCTTGTGTTTAAATTAATAGATTAAATCGTATATTATTTAAGGGATATATTTACATACTCGTAACAATATGTATAGACCGTGGGTGTAACTTGCAAAGATACGCCCCCACGTTTTGAGTGGCCCCTCTCTCAGCCCCGTAGGGTTATTTTCTTTCTTTTTAAAACGTGGGTTTTTAGATTTCTTAAATCTATTAATTATTTTTATCTTTGTTGTTAAAAAATCATTTACAATCTTTTCATATTTTCGTTATCGGTGAGTCATCGGGTTTGAAGCTACCCTGAAAACAGCCTGTTAGCATTTCGGGAAGTACCTCAAAATTGAGTTACAAAACTCCTAACAGAAAAACAAACAAGAAAAGTGAGTGTATAAAAATGTGGGAAATTATTGAATGGGTCACGAAAAAGCATTGTGATAATTACCGGGCCATGGCAGAAAAATGTTTGGGATACACTGGTCTATGTGACAGACAGTTCAGACAGACAGTATATGGAAATTGTAATACCGTACGAATTTGTTAAATTGTGAAATTAAATGACTATTAAAATATTTTCTGAGTCTAAGCTAAATGAGGCCACAGCATCAATTATTTGTTTCCATTTTATAAACAACGATGGTCCGTTTAAACCCCTAAATTTACTGCGGATTGCTGAAGTTACTTAATTATACTTCTTCAGGTCATTTTTTTTTAAATTTCTCCTGTCGCGTGTCGGGTGTAAAAGCCTTTATTAAATCCAATATACGTGACGCTTGCAGGTGCTGGAAATTCCAACGCAAGGATTTTCTAAAGCAACACGATTTATCGTCTCGTGTGTAGACGCTTGGAAACTTCGTGCTCATGGCACAGCCCGTGTTCATAATCTTGCAATAAGTTTACAACTTACTCTGCCATAAGCGTAACGCCTTGGCCATGAGTTACACGATCCAAATAAAACGCGTGTTGCGACAGCGTTTTCGCGGAGAAAGGAAATGCTGCGAAATGCAGCGGGTATTTAGTCTGATCGGCCCAGATAGCAAGGCCACGTCCTAAGTCCTCATGCGAAGAAAATCAGTGCCGATTGACGTAAATCGCGTGACCAGACCAACCCTTAGCACGAATTTTACAACTTACTTTTACATAAGTGTAACAGCGTTGGCCAGTGACTTACACGATCCTGTATGAAAACGCGTGTTGCGACAGCGTTTTTGCGGAGAAAGGAAATGCTGCGAAATTCAAAAGACCAGGTTTTACATAGCACCAGTTACAGTAAAACTGTGGTCCTCATGCGAAGAAATTCAGAGCTGTTTGACGTAAATCGCGTGACCAGAGGTCGTAATGGACGCTACAAGAAAGTACGTGTGATAGTAACTTCCCTTCTAATTTAGTTGAGACATCGGTAGCTTTGGCAGTGTCAAACCATTACTTGAGACCGTACTAGTAACAGCAATGCGACCGTTGACGTAAGAAACCCACGCGACGCATGTATCGCTTAATGCATGCCGTGTCGCATCGCCAGATGTAAGAGCAAAAGGGGGTGTAAGCGAGACTGCGATAGTTAGAGTCCCACTAACTACTGGAAACTGTTGTCATTTCAATTGCAGTTCCGTATGTGGAACTTTAGTTCCTTGTCACACATGTGTTCCGTACCCCATGCGTGTGTGCAAACGACATAGTTCTTACTCTGCGAAACAGTCTGTATTCTCAAAACTTTCTAACAAGAACGATCTAGACGCGAACTTGCGTTCCAACTTTAATTCGTTCACGCTATTTTCTGTTAATATAATAAACTTTTAATATCGAAAGCCTCTTAGGACGCCCATTCAATGTGTTAACAGTTTTTGAAACTTTATAAGCGTTTCATTAATACTATATAGATTGTTCTAGACTGCTATTTTTATGCTCTTAACTTTACGTGGATTGAGTTAATAGAATTTGTAATTTATTGCTGCATTTTCAACGTTCAAGTTCATAACTCCATTTAACTTCGTGAGACAGAAAGATCATCTGTCAAAGGTGCTTATTCAAACTTTATTCCACGAAGCAGATGACTAATGTTTTCCCAAAGCGCGGGAAGGTGAAATGTCAAAGTAATTTTCGCGGTAATTCTTATGTCAGTGTCAAACTTACTTTTAAAAGTGGGGTATTTTGACAGGCAGTTGTTTTTTTAGTGCATTGAGAATGTAATTGTAACAAGACGTTTTCCGCTAATTGATTCGTTGTTATGAAATGGGGGCACGTCGGAAGATGTACTTTTCAGTGTTGGAATGTCTTATATCTCATAATCATTCTGTTTAAATCTCATAAACAAACGATCCCTCGTATGAATGTTCAGTTTTGTAAATATAAATAGTTTCTCTTCATTCTCTTTAGATATTGAGTTCAAAAATAAAACTACAGGCAATGACATTATTTTTGTGTTAATAAATCATTTTCCCTTGACAAATACATAGTTTTAGTGAGTATGAGTTACGTCATCTTTACCTTGTCTTTGTATGTTATTTTTAAACGTTTTGTCAACTATGTTTAGTCGTGGAGTATCATTACAAAGTTAAATAGTTGACAAGTGACAACACGAGTAAGAAAAACTAAAGAAAACATGCCAATGTCAATCTCTTTCTGGTTTTTGGCTGAATCCACGTAGCAATGTCATGAATTTTCATCTTAACCTGCCTAGCTTTTTTTTTTACGTTTTTCTGCATGTTAGTGGGCTAGTAATTGATTCTGACAGCTTCCTCATACCGTGTAGTGTAGTTACCTAGTTTATTGAGGACTTCGTTGGAACCTGGACACTTAGAGGTTTTTTTTATTTTGAAAAAATCATCAAATGAGTCCTCCAACCCCGGGCAGGGCGGGAGGGACTGTCAGACTTGTACTGACTAAAATCCACGGTGTCCTTCGGTAGCCCTTTGTGTGCCGGAGTCGCGGTATAGGTATGTCCCGCAACCCCGGCAGGACAACCTGCCTAGCTTGTAGGCTGAATAAGATAGATATTGTAAAGAAAACTATAGAGGAGATTGAAAAAGTTGTATAGATAGTTAATTGTTTTTAGAAACTATTACAATGGTAATTCGTAGATAATTCAGATTCAAACAACAGTTCTTATGATTCTCCAGCAAACTGCAAAATCGCCAAAATGAAGTATGATTTTATGCCGAACGGCATTTCATACAAACATTCAAGCCCATAAGGGCAAGGGCAAGGGAATTTTCAAAATTCACAAGTATAAGCGGTGTACAGATCAAAAAGTTATTAGAGAAACATTTTCGGTAATTCAAATTAGACCTCCATTGAAACAGACGAAGGGCGACTTTTACCAACGGTTAAACATGTTTAACATTTTATTTATGGACAAAATTCAATACAATTTTGTGTTTAAATAAAATTTTAAACATTTTTAACCGTTGGTAAAAGTCACCCTTAGAATAAGTATAATATAATAAATAATTTAAAATATTTATAAAATTTTGAAAATGCCTACTATACTGCCAGTGTCATTTTGTGAGATTAATTTTAGTTAATAACGAAAAACCAAAGACATTTAATTAACTGGCCAGTAATAATATTTATTTTGATAACCATTTGACTTTGACAGCACGTTTAATAACACAAATGTACTCAAGTTTCATCAGTGACGTGCAGTCAATCGTACCCTTTTCAGAAACCATCATCATCATCATCAACAGCCGGAGGACGTCCACTGCTGAACATAGGCCTCCCCCTTAGACCGCCACGCCGAACGACAATTCGCCACTTGCATCCATCGGCTGCCCGCGACCCTCACGATATCGTCGGTCCACCTAGTGGGAGGCCTGCCGACGCTGCGTTTTCCGGTCCGTGGTCGCCACTCGAGAACTTTTCTTCCCCATCGGTTGTCAGTTCTACGAGCGATGTGGCCTGCCCATTGCCACTTCAACTTGCAAATTTTATGAGCTATGTCGGTGACTCTGGTTCTTCGCCGAATATCCATGTTCCGGATTTTATCCCGCAAAGAAACTCCGAGCATAGCTCTCTCCATTGCTCGTTGAGTGACTCTTAGTCTCTCTAAGAGGCCAGCAGTCAAGGACCACGTTTCGGAGCCATATATCATCACTGGCAACACACACTGGTCAAACACCCTTGTCTTGAGACACTGTGGGATTCTCGATGAGAAGATATCACGTAGCTTCCCAAACGCTGCCCATCCGAGTTGGATTCTTCGGGCGACCTCTTTCTCGAAGTTGGACCTACCTAACTGAACAATCTGTCCAAGGTAAGTATAATGGTCTACAACTTCGAGAGTATCGCTCCCAACAACAACCGGTACGGGTGCCACATGGACATTCGACATGACTTTTGTCTTGTCCATGTTCATTTTAAGGCCGACCCGTTGGGAAACGATACTGAGGTCGCTGAGCATAGCATTGAGGTGCTCCAACGATTCTGCCATGATGACTATATCATCGGCAAAACGAAGGTGAGTGATGTATTCGCCATTGATGTTGATGCCGAATCCGTTCCATTCTAAGAGTTTGAAAACGTCCTCCAACGCGTTCGTGAACAGTTTCGGAGAAATAACGTCTCCCTGTCTCACGCCTTCTGCAATTGGATTGGTTTCGTGCTCTCTTCCTGAAGTCGGATGGACATGGTGGCGTTTCTATACAAACACTTCAACACTTCGATATACCTATAGTCGATATGGCATCGTTGGAGGGACTGCAATACTGCCCAGGTTTCGATTGAATCGAAGGCTTTTTCATAGTCCACAAACGCTAAACACAATGGCCGATTATACTCCTCTGTCTTCTGTATAATCTGGCGGAGCGTGTGTATGTGGTCTATAGTACTAAAACCTTTTCGGAAACCGGCTTGTTCGGGAGGCTGGAAGTCATCAAACCTGCGTTCGAGACGGTTCGTAATGACTCTTGAGAACAGCTTGTATACATGGCTCAGAAGTGAGATTGGCCTGTAGTTCTTCAACAAGGTGTTGTCACCCTTTTTGAAGAAAAGAACAACCACACTCCTGTGCCATGCTTCTGGCGTAGAACCTTCGAGTATGACGGAATTAAATAACTTCTGGAGGACTAGAAGTACCGGTTTTCCACCCGCTCTCAGAAGTTCTGTTGTGATTCCGTCCTCACCCGGCGCCTTGTTATTCTTGAGCTGTTTAAGAGCCATTCTAATCTCGTACAGGCTGATGTCCGGGATATCCTCAGTGTAGTGTCGAGTCAGTTTAGCTCTTGCGTCTCGAGCTGTACCGACACTGGGTTGTCGTGTTGATGTGTATAACTGTCCGTAAAACCTCTCAAGCTCCCTTAGGATCTCCGGTTTCGTCGAAATGATGCTGCCATCGTTAATCTTCAGCTTTGTCATTTGGCTCTGCCCAATAGACGAAATCTTTGCGAAGACTTTGAGCCCTGGTTCCGCTCGATTGCCTCTTTGATCCGTGCCGCACTAAAGGAGCGCAGGTCACGTCGCATTGATTTAGAGATTCGTCTATTGAGTTTGCCATATTCCGACATATCAGCTGAAGATTGCAGCCCCATCTCGGTCCGGTCCTGCATCAACCTGATGGTTCCGTCGGAGAGCTTTTGAGGTTTATTGCGGCGCGGGGTCTTAAAGAACTTGGACCCCACAGCTTGGACAGTTTCCACCAACCCATTGTTAATCTCGTCCACAGTTTCGCATTCGGTTAGGCACTGGAAGCGATTGTGCAGTTCAAGTTGGAAGTCTTCGGGGTTCCGGATGTGGGCAGGACCAGGTCGGAGCGTGGACTTCACGAGACGAGACCTTTCAAGCTTGACATTGATATTCAGTGTGCCTCTGACAATTCGGTGATCGCTACCGGTTTTACCTTGGCGATCACAGAGACATCACTGAATATTCGCTTCTTGGTCGTCATGATGAAGTCGATCTCATTTCTGGTAGTAGCATCGGGGCTCATCCACGTCCACTTCCTGGATGGCCGCTTCTGGAAATAGGAGTTCATCAAATGGAGTTCTTCCTTTTCCATGAAGTCGACCAGTAGCTGGCCCCTATGGTTTCGCTGCCCATACCCAAATGGCCCCACTCTCAACTCATCGCCATTCCGTGCGCCCACCTTTGCGTTGAAGTCCCCATAACAACGGTGAAGTATGTTTCGGAGGTATGTATGGCCTCGGATATCTCCTCATACAATGCCTCTACTTCATCATCAGAATGTGTCGAGGTCGGCGCATATACCTGTATGACCTTCAACGAATACCGGTTGGTTATTCTGAGTATAAGGTATGCTACCCTACTCGACACACTGTCGACTTTCACAACGTTGTTGATGAGGGACCTACGGACGAGAAATCCAACACCACCCTGGGATTTACGGTCTCCTTCCCGGTAGAAGAGCATGTTGCCGGAATCTAGAACTATCGTATCCTGACCCTCTCTTCGGATTTCAGATAATCCCAAGATATCCCATCGCATTTTGCTCAATTCTTCCTCCAGCTCGATAATCTTCTCATCGGTCCTCAGTGTGCGGATGTTGTGTGTTGCCAGGGCCAAAGTCCGTTGGGGGTGGTAGCGGGGCATCTGCCGGGGATTCTTAGCACCCCCTGCTCCGCCGTTACCCGATCCGCTACCAAGACCAGGAATAGCGGAGCTGCCGGGGACTGGGGGCCGTGTGCTTCTATTGTCAATCATAATGGGGGGGGGGTTGCCATAATCCCCACGCTTGGCAGGCGTCTTGGGGATCGCAGTAGGGTCACCGTAAGTTTGCAAAGGACGCTGCTGCCCGTCCTTCGGTGGCTGGACGTAGTTTAAGGACGTACCCGGGTCCGGGTTCAGAAACAAACAAGATGAAATAAATAAATACTTATTTCTATCCATTTTAGATGAAATTTAGTCAAACTGACAGCTTAGGGGTTTCATTATTATTACATTTATCACAGCCGCATAGGCCAATCTTCCGGGTTAATCCGCGCTTACCGAGGTTGGTCTGTGGGTGGGTAACCATCATCATAGCGAGTTTCCTCCGTGCTTCGGAAAGCACGTAAATCCGTTGGTCCCGGCTGTCATTTGTAGATCTTTGACAGTCGTTACTGTTAGTGAGAAGCTCTAAAATCAGACAACCAGTCTTACCATGGAGTATCGTATTACCCAGTTACTGGGTTGTGGAGGTCCGATAGGCAGTCGATCCACGTAAAATACTGATATTCAGCTGCATCTGGATGGACTGGAAGCCGACCCCAATATTGTTGGGAAAAGGCTAGGCAGATTATGATGACAGCTTAGGGGTTGTACGCATGGTCGCGGGATTATTTCCTTACCGTGACCCCGGAACAGAAAGGGCTATTGAAGGACACCGTGGATTTTAGTCAGTAGAAGTCTCACAGTCCCTCCCGCCCTGCCCGGGGTTGGAGGACTCATTTGATGATTTTACCACGCTAAAAAAAAAAAAAGGTGTTGTACGCATGTTCATTTTGGGTACTCATAAAAATGTATACATAATGCCACTTTGTTATTATGCTTTTAAAAGTAGGTAAGTACTGCGGACAAGTTATGCCTTAAAAAATTATGGCAAAGGGATCCCCCCTTTGGCACACAATTTTATGGCTTAACTTCGATCTTTATATTGGTCAATGAATTTTTAAAATCTTTAAGTAGTTTTAGAGTTTATTTAATGAATAAATTGACAAAAAAGTTAAGACAAATAAGTTTAGTGTGCGTCAAACCTTATCGTTCAATTTGTTTGTTATAAATACGTAAGTAGGTCACGTATATTATCGTTGACATTAATTGTGCCTAAAAGCTTTAGATATTGAGCTGGCATTTGTTTATCGATAACATTAACGAAGTTATTACTAGAGCTGTGATTACAGGCACTTACCTTATTACCCGACTGCGCGACGCAAAGGAGGGTAATGTGTTTATCAGTCTATGTATGTATGTATGTTTGTTTCTATGTGGCGTTCTAGAGACCAAATGCGTAGGCCGATTTTGATAATTTTTACGTCAATCGATTCGTCTTAACCTTGCGAGTGTCACTAAAGACATGACAGTAATCAAAATTAACCACAGCGACAACCAGACGCCATATTGTCAAAATGAAAAAAAAAAAGTCGATGAACCATGTCATGTGGGGTATCGTTGAATAGGTATTTTAAAATCATCTTTAGGTTCCCTTTATCATTTTTCATTTTAAACAATAGTTTAGGATATATAACGATTTAAAGTTGTTTAGCAAAACAATAATTCTCTGAATAGTAACTAAAAAGTATGAAAAAAAAAAAATATTTAACGAAAAACAAAAAACCCGACTGCGTTAAAAAAACTAAAAAGAAAGAAACAAGCCCAGTAGTTAAGAATTCACTCAGTCGGGGCCCGTTGGGAAGATTTGATTGGTATAATTTGAATGGGCCCCGACTGTGAGTGTGAATGTGTTGTGTTGAATGTGAGAATTTTAGTATTTCCTTTCGGTATAGGTATAATTTTATCAGACAATTTCTTTAATTTTTTGTAATTTCGTGTTGTTGTCTTCATTTGAAACCTACATCAGAATGGCAGAGTATATGCTAGAAATGTTTTTTTGTTTCTCAATCACACACAATTTTTTTCTAGAATAACACATAGGATACCGTTTATCTCACTATTTATTGCTGTATAATTTTCGAGTTACACGTGTCTGCCCAATCTGAAAAATTTCCCAATCGAATACAAACCTTATCCTTCTGTGATAAAATTAGCAGGAATAAATTAAATTAATATCATAGAATAAAATTAATCATCATAGAATGACATAAACTACGTAAAATCAAAACAACATTATAATGACGCATGCATACTTCAGTAATTCCGTCACAGATATACATAGTTATCTAATTACCTATGTTGGAAAAGCTTTCATATGTAAAACATCAACATGATGACGTATTTATGCTATTTCCAAGTAAACAAATTTTTCCTTCTTTATTTTACCTATACAATTTGATTATTTAGAATAGATTTATTTTATTTTATAGATTTCGACTGTGTGCACTTTAAAAGAGAATAACAAACACGAAAAAATTAATGGTAGTATGGTGGACATCCCTCCGGTGCGTGCAAAGCGTTTAGCCTATACCTTTATTGTACGCACAGCTAAGTAGTGGAAATCCCTGCCGCCATCTGTATTTCCCGACAGCTTTAGCCTTGGGGTCTTCAAGTCAAGAGTGAACAGGTTACTTCTAGGCAAGCGGGTTTTACCGTCGACCACATCTTCGCTTACCATCAGGCGAGATAGTGTTCAAACGCGCACCTATCCATAATATAAAAAAAAATCTCGAAACTTTAGAATCATTATAGTTTAGATGTTCTTCGCACATAAATACATTTGGTATAAGTAAATAAAATTACACGGGATGAACGACCCTGTTTTTAAATAGATATAAATAAAATAAAAATAAAAACTTTTTCATAAGTATTTACACTCACAGCACGCACAGTGACTCAGCAATAATTAGACATTTATTAATAAACAGTTAAAAATAACGCACTATCTTTATACAGTACCTAATGCCAATACTTTTTATTACATCGTGGGCGAATCACGGTCACAGAGACTTTTAACTTTTATATATTTTTTTAAGAAATTTCACAGGGTTATTCACATAATTCATCTTAATATGAATGGTTCATTAGGAATTCTGAGTACTAAAATGAATCAGGGCTTTAGATGATTTTATTTTTATTTGAAAAGGTTATGGATAATAATGGGAAGCCCGGCTCATTGAGATTCTTAATTATTTTGATAAAGGTAAAATGTTTTTAACAACCGGCCAAGTGCGTGTCGGGCCACGCACATTGTAGGGTTCCGTAGTTGCCCATCAAAATACTTATGCGAACTAACTAAACTGATTCACTGAATTTAATTATAAAAAGAAGAATTTTCAAAATCAGTCCAGGGGTCTTTGAGAAATCGGGGATAAACATAAAAAAATATTACGACAAATTTACTTTTTTTGAAGATAGTTAAAAATAGTTGACGATAAAAACCTACCTATCCCCGAAAAACATACCTTTAAAACTGTAAAAAAAGGTTGCACTCCAGGAGTGCCGGTAGAAGTGAAAACTTTTTTGTTACTATGTTTTATTTTTAATTTGAATGACGTCTTACTCATTTTCGATCAGGGTCACGTGACCCACTGACGCGAGTTTTAGTCACGTGACCCTGACGCGAGTTTTAAATTTTTTACCCATTACAGAAAAAGTGTACAACGCCGCTAAAGAAGTTTTCACTTCAAAAATAAAGTTGACAAACTTACATTTGCAGTTGTCTCCGATATATTTTGTTTAAGAAAATATGATATCAAGTACATTTTATAAGTTGGTCGACTATTACTCGTAAAGTTGTAAAGCCTACTTAGTCATGATAATTTTCTTTAAACTTCGTTATATATACTACTTTTGTGAATTTTTTCACACCCCAAACATAACCGTTTAGCTGGTTCGAGGGGGGAGACATCGAATTGAGCAAAATTTAGCACTTTAAAGCTTAATATTTCACAAACTGGCTTTTATCAAAAAATTGTTAATGGAAACTATCATTATTTTTCCCTAAGGCCTTTTTAATGATAAACCACACTAAGGGGTACGCGAGAAAAAAAAAATCCTACTTTACGTGTAAGTACTGGAGGTACCCTAAAAAAAATGTTTTTCGAGATTTTAGCTTTACCACTTTTTCGGCACAACAAATCCGTATATTTACACCAAATTACAGCTCTCTAGTACTGTGCGTCTCTGAGCTAAACTGCGGACAGACGGACGGACGGACGGACGGACGGACGGACGGACGGACGAACGGACATGGCGAAACTATAAGGGTTCCTTGTTGACTACGGAACCCTAAAAATGCCCTTTAAAAGTACCATTATTTAAATAAAAATCTATGAACACAAGATAAAGATATTGTGTTCATAGAAAGATTATACCAGCGACTTAAGTTAGATGGGTTTCGGAAATCATCCCAAAGGAACGTAATGCCATAATCCAGTGGTGTAACTAGCCTTTAGGTGTTGCTAAGGCTGCGGTTCCACTGAGGCGGAGTGGATACGTGCGGAGCAGAGCTGTGTTGCGATTCACCAATCACATGGCTTGAAATCCACATATGTGCATCATACTATGTATTTTTGTCATCATTTCTTCATATTCATGCCCTTCGTAATATTCAATGCCACAGTTAAAAATAACAGAGTAGTACGATCTTGAACATTAAACGACATTGAAAAGGTATTTATGTTAATAACGTAATTTCATAATCTATCTATTTATGACTCTGGCTATTCTATCGTCACAGAACTGTCCAAACAAGACCCTGAAACTTAAAGGGCTATTGAAGAATCACGGTGGATTTTAGTCATTACGAGTCTGACAGTCCGCCCTTGTCCCGCCCTTAGGACTCTTTTGATGATATCCATTTAAGCGTCACTTCAGAACTGCCTTTATTTTATTGTGTGTGTTTTTTTTGGGGTTTATTACCATTTGAGCAACTATTTCCTACTAATACTATAAATATATGCTTCTATGAAAATAGTAGAGACGGTCAATCAGGCCGGGAGTACTCATAATGATGAGGTATGAAAAGCCGGAGCCGGACGTAGTAACCTGTTTCGTAAATATTCACTTAAAAATATACTTATTTCTGACTAAAGAAAAAGTTCTTAAAGTCGGGAGGTTTATTAGGTGTAGTTCCGCGTAAAAATCCGTATCTTGCCAAATGATTGAAGAAGGAAATGATCATGCACTTGAAACCGTATCGTTCAAGCAAAGCGTATTTGGCAGCAGGCCGGGAAAACGTTGGACTTTATTAATACTAAATTCCTCCTAAAACTGAGGAAAGCGGAAACAAGTCTGACAGTCCCTCCTGCCCTGCCCGGGGTTGGAGGACTCATTTGATGATTTTACCACGTTTTACAACTTATATTTTCAGAATCGAGTCAAGTTGCAGTAAGGATACCATCGCGTTTTCAGACAGCGAAAATAACATAATGGGTCCACATGGATTATGGCCCATCCCTGAGACTATAGCCACATTATAAAATTTTTGTTCAGACTGTACAAAGCGTACAAGTCTTGATTGTTTACGGTTGAATAAAAAATAGGTCAGTTCCGAAATACCTGGCCTTAACTGTTGATATTCCCGCGAACGCTCGTTCCTCGCTTCAGAAATTTATCGCATAAACTCGCTCACCGATGCTTACTTGGCGGCCAGAGTGGCGCTTTATAAAGGTTTGACCGCCCCGAGTGACAGTTGGGTGCAAGTAATCGCCCGTTGCACTAAAACACTCGCTGATACAACAGCGACAAAATTATCTGAACTACACACTCGCTGCTCGCCAGTGTTTTCAGTTTCTCGCTCTCGCTTCTCGTTAATCGCAGTCATTGGGATAACTGCCTTATTAAGGTGTGCGTCCACAGGTCGGCATCGCACGTATCGGACGTATCGTACGTAACGGATTTTAGTTTGCCTTGTATGAAAAGTCATACAACTGTGTCCACTGATCCGCATCGTACGGACGGCTCATCGGCAATGCCTTAATGCGATGCGCACCTATGAAGTCATACGGAATGCCGATCAGTAGAAGCGATGAAGCGGGGCATCGGCAATCCGATTGCTGATACTCGCGTCGGCAATCCGATCGCTGTCGACTCAGAAATCCGTTTGATGCGATGCGTCCGATACGTACGATGCGGACCTGTGGACGCTTACCATTATGAGATGACACATTCCTTTGACAAAGTTTTTTTGTGAAAACTGACTGGGTTTTATATATTTGAAAGTATATGAGTCATGTAGTGTGTAGGTTTATTAATATAAACGTTTTTGTCAGGGCTCGTGAAAGACGTGGTTTATTTTTAAACTGCCCGTTCATATCTGTTGACACTCAAAGTACATGGTATGAAGATTTGTCGATGTCTGGCTTTTACAGATTATCAGGTGTATTTGTGAAATGGTTTACATTATAGTTTAGTTCGGAGTCAATTGTGAAAAAATCAAAGATAAAATGGCGTTCACACCACAGGCTTTCGCCAATAAACAGTTCAGATTAGAAAATGTATTACTTATATTAATTGCATCAGTTAATATAGGTAATTAACTAAGAACTAAATTTTCTGTCCGGTAGAACATTTCATTAAAATCAGTTCTGTCATTTAAAAAATGGCTCGAGCCCTATTCTCACGCCGGTTTTTTAAAGGGCGTTAAAAATACGCTTCAATTGAAAAACAAAAAACATTCTTATGTATCTTCTCACACGTTAGCGCTTTTAAAGCGCAGCGCTTTTTTTAGAACTGTATTTGGTTTTAAGTGCTGGGATTTTACCATTTTATTCCAAATTCAGCGCTTATTTAAAGCCCATAAATTAGCTCTCATGTGAATAGGGGTTTTAAAGTTGTATAAAATGTCGTTCGCGGTACTTCCCTTTAAAGCTTGCATATTGCTGAACCGAAGTTTATGCCGCTTTTTCTGCATCAGAAGCTTTTTTCGGTTATGACATGTCAGTGAATCATTTATTCAAGGAATTTAAGTAGGAGTTATGATTACAGTAAGTCTGATGCATTAGCGATCACGAAATTTAATGAAATCGCCTGTGGGCGTTCATCAATCGTAATACCATCAGATAGTCATCAATCTTTATTACAAAGTGTAGGATGCGATCAAAATAGTTTCTTACTGGCGGGTTGGTTACAAGTACTAGATTATATTAAATGTTATGAAAAATATCTAGCTTTAATTCCGCGACAAAAATCCAGGCCCGTTGCAGGATGCAATCCCACTCTATGCAATCATGCATAATGCACATGCAGCAAAGGACCCACCCTCCCGCCCTCATGCATATGCACACAAAGGTTTGATTGCATGGCATATTTTTCCGTTTGTTGCACGTGTACATTTATGCATTTCTTTTGCAGCATGTGCATATGCATGATTGCATAGAGTGAGATTGCATCCTGCAACTGGCCTGGATTTTGACGAGGAATTAAAGCTAGATATTTTTCATAACATTTAATGTCATGGATTTCCGCAAAGTAACGCCTGATTCAATAATTTTACTAGATTATAGTTTGAGACCGAACTTAGTCCTTGCTCATGCTTAGCGACGGCGAGCAATGGTTGACTCGCCGTTCTTTCTGTCGGCAATCTGACGCAGGGTCGCGGGACTGTCTCATCATATAACTGTGGCCCTGGAACGTTAAGAGCTATAGAAGGATCATCGTGGATTTCACAATTCTGACAGTACATACGGGTCGAATTGATAACCTCCTTTTTTTTTGAAGTCGGTAAAAAATAAAACTTATTCATATAATTTTAAGTTTCATATTTTTACAAACTACTGTGCCCAAGCTTATCATAAGAATAAGAATGATTACGAATATATTGATTATTGTTTGCAAGTAGAGCTGATTTTCAGATAAAGCACGACCTGGCGTGACGGAGCCAAGGTGCTAAGCTGAGACTTAGTTTGCTCCAAAGATTTGGGCCTCAGTTCTGTTTAGTAAAACCTTATTCTACTGAAGATCAGCAGTTCTATTGCTCACGCCACACTAGCACTTATGTTTGCTATGCTCTAAATTACTCGAGACGGAGTGGGAACCGAGACGGAGTGGGAAGCGGTCGCCTCCTTCTGCGAAGCAGTAATGCTCGCGAAGGAGGCGGCGCGCCGCGAGCGAGAGAGGACAGAGTCCTCCCTCCGCCCCAACCGCGGTGTAGGACGCCCACGGCGACGGACGTCGCGAGACGACCTCCGGCCACCGTAGGCGCGGGCATGCGGGCAGCGAGTAAAGGGCAACTCGCTGCCCGACCAAGGACCATGCCCGGGTCGACGGCGCGTCGTGTCCCACGCGCGCCTCAAAGAGCGTCAGCATAATGACGGGGCCCCCCTCTCAGAAAAGCCTGCCGGGGATCGCGGGATTATTCCCTTACCGTAACCCCGGAACATAACAGGCTATCGAAGGACACCGTGGATTTTAGTCAGTAGAAGTCTGACAGTCCCTCCCGCCCTGCCCGGGGTTAGAGGACTCATTTGATGATTTTACCACGCTAAAAAAAAAAAATGCTTTAAATTACTAACAACGACACTATCCAATCGTGCGCTTCGCGATTGGACGATCTCGAAGCCGCCGCGACGAAAAGCACAAAGTTGAGTTCAGCCATGTGACTTCTTTTTGAGAATTGCATTCATCACTGCACAGTTAACACTTCTCTCTAAGCTCTTATTGAAACCAAGAACAAAGCCATTAAAATACTTACATAAAACAATGATAAAATGAATTAGGTTGCCATTTGAAATAAACATGTTTATTTTAGAAATGATGCTATGCAAACTTATTACCTTGGAATTTGGAATAAAAAAGTTTATTTTATGAGAGATTTTCAATTCTTTGCGTTTATTTTCAAATGTCTGTTTGAAAGGCAACCTGTTTATTGAAAATACAGAAAAGAAACACAATTTTTCAGTGAGATCGATAGCAAATCGGTCAGTAAGCCAAAACAACTTCAATTATTTTAAATTCGGTGCACTCTCAGCGAGACACCGTGCCGCCATGTTTCGCCTCACGTTGCGCCGCCATCTCTCGACTGTGCCTCGCGTGCACTCACGTACAGTGGACTGCGACAAAAAGCAGACTTGACGGGGGGTTATTACAACGTCTTATAACCAGGCTTGTTCCTGTTAGTGGAAGTGACAGAGCTATACAAGTCATCTAGCGCCATCTCGTTCACTAACAGGAATAGGCCTGGTTTTAAGACGTAATACCCCCCCCCCGGGTGAGGACGGAATCACAACAGGACCGGTTTGGTCCTGATAGTGATCATTGAGGTGGTCTAAGTGAGATACAAATCTCTCACTCCCCGTTCTTATCGTCAAAGAACGAGTGTCTTTAAACGATTTACCCCCATTTCAAAAACAAAGGGTTTCGCTCCACAAGGTCAAAATTTACTATTATTTACTAAATCTCCGCTGTCCGTCCGGTTGTCCGTCTGTCATCATCATCATCATCATCATCAGCCGGAAGACGTCCACTGCTGAACATAGGCCTCCCTCTTCAAAATTCGCCACTTGCATCCATCGGCTGCCCGCGACCCTCACGATGTCGTCGGTCCACCTAGTGGGAGGCCTGCCTACGCAGCGTTTTCCGGTCCGTGGTCGCCACTCGAGAACTTTTCTTCCCCATCGGTTGTCAGTTCTACGAGAGATGTGGCCTGCCCATTGCCACTTCAACTTGCAAATTTTATGAGCTATGTCGGTGAATCTGTTTCTTCGCCGAATATCCATGTTCCGGATTTTATCCCGCAAATAAACTCTGAGCATAGCTCTTTCCATTGCTCGTTGAGTGACTCTTAGTCTCTCTAAAAGGCCAGCAGTCAAAGACGGTTTTCCGTCTGTCACCAGGCTATATTTACTGAGATAGCTGAAGTTTCACAGATCATGTACTTCTGTTGCCGCTATAAAACATTTAAAGACAGAATAAAATAAATATTATAAAGGAACCCCCTATACAACAGACATGATTTTAGATCTCTGATGGTACACGGAAATCTTAAAAAAATAAAATAAAAAATATCGCACACCTAGATCTAAAGGGAGTTAACTCAAAAATTGACATTTTTGAGTTATGCACACCATCAAATTACCGAAGCAAAAGCCTATCGACCAATAAAACAGATTTAAAAATATGTCTGCTACTCGATGCTAGGTGCCGTCAAGTATCTCTTTAGTTGAATGAGCGAGTTCCGATAATCTCCCAGCAAAACAGAGACATTCCTGGTTGCAATCAGAAATATGAGCAAATTCTATGTGCCCCATATAAACAAATTGGAGTTATTTGGAGTTCCACTTGTATTGTTGAAGTTTTGAGCGGTATTATTTTGAGTTAACGCTTTGTAGGTGGTTGCTGCTGAGTGAAATAATACAACATTTTGAATTGAACCCATTTTGCTGGCCAGGTGAACATATTTTTTTATTTTCATTTTGAGTTGTTGCCATATTGGTGAAACATTTTCGAATTTGTAATTAACTCTGTTTTGTTGAGTCATATTTTAAATCTCTTAAATTTCGTTAAAGACCTACCTAAATTGAACTCTTTTGCTATTGAAAATAAGGATCTTTTTAAATTCGCATAATTTTATATTCGTCTTTGAAATTCATGGTTTGTTCCCTTTTTAATGCAAAATTTTGAGTTAGCTTCTTTAGATGATGTGCCTCAAATATTACTCTAGAATATCGTTTATGGGGTAAAAATATTACATTGATGACTGCTTAAATAAATTACCCTTTAAGTAAGTACAATAAATGTACCTGCCTTTTGCAGGAAAATAGGAGACGTGAGCGGTTTTGTAGTAAATGTGATAGAAAATAAGGATATCGAAAACGTCACTCCTTCCATAATTTCTATGCAACATAAATCTCTAGAGCAGTGGTTCTTAACGGGTGGTCCCCGAACGTATTGAAAGTGGTCAATGGAGCCATTCGATTAATAAATGACAATTTACAAGTGATTCAACACAGCGCGACTCGTATGACATGTGGAACGAGCACATGCAACAGCCTATGATCTGGTCTTTAATCTCGATTTTGCCGAGATAAAAGTAGAAATTCAGAAAAACATTAACGGGAGGATTCGCTCGGGTTTCACCACTGTGTGGACCGCCCGGAGGATACGGTGAAAGTCTGTGCGACTTCGGCAGAGTACTGCCTTGACCTAAAGCAGGCGATAGGCAACCTGGCAGTGACCGCACGCGTCCAGAAGTGGTTCAGGCCATTTTTGGCTAATAAGTAAAAAAACTTCAACTTCTTTCTGCGAGTAATCGGACACGATTGAGGACCAGACGGATTATTAACAATTATAAGAATAAGCACAGCAAAATGCTTGGATGCCACTACTGAGATGCATTTGGCTTTATTATGATCATTGAACCAAAGATTTAAAGCATTAAAGAGCAATCACATAAATCTTACTGGAATCTGTTTAATTATGATAATTTTATCGTAAAAAATGTTTTTTAATAATCTATGGCGTGTTTCATAAACCTCCTAATCAACTGAGTGGCCCACGGCAAGACAGAAATTTTGTGTGATCAAATGAAATATCTACAAAAGTAACATGGAAAGACCTAATTATCAAAGTACAGATTATTATCAAAAAATGTCCTAAATATCGATTTTTTTTCACAATTTACTTTACCACATCCTATATTTTACCACATTCTCGAAAATTGAACATTTTGTGGACAGTTTGGGTCTTCAACATTTTTAGATTTCGATATTTTTAGTTTTGAGAATTGAACATTTTGGCACCACTGGACATTTTGAGAATTGGACACTATTCATTCTGCCCCTGAACGGCAACTAATGAAGCCTTAATAACGATAAGAGTATACAAAATCCCAAGACTAATACCGCCGTTTATGATGATTTAGTTCTACAAAAGAGGGCTGACTAACAACTTGATTCACCAACTACAGGTTCAATCTCAAAATAACCCAATAAATATAAATAAATTCCGTCTAGCAAAAGGGAAATAACTCCGAAAAATCCAGTCTTTCCCCAAATTCTGAGATGAACTCCAGATTTCTATAACATCTTTGTTCCTGCTGTAATAAAAGATTTACTGAGATAGCTATTCAGAATCACTTCTGAAGTGCACAGAGACACAGTAAACAGTTTTTCGCCGTTTCTGAAAAAAGTGCTTTTTTGAGTTATACCTCTTTAGATCTAGGTGTGCGATATGTCATCATCAAACCTTCTTAGTCATAAAAAGGTCGCACTGCCAAAAACCGATTAAAAACAAAATGTTCTTCTGTCTACGTTGCTAAGAAACGTATAATAGCAGAAAAAATCTATCAAGTCAATCATTGCAAAAACATGAAATCCCTTTTTATTCAAAAAAATTGAAATTACAAAGCAACCACAAAATATGAAAACAAACTAAAAGTTCAACTTCAACGGACCAAATTTTCGTTGTAACTTAATTATCTGAAACAATGGCTAGTAAGTTTGCCTTTCTTGTTTCTGTATTGTTCTACTTAGTAGTTACTTAACTTACATTGTTAACTTTGCAAAAGATGTTGTACTGTACAGTGTACAAGTAGGAATCCCCTTTTAAAGTAAAAATTTGGTTTGAGGTCTGACTTAGAGCTCAGTGAACATTGACAGAGAATAACTTAATATTCACTTTTCTTTGGAAAGAAAAAATCTAATGGCGTGCAGGATTCGAACCTGCGACTTTTGGATTCAGTACATCCTAGGTTCATTCCCAACCGACGACGCGACGTCACCTTGAGACGTTAAGAGGAAACACCAAGGGCTAGAGAATTAAATATAGGTATTTGTAAAATCTGTTGCTGTCGCGCAGTGCCCACAACAGAGTTACAGACCGCGATAGACACAACTGCAGATTGGATCGAAAATACCTTAAACAAAATCAATGATTCGTAGTCCCCTGATTACTCCTCCTACTTTTTTCTTTAAAAAATAAAGAAAGGCATTGGCCGTGTTCCTATGTTTTTCTTTTTTTATATCATCTCGTCAAATTTGTTTTTTGGATATTTGAACACAGCGGAAAATCTGGCCATTTTTTTACGATTTTGAATGTTCATATCTCTTTTGATAATTAATTTATGGAAAAAAAGGAAAACATAGAGACATGCCAATAGTGGTCATAGATATATTGTAAAAAAATTAGTAGTCAGGTAAAAATAACGTGTAGGTACTGAACATTTTTTTTTTGTTTTTTTTTTTTCAGTCTACAAGGAACATAACATCTGTCTTGGCAAAAAAGCAGCGAAATGGTACACAAAGGGAGAGTATTGTGAATTTTGCTGGCTGGGTTTATTTTATGTTATTGCCAGAGTCATCCCCGAAATCATTTTCTGTGGTTTGTGGGTGATCTACCTAGCATTTGCAAGTAGCTTGTGTTTCGTATTCTGTCCTTAGAAACATGATTATATAAGAATACTTAGTACTTAATAACGAAACGTTGTTAATAGATTCGAATAATGCTTACTTTTTTGGACTATTCTGCCGTCCATGTCCATTCAAAGGGGTCCATAGAAGTTTTGTTATAATCCACTGAAAATTTTTGTTGTTCAATTCTTATGAACTACTGGAATTATTGTGGATTCTAAATCTGGAAAGTCATGTAATTTTTTTTTATCTTGGAGGTTAATTACACATAATGTAACTGCTGACAATTATCTTTTATTTTTCGCACTAGCTTGAAGTTGTTTTAAGACAAGTCTTAAGACATTTATAATGTCGAATAATAGTCGAATATAACCCCAGTCAGTATTCGAACAGTGAAATAGGGCGAGTATTCGAATATTCGAATTGGATGCCCAATTCCTAACATCGATCTGCCAATCACATTTTTCTCTTCCTACCTCCCTCAACCCTCAAGGGTAACATAAAGGTTGGATCTAGCGTATAAGCATTAAATATCGTGGAGTTGGTACATGTCATCGTAAATGATATCGATCACGCAAAGGAAGCTACAAAAATGTGTTTATTCGCTTATGATTTATGGCCATCAGACATGTCCCGAGACGTGAACTTGGCTGACATTGGCATTGATCACTGTCATGCTCCGTTAGGGTTGGGAAAGAGTAAATCGATGGAAATGAGACAGCGGTAATGGCTCCAGTTCGTGTTTTTGTTGTCAAATACTGGTATTCAGCTGCACGAGATCATTGAATCATCATCTGCCTAGCCTTTTCCCAGATATATTGGGTTTGGCTTCCAGTCGAATATCAGTATCTTACATGGAGCGACTGCCTATCGGTCCTTCACAACTCAGTAACTGGGTAATACGATACCCCATGGTGAGACTTTCTGACTTATAGTAACGACTGTCAAAGACCTTTAAATTACAGCCGGGACCAACATCTTTAAGTGCTTTCCGAGGTACGGAAGAAAATCGCTATCACAAAATGGTAACCCATCCACAGACTTACCTCAGCAACTGCAATGTGGCTTAAACAGCAAGATCGGCCCGTGCGGTTGTAATTATCTGCATAACGCGATATGAGAAGCGCCCAGACGCTGCTGATGTTTTGTTTTGTTTAGTTTTAAGTTTTATTTTTCGAAGCTCTCGACCTGCTTCGCTCCCACCATGCGGGGCCAGTGTGGTTGGTGATTTATTTTTTCAATCCTAGCCCTATTTTAGAACATCTCCTGCATCGTGGGTGCGTTTAGAAACATTTAAATTCACCTACACAAACACTTAGACCCGGAACAACTACTTGTAGATCATACAAATATTTGCCGAGTGGGATTGAAAGACAAGGCTCTAAAACATCACGCTACGATTTATAGGAGACAAGCAGAGAGGTCAAACCACGTGGAACAGATGGTCGTGTATAATTATTGTGATTTCCTTTCTTTGGTAATGTTCGTCGTTTCGTAGTTATGAGTCGATCAACACGACAACTGACTAATGTTTACACTATCTAGACAGGTCCATTCAATCTGTGTGGTTCTTTCCTTAAAAGACCGTTTCCCATCGTACGTATGACTTGAACAGTATAATGTCTTTACTTTAAAAGACACAGTACTAACCTTTGAGTTTGTTTCGGACGTTTTGTTCTCAGATTAGTCAGGTACGAAACACCGGCTTCATATAGCTTTAAAAATATAGTAAGAGCCAATGCACACGACGTTTTTTAAACGCGCCGGTACAGCATGCTATAGAAACGCGCTGCACCGGTGCGTCGACAGTGGCTGGGTATCCACTATGTTCGCGAACCTCTTGGGCTCCGCGCTTTTGCAACAGCTCCGCTTATTGGATTCGTTTGCGAACTTAGAGCGCGAACGGTGCGCGCTCCGCACTCAGCGCTCACAAAGGGAAGCTCAGTCGGTTCGTGGACGCGCGAGAGGGAGATGCGATGGAGGCGCATATCGTCTCCATCAGAGCGGTTACGGGAGCGCGGAGCGCAAGAGGTTCGCGAACGTAATGGATACGCAGCTTTAGAGCAGTTTGTTGTCATTTGTTCTAGGCTGCGTCTGACTTGCGTGCGTATCGCGCCTGCATCGCGTCAAACGCGCTGCACCGGCGCGTTTAAAAAACGCGGTGTGCATGGGCTCTTAGACGTGAAAAGTGTTTTTTAGCAAACGTTTTGCAAATAAATGTAATTTACTAATTATTCCAGGTATGTTTATAGTACATACTTGGCCTCGTACATCCCTAGATTCTCAATCGTCTTCGAATATCTGCCCCTTTCACATTATATGAGTCAGCTTGTTTTTTTCTTTGCCTGTTTGATCAGGAAGCCATTAGTTAATCGTAAAAACATTTGATGGAAAAATAAAACAGTAGATAAAGCGAAGACAGATAATCTTGTTACATGCTTAGAATTGCAGTCTGTCGTTGTAAATCAACTTGAAAATGGAACAACTATTTTAGATCGGGAATGTCTGAATAATTTAGAAGGAGAATTAAGAGTAAAAGTAATGGGAGTGATTGTTTTGATACGAAAGCCGTTTACATGTTGTGGTGCTAATTGGTAATTTTTAGAAGAGGTTTTTATGAAATTAGTGTTGTTCGATTAAAATCATGTATTAATCAGATTCAAAATTTCTTTTACGCTGTGAGCGCGTGGCGCGAGGCCATAAGATTAGCAGTATTTTTTTGCAAACTAGATATTTTGTAAATTTGGCTTGCTTAATATTAAAAAAAAAAAGATTCCGACGAGTTGAGAACCTCCTCCGTCTACCACTGGCTTCGCACATACCTACCGATTTTTATTAAAACAGATCGATCTTTGATCACTTCTTTTAAAATAAACCTGTAGTAATTTTAGTCACTGTGAGCAGTTTAGCCCAAATTACAAAAAATGGGTCAATGTATCAATTCCTTCAAGATTTCTAAACTAAAAGTTAAATAAACAAAATTATCTCTTTTCAGATCAGTCTGAGTCAGTCCATGGTTATCGATATCTCTATTAAAAGCTACACAAATTCTAGACAAGCTGATTCAGTTACGTAGGTGGTTCATTTAAAAATGGTACTTAAAATAATATAGATTTTAAGTCTTGTTTTCCTTGGGCAAGCATGATTTCAGGATTCGACGTGATACGACAAAAGATGTAATAAATGTGTTCCTCTGTTATCTTATTCTTATCGTGAAGTATTGTTATTCAAATTACAATGCGTTGAATAAATAAAGGTACACTGCTTGTTCCCCGTAGGTGATGGCGTGATAATATTATGTAGCCAATATTATGTTGACCTCACTTCTAAATAATAATTGTTCCGAAGTAAATTCATGCAGTATTTTGTGAGTTTATTCCGGACCTACATACAGATAAACATACCATAGTCCAAAAAAATTGTTTTTTGGCTTCGGTATCGATTGTAGATCACACCATAAATTTTCCTTTAAAAAAATATGTACAGTTTTGACTTTATTACATGTATCTATAGATAATTCAATTGCAATGTAAAGATATTATAGTATCTACCCCGATTTTTATGCGTCACCACTCATGACCTGCAAAAAATTAGAGGTTGGTTTTGCAATTTTGTTGTAATGACATCATAGACACTACTGCTTCAAAGACCTCTAGAGCACTCTAGAGGACTCTGACAATGGAACCTTTTTTTTTTGTGGTAAAATCATCAAATGAGTCCTCCTGCCTTGGGTGGGGCGGAAGGGACTATCAGACTCTTACTGAATAAAATCCACCCCTGTTCCTTCCTATGCCCTTTACGTTCCGGGGCCACGGTATCCTGGGTTATGAAAAACCCGCCACCCCAGCAGGCATTTGGCGCGAAACACGACGCTCCACCGACCCGGGCTTGGTCCTTGGTCGGACGGCGAGCTACCCATCACTCACCGTCCGCAAGCCCGCTCCCGACGCTGTGCCCTCTGCTAATCAGAGGGACACGCGTTGGAGCGTCCGACAATGGAACCATAATGTAGTTCCAATTTTAAATAATGTTTGCAATTTCGGCCATTGGACGACCTCTCGTATTATTTATTTTCCATGTCGACATTAATTTTCGATTAATTCCAGTAACAATCACTTACTACCGTACTCAAAATAGTCCCGACAAGTAAATTTTCAACTTTATACCTTAAAGCATAAAGTTAAAAATCTATTGAATATTACTAAGGGTTTTATCGCATAGCAGATGATCTCGTTTACACGCATTCTTACCGAGTTAGTAGGTTAGTTCTAATTCAGTTTCAGTTAACTCGAAGTCACGTAAATAATTATGTTTGATAGTGTTTGTTATTTATTATTTTCTGGTATCGTAAACAGAACGCTTTGTGTAGACGACTTATAATTTTCAGCTTCAGAGGCTCGAGCCACGAGCTCTTAACGCGATCCAGTTTAGGCTGTGGGAAAGAGACAGAGCTATACAAGTCGTCTAGCGCCATCTCTTTCCCACAGCTTAAGGCGACGTGGGACGCAAAACCGTCATTTTGTATTGTGTTTTATTCCTAAATGAAACGGATATAAATTTTGAAAAAAATATGGTACATATTTCAGTCTTTGGTCTCCAGGTTTGGGCTCTTCGATACACGATTGCTTGCACTTTACTGCATCCAATTAAATCGCAAAAACAGGTCCAACTCATGGTGTGCATATCACTTCATTTCAGTTATACTAGGCTTTGAATAATAAAAATTATACCATCTTAAAGAGCATAAAAAATTAGATAGAATGCGGCCGTATCATTGTGAAAGGATGAGAAACCATACCACTAAGTCCAAAATCAGGTAATTTCATCTTTTCATACACTCGACTCTTGGCATTTAGTCGGTCTTGGACCGCGCCCGAGGTCGGACCCTACGTCAATTTTTTTGAAAACCCACCTCCACGCTATCTTCTATTACTGACAGAAGCAAACATTCATTTTAAATAGAAATACCTGTACATATTTTAATTTTCAAAATACTTGTAATATAGTTCATTTTTTATGGTTATAATTTTGTAAACAAATGGGCAGAAAAGTAAGAAGTTGTCATCTTTGGCTCTTCGAAGGCTGAATAAACAAAAAAGGTAAGGATGCATGGGAAATATTATAAGAACCTCCTTTGTGTATTTATTTCTCTTTACTAATAGTAGGAGAGCTACTGAACCATCCGACTTACCTGTTTTCCACAAAGTTAGAATTAAAAAACCGACCAAGTGCGTGTCGGGCCCCCACCCGCAGTGGTAGACGCCCACGGCGACGGACGTCGCTTGATGATCTCCGGCCACCTTAGGCGCGGGCATGCGGGCAGCGAGTAAAGGGCAACTCGCTGCCCGACCAAGGACCATGCCCGGGTCGACGGCGCGTTGTGTCCCACGCGCGCCTCAAAGAGCGTCAGCATAATGACGGGGTCTCATCTCAGAGAGCCAAAGCCTGCCGGGGTCGCGGGATTATTCCCTTACCGTGACCCCGGAACATAACAGGCTATTGAACGACACCGTGGATTTTAGTCAGTTAGAAGTCTGACAGTCCCTCCCGCCCTGCCCTTGGAGGACTCATTTGATGATTTTACCAAGCTAAAAAAAAAAAAAAAGTGCGTGTCGGGCCACGGTCGCACAGTGTAGGGTTCCGTAGTTGCCCATCAAAATACTTATGCGAACTAAACTGATTCGCTGATTTTAAATTAATTTACGTATATTAACATATTTTATAGCCACCTTCCAGCTCCATCATCAAAACCTAGAATAATATCCAGCACCAAAGTCTATGTAAAGACGAATCAAATGTATGTTATATTGTAATGTATTTGTATTGTTATATTAAATTGTAATCTTTGATTTTCTGTTTTTTTTTTTTAATTTACGAATAGGTAGAAATTCCTTTGTTATATCTTTATTTGCTTGTTTGTTGTGTGTACGGGCTCACAAATAAACGTTTTTTTTTCTTTCTTTCTTTCTTCTTTCAAATGAGCCCAAACTCGATGAGATTGCGTTATTGTATTACAAAGATGCCATGGCTACCTTCCAGCTCCATCATAAGAGCCTGGAAAACATTTAGTACAAAAGCCCATGTACAGACGAATCAAATGACCCTAAACTTCGTAGAATTGTGATTTTGTATAAGAAAGAACTCATGGTTACCTTCCAGCTCTATCACCAGACCATGAAAATCATCAATGTCTATGTAATAAAGACGACTCTAACGAGCCTAAACTCGACGGGATTGAGTTGTTATCAAATCGCTTCAAGAATTTAAAATTTAAAGAGTTCCCACGATTTCTCCAGGATTTCATCATCAGATCCTGACTTGATGATCATGGGACCAACTGGAAGATGTACTCTTTCAATCAAAAGAAGAATTTTCAAAATCGTTCTTGAGAAATCGGGGAAAATAATAATATAAGGCTTAATGTATTAATAAGTCTTTTATCAGGCGGAAATAAGGTGCGCGCCTTCAATAGTTGGGTCATGCCGGTTCTGATGTATTCCTTCGGCGTACTCAAATGGATTCAGACGGAACTTGACGCCCTGGATAGAAAGGTCCGCACACTGCTGACTGCAAATCGGATGCATCACCCACGGTCATCGGTGATGAGACTGTATATCCCGCGGAAATGTGGAGGCCGTGGCTTCCTTAATGCCAAGACCTTACACAACCGCGAGGTATGCTATCTCAGCGAATACTTCCTTGAAGCCGACGTGGGGTTACATCGAGATGTAGTCTCAGTGGACAAAGGCCTTACCCCACTCTCCTTGGCTAACGAGAACTGGCGCAAACCTGTGGTATTGGATACTAATGACCGCAGGGAGGTATGGCAGAACAAGGAGCTACACGGGCGGTTTTACCGGCCCTTCACGGGCCCGATGTAGACTTTTTAGCGTCTGTAGCCTGGCTACGTTTCGGTGACCTCTTCGGGGAAACCGAAGGTTTCGTCTGTGCGATTATGGATGAAGTAATCATGACGAGTAACTACCGGAAATATATTGTCAAGGACGGTACGGTTGACATCTGTCGGGCATGCCACCGCCGTCCCGGTGAGTCGATTAGACACATTATTTCCGGTTGCTCTCGTATTGCTAACGGCGAGTACTTACACAGACACAATCTAGTAGCTAGGATTATCCACCAGCAACTTGCCCTGCAGTACAACCTTGTGAATTCTGAAGTACCATACTACAGGTATGTGCCCGACCCAGTTCTTGAACGGTCATGCCAAATTGTATTGGGATCAATCTATCATCACTGACAGGACTATTGTAGCCAATAAGCCTGATATAGTGGTGGTAGATTGCCGAGAGTGCGCTGCAATGATTGTTGATATCACCGAGACGAGAATCTAGTGAAAGCTGAAAATGATAAAAAAATCAAGTACCTATCTAGATTTAGCACACGAGATTGTCGACATGTGGGACGTGGACTCAGCAGTCATTGTACCGATAGTCGTTACGGTCAATGGACTAATTGCGAAGAGCCTCGACCAACACCTTAAGAGGCTCTCATTGTGCAGCTGGCTCAAGGGCCTGATGCAGAAAGCAGTTCCTGGACACGGCGCGCATTGTGAGGAGGTTCCTCTCTCTAGATCCCTAACCAGCGGCACTTTAGACCCTGTTCCCGATGCTGGTGGGCCTACTATTTTTTTATATTTTTACATGTTTTTAATATATATTTTTTTTAATCATTATTTAAAAATGTAAAACGTATGGAAAATCTTTACATATAATAAAATCGTAGAGCTGTCATTCCTCTACATTGAATATTTTTTTCTTTTTGTATTTTTTTCGAGATTAGGGATCGATTCTGATGCCAGATCAACTTTTATTTATTTTTTCGATTTTTTTTAATGTTTTTTTTATTTGATCTATCTTTTAAACTACTGTAAAGTTGTCGATCAAATTTTCCTCAAATATTCCTAATAATATTCTTCTGTTAATAGGCTATGTATTATTACGCTATTTTCCTGGGCGATAAGCAATTATGAATTTTGTTGTTTTTAGATGTTTGTTGATAGTTGGAAGCTAAACCACTGGATATATTTATTCAATTTTTCCTCAAATATTCCTTAAACTGCTCTTCAATTAATAAGATATGTATAATTACGCTATTTCCCTTGGGGGATTAGCAATGTTATAATATGTTGATTTTCGATCATTGTTGAAATTTGTATAGGAACCGCTATTTGAAATTTACTGTCAGCGTACTAGCCACTCTGGTTGGTAACCTACTTGACTTTCGTGCAAGGGGTCTCTGGATCAAATCTTGAGGTTTTCTTTTACACTTTTTGTTCCTTTTTTTTTGTTTTTATGTGTCCTGAGAGTTTCAAATAATTAAAAAAAATGTGCATAATTTTATTTAAATATTATTCGCCATTTTAATTTATTGCTATTTTTTTTTCAATAGTTCTCTAGAATATAAATCTACATTGATTTAAATTGTAGGTAGTTAGTTGGATATTTTTTTAAATTGTAATTGTTTCGAGGTGTAGGAATTTTAAAGATTAGAAAACAATCAGTGTTTCTATTATTTTCTGTTTATTTATGTTTTGAATTGGTGCTCAAACCAGTGCATAGATCCTGTTTTAAACGATGACAAGTTGTACTCATCGAGTCAAATAATTAGTTATTTTTTAGGTATCACGCGCTATGCTAAGGGAGAAGAGCAATGCTATCGTACGTTCAATTTTCAGCGATACTGTAAATCGACCAAAAAATGATAGTGTAATGTTTAAGATAAACACGGATCTTTGAAATTAATGTCGCTCAAATAAAGACGTTTCCTATGCAAACTATGTACCTAGAATAACATTATTGATCTAAACTAATAATAAAAATGCAAGTATGTTTGTTTTTACCTTTTCACGTCGTTACTTTCTACTGAATCGATCGTCCCAAAATTTAGCATATACGTTGTGAGGAGTATAGACACGGATATAACGTATCTTTCATCCCGAAAAACAGAAGAGAGCTGTTGCCGAGAAAACAATTACGTTCATATTCCAGATGGCGCCACTCACACGATCCGTATTGTTTCTCAAATTCTAAATTAACGCATGCGAAGCCGCGGGCACACACTAGTGATGAATAAATGAGAAGTATAATAATTAAAACAAATTACGCCGAATTGAGAACATCCTCCTTCTTTTGAAGTTAGTTAAAAATAGTTGACAATAAAAACCTACCTATCCCCAAAACATACCCACCTTTATACCTGTAAAAATAAAGTTGACAAACCTACATTTGCAGTTGAAGAACATGTTCTCCGATACATTTTGTTTAGGAAAATATGTTATCCAAGTACGTTTTATAAGTTGGTCGACTATTACTCGTAGCCTACTTAGTCATGATAATTTTCTTTTATACTTCGTTATATATTTATACTACTATTGTGATTTTTTCACACCCCCAAACATAACCGTTTAGCTGGTAGAGGGGGGAACACTCGAGTCGAGCAAAAATGAGCACTTTAACGCTTAATATTTCACAAACGAATCTTTTTATCAAAAAATTGTTAATGGAAACTTGCAATGTTTTTAAAGGCCTAATTAATGATATCATACACAAAGCGGCACGCCAGAAAAAAAAAACTTCACCACTTTACGTGTACAGGAGGTACCCTAAAAAAATATTTTACTAGATTTTATTTTATCATTTTTTTGGCGCAACAAATCCGTATGTTTACACCAAATTACAGCTTTCTAGTACTGAGCGTTTCTGAGCTAAGCTGCGGTCGGACGGACGGACGGACGGACATGGCGAAACTATAAAGGTTAAAATTACAGCGATACTGTGAGAGCAAAAACCAAATGACTTGGTCTCCGTTTTGAGGAATGATAATACAACCACATAGATGCCTGCTACACCGGTACTTTCCAATAATCAAAAAAATCTAGCTTTGTGGAGAACGGGTGGGATGTTTCAGTGGCTCCTAGACTATAACCTATAATATGCAAACTGCAATTAAGTGTAAAACAGTTGAATTTAAACCCAATATCAATATGTATAAAGAAGTCACGCTGGCAAAAGCTATAATGGTTTATTTTTCTCGCGGAATAGATTTACCAACCGCATCAAATATGTAAGACAGTTGAATTTAGACCCTATGTCAGAGTTCAGAAAGCCACCGTGAATGCACTAATTATAATGGTTTACTGCCTCCAAATGTCAAATAGGTAGTGGTCATAGTGTACTACGTGTCCACAGTATGATCATTTCCTACGAAAATATTAGTTATTACCTGCCGTGTCCCCTGATTCACCTTCACGCTTTAAAATTACGTAGATTTTTAATGTTTTAGAGCAATGCAGCTGCAGGCCAAGCGCAGTGCGCGTATATTGACTTATGATTCAGGGGATAACGAGTAAGTTATTCTCGCCACTTTTTTATTTAATTTATAAAAAAATATTTAATGCTAATTATTACGAACTAATCAAAATCAATATTTGTATTATGGGTCATTGTAGGTCGTGGGTTCTTCAAACCCCGCCAGATGCATTACTTTGTGTAATTTTTTTCATCACCACTGCTGTCAAAACGGTGAAGGAAAACATCGTGAGGAAACCGGCATGTCCTAGAACCAAAAATTCGAAGACATGTGACATCCACCAATCCGCACAGGGCCCGCGTGGTGGATTATGGCCCAGTCCCCCTCACAGAGAGGAATCCTGTGTCCCAGCAGTGGGAACGTTATAGGCTGATGATGATGATGAAAATAATACCGCAACAAAAAAATGATACATACAAACGTACCTTTACCAATCAATTCAAGTTGATCTACTGCTTTCCTCTACTCTGTAACTACTACCTAGACTTCGCAACTTTTGGCGCGCGTGTCATCGCGCATCGTAATTCACTACGTATCCGCTAGTCCTTGCAGGCGCTGCGGTAAGCGTTGGATGCCTGCATTGCTCAGGAAAACCTGGCCTTAAAAAAAATCGTGGTAAGACATTTAAATTCGATTAATTCCAGTAACAATCACTTACCGCCGTACTTAAAATAGTCTCGACACGTATATTTTCAACTTTATACCTTAGAGCATAAAGTTAAAAATCTATTGAATATTACTAAGGGTTTTAACGCATAGCACATGATCTCGTTTACACGCATTCTTACCGAGTTAATAGGTTAGTTCTAATTCAGTTTCAGTTAACTCGAAGTCACGTAAATATGTTTGACAGTGTTTGTTATTTATTGATTTTCTGGTATCCTAAACAGAAAGCTTTGTGTAGACGACTTATAATTATTTTCAGCTTCAGAGGCCTTACCACGAGCTCTTAACGCGATCCAGTTTAGGCTGTGGATTTTTTTTAACGTTTGTCGAACCTGCGAACTGCCAACCAGCGTGCCGTAAAGGCTGGTTTCGGAGGGCACAGGAAAAAAGTTCTAGGGCCTCCCCGTGCCTTACCAGCAATGGGAAAGCATAGGTTAATTTTAAAAGAAAATTTCAGACCCATGCTCATATCCAACAAACACTTCAAAAATACAGAATCACTACAATTTAGAACCTTATCGCAATTTAAATAGTTGACAGTATTAGAAAAAAATCATAAATTTTTCAAAGAAAATTGACCAATTTCCATGATTACCACTAAGTAACTGTTCTATGTGATAATAGCGTTGACAATGCTACTGATGATACTGAAATATTGTGGTAATATCATACGCACTCAACATTTCTTTCAAACTCTTTTTCTTTTTGCCAATAAATAAATAGTGATGAATATTTATTATAGTCAGGAGCTCAGAACATGTAGCCAATATTCTTAGTTGAAATACGAGTACGATTGTGGGATTATTTTGGATGACTCTAATCCACTTTACATCAAAGTAATGTTATCATTGGAAATATAAATAAAAAAGAGATACGTATTTCACTTAAATTATAACTATGAATTACTGTGTTTAATAAAATTAAAGAAGGCTAAAGATAAACTTAAAATTCTACTGAAAAAAGAAAACAATTTTTCTTTTTTTTCGTTTCAGACTTTTTCGTAGTGACGTTGCTCAAGTTTTGATTTGTGGCACCCGAGTTTAGACTCGCTGACTTTTTACATTTATTTACGGCCCTTTCACTACAGAATGTTTTCTTTTAATATTCTCTTTGAAAAGTTAATGTATTCTTTGAAAAGTTGATGCGTTCTTTGAATATAATACGGTGACGTCATCACGTTTCGATGCGGCTTCATCTGTCTTTATTTATTGCTAAATCAGTTTGAAAGGCGATCAATCATCGAGCTCTCTATTGTAATATCCCAATTTAATATTGAAAAAATATTTAACACGTCACTTTCCTTTCAAATTGTCAATATCAAATTGAGGAGATTTTTTTGTGTTATTTTTACTGGGAAATATTCATATGAAGTGAAGTACGTGAGCTCGACAAATGGATGTGCAAATTGATTGTAACTTGCTTTACCATTGTGATACAAATCAGTACTCTTAGCACAAATTTTCAGTATTTGATACGTAAAGTAAACTGGAACTTTGACAATTTCATTTCCATTTTTTCATACAAGAAATGCTGTAAATACTGGAATGACGTTGTAAAGTAAAAGAGTGAAAACTCGTGCTAAGGGCACAGAAGTTGTAATTAAGATACTAGTACTGTTTAGTATTTAAAAATTACGGCCATGTTTGTGGCCTTAGTATATTATAGCTAAAATAACTTTGCTTTTTTATAAAAAAAAAAACTCCTCACATGATTGACCTGGTTTTTTTAACGTGGTAAAATCATCAATCGTGGTATAATCATGAGTCCTCTCTTGGCGGAACGGGAGGGACTGTCAGACTGGTACTGACTAAAATCCAGTGTTCCTTCAATAAACCTTTACGTTCCGAGTCACAGTTTCTTGATTAGACAGTCTCGCGACCTCGCCAGAAGATTAAGAAAGCTCTATTTGTTACCATAGTAGTTCAGTGTATCCTAATATTCTTTTTTGTGTAGATTCAATGTTTTAACTCCAGTATATTTGAGAATGATATCACGGTTCAAAAGCTGACTCATGCCACTCAAACTGATGAATATTCTACTAAGTTATTCCGTTTGACACCTACAACTTTTGGCAATGTATTGAAGAAAGCTGTCTAGACTAGGGATGGTTTTCCACCTAAAGTGTGCTGCAAAGATGTGAAAGCTAAGCTATGAAGCAATGTGACTGTTTTGACTGATGTTGAGAGAGAATAGGACAAACCCACCAGGCTATTCCCAAACCACTGCACCTCCTGAAAGCCAGAATCAACAGTGGCAACAGAAAAGCGCTGAGACAATGAATCTCGACGTGTCCCGGAGAATAAATTTACCTGTCTTGGATCCTGCAACGAAATTAATCAGAAAAGAATAGTGGAGGAGATTGAGAAAGGATTAGTAGCAAAAATGTTTCCACTTCTGTAATGTTAAGCTATGTACACAAGATATGCGAGGTCGCAAGACTTCCTTATCGGGTTACCGTGACCCTGTTACGGCCTGGTGCGTAAAGGGCTATTGAAGGCTTACCGTGTGATAAGCTCCACCCAGGGTGATGATTCAATTTGAATGACTTTACCACGTAAAAACGAAAAGGCGTGCGACGAAGATGCACAGATCGAGCTATGCCATGTATGGACAAGCCTACACCACCCCCGACCATCCATATCACAAAACCACAACTCGCTTCCACAGCACGAAAACATCTATATATATAAAATTCAAAACTCACTGACTGATCTGACAACGCACAGCCCAAACCGCTGGGCCTAGAAACATGAAATTTGGCATAAACCCTCCTTATACCACGTAGGTGAGCACTAATAACGGATTTTGCGAAATTCGGCCCCTAAGGGGTTGTTTTTGGGGTTGATAGTTTGTATGAAACTTCGTAACTACAAGTGCTAGGAAATTTAAATTTTGAATACGGGTTCTTTTGAGGACGTAAGAGTTACCTATGACAGAATTTTGCGAAATTCGACCCTTAAGGGGTTTGTTTTAGGGGTTGATAGTTTGTATGAAACTTTTTAAGTACAAGTGCTAGGCGTCTCAAATCTTGCATGGTGGTACTTTTTAAGATGTAAATGCTCACTAAGGTGTAAATTTTGAGAAATTCGACCCTTAAGGGGTTGTTTTTGGGGTTGATAATTTTGAGATTCAAATTTTTACATAGGGGTTCTATTTTGGAAGTAGATGGTCACCATGACGCGATTTTGCGAAATTCGACCCCTAAAGGGTTTGTTTCTGGGGTTGATAGTTTGTATGAAACGCTGTTACTACAAGTACGAGGAGTCTCATATTTTGCACCGGGTTCCTATAGGACTTAGATGCACACCATGGCGGGATTTTGCGAAATTCGACCCCAAAGAGGTTTGTTTTTGTGTTTGATAGTTTGTGCGAAACTTTTTACTACAAGTGCTAGGCGTCTCGAATTTTGCGAGGGTTTCTTTTTAAGATGTAAATGCTCACTAAGACGGTTTTGCGGAATTCGACCCCTAAGGGGCTTTTTCGGTTTTGTTGAATGTTGATTTAGTTTTTTCAACAGTATCCCGTATAGAGGTTGGCCGGGACTAGAAATTCACAAAGGCAACGTTCGAAAATCACGCGGACGAAGTCGCGGGCGTAGTGTTAGTCTTTCCATATAAAAAACATACCTTTGTATCCTATGTGTGGAACAAATAATATGATTGGTGGATGTCAAACGCATCCGTGGCAATGTAGCATAGCATCAGGTGGAATAGCAACCCAAACCTAGAAATGATGTAGCCGTCTAGATTTTCTTGTCCATAATTCATTTTTATTCCAGAAGTAAATATTTTTCTGAGAAATCCTTCGAGTACTATATGGAAAGTCAAAAATTCTTTAAGTTAGTATTGTTAATACCGTCTGGGGCTTTAAAAAGTAACAACAGACTCTTGGGCATTTACATGATTCGTTGTTCTTAGTAAGCTGTACGTAAATATTTTTATTGACACCTTTCCACCAGAGATGTGAGAGTCACGGTATCGTCCAAATATGTATATTTTTAAAGGAGTTGAATTTTTGGTTCAGAAATTGGCGTATTTTACTATACGTGTGCGTCATAGATTCGTATTTAGTGCCTCTGTTCTACGGACTCACTGACGTAATACTCAAATTCCAAACTGTTTAAGACACCAGGTCCTATAGCCAAACGGCAAGCGACAATCGCTATCGTTCAGCAGTCGCTACTACGTTTTCAACTTTATACCGCATTGCATAAAGTTGAAAATCTATCAAAGATTACAGATCGTTTTCGTTTGTTTCGATCACTATCGCTCAACAGTCGTTACTAGATTTGCAACTTTATGCGATTGGGTATAAAGTTGAAAATGTATTAGCAACTGCTGAACGTTAACGATTGCATGGCGCTTGCCGTTTGGCTACAGGCTCTAACAGACAAATAAATGCTTTGCGTGAGGTACATTCATTAGGAACAACTTTTGTCTCTGAAAAACAACAGCTGTTCCGTACATTATGTCAACTTTTCCGACCCTTAAAAAGAAACTGCTGTTTGCGAATAAAAGTTTTAAGTAACACTTCTTTATATCTTACTAAGGTTGTAAATGCAAAAGTTTGAATGGATGTTAATGGTGACAGTACGCCAAAAATAATCTGGAGTGTAGGGACTTTTACCCACAGCGTAATACGACGCGATTCGACCGATTCCAACTGCAAGTGAAAATCAACCTTGTCACAAAGAACTTAAATTACAATTACAGTCTTTGGGAGACAGGTGGGACTAGCATGAAGGCACGGTGTGTACCGTAACTTTTTGTTTTGTTGTTTAAACAGGAAAATAATAAAATTATATTGTAGCCATGTAAAAATGTTTATTTTCTATGATTTTAGATTTGGAAAAGACAAAATGGCTAACAAAATCTGAATAATCCTTCAGCTTTAAATTTTTGAGTTTTCATGTTTGTAAACACCCATGATCGGGAGAAATTCCTATCATGGGTGAAATTTTTTTCCTATTGGAAAATTTTCTTAAAAAACCTTTGCTTTGATTTCCGCAGTCACAATACTCATGTCACTTGTAAAGCGCATATGGACCGGGTCACAACGACCTCAAATTAAACTTTTAACTACATCAAATTGCATTAAAATGGTAGTACCTCGGATTTTCTGTGGTCAAACAATTACCTATGTCGCAATTTCATGTCAGGCCTTCTGAATTCTATTCTGCAAAGTTTACGAGCACTGCATATGCAAACTTTTGGGATACCACAGCAGATTTATGAATTTCTAGCGGTATAGCTCCATTCCTCAACGTCATCCAACTGCGCATATCTCGTGTGACTGACTGCAGTATTTCTTCAACTATTCGGAAACCGACATGCGTTCTAAAATATGATTTGTTTACGAGTATTTTTTTTACTTTTTGGAAAGAAAAATGCAGTAGAAAAGTGCTATGGTGAATCGTGTATGCCTGCAGTATTATCGAAATAAATGTGTTTTGTCGAAAATGTTTGTATTTTCTTTAAAACAAAATGGAAGCTACCACTAAGTATCTTCTCGTATATAAAATAACGGAGGTATGTACATAATTCTTAGCTATAAACTGACTTTGTAAGGATATAATAAACATAAACCAACTATGGTTGTAACAAAATATACTTATATGAAAGTAGCTGTCATTATTTTTTGTAGTGGCCTTAATAAAAGCTCAAGAATAATGGAAAAAATGTTAGTAAAACCAAAGATAATATAATCATAAAACCAATTTTGATTCCTCCTCGTAATTTTGCTGTTACGAAGTTTTAAAATTAGGTTATAACACTGTTTATTTATAGTTGTTTTTCCAGGTTATTTTTACTTACCGATATGAAAAGTTCGTAGACAGATATTTTTGGACATAATTTTTAGCAGGGCAGATAGGCATATTAGAGTTATTTAGTTAAGAGTGTCGACAATATTTTGTTATTCATAACGATCCTTGACATTACGGGATAAAAATATGTAGATAATAATGATGAGAAGGTTAAGTACTACACATTATAGTTAAATATAACAGAGTATCAGGGATCGAGGTAAGTCTTCAAATCCCACGGAATAGAAAAACAACAATCCACTAAACACCTACCAGAGGCCTTACCACGAGCTCTTAACATGATCCAGTTTAGGCTGTGGGAAAGAGATGGCGCTAGACAACCTGTATAGCTCTGTCTCTATTCCACAGCCTAAACTGGATCGCATTAAGAGCTCGTGGCAAGGCCTCTGGTAGGAGGAAACATTCCTATTTGAAAAAAGAGTATTCTAGGAACTCCTAACTAAAAAAAAAAAATGTGAAGTGGAAATTAACTGTCTCCTTTCGACACTGCATACTTTATGAGTGAAAATAATCGTGATGATACAAATGCAGGTAAAACTCGGCATTCATTCATCTCATTCATATCTTACGTGAATAACACCCATTTTTCCACCAGCCCTCGTTATGCCGTGTTATCTGGTTACATTAGGGCGAGTACGTGAAAGGAAGGTGGAGCGTTTACATCGGTCGAGTAATTGAGCCAGTAGCCGTGTTACTAGTTTAATAATAATTATGTAATTGGCACTAAAATTACTTAGGTGAAATGTGAAGAATAGTTCGGTCGCAGGATTTACTAAGGTCGCGGGACTTACTGAATTACATTGGAACCTGGAAAGTACTGGATTTTACCACGATTAATATAGCTGAAGTAAAAAACCAATGCTACTACGGGCTGCAACATTTTTTTTAACGTGGTAAAATCATCAAAATTAAATGAGTCCTCTCACCCAGGGCAGAGCGGGAGGGACTGATAGTTTGTACTGACTAAAATCCATTGTGCAATTGTAATAGTTCCGGGGTCACGGTAATACGGCATAAACTTTGTAGTGATAATTCTGATGTGTTCAGTGCTTAATTATGAAACACCGGAAAATAAATCAATTAAAATGTTTTCATTAGCACTTTAAAATATAATTATGTGTTAATCACAGAGAGGAGGCCTCAGCAAGCAATTCAGAATTGATTTTATGAAATACCTAATCTCTAATTGAGGTCAATTATTTCGAATAATCATTAAGAGTGGGTATTATGCCAGGAAAAAATCAGATTTCACCCTCGCGTCTCACATGCCTCTGCTCTAGTACCAATAACAACCACGGGCGCTGTGACGACGCGCTCTGCAAAACTTCTTTGAAAAAACAAAACAACTACAGTGCCATAGTCTAACATTATGACAGTAGGTACGACTCGGCTTCACAAGCGGGGTACACACGGACGCGGTAGGGCTGCCTGCTTACAGTATTTTAATTTAGTGGAAATTATTTCTAGTTAATTTAACTGACTTCAAAAAGGAGTAGGTTATCAATTCGACGGTATGTTTTTTTTTTGTTGTTTGTTACGCGATTACTCCGCCAATATTGTGGACCGATTTTCAAAATTCTTTTTTGTTCGAAAGGAGATACTTCTGAAGTGGTCCCATTGTCACCATGTCAGATATGATGATTGGATACTGGAGAAATCGAGGGCAACCCTCAAATTTTGTAGGCCTACACATCGTTTTCCGCAAATTTTATGAAGTAATTTAGGTATTTGCGTATGGTGATCATCATCTCATGTAGCTGAGCTGATGATGGAAGGTACAACTCCTCTAGTAAGGACTTGGCATCGACTGATTTAGTAAATTATGTTTGTGTTCGCATATCTCCGGAACTACAAGTCCGATTTAAGTAATCCTTTTTTAGTTTTACTTGGGATCGTTCAACTTAGGGAATACTCCAAGTTTCAACAAAATCGGTTCAGTAGTTTTCGAGATAGGGAATGAATGAAAGAGATGTTAACAATGTTATTACCGGTGTTACGGATTACAAAATTCTAGTGCACAAAAATGATATACATATTTTACAAGAATTGTAGTTGAATATTTAAACTAAAAAAATATAAACTTTTTCAAAAAAAATGTAACCGTCTTCAAAAACAATCACAAAAAAAGGTAAAATATCCTACAAAACTTTTCTTTCGGAAGTCGGTGGCAAAAAAGACTATGAAATTAATAAAAAAAACTCACCGACTTCCGAAAGAAAAGTTTTGTAGGTTATTTCACCCTTTTTTGTGGTTGTTTTTGTATTGTAAATATGTATTACATTATTTTCAATTTCAAGTTGCGAATGGTGTAGAAGTGTTCAATAAATATGTATAATAAACATTCCATTCATTGTATCACGTTCATGGAACATTGGGCTTAGATTGTTTATGATCGTTTAGAATTACATCAGAAAGACGTATCGTCCGCGACGCTGAAAGACAACCGCCACTTGGATGCATTTGTTGCCCGCGACTCTCACGATGTTGTCGGGCAACCTTATGGAAACCCCGCTTTTAGTTGTATCGCTATTTTGAGAGAATTTGCTATTTTGAGAATTAGGCTTATACGAGAATCTACCAACATAAGAACTTGCCACCTTGCCACTATATTTGCGCGGCCTTGTTGCCATTTTATGGGAATTGGGCATTCTGGTCTTTGACTGCTGGCCTTTAAGAGAGACTAAAGCCTGATTTACATTACGAAACTAGTTGCATGAAAGTACTTTCATGACACTACTTTCACCAGTAATTTCACGTGTAAACGTTCAGTTTTACAATGCATGCATTACTTTCGTGACACTGAATTACTTTCGTGCTATGCGCATTTTTTTGTGAAACTAGTTTCATGCAACTACTTTCATCATGTAAATACGACGCGAAAGTAGTGTCGCGACAGCACCTGCGCTGAGAGGACGTGTGGTATTTGAAGTTAAAATGATTTTTACCCATACGAAAGTAATTTGCATAGCTTTTAGGATCACCTGCTAATTCAGAGATTAACTGTGTTGCACCCGGATGCTTTTTTTCAAGTTTTCGTCTCGAGTAATTCCATAATGGAATAGACAAGGGAACTAAAGACGTTGGTGGATTTATCAACGTCTTTTTTCCGAGACAAATTTTATATTTTATCATTTCTACAGCGACGCTTTGCATCATAAATGAAATACAGCTTTGATCTTGACAGGGCCAGTATCTCCGCGATACTGGTAATTTCACGACACTAAAATTTAAACGAAAGTACTTTCACATATATATATATATATATATTTCACAAGTACGGAGCAGTGGTGGCCCAGTGGTATCGGCCCCGACTTACGAGTTGTAGGTCGTGGGTTCGAATCCCGGCAGGTGCATTACTTTGTGTAATTTATTTCATCACCACTGCTCTCAAAACGGTGAAGGAAAACATCGTGAGGAAACCGGCATGTCCTAGAACCAAAAATTCGAAGACATGTGACATCCACCAATCCGCACTGGGCCCGCGTGGTGGATTATGGCCCACCCCCTCTCACAGAGAGGAGGCCTGTGTCCCAGCAGTGGGAACATTAATAGGCTGATGATGATGATGATGACTTTCACATGGCAAAAGAAATTTAAAAAAAATGGTCAATCGATGCAACAAAAGTACTGGTTATAATTTTTTCAGATTTTATCCGGTTCGATTCCCGGGTGGAGAAGAGAATTTTCGAAAATCTTTGAATGCAGTTTACTTTCTATTCAAAAATAAAGGAATGGTTCCTTTGAGTAAAATTTTTTATCTGCAGTATTAAGAGTACTTTCCCTCCGGGTGGCATTACAAAATTCCACCCTGTATATCAGAGCCAGTTCAAACTTTACTTCCACCTACGCGGGAAAAATAGCTGAACACTATTTTTTGAAACTGCAAAAAGGGATGCAGTGCTAAATGTCTTGTTCTTTGGCATGCACAAATTGTCAAGGCCGGTCGTGCTCTAATATTGAATCACAAACAATGGAGGATTCGTTTGACTCCGACGAAGTATCATGCGATACATCGCTATTGACGCAATTTACTTGCATCCAAAATGAAGATGAAGAAGAAGCAGGAGAAGAAGAACAAGAATTTGAAACTTATGAATAAGACGAACAAACTCCAACACTTTTTTTTTTTCATTTACATCGCTTTTATCTTTCCTAATCTTTGAAAATTTCCTTTATTTTGCAATAGTTTTACATTCAACAGGATCACAACTGACCCGTGGAGTAGGCCTACTGGGGTAACCACGTTAAAAAAAACGCGCTAAGTACACTACCTCTTGAGGCAGTAATGCTCGTAAAGGAGGAGGCAGGCCGCGAGCGAGAGAGGACAGCGTCCTCCCTCCGCCCCAGCCGCAGTGGTAGGCGCCCACGGCAACGGACGTCGCAAGATGATCTCCGGCCACCGTAGGCGCGGGCATGCGGGCAGGCGAGTTAAAGGGCAACTCGCTGCCCGACCAGGGACCATGCCCGGGTCGACGGCGCGTGTGTCCACGCGCGCCTCAAAGAGCGTCAGCATGATGACGGGGCCCCCCTCTCAGAGGGCCAAAGCCTGCCGGGGTCGCGGGATTATTCCCTTACCGTAACCCCGGAACGTAACAGGCTATGAAGGACACCATGGATTTTAGTCAGTAGAAGTCTGACAGTACCTCCCGCCCTGCCCGGGGTTGGAGGACTCATTTGATGATTTCACCACGCTAAAAAAAAAAAAAAAAAGTACACTACCTCATTAGGTGCATATTATGACGATAACAACTTTTATAACTTTTTGAATCGTTATATCTCAGAAACGGCGGCTCGTAAGAAAAAAAGTATTGACACATTTTTATAGATAATTTTATGATCTACAATTTTTGTCTGAGGTACTTTTATGATAAAACATACCGTTTTGCTGAAAATCGCGAAAAACTCATTTTTTTATCTTTGATCTTGAATATTTTTTTTCCTTACTGGGAAATGATGGGGAACTTTTAGACATTGTTTATAATTATGTTTTGAACAACTTCACAGAAATTCAGCTTGCTGGGACTTTATGTAACTTCGAATGTCTAAATTGACCGGACTATTATTTTAAGCCGACCTCATTATACAGTAATAAAAAATACTCGACCAGCAGAACAATTGACATACTGCTTATTTAGCGCGCATGTGGCAAAAGAAATTTCAAAAAAATGGTCTTCGGCTATTTGAAATTATTTCAGTCTTAAAATATTTTAGCTCTCGTATTTTTGTTGTATTATGTGTTGTTTCTCTGATTATATCAACAAAAATATTATTATTTTAATAGCCGCCGGGCGCGGTGCAAACTGTCATAGTCCTCCCGTCTCAATAGAGCGGCGCCGACTGGCAGGTGAAACAAAATGATGCCTGAAGCTAGAACCCGCGCCGCGACAAAAGTCGTTTTGACGCGGCGCTAGTGTCTATGTCATTACATCAAATTGTATTAAAAAAATGTAGTACCACAAATTTTCCGCAGACCTTCACTCGTGACGCAGATTCTAGTGTGCCGCGAAATGGAAAATAGCATTCTACACGGTTTAAAAACGTCATAAGCGCCGAATGCTAAGAACAATGATAACTTTTATTATAAACAATATTTCAAAAAAGTGCCAGACACTGCCCTCGGCTACGTAATTGTCTTCATATTGATCTAATTTATAATTCTGTAGGACGAACCAAAATAGAATGAAATCAAAAAAACGTGAAAATCAGAGGCAACTTTGTCATCATTTTCTATCGAGAAAAAATTGTCTTTTTATGTTTTCTGTTTGACTCTGCCCTCGCAAATATAATGAAGTTTCCCAATATATACTTTTGTTCCGAATTAAACACGATTTAGTACTCTAAAAATCCAATCCAAAATTGAAGATTTCGCTTGTAGCGCAGCCTTAATAAATACTAGCTGTTGACCATGAGCGTGGCTTTAGTTGTCCTCCTCCTGTAACCTTTTCTGAGGCCTATAACACGAGCACTTATCGCAATCCAGTTCAAGCTGTGGGAAAGAGACAGAGCTATACAAGTCGTCTAGCGCTATCTCTTTCCTACAGCCTAAACTGAGTTCATGGTAGGCTAACTGGAGTCTCATCTCTCTCTGTAAAATAATCATTTAAATAGGTTTAGCAGTTAAGACGTGACCACGGAACATACAAACACACACTTGCATTGAATAGGGAAAAGGACTTACTATGCCACAAATTAATAATTGAACTACATCAATGTAAACGCTCCACAATACCGTACATTCTCCGCTTCACGGTATGTTGTTAGAAAGTATTGCAGTCCATACTTATAGTGATGAAAACGCTAGTTGTTTCATAAGTCCTGTGTACGCTGAAGAATATGAAACATGGAGCTGTACGCTGACTGAATACGTGATACAGTTTCTATAGAGACAAATTGAGTAATGCAGAAATTGCATTCCATTTTTATTTTCCTTTTATATCGTAGGCAGTATGAACGTGTATGAATGAAAAAGGGAATTCTACTAATTTTGCTATATTTTGTGGTGGCGTTCTTATATAGGGAAAGCATGAGAAAAATATATGAGCTTATAAACAAGCTTAGCAGAATCAGCTTATACAACGTGTAACGTTAAATGCGCAAAACCTCTCGTGGGGTACTTCAGCCCATGTTACTGAACAATGTTTGTTCTAAAACGTTTGGTAATGCGCAAAAAATATATTTGGTTTTTCACACAAAATGAGAAATTGATCAGGCCCATCAGTATAAAAAATCCTTTTCTTTTTTTGCGAATTTCCAAAAGTCTTAGAACAAACATTGTTCAGTAACATGGGCTGAATTACCCCACGAGAGGTTTTGCGCATTTACCGTTATACGTAAATATTTGTATGTCATTTTCTGCGACTGAACACTGTCTCCCGAAATACAAGCTAAGCTTAGTTCGAGAATTAGAATTAGTATTTTCATGGCAATACATTTAGACACAACACAAGGAGCCACTTACCCTTACAATTTGAATGAACGTATTTTTCGGGTCAACAAACGCTTTTATTTTATTTATTTACTATTTTTATAATTATTATGTCAGCAGAATCATCTAACGGGGGGAAAGAGGGCCCTTATAGGGCTAAGGCTGACTCCTGGAACGTAAGTGGTAATCAAAGGATCATTGGGAGACTGTCAAATTTTTACGGTCTAAAATACACTGAGTGATCTTTTACGTCCTAGGGTCACGGTTATCTGAGAAAATCCCGCAATCCCAGAACTTTTTTCCACCTGCGCGTGCTTTTCCAGTTAAAACACAAAATACCTTGTAACATTCGCAACACTACACGAAGGTCATATAAAATGGTTGTTGGTATAAATATAAACAGTCCCGTTGTTATAACCGCTGCATATGCATTAATACCTGCCGCGAATGTTTCCGACGGCACGCAGGAAGCTTACATCTGGGCCGTGGGCGTGGGGGCTGCACTAAAGGCTTGTTCACGTTAGCCAATAGGATAGAGCGGATTATATTACTTTAAAAACGAACATTGTTGACATAATGATGATGTTACAAGTACTTTGATAATTGTAACATCATAATTATGTCAACAATGTTATACAGGGTGTTTGGTCCATCGTGTGCCAAATTGAAATGGTCGATAGAAGGGGTCATTTGCTATCCTTTCAGACCCCTTAACACCCCTCATGCCCTGTAGATTTTTTTTAAATCGACTTTTTATTGTTTTACTAAAAAAGACCCAAATTTTACATTCAAATGCAATTTTCTTTTTAAATATCGGTCGCAGACTCTGAACTTTAATTTCATTTAGATGTGTATTGTTTAAGAGTACTTTTAAATACAATATTAGTGATATTAGCCACCTAGGTTTTTTTTAATTCACTCGCAAAATTAAAACATAAATTAAAGCTGTACATGTTACAGCTGTTTATATGGCTACAGAAAAAAAACTGGAAGCGACTGGGATCTTCCAACTCCCTAATTAATTCTCCAGTCTATCCCCTTGCCAATGATGTGCCACATGCCATAAAAATCTTTTAACAACTTTGTGACTTCACTAGAATTGTGAATCGAGTGCCCTAAAGCTGACATACAAAATTATGATTTTAAACATTTTTTTTGCTTAAATGATACCTGACAAACCTATAAATCTTATCTTTAAAATAATCTGTCTCGTATCTTTATGTTTTAGTGGGATATAAGTGTAAAAAAAAAATTGCATTTTTAACATTTGTTTCATAATTGTTACAAATCCTGCTCAAATTAGTGACCGATGATGTGCCCGTGTTTAATGAACGTTTGCCCATGGTATTTCAAAATGCTGTCCTGCGCATTGGCGTTTGACTGTGAGGAAATATCTTAACAACATTACGCATTGTGGAACACATGTTCCACAATGCGTGGATTGGACGCGATGGCCCTATTCCATGGCCGCCACGTTCCCCAGATCTAACTTCGTTACACTTTATGTCTAGAGACGTTCCAAAGGGCTGGTATAGGTACGCAACGGACGTTCCAACTAGGGAGTTACTAGTCCAACGCATGGAAGCGGCATTCAATACCACTAAGGAGGAAATACGGGGCATGCGGGCAGCGAGTAAAGGGCAACTCAATTCCCGACCATGGACCATGCCCGGGTCGACGGCGAATTGTGTCCTACGCGCGCCTCAAAGAGCGTCAGCATAATGACGGGACCCCCCTCTCAGAGGGCCAAAGCCTGCCGGGGTCGCGGGATTATTTCCTTACCGTGACCCCGGAACAGAAAGGGCTAATGAAGGACACCGTGGATTTTAGTCAGTAGAAGTCTTACAGTCCCTCCCGCCCTGCCCGGGGTGGGAGGACTCATTTGAAGATTGTACCACGCTAAAAAAAGGGAGGAAATACGACTTCGTACAACAACTGTCTAAATAGATGTCGGGCCTGCATTCGCAACAGAGGCCAACAATTCGAGCAGGATTATGAAATAAACGTTAAAAATGCATTTTTTTTTTTCAAGTAAATCCCACAAAACATAGAGATACAAGGCAGCTGTTACCTTATATGAATGAGATAAGACTTATAGGCCAGGTATCAAAAAGAAGAAAGTAATTAATTTTGAATATCAGCCTTGGGTGACTCGATTCACAATTGTAGTGAATTCTCAAAGTTGTTAAAAGATTTTTATGGCATGTGGCACATCATTGGCAAGGGGATAGACTGGAGAATTAATTAGGGAGTTGGAAGATCCCAGTCGCTTCTAGTTTTTTTTCTGTAGCCATATAAACAGCTGTAACATGTACAGCTTTAATTTATGTTTTAACTTTGCGAGTGAATTAAAAAAAACCTAGGTGGCTAATATCACTAATATTGTATTTAAAAGTACTCTTAAACAATACACATCTAAATGAAATTAAAGTTCAGAGTCTGCGACCGATATTTAAAAAGAAAATTGCATTTGAATGTAAAATTTGGGTCTTTTTTAGTAAAACAATAAAAAGTCGATTTAAAAAAAATCCACAGGGCATGAGGAGTGTTAAGGGATCTGAAAGGATAGCAAATGACCCCTTCTATCGACCATTTCAATTTGGCACACGATGGACCAAACACCCTGTATAATAATTTCGGTCAAAAAATATGTTTTAATTTTTTAAAGTCTGAATGTCAAAGTCGTGACTTTTCATGTTTTATGACGTAAAGTTATACATATATAAATTTTTTTTCATTTTTTTTTTTAGCGTGGTAAATTAATCATCAAATGAGTCCTCCAACCCCGGGCAGGGCGGGAGGGACTGTCAGACTTCTACTGACTAAAATCCACGGTGTCCTTCATAGCCTGTTATGTTCCGAGGTTACGGTAAGGGAATAATCCCGCGACCCCGGAAAGTTATACATAGGAAATTTTAATTTGAGGCGCTTTTTCGTTTTCCATGGAATATAGTACACCGAAAATGCTTCAATTACGCTGCAGGTAAAATATGGGAATCTTGCGGTAAGGCTTCAAAACTTTACTTCATCATACAAACAGTAAATTTTTAGGTAGGAAAAAAAAACATGATGTGGACAAGACACCGAGCAAGAGATTAGTATCTGATGGCCTACCATGAACTCTTAAAGCGTGAGTCTTTAGGCTGTGGGAAAGAGATGGCGCTAGCCGACTTGTATAGCTCTGTCTCTTTCCCACAGCCTAAACTGGATCGCGTTAAGAGCTCGTGGTAAGGCCTCAGTTTATCCAATTTGGATGAGTATCAAAACTTTGCTTCTACTTGTAAAAGTCGAGTTAAAAAGTGAATATGTAAGTATCTGTAATTTCAAAACAGCTGAACCGATTTTGATATTTTTTTCTACAGAGACAGATGGTAGAGAGGGATGATTTTAGATGAAAGATGCTTATTTTATTCATTGTTTGAAACTAAGCTGGTAATTTAAATCAGTGTTCTTGATAAAATTTTAAACAAGTCATTATTTTGATGTATTAGCGAAATTGAGCCAAACTTTGAGTAAATTAATCTTTCACAACTCGATTTAATTTATTTATTTATTAGATAAAAATATATACAATATAACAGACGGAAGTCTAAAAAATTGTATATATAAAAAAATTATCACTAGGCCAGAAAACATCGAGAGAAAGAAAAAAGGAAAAATACTAATAATATTATTATATAACAGTTGTCATTTACATTTCACAACGAATGACCCCAGGTTTAAACTATTATCTCACATAAACATTTCATCTATACAAAAAATAAATAAAATTGAAACGGTCAGATGTCTGTACAGATGCTACCATGAGCTCTTTACGCGATCCAGTTTAGGCTGTGGGTAAGAGACAGAGCTATACAAGTCCTCTAGCGCCATCTCTCTCCTACAGCCTAAACCGGATCGCGTAAAGAGCTCGTGGTAAGGCCTCAGATATTGAAGAAAAACTAATACCTATATGGGGGTCTTTTTTATTAGAACAACAGAAGTTAAAATAATAGTTTCTATATTATTTTTCTGTTTGACTGTATGTTTTTACACGTATCACGAAAAAACTATTGCATGAATTTGAAAGCAGTTTCCATCGCTGTTTTACTAAAGGTGTTAAACCTTAAAATATATTTGTGGCAGGAAAAAAACAGAAATCTTTGCAAATATCTTTTTGAAATTAATTCTAAAAGTCACGACAAAAAACTAGTTATTTAACTTAAGAATTAAAATTTCATAAATATTTTATTTTGGAGGTGAAAACTACAATTTATCAATGAAAACTTCGATTGAATTAAAGTCTCCAATCATTGTGATAAAATCAATTTAAACGGTTTATTCTATATCAAAATCACAGACAGCTTTTTGCTGAAGAATGAGGTATCTATTATTTATGTTTTATCTATTGAATAAAAAGTACTTACAGCCAGTTCAAGAGCAAAAACTCACCCCCTTCACTAGTGATGTCACTAACAAAGAGGGTGAGTTTTCTCAGAGACTTACCATAAAATGGGCATTGGGCAGTCCTGTCTTGAATTTTCAAGTCATAAGGTTATGGTTAATCATCAAATGCCCTCCCGCCCTGCAGGGCTATTGGCTAAATTGATTGTAACTGACCAGCAGTTTGTCCTCTGACCATAGATGCTTGATATTATACCATGATTGTTATGATTCTAAGTTGAAGAGTGGAGTGCCTAAAGAGCGTTATAGGTATTAGTTGATTTTAGGGAACATTTACATTTATCAGATTCATTGCAACTGAAATAGCCAATCATCATCATCGGCCTAAATATTTTTCCCACTGCTGGGACATAGGCCTACTCTCTGTGAGAGAGGATGGGCCATAATCCACCACGCTGGCCCAATGCGGATTGGTGGATGTCACATGTCTTCAAATTTTTGGTTCTAGGACATGCCGGTTTTCTCACGATGTTTGCCTTCACCGTTTAGAGAGCAGTGGCGATGAAATAAATTACACAAAGTAATGCGCCTGGCCGGGTCCGAACCCCCGACCTACAACTCGTAAGTCGGGACCGAGACCACTGAGCCAACACTGCTCCAATAGCCAATACGTTTACCTTTTGACAGCTATTTGATGGTCACCACATACATAGACACCGAGATACGCAATAGTCCCGCCGAGCGGGACGGGGAGGGACACTCTCAGACACCTACTTACTAAAATCCACGGTGATCCTTCAATAGCCCTTTACTTTCCAAGGTCACCGGTTACTTGATGAGACTCTAGGATGAGGCTCTGGCCCTCTAAGGGGGTCCTCGTCATATTGCTGCTAGCTCTTTGAGAGGCGTGGGTGAAACACGACGCGGCGTCTCGACCCGGGCATGGTTCCTGATCAGACGGCGAGTTACACATTACTAGCAGTCCGCATGCCCGCGCCTACGTTGGCTGGAAGACCGTTGCTGTAGGCGTTGTGGGGTAGAGGCTGTCCTCTCCCTACGCGTCCCGCCTACTCCTTCGATGAGATAATTCTAAGATGTATTTTTAATAAACGTTCGCGCCCACGGATTTCGATACAAGGGATGATTTATGCTACACCAAACACTAACACTCATATTTCAAGACCCTCTTAAGCCTCTTGATCAATGAGCAGTCTAGACTTAGACGTCGGTGGGTGTGTATTTCACTGCTCTTAAACGTTATTGAACCGCTGTCATGCAATGTATCATAATCGATGCGTTGGTTATGTAAATTAGCTTTTTGACTGATAAATTTAATTTATCCGTCAGTTAGAAATCTATTCGAAATTATCGAAAAATATTCGAGTCATATTTGTTCTTTGGAAAGAGCGGAGTTTCTTCGCGGGATAAAATCCGGAACGTTCGGTTAAGAACCAGAATCACGGACATAGCTCATATTTACAAGTTAAAGTGGCAATGGGCAGGCCACATCGCTCGTAGTATTGATAACCGATGGGGAAGAATAGTTCTCAAGTGGCGACAAGGAAAACGCACCGTAGGCACCGTCCCACTAGGTAGACCGACGACATCGTGATTGTCGCGGGCCACCGATGGATGCAAGTGGCGAATTCTCGTTCGACGTGGCCGTCTAAGGGGGAGGTCGGAGGCCTATGTTCAGCAGTGAACGTCTTCCGGTTGACAAAAAAAACTTGTATTTTTGAAAACTTTAAATGACGGATAAATTAAATTTGTAATTATGTATTAATTATAATAGCGATTTCACTAACATCAGAATTAATAATAATTATGTATTAATTCTGATGTTAGTGAAATCGCTATAGGCGTATAAATCTACGCTATATGTAGAATCGAGTTTTCGAAGTTCATAAAAAGTACGTCAATTCATTCTATTTTTTAAGTTTACACATTTATTATCTTGAACATCACTAGAGGCTCTTTCTCGACGACGAGTTCGCCGTACCTTACAGCACAGAAAAAGTCTTTTAGAGAATACCAAAGCTGGGGATCCCAGTGTGATTGCGGCGTAACCGGCCCAGCCGCACTGAACGCATGTACTCGCCTACTTACTATTGCTTCATTTATTATCACAGCCTACGTGAGACGGCTTTAAATTGTACATTCTACATTGCACTGTGGTTTTGTAAATAATTGTGGACTTTGTTGTGACGACGTGCAATGGTTTTTGTTCTTGTTTAATAAAGATAATATCTGGTTGACCGAGCTTCGCTCGGTTTTTAAAATGTCTATATCTTGGGAACCGAGTTTTTCTCGAACCTGGGACCTTGATAAATCGATTCCTTGAGCCGAAAAAACCCCTAATGTGTAACTTTCATGAAAGTCCTTGGAGCCGTTTCCGAGATCCTGATTATATATGTATAAATAAATATACAAGAATTGCTCGTTTAAAGATATTAGTTTTGGCGTATTTAAACGTTTTAGGATTAGCAAGTTTATTAGGTTAACATAGGATAATTTTTCCAGGTAAAACACTTTGGTCGCGGAATTATTTCCTTACCGTGACCCCGTAACATAAAGGGCTATTGAAGGACACCCTGGATTTAGTTAGTAGAAGTCTGACAGTCCCTCCCGCCCTGCCCGGGGTGGGAGGACTCATTTGATGATTTTACCACGCTAAAAAAAAAGGTATAACACTTTAGAGGTTGTAAAGTCGATAAAATAATTAAAACAGTACAACAAATTAAAACCATACAATAAATAAAACACACTTTTTTTATACAGTTAGAATTATTTTTACATCTTTGGTTGAGCGAAAAATAATTACAGTTTTTGATTGTGAAAATTAGAATAAGCCTTATTTATCAAAGGTTATTTCCAAGAACTCGATTTTTCTGTAAGAACTGGTATATTCAAAATATTCTCGGAACCAATGAGAGCCATTTTAAATAAAACATATTTTATTTCGGGTATAATTTCGAGATATCAAAACAGTCTTTGTTGCCAATTTTAAATTGTTATTTCGGAATCCATTAAAGCTAACAAAAGGAGATTTTTCCCCTATTGTACGAAATGGGTAAACCTTGTACCAGAATGAGTTTCAGAGATTAAAATCATAATAATTGATGAAATATGTCGCATGATATATTGTTGAAAATGAAATGTAGCTTTCACAAAATGGGGTTTGAAAATGGGCAATTTTTGGTTTAAAATTGGCTATAAAATAAAACTAAACTATTATCGTCTTCTTTACTATCGATACATCGCATAGCTCGAGCTGCGCAACTTCCTAGCGCAGCTACTTTGTGGCGGCGCATCTTCATAGCACATCTACTCGCACTGCTACATACCGTAGCATCAGTGGAAACGGTCACACAGTTTCGTAGCTCAGCTTTTACATTCTCGCATTATAGCTACATAGTATATCACTGGTGGAAGGGCACCTTAAGTGCGGCATCAGGTAGCTAATCTGCGTTTTGTCTGCGTTTTTCTTGAAGGTTTGTTGTGTCAATAGCTGAAGGACCTACGATGCAAACCACGTTTCATGGAAGTGAAAAAGTTGTAAGGTCGGCAACACACAAGCGATTGTGCCTTTGGTGTTGCCGGCGCTCATAGGATACGGTGACCACTTCTCTTCAGGCGAGCCATATGCTTGCTTGTCACCTTTATGGTATAAAAAATAAAACTGAGAAAACGAGTAGTTATATACTTTTAAATTAGCTTACTAAACATCGTAGAGGTGTTCAAAGGGGTTACGGCTACGATAATTCGTAGGCATCTAGCGCTACGAGCATTTCTACGGGCATCTGAAGTTACTAATATCAATCCTTATCCAAGCATAATTAAGATCGCGGGACTATGGAATTAACGTGACCCCGGAATGTAAAGGGCTATTGAAGGACACCATGGATTTTAGTCAGTACAAGTCTGACAGTCCCTCCCTGTCCTGGGTGGAAGGACTCATTTTTGATGATTTTACCACGATAAAAAAGCCTACCCCTCCCGTGTTTCGCCATGTGCCAGTTTGGCTCATCAAGTCGTTATAAATAGGATCCGTTCAAAACACCAATAATAATTTCTTGTTCCTTGTCTACGAGTAAATGTAGCACTGCTATGAAAACCCGTAGAGGTCTCAGCTACGAATTTACGTAGCAGTTTAGCTACGACATGCGTTGCCTCGAATAAGCAGATAAGATCATTGGATTTAATTTTAGAAAAAGCCGTAATTTTATTTCATTTGTTGTCTGTTAATTTTTGATAGCTGTATTTGTTACGCAGAAGCTCAAAAGTCTGAAAACTAAGGGGTATCGTATTACCCAGTTACTGGGTTGTGAAGGTAAAATAGGCAGGCACTCCCTGTGAAATACTGATATTCTACACCCGTTAGACTGCAAGTCAACCTATCTGTTATTATAAATCCCATTTCGTTAAAAAAAACACGGTTCCTAGATAGAAATTACTTATCTCATACCATTTTCATAATAAATCAAATAACGAGATTGTTTCGTAACTTAGTAATAGATACAACAACTAAGTTTGACAGTTAAGTACTATCTGTAACTTAAACTTATGTTTAAGTTAGAGATTATAGTCGAAAAGGTCCGTGGCTGGTTTGGACAGCAATTAATCTCTTGCTTGACTGATTTCAGACAGTTGAATTTTATTGTATAAAGTTATTATTGTGACTTTATAAAAGCTTCGGCTTGTACAGTCACGAGCAATAGTCTGTATACACTAAGCAGTATTCAAAAGCGATTTTCTGCTACCATATTGATTAAACTTTTTACTTTTCATTACACTTCTATTTTGGAAGCCATACTGTTACAAAATAGGTATTATTTCAAACTGGAAACCAGTATTTTACGAGTAAATCGCGTTTGAATTTTGTTAAGTGTACCTATACATGTTATTGTCAGTGACTGTACACGTACACAAGGCAGTACTTACGTGCCGAACTTGAAGTATCGCTGCAGCTTTTTGCAGTTGGGCCAATCTTCAATTTTGAGGCTACCGTTTAGGATAATGACGCCCGATTACTTAGAATGCTAGTGCAACCATCCATTGACAAAAAACAAGAATATATATTTAACTTTCATTTAAGTTAAGCGTAATTAAAATAATTTATATTTTTGTTTTTTGAGAATGGATGGTTGCACTTGTAATAAAAGTATCGGCCGTTTCAGTCAGCAACTTTTGATGCTGACTGAACATTGCCTTACGTCTTGTTATCACATAAAAGCCCATAGTACCTCCTTCAAGGCATTTAAGACCATTCAATCTTAACGATAACAATGAATCTATTCATTTCTAAACATCTTGTTCAACGGTATCCTAGTTCCTACTGAATGAATGGTGTCTACCTTCCTAACATTGAGATGCATTGTTTCATAAACAATGTCAGTGAAGATTGCAGATGTACTTACACTTAAGTTGTATTCAGTACTGTTTCTTTATGCATAGCTGGTTGCATGGCTTGTTGTCAAAGATTGAGAAGAAAATTGTTTTATTTTTCAAGTGACGATGATAATAATTAGTGTAATGGATGTTTTTAGACTAGGTATGTTTAAGATTACTTTTTTTTAAACATTGACGCCACACTTAGGAATGTCTCCTGTACCGTAACTGTGTTTACAAAGATTGAAACTCACATAATACAAACACTTAGACGAAAAAACTATCTGCATGTTATAAAAAAAATTGTGTTGTATGAGAATTGAACCCGGGACACCCAATGCAATTTAAGTTTCATAAGTCCCATCTTTCATCTTTAAGGCCCTAAACACACAGTGAAACGCAACTGCAACTTCTAGTTACTTTATAGATTCATTTGAGTTTCTGCCATAGACTCTTATGAGTGAGCGCACATGACGCAACCGTTTCAAACCGTTTTCATCGGAAAGTCATAAAAGAAGAAATTTTAAATTAACTAGAAGTTGCAGTTTCGTTGCAGTTGCGTTTCACCGTGTCTTTAGGGCCTAACAAGCCACATTCACTCTCTTTCCGAAGCAACCCAAACCAATTTTTTATTGAAATAGTTTAGGTGGCTTCGGAGATTGTCGTGTCCGAACAGATTCACACGAGATTTAATAATAAAAAGATGAAAAAACAATTAGTTTCATTGTAAATCTACCCTTGCAACCAAATTAATTGTGTTTAAAAGTGTTCATTAATTTACTCGCTATGAATATTATACGGAACAACATATAAAAAGGCCGTGCTGTTTTAATTCAATTAAAAAAAAAACAATTCTCTCAAATGTTATTTATTAGCAACACAAAGGAATTATTCATTACGTGACACAAAGGAGTTCAACCGATTTATTCCCGTTGAATCCCACTTTTGGATCCCATTTTTTTGGTATTCCCGATGAAACCCATTTTTAATACACGTTGAATCCCACGTTATGACAACATGTGTACATATCAGAAGAAAAGTGTTACCTTTATTTTAAAGATTTATTCTCTGTTAGCAATTTACGAATTTTACAAAAAAAAAAGTTCTAAAACAAAAGCGAATTTGTCGTTGAAAGTACTCGCATTCAGATTTTTTAAAGCATGTGGGATCCGTACGTACGGGAATAGTTTTTGGGATTCAACGGATATAAAACGTTTTTCTTTTGTTATGGGATTCAACGGGAATACATTTTAATTTTTTGTGGGATCCAACGGGAAAAATATTCAAGTGGTATACAAAAGTGGGATCCAACGGGAGTAATCATTCAACCGATCTACCTGAGGGACGTTTAAACATTAATACTTATATACTTACCGTGTTTTCCCATCTTATTTCAAGCAACACACATAATATAGGGCAGTAGGTCAAACCTTTTATATTTTGAACACATTCTTAGTCGAGCGGGCGACATTATGAGTCTCCATTCACGTGTCTTGAGGTGTACGGAAAACAACATTTTATGATATGGGGGGAAGTGGCTGAAATGTTTTGGGTCAGGGTTTATTAAAATATGCTTGATTTTATTGAAAAGTGTGGTTCAATGTAGTCAAGTGTCAAGGTATTTTGTTCCTTATGCTCAGTTATCACATAAAATATTTCTATTTCACACCGTGACTTTTTAGTCGTCTTACAAAAGTGGTCCACTTAATGTATCCGACCTAAAATACCTTTCAAAATCAAAATCAAATATTTTTATTTCACATAGGCCCATGAGGGCACTTATAAAACGTCGACAACAAGTGTTCGGTTCGGGTTGGTCGATTCCATGGAGAAGAACCGGCAAGAAACTCCATGGTTACTCTTTTAAAATGTGGTATAGTTTCACAAACTTATTGTAACAATTTTGAATAAATAATTTGGCAAGTTTCTTTATTTATCGTATTAGTATTTTTATAAATAGGTAGTTACATTAAAAGCATGAAACACCCTGTTAATATGTTTACGTATCAAGCTGTAGAGTATACCTACCCAGCACAATAGTCGGGCAGATCATTCCATTCCAATTTTCTATGAGACGAGAGTGTTTCTAACTACGCCTTGCGTCATAATAGCGAATTAAAATTTGTCATTAAATTTTTCAAATCCCTTAAATATCTATTAGTTTTATAATTAACGTGTTCTAGTCATTGGATACATGAACTGGGCTGCTTTTGTAAGACGACTAAAAAGTCCCGGTGTATATTTTTTTTTGTAAAAAATACTAGCCCTTAGCATCAGTTAGAGCTTCAGAGAGTTCTTCTCTCTCTCCTCCTCCTGAAAATTCACTTCTGCTTTCTGAATCAGGCCCCTGATCGTGTTTCAGGTGTTGGTCGAGATTCTTGGCAAATAAGTAATTAACTGACATGACTATCGGCTAAAAAAATCCCATACGTCAACAATTTTGAGCCAAGTCAACATACTTGAACTTTTCCACTTAAAAATTAAAGCTCAAATGTATGTATCTTTTCAGGTCCTAACGAGGCACAGTATGACCAGAACTTGACGGATGTCCGGAGAGAATTAGCAAATAAGATACGTGATGTGGTACAGAATCAGACGTCTTCTCTTGTAAGTATAATAACTTGAAACTTTACTTCTTTAACTTGTTTCCTAACTAAGATTTTTTTCCTGTAAGAAAGAAAGAAGAAAGAAAAAACATTTATTTGGCGCCACGGTAGACACACATTTAAAATAAATAACAAAAAACATAAAAAAAGAAAACTATCTACAACAAGGAAGAAAAAAAATAAATTAAATAAAAAAAACAATTTTTTGTGTCTCACGGCTGCGCCAAAAAGGCCCAGTTCAGCAATATGTCGAGTACCTAGTGCCCGACGCTGTATGTAGGTGCGTTGGATGTTTGTGAGTTCAAATGTTTATAACATTTGGACTCACAAACATCCACACTCGAATAACTACTTGTAAATCGTACAAACATTTATCCCGGTCGGGTATCTAACCCAACAAGACACAGCTCAGCAATAGATTTTTTGTGTAAACGCACGCACTGTAAACGCTTAACGCACCCACAATACCGGACAAATTCCTAGTGGTGGGCAACGTTTTTTTGAACAAAACTAAATAACAAACAAACTAATAATAATTTATTTGTTGCGCTGGTTTTCGCTCGTCCTCTTTCTCATTTTCTCCCCCTTAAAATTTTGTGTATATCTATGTATAGACATAGATATGTCTAGAATAAGAATAAGAATAAGAATAGTTTATTTGCAAAAAATACAGGTAATACCAGGTGTTACATTGGTGGTTTAGGCACAATACCATATTTTGCCTGTTTAGGGCATGCAAATTTCTTGACATTATAATATAAAAAGTACATTATGTTTATAAAATGATGAGTTTAACATAAGATTTCTTATGCTAATGTTAATAATTAATTAATTTGTAATTCTTATAAAAGTAGGTAGGTGCATTGTTAATAAATTTTGTGTTGTAAAAATTCCTGTACACTATAGAAACAATTTTCTATCAACCAGATGCGAAGTTTATTTTTAAAATATTTAAAAGGTAGTTCTCTGATGTTTTTGGGTAACTTATTAAAAATAGTAATGCACATATGATATACATTTTTTTTACTTAAAGTGGTATTACAAAATGATACTAAAATCTTAGTTGGATCTCTCGGCCTTTGCTTAGTGTAATTGTCACCTTTGAATCTAAAGAACTCACTATGTTTCCTTACAAACACCGATACTTCAAACAAATACATACCTGTTAGTGTTAATAATTTAAGTTTTTTGAATAAAGGCCGGCAAGATTCAAGTGGACCTACACCGCAAATAGCCCTAACACACTTTTTTTGAACAACAAATGCTCTATCGTAATCAGTTGAGTTGCCCCACATTATTAAACCGTATCTCAAGATAGATTCAACGTATCCACTATATGCAATGCGAGCAGTCTTTTCGTCTGATACTATACGAAGTTTTCTTAAGGCATACACAAATCTATTTAGTTTACTACATACGTTGTGAATATGTGGTTTCCAATTACAAAAATTGTCTAGAGTTATACCTAAAAACTTAATACTATCCGTTTCTTCTATAATATTATCTTTTATTTTAATGTTAATAATGTCACTGCTTTTACTTTTGTATGTACTAAATTTAATAAATTTTGTTTTGGATATATTTACACATAGGTTATTAGATTCAAGCCATTTTATGACAGACTGTACTGCTTCGCTTATTTTAGTTTCATGGGTTGAATTTTTAATTTTATTGGGTATTATGACGGAAATATCATCAGCGAATAAGATACAATCGTAGTTTATGGAATCGGGTAAATCATTAATATACAGCAAGAATAACAAGGGGCCCAAGACGCTCCCTTGTGGTACACCATACTTATTTAGTGAAGTAGAAGATCTAAAGATAGTGGATTCTAGATTTTCATTTAATTTTGTAACTTCAACACATTGTTGACGGCCTGTTAAAAAACTTTTTATCCAATCTAATGCGATACCCCGAATTCCATATTTTTCACATTTATTTAGTAGTATCTTATGATCCACAAAATCAAAAGCTTTACTCATATCGAAGAATACAACTGCTACCGGATTCTTTTCGTCTATGTATTCCGTTATCTTTTTAACTAAAGTGAATGCTGCTAAAGAAGTGGACTTGTTATGCTGAAATCCGTTTTGTTCTTGTTTTAGAATGTTATGTTTATTAAGAAAACCTATTAACCGACTGTGGAATATTTTTTCAAAGATTTTAGAAAGTACCGGAACTAGAGTAATGGGGCGATAATTATTTGGGTCTTTTCGATCTCCCTTTTTGAATAACGGTTTAACTATGGATTGCTTTAGATTCTCTGGAAATATTCCTTGTTCTAGTGAATTATTTATTAAATAATTGAGAACAGGGGCTATGATGACAGCACTAGCCTTTATAACACGTGTGGAGATAGAGTCATATCCTACTGCTTTGGTATCGTTTAAAGATTTTATTATCTTGATAATTTCTTGTTCTGTTGTTGGTGTCAGGAAAATTGATTCATCGTTACTACGGGTTTGAAATTGGCTTTGTGTACGTGGTAAAGTTTTATTTTGATCATTAGCAATATTTATGAAAAAATTATTAAATGTTGATGCAATTTTGTAAGGGTCTTGAATAGTTACCCCATTGTTTTGCAGCGAAGTTATACTATTTAATGTCCTAATACTATCATTTCTATCTTTTATTACGCTCCAAGTAGCTTTACCTTTGTTATTAGCTTGACTGATTATTTTTTTATTTATGTTTTTCTTTGACCATACTACGCATTTTTTAAGTATTTTTTCATAATTATTGTATTTATCGTGGGTCTCTTTAGTTTTATATTTATAATATGAAAATCTCAATTTCCTTCTAATATCACTAGATTTTCTCAATCCTTTCGTCATCCATTTCGGTGATTGTAGATTAGAACTCATTTTTATTTTGTTATAGGGAAAACATAGTTTGTAGAACAGTATTAGTTCTTGGTGAAAGTAATTGAAAGCTTTGTTTAAATCGGGCTCTGAGTAAACTTCTTGCCAAGATAGTTGTGATAGGTAATATGTAAATTTTTTTATGTTCTCACTACTTAGGTCTTGTTTTTGGCAATACCAATATGGGCGTTTTTTCATTAGCCGGCCCGGCATTCACCGGCGACGGCGCGGCGCCGTGATCCGGGGAAGCAAGAGTATATGAAAATGTATGGCTCGCTTTTCCACTTACCGGCGCCGGCGCCGGCCCGGCGCCGGGGTCATAAGCTTCCTAGTCGGTGCCGGCCTGGCGTTTTTCAATTAGCCGGCGCCGGCACCGGCACCGGCGCCGGTGCCGGGGAAGCAAGAATATATGAAAATGTATGGCTCGCTTTTCCACTTACCGGCGCCGGCGTCGGCCCGGCGTTGAGTCCTGCCGGCGCCGTCGCCGTCGCCGGGGTAGCAAGCTTCCCAGTCGGTGCCGGCCGGCAAATGTGCATAATGTGTGTAATGTGTGTATGAATTGTAGCCGTGTGCGTGTGTGAGTGCGCAGGCGTGTAGTAGTAGTAGTGAGACTAGTTTGTGGCTCGTAATAAGGTTAATTTAGCCTCTTTACTTTTGAAAGTCTAATGATCATGTTATTTTGTTTTTTAGAAGAAATATATGTTCTTGCGTGTCATTCAATAAATTACATAAATGAAACATAACATTTTTCTTTATTATTTATATCAACATAATATTTCATTAATTCATTTTTCATTCATTACTCTAATCCAGTAGCAATTGAATGGTACTGCCTTTGAACAAAAATCAGAGGGCGATCAAACACATCAAATATTCTTGAATTGTTATTCAAATATATTGAAAAACGTGGCGAGAATTAGGCGCTTCGCACTAAAAAGTCATTGTTAAATTCCGACATCCGCGCGAACGAAGTCGCGGGCACAGCTAGTAACAAATAAAACCATGCTGAGGAACCGGCGCCGGTGCCGTGCCGTTGCCGGGCCGGTTAGGAACCGGTGCAGTGGAAAAACGAAGCCCCGGCGCCGGTGCCGGTGCACGGCCATGCCGGTGCCGTGCCGGTGCCGTGCCGTCTAATTTCGTTCAGTTCTCTTTAGTTTTCCAGTTCTAGTATTTGAGCGGTATTATGATCCGATAAATATAAAGGATGAATTTTACCCGTAACATTGTCAGTATTATAGTTGCTTGCTATAAGATCTATGCAGTTGTTTTGACGTGTTGGCTCTGTTATATGTAGTGTTAAGTTGTAGTTAGCTAAAATATTTTTTAAGTTTATCGTGTTATTGTTGTTTACTAATATGTTAATGTTAAAATCACCTGTAATGATAACTTTTTTATTTAGAATTTTGTATAATAATTTATGTAATAATATTTCTAATTTATTGAAAAAAGAATTTAAGCTTGATGATGGTATTCGGTATATACAAATAACAATAGTGTTCATACTAGGAATTTCAATTCCGCAACATTCAAAAATATTATCACATGAATATTCCTTACAAATTTCAATTTTTTTACACTCGATTCCACTATACGTTAAAATGCAAGTACCTCCACGTTTCTGTTTTTTTCTTGAATAATGACTTCCTAATTTATATCCTTTAATATTGATATTTGTTTCATCTCCTTCTTTGATAAAAGTCTCACTAAAGCATAAAATCAGAATTGGAGACTTATCATCCGCAAGTGAATTTAGACATAATTCAATATTATCTATTTTATTTAATAAACCTGCAATGTTTTGGTGAAGAAGTCTTATTTTTATCGTTTCATCAATAAATTCATTTAATTGCGGCATAAAAAAGAATCCGTATTAGTTTTAGCGTGTGAAGTTTGGAAATAATAGGGGATAGTACCTTTTTTAGGGAAATAATAGGGGATAGTACCTTTTTTAGGGGTACTTGTACAGGTACTCGTCTTCCCATTTTGGTTTAGCCGAAATTGTGGCGTTTCGTTGTTGTGCCCTTGAGAAATGTATTTAGTCTTATATTGGTGGCCTGCATCTATGGTTGAGTTAATTATTCTGCAAGTATGATCCTGAAAGTAACGGTATTTATAATAGTATTCATATAAATTAGTTAAATCCAAAAAATGACAATTATGAAAAGAATGACACGTAAATTTTAGAAGACTATTTAACTTAGCTTCATTAAGATGTAAATGTCTATTAATACTTAATACTATTACATTATTGTTACGCAAATAGTTTAAAACTTTTAACAATTCGAATTGTATTTGGTTTGGGTTTTGGTCATTTTGACCAATACAAATAATTAACCAATCATTTTCTTTGAGATCTATACTGTAGCAAGGTTTAAGCGATTCATTACATTTGGCATACGGTTTAATAAATGAAAATATGTTGCTATGCCTATTTATGTTTTCCTCTCTTGAAGAAATTAATTTTCGCGCAAGTCCTATGCATTGTTGTTCTCCTATAACGAATATTCTGTTTTCATTATTTTTCTGAACTCCATTATTGACTTCATTAACATAATATCCTGTTGTTCCTGTTGAACATCTTGTGTTTTTATTTATAGCGCCCTCTGTTGTTTTATTTTCGTACTTCTGTGATAAACTCCATTTCTTATTTGAATCTTTATTTTCTAGAGTTTCATAGAGTTCAACGCCATCTATGGTTGCGTTGCTAAACTCTTTAGAGACCGTCTTTTTAGTACAATCTTGTTTGTCAATAATTTCTCCCAGGTTTTGAGAAAAAAATCCTTCTTTGAATCCCGTTCTAGTTGTGTTACTCAGTTTTGAGCATATTTCTTTTAAGTGATCAATTTCTGATTGCTGTTCGTCTTTTCGTCGGCCTAATTCGTTAACCTGCTAAGTGCATTTTTGCAAAGTTTACAGGACGAAGAAAAAACTGAATAATTTCTTTATTAGTTTAGCTATCAAAATTTTGAAAGTCCCGTTGGTTTCTATATTTTTTCTTGATATTTTAAAAGCATAATATCTAACAAAACCTAAATAGATTTTTCAAAAATGAGGAAAACATTTATTTAGCAGTTATTCGAGGTGAAATTTCAATTTGCTTGAGGACTTAGCAGTTTTATCTTGTTGGTATGGTGTATAGATAATTTAATAGTGCAGTTAAATGAATTCAATCACTAATCAAAATAAATATTTATTATTAAAAAAATAACAATCAGTTCTCTATAACACGAAACAGGGTTAAAATATCTAAACTAAACTCTTCATCGCATCGGTGTGAGGGGTTCGCTCGCAACGGTGGTCGGCGGCGGTGTCGGGAGAACGATGAAGTACTTGAGACTCGTCCTCGACAGCCGGTGGAACTTCAGGGACTTCCAGCACCTCCTGCGTTTGGCCCCAAAGTTAAACAGGGCAGCAACCGCCCTCAGGCGACTCCTGTTCAGTCTCAGCCGCCTCCTACCAGAAGCTATACGGATGATCCGAGGATACCGCACGATCGCTGGTGAATCGGCCAACCTCTTGCCGGATGCTGCCTTGGGATCTGGAGAACATTGCTCTCCAGCGCGTCTATAAGTGGCACGTGGAGGCGCAGCGCCGACTATCGCTGGGGCGAATCCCCCTGCCTCGACGTCTCGAGGCGCGGCGGGGAGAGCTCCGGCGCGATCTCAGGGCAGTATGGAGGGACCGCCTGTCGCAACCGGGGCCCGGGCACGCCGCAATCGCGGCGGAGACCCGGCCCTCTTTGAGGAGTGGCTGGATAGGCGTCATGGCGTCTTGACCTATCACCTGACGCAGGTCCTTATCGGACATGGAAGTTTAGGGAGGTACCTGTGTGATAGAGAAGGAAAAAGGCCTGGGTGTCACCATAGCGAGGATCGCCCGGAGGATACGGTTCATACGGTGGAGCATATACGGTGCAGGACTACCCCGCTTGGGCAGAGCACCACCGCGCCGTGTCCTCACGACGGCGATGGGATATTATGCGACCTCTCACACCCGGCATTGTTCGAGGCCATGCTGCCGAGCGAGACGGAGTGAGAAGCGGTCGGTTCCTTCAGCGAAGCAGTTATGCTAGCGAAGGAGGAGGCTGGACGCGTAAAGGTGAGGACTTGCTGCGTCCACCTCACAGCCCAGTCGCAGTGGTAGACGACCACGGCGTCGGATGTTGCAAGACGATTTCCAGCCACCATAGGTGCACCCATGCGGGCTCTGAGTTATGGAGGACTCGTTGTTTGACCGTTAACAATGTCCGGGTCGATGGCGCGTTGTGTTCCACGTGCCTCAAAGAGTGTCAGCACAATGACGGCCACCTTAGTGGGTCAAAGCCTGCCGGGATCGGGACTTACGAATACCATGAACCCGGAACGTAAAGGCTATTGAAGGATACCTTGGATTTTAGTCAGTATAAGTCTGACAGTCCCTTCTGCCCTTTCTTGGGTGGGAGGACTCATTTGATGATAAAAAAAATGGTAAACTTTTCATAAACACACAGTAATAGTTATAATATACGTTATTATAATGTGTTGTCTGTCTTGTAGTACGTGTTGTACTCCTAACTATTTTATTATTATTAATAAAAGATATTAAATATCGTTTAACTACTGCTACTGTATCACAATCAGTTAAATATTATAACAATAAAATAAAATAAACAATTTTCACAAACGTCGCGTGAGTTTGGGAACGTTGTCAGTGCAAAACTGAGGCGCCAACAGGATTTAGCAGGTTTGCGTTGTGGAGATTGGCTAGTGTTAAGAAAGCAGTTTTTCGGGCACAGTGTTTAACACCTTTTTAAGCTGATATCGCTGCTATTTCTTTAATGCTACGGTAGATATTAGGCTGAATTTTCTAACTGCATCAAAAAGTCAATTTTGCCAAAAATGGACTTAGCAGGTTAACGAATTAGGCCGACGTTTTTCTTTTTTCAGTGATATTGTTTCGCAAGTAAGTTTTTCAACTTTAGTGAGAGCAATTTCAAGCTGCTGTTTTAGAGTATTAATTTCTTCTTGTAATTCGGATATATACATGTTATGTTCAGTAGATAAATCTGGTAAACTTCTGGCAAATATTTCTGAACTAGTTGAAGTAAATGTTTGGTTCAGAGATTCCATTGACTTTGTTTTTTGTTTTTTATGGGCCATTTTCGTAGAACTTCGAGTTTCCATTATGCTGATTAAAAAATATTTGCAGAAAAAAAAGGCAGAATCAAAAAGGCTTATAGTTGTCAGGAACTGTTAAGAATAATCAAAACTTATGGTTTGAAAACAATTTCAATCTTACAAAAAGAATCTCAGTTCTTCGGGATCGAACTCGGGTCACAGATTTCACCTGAGACTGTTTAACAAAACAAGCCAACGGCACTGATAGTTTTGAGGTGAAATTTAGCTTCACTTTCTAATACACAAATAAGAAGTTCGTTAGGACGCTTAGTTTAAAAAAAAATGTTTTGATGCGCGCGCACTATTTGAAAGCGTTTTTGCACTTTGTTTACACTTTGATAATCTTCTAAAACACTTGTTATTTAGGTTTTCTCGTATTTTATAGATGTATATGGCTTTAATATTTTAAAGAGTTCGTTTTGAATTCAGTGTTTATTTAAATGTATTTAATTTATAGCACTTGGTTAACATTCACATAGCACTTAATTGTTTTGGTTGAAAGGTATAGTAAACAGTAGAAACAGTTGTTGTACAAATGTGGATTTGTACTTGGTCACTGCTTCTAGTTAATAACATTAATGATGATAAATTCGCAAAAAGTAGCTAAAATACTATTTTTTATAATTTTTTACGCGGAGCCGATGTTTGCGTGACGGCAGCGCCATGACGGAAGTCTCTTGAGGTGTAGACCAAAACTCATCGATACTTTTCGGACCGCAATGTTTGTTATGGCGGAGAAAACGCTCCTGGAATAGCTTGGGATAATGGGTTCAAAAGAAGGACAGAATGAAATCTTTTCTTTGTTTGATTTTACGCGTTAATCTCAGAAACTAGGTTTGAATCGAAAAAAAAAATCGACAATCCATTTATATGATTATGTTTTTTTTTCAATGAAGGCTATTTATAGACTATAAAACATCAAGCTACGGCCAATGGCAACCGAGCAGCGGGAGAAATGAACAAAACAAAAATGTTCAAGATTTAGTATACGAGTCTAGCTCACACCTGAAATGATAAACTACCCTTTTAGTAAGTAGCCACCACGCTACATAAAAGCATAATAAAAACTACCGCCACTCAGCATAAAAATGATAATATTTTCAACAAATTATTGCATGTTTTAGAGAAGAAAGTACAACACTATTAGGCACAATGCCATACTATTAAACAAACTGTGTATGTTTATCAGATGCTCTGCGCCTACGCAGGTACACAGCTGGAGAAAATAGGTTACTAGTTCGAAATTTAGACTGTTTTGACGTGTAGAGTTAAACATTTTCACAAACAACACTATCTATATGTATCGGAACAGAGCTGCAACGTTACGCGGGTTACGCGACATTGATGCGGCGTCGAAAAACTGCAGTTTTTCTTAGGTGAATTTTCAGTTTTATGCTTTAGTGTATAAAGTTGAATATCTTTTGGGGACAGGCTGTGACGACTCGCGGCAGTGCTCTTTGAGAATACCATTTCTGGCCCCTTTGAACAACTATGACTTACTTCCTAGTTCGTGTGTTCGAAGTTAGCCGGGTAGTTTATGTCATTGACTGCCCAGACTTTTACCATCATTGTTGAGGTCAACTTCCCGACTAAGTATACACGCCCTAAAATACCAGTGTTTTACATAGAGCGATTACAGTGCTGAAGAACACCTGCTTTTCGGTCCTTTAAAAATCTTTTATCTGAGAACTGAAGCAACAAAACCCGAAAGAAAAGTTAGGTACCCCCCTCGTTCGAATCCAGGAAAAGCATTTAAACGTGAGCGTGGCGCTCACTCATACATTCATAAAAAAAGTGGCTTCAATAAAAAGTTGCTTTTTGTTTCGAATACATTTTATTATAATCTAAGCTTTTTACGAACTTTCTTCAAACAAAAATCATCAAATGGACGAATCAAATGAGATTATTTTTGCCTTGTGTGGAGCGGAAAGGACTGCCAAACCTGTTCCTTCGGTTAACTTTTTTTTTCAGGTATTGCCTGTATTTGTTTTGGTGTGACATATGTATTATTTCTCTTTTGTCCCTAGGACAGTAACTTCGATCTCTACCCACACATACAAGACTTCTTAGTTGATTACGAGAACAACTTCACGGAGTACATGAAACATCTGAATGACAACAATTCTCAGAAGACCACTTGGACGTTCTGGAACTCCATGTTCTATGCTGGCACTATTTATACAACTATAGGTAAGAATATGTGATAGTGATTACAGTAATACCACAGAATACTTAATAGTACTAAGCGGCTACGTACAGAACTGTCACTTCCCTAAAACAAACAAAATAATGTAAAATCGCTCGAGGGAATAAAGTAAAAATATGTACGGAGCGCGTGCGAAACTTGCAGCCGACTGTGAAACCTATATAGTATATACACACGGTGCGCCCGCGTGTGCTTGCAGTTTCATACTACAAGCACACGCGGGCACCCCGTGAACGGTGCTACATCGCGGAGTGCGCCATGCCTGTTAAATAAAAAAGTTAAAATACAAAATGTAGGATGGGAAGTCCTCCGGAAAAATGGACTAATGAGCTGAGGAAGGTAACTGGCAGTGCCTTGATGATATAACCTGGAGATCGTGCACTGTTTTGCTCGCTTGGAGCGAATTATGTCCAGCAGTGGACTGGAATAAGCTGGAATGATGATGATGAGTACAGTAATGGAGTTAAAACTGTAGTAATTTATCCTAAAGCCGTGTAAGTCGTCTGTAAGTGAAGTGAGGCTGATTTGGCTAAGCGGAGCGGAATTCGTTCTCATGATAGGTGTATCATACCACCAAGAATGATTTCAGTCGTCTGATTCCCAGAGCAAACTCATTTTTACTATTTCGCACGTTGGGATATTTCCGCTCGACTATTTATTGTTTGACATTAATTTGTAAGCAGTTTTCTCTTGAAAATAAGTCATAAATGGGGTGGAAACCAGGCTTTATGTCTAAAACTATCTGTATTCAGTTTTTAATGTGTTCCGTCGATGCGCAGGAGTTCAAGTTCCATCTGGATGAGCTTGCTCCATCTCCGGTCTCATCTTTGCCTCTAGACAAATTCAAGTCAAGAGCAAAATCATCTTTATCTTTATCTTCTTTATCTTTACATATAATAAAATCGTAGAGCTGTCATTCCTGTACATTGAATATTTTTTTCTTTTTGTATTTTTTTCGAGATAAGGGATCGATTCTGATGCCAAATCAACTTTTTTTTTCTTTCGAAATTTTTTATGTTTTTTTTATTAGATCTATCTCTTAAACTACTGTAAAGTTGTCGATCAAATTTTCCTCAAATATTCCTAATAATATGCTTCTGTTGATAGGCTATGTATCATTACGCTATTTTTCCTGGGAGATAAGCAATTTTAAATTTTGTTGTTTTTATCTGTTTGTTTTTAGTTGGAAGCTAAACCACTGGACATTATTCAGTCAATTTTTCCCCAAATATTCCTTAAACTACTCTTCTATTAATAGGATATGTATAATTACGCTATTCCCTTTGGGGGATTAGCAATTTTATAATATGTTGATTTTCAGTCATTGTTGACATTTGTATAAGAACCGCTATTTGAAAACACTGTCAGCGTACTAGCCAGTCTGGTTGGTATCCTGCTTGACTTCCGTGCAAGGGGTCTCTGGATCAAATCTCGCTGTTTCTTTTTTTCACTTTTTGAGTTTTCTTATATTTGTCCTGAGAGTTTCAAATAATTAAAAAAAAATGTGTATACTTTTATTTCAATATTATTCGCGATTTTAAATTATTACTATTTTTTTTTTCAATAGTTTTCTAGGATATAAATCTACACTGATTTAAATTGTAGGTAGTAAGTTATATATTTTTTTAAATTGTAATTGTTTCGAGGTGTGGAATTTTAAAGATTAGAAAAAATTGTGTTTATTTATGTTTTGAATTGGTGTTCAAACCAGTGCATAGATTCTGTTTTAAACGACGACAAGTTGTACTCATCGAGTCAGATAATTAGTTATTTTTTAGGTATCACGCGGAATGCAAGGGAGAAGAGCAATGCTATCAATGTACGTTCAATTTGCAGCGATACTGTAAATCAACCCAAAAATGATAGTCTAATGTTTAAAACAAACACGGTTCTTTGAAATTAATGTCGCTCAAATAAGGAAATTTCCTATGCAAACTATGTACCTAGATATAACATTATTGATCTAAACTAATAATAAAAATGCAAGTATGTTTGTTTTTTACCTTTTCACGCATTACTACCTACTGAATCGACCCAAAATTTAGCATATACGTTGTCAGGAGTATAGACACGGATATAAGGTATCTTACATCCCGAATAACAGAAGAGAGCTGTTTCCGAGAAAACAATTACGTTCATATTCCAGATGGCGCCACACGATCCGTATTGTTTCTCAAATTCTAAAATAACGCAAGCGAAGCCGCGGGCAAACACTAGTTTTAAATAAATACAGAACAGTCCAGGGGGTATTACGTCTTAAAACCAGGCTTGTTGAAAGTGAAAGTTGTGAAAGTGACAGAGCTATTCAAGTCGTCTAGCGCCATCTCGTTCACTCACTGGAACAAGCCTGGTTTGACGTTGTAATACGGCCGCGACGGTATTGCAATCTCTTGAGACTCTTGTTGAATTAAATAAAATGCTTCAATGACTTCATAACGAGAAAAGAAGCATTTACTTGCTGTAGCTGGTGAAGAACTAATAGGGCATGAGAAAATAAGATATCTAAACGCCTGACAGTTTTACAAGAGCAGTCAGTTGTAAAACGCCGTGCTACTTATAAAACTATAGGCGCTTATTTCATCTCCTATTGAATGTTTCAAAAATCTTCAGTTGTAAAGTCGAATAATTCATGAACTCATTTTGAAATTTATCTTTGTTGCTACTCCATTTGTTATCAATATGTTTCAAAAGCTTTGAGGATATAGTTTATGTTTTCTTTTATAAAGGTAAAGTAAAACAAAGCGAGACATTCTTTTATGTTATTTCGAACGAGTTTACACAAAGCGGCATGGTCGTACTAAGAAATAAACCCTTTACTCTAGTAAACTTCTCTTTACTACTGTCTTTTTTATTTGTCTTGTTTACTAGCTACTTGCCTTTTATTTTGATAGCATTTGTTTTCATTCAGCGTTATTTTAACTGAGAGCATCCTTCTAGCATTTCTTGAGTTCTCAGTATTTTTTCTTAAAAGTTCAATGAAAATCTCATTCATTGAAGTTTTTAATAACATTATCTAAAAGACAATGTATTTTACAATTACAATTTGATGAATGAAAAAGAAAGAGTTTCTAGGGGTTTCAGAATAAATATCTGAAGTTACGCATCTGAAACAAAACGTAGTGAGCAAAACTTACGTCAACTGCAAATCCATCTATTTATATCTCACTTAAAAGCTATACTGAAATTATTAGCAGCAAATAATGTTATATTCCAATTTAAATTGACCTTTTCTAATCAGCATGTTCGAACAAGTACTTACTAAAGTCTCTAAAGAACGTGTCAAATAACGATGGTCGCTAATGCCGACAACATTTTCTAGAGTGCGATTGCAAATACGAACTGGACTGAATTTAGGTGTAGTTGTTTTAATTTTGGAACGCTGCCCGGCTGGCTTGGCGTTCTTCCGCTCAGTAGGCCGCGTCACAAACGCACGGCGTGTATCTCTAAAACTGTGACAACATAATATCGTTCAAAGTTCCACACAAAAGACAGTGAAAATCGTTTCAATTTCCATTGCAACCTCTCCGCCTGAACTGTGATAATACTCCAATGAAAATGAAATGCAATTTCTTATCAACCGGCATTTGTTTACGTCCGCGACTATGGGGCTGCCAAAATAGATTCTTTTATTAGAATTCCGCTTCGACCCCGTTACAATAAAGAAGTTTGTTGTTGGGATCGTTAACGAGAGGTAAGTTTACACTTATTGAATTCTTATCGTTGTTGGCTTGCTTCATTTTATTTGTGTCATAATTATTGGCAGCAGATTGATTATTCACTGCCAAGCTTGATATCGGTCTGACTCTTATGATCGGGTTCAATTCCCTCAGTCTATTGTGAGCGGTTGTGATATCACAACTTTTTTTTTTCCAGTTACGGTGTGAGTGAAAGGTGGTGGTGATGAGTGATAGAGAATCCCAAGAAGGAGAAGTTAACTTGAAACTGACAATTCACAGATCACGAGAAAACTCTGAAACACGAAGGCTAAGTCAGCCAGCGCTTAAATCACCTGAAATAAGACTAAACGAAGAAATCATGGAAGACGACCGACAAAGCATGTCCATAAGGAAAAGAAGAAACTTGTCTAAGAATAGAGGTCAAGCCGCAAGACAGAGGGAAAAGACACCAGAACCCAGCAGAACTCTAAAACCTCATGAAGATACACCAACTTCCGACGATGAAGAAACTAAACCACAATTACCTCGTCCAAACTCCAGGGAAATTGAAGCTGATAGTACATATGAAGAAATGAGACGTTTAGTTCAAGAAAAAGCAAATGTCAAAGATCCTGTGTATGATTTAGACACAGAAGAACTTCTAGAGCAAAGAGCAATGGCTGCTCAAGAGCGTAGACGTAGGAGTATCTCACCTTTTGCTATTCCAGATAAAGAAGAACTAGCAAACCTTTTGGAACGCAAAGGAAGCTTCATAGACCCTACTAACAAACTTTTGTCGACTAATTACGCCCTGACTCCAAAAGACGAAGATACTTCACGACGTAATTCACTAACAATTGAACCTCCAAAAGACATTAAACATGTTCTGTCTACTCCTTCTCCTGTCAGTAGCTCTCCAAAAGAGGTATTCCCTTTTGCTATGCCTGTTACCCAAAAAAAGCTTGATGAAGCCGTTGGTCCTGCCGAAAAGAAACCAGAAGAAGCAACCAAAAAGCTAAAAACACCAGTTAAAAATGAAGAGGTGTTCACATTTGAAGACAAAGATATTACAAAGGCTAAAGCGACTACACCTAAGCCAGATACACCAGCTGAACTCGTAACAAAGGTGATCCAATTAGAAAGAACACCGAGTAGGAAATTGATACCAGAAAATAAACCTAATGTGGAAGTAAGAGAAAGGATAGTCAGAACTCCCAGCAGGAGATTATCTACAGAAATAAAACCAATAATTGTTAAACAGCCTCCCAAACAAGTAATAAAAGACGAAGAACAAAAACGGCCGCCACCCATCAAACCGGCCCGCAGCAAATCTGCTTCAAGATTTGGGGTCAGTTTTTACATGAAACTATTTTTTATACTGTTTGTCGCTTTGTTAATAGCACTTTATTTCCAATTGATATAGTCCCAAGCCCTGCAATAAAATGATCACTATGTAAATAGTTTGCCATAATTTTGTAGAATGAGAGAAGCAACTAATAATGTATCCATAATAACATTTACAGAATAAAACTAGTGAAAGTGAGATGAGTGAGGATCAACATAATGCGAAAGTAGAAGCATCAAAACGTAGAACAATGCCTGCGCCACGACGGTACACGAAGAACAAAATGTCACCAAAAGTAAATCGTTCGCAGTCGGTACATCGCACTGAAGACATTAGACCGGTAGATAAAACTGGAACAGGTATGAGTCAAACTACTCGAGAGATAATGGAGTTGATGGAAAAAGCCCGAGCAAGAAGCTTATCTATGCCTAAAGATGATCCTCGGCTCCCAACTGAGTATAAGCCCAGCCAAAAAACTTTAAAGACTCCCAATAAGACACCTACTACCTTGAGGCAGTCGAGATCTCGAGGCGTGTCTTGTCCTAAAACTATTCAGATAATAAGTGAAAAGGAAATTTTAGCTGGTTTAATGAAATCAAAGACAACAGATTTAGATCAACGTAGCCGAGATCAAAGTAGGCAAAGCTCCGGTTACATTGATGCCAGTCAGTCTGAGTACACGTCCAGTTGTTATTCTTCATCCCCGAGTGAAAATGAGTTCGACTTTGATTTAAAAGAGCGAACAGCAGAATTGACACGCAAACTTAATGTGTTGAGTCAAGCGGTTGAAAGACGTGAAATGATGACAGGTATCATACTAGGAGCTGACGAGAATAATATCCTAAAACGTGAAAGAAGTGAGCAAAGATCAGGGTTAAGAAAAAGATCTGTAGCTGAGTCTAAAAGCGCTGCTAGGAGAGAAAGTAAAGAGCTTGCTCAAGAGAAAAGAGCAAGAAAAAAATCTCTAGGAGAAGAGAAAAACAAAAAAGTTGTTAGATCGAAATGGAAATTCATTGCGAATTGGCAAGACTTTAAGCAAGAGCAAAGAATTCATTGTGAGAAAATTAGGGATTTGCGGAACAAGTGTATTTGTGACCTGCTAATATTAATCATAATGTGTGGTCTAGGAGGGATGATGTTTAAAACGCTAGAAGGTTCGTTTGAAAACGCATATAAGTGTAGTACTAGGAATGTGAAAAGAGATTTTATTGAACATCTGTGGCGAGGAAGTCATAACCTGAGGGAGGAAGATTGGAAGTCGATGGCAAGGAAGAAGCTGTTTGAGTTTGAGAATCAGCTGCATACGGCACACGAGGCAGGAGTTACTTCGTACAGCGGCCAGAGGTCTTGGAACTTTATGAACTCTTTCGTCTACTGCTTGACGTTAGTCACAACTGTCGGTAAGATTAATAAAACATGCTTTAGTCCTTTTATTTTACTTCTGACGTTGCACCACACTGCCAAACTCACAATGATTTTAATTGTATTGGAAATAAGGTTGATGTGAGGTTGCATCTAGTCTCATGTTTATCAAAGTTAATTTAAATCCTTGTATTGCACTACTCATTATATTATTTTGTTGGATCACTGTTTTTTATTAAAACGAATATGTAAGCAATTATTATTTCATTATTTGCACTTTACCCTTTACAATTACATATGTACCACCGTTTAGTTCGTAACTATAAGACTCTATGTGTTTTATTCATTTGTCATGTTTTAATATATTGAAATTGGTAATTTCCAGGTTACGGTCACATAGCTCCAAAGACCACATCTGGCCGAGTGGCGACAATCATTTATGCCACCATCGGGATTCCACTGTTCCTGATTCTCCTAGCTGACTTCGGTAAATTCTTCACAAGGATCATCAAATTCTTCTGGGCATACATCAGACGTTTCTATTATACAAGAAGTTGCAGGAAAGTCAGGAGAACAGCCCCAGTGCAGGTAATAAATTTTTGAATATTATGCAATCTAAGATGGCGTATCTTGTTTCTACGGAAAAGACGCGGGCATCGTACGCCCGCTAGCCATACACACCAATCTGTTTTTTTTTCTAATCGAATTATATGAACGACTAGTTCATCCCTGCGGTTTTACCCGCTGCTCGTTTCCTATTGGTCGTAGTGTGATGTTATACAGCCTGTAATCTTTCTCGATAAATGGGACTATCCAACACAAACATAATTTTTCAAGTCAAACCAGCAGTACCTGACATTAGCGCTATAAAATTATATAGATTGGATTTTCAACCTAATATTTCCAGATGCACTCTGGAAAAATTAGGTTGAAAATCCAATCTTTTACTTAATATTTTTAGAGGAGTGGTGGCCCAGTGGTATCGGTCCCGACTTACAAATTGTAAGTCGTGGGTTCGAACCCCGCCAGGCGCATTACTTTGTGTAATTTATTTCATCACCACTGCTCTCAAAACGGTGAAGGAAAACATCGTGAGGAAACCGGCATGTCCTAGAACCAAAAATTCGAAGACATTAGACATCTACCAACCCGCACTGGGCCCGCATGGTGGATTATGGCCCATTCCCTCTCACAGAGAGAAGGTCTGTGTCCCAGCAGTGGGAACATTATACGTTGATGATGATTTCCACCTGTATCAAAAATCATTTGTTATATTGAAAAAATTAGACAGATTGGGGTAGGTTGATTTGCTGGCATCTTTATATGGCGATACGTAATAGAAAATTCTGGGCAAAGCATCAAAGAGCTGTTGTTTCAAGATTTTAAAATTGTTTTGAAATCAATTTGTATTGAGAGCTGTTCTCACTAGCAAATCTATACTGAGAATTGAGATCTCTCAGAGGTGCGTCATGATCGCATATAATTTTATTATAGAACCGTGCTATAAAAATGTATTAAACCATCTATGCAGTTAAGTAAAAAAAATGTAATAAACAGATGTTCCTAGCGGTTTCGCCCGCAAAATTACGAGTATATAGCACGAGAACGTAATACTGAGATATTATAAGGTATTCAGTTTTATTTCAGATTATAGTAGCCTATCTCTGGATTCGGTGCTCTGACGTGATTATAAGTACCAAACATCAAAATTTTAGTTTTAAAAGTTGAAAAAAAAAAGACAATCCTGTCCCTTAGCACGAGTTGTCACTATTTTACTTTACAGCGTCTTTTCACTATTTTCAGCGTTTCTTGTATGAAAAAATAGAACAACGCCTCTGGTGTGCGAAGAAGGAACTAATTTTTCCGTTGAAAATTTTCGATTTGTAATTTTCAAAGTTCCAGTTTTTGTACATCAGTTTCAACGTATAATTTGTTCAGAATAATCGCACTTATCAGTTTTTAGCGTGAAAAAGTAAAGAATACATACATTCACATTTATGATAATAATATTAGTTAGCAGATTCGAGTAGTATTCATAATGTCCCTTCAAATTTCATTTTAAAAATAGACTTACTGTAAAACAACATAAATTCAATACCTTCTACTTACTATAGCCACACTTGGTTTTAGCCGTAATGACGTGGTCCACCACAGGCTTCGTCGGCCGACGTGCACTATACATTTTAGCGTTTTAGCAGTATTATGTGTAATAAATCTTGTTACTATATCAGATTAAAAGAGAATTTGAATAGCAGTGGATGTGGTCTTAACGGTTTGGTAGTAAAAACCTTGTCATGAGCGTGATAGCAATCTACTGCTGGACATAGGTTTATCTTATTATACGTAATTTAATGTGATTCTGAAATACGTCGTCCTATTATAAATAAACTGTCTTTTATTTTTGTCAAAACCGACTTATGAACCTGTGTCTATCAGACCTCACGTCTGAGTGTCAGAACATTCACCGATTATTATGAATTTTAGTGCAAAAGCAATAATAGGCTCGTACTTTTGTGTAAAATTAAAAGGGTGTGAAATGAGCGTAGCCATGGGAAAAAGCTAGTTGTTTGATAAAGACCTTTAGTTGAATACTTGAATAAAAACAAAAAGTTTATTCGGTAGGAAAATAAAAGTCAATAATCCGTCTTATTCCAAAACGCCGACTAAATATAGTACTGGGATTAGTTCTAGGTTTAAACCATGGACTAAGAAAAACCTTATTATAAAATGAAGTTTATCACTAATCCTTGTACTATCTATGGTACTAAAGATAAACCCGCGAGACCCCTAGTTTATCCATGGTCTAACTTTGGTACTACTGTCAAATGTCAATTTCTACAAAAAGTTGAGGGTATCGTGGCTGTAAATTTCTGTGTTTATTGTTTTTATAGCGTTAAAAAATGGATATTAAAATGATTGACTTGATTGTTCAATATAATAGAAATACATGAAGAAAAAAGATAGTTTTATTTTACGCCACAAACTTCAAAGTTATAAACAAGAGTGTTGCCTAGCAACATAGGAAGTCCATATAGTTTTTACTATGTACTCCGTTTCACGTTCTTTGATAAAAATATAACTTGATAAAAAAAACGCGATATGTGTGTTTGTTGCGCTCGTTCAAGAGGATGGAACTTGGACATGAAATTAAATGGTTTGTTTGTTAGGACTTAGGAATAAAGAGTTATTATACATTTCAAGTATTTAATATCAACATTAGTAAAAACGGAATGTCATATTGAATGAAGCCAGTGTAAAAGAATGAATGATTGTCCTTTTTTCATTTTTTATCTGTGTAAACCATGGATGATCTTTGGACTAACTGATCTTCAGTTGGTCTTAGATTTGTAATATGATCACATTTTAAGCCTGGTATTAACTTTAATACCGTAACAATCCTAGACTATTTAGTCCAGGTTTAAACCAGTACTAACTCAAACTTTTGTAATAAGACGGTATGTGTTTAACGTATTTTATTTCATAAACAATCATTTTAGAACAGTCTTTGTTGTTGATAACAACAATCAGATTTCCGCAGCTGTACAGCGAAACAAAGCTAACGTTTTCCTTTTTATTCAGAAATGAGTAATGATTACGCTCCAGGCCATGTTGTCTAACGTTCTAACAAACCTTTGTTTTCCGTCCCAAAACCAGATCAAAGTTAAGAGAAATAACATGAAATTTTGTTAAATTTCAGGAGGTAATGAAGGGACTCAACATCGTTTACGACGTAGTTCGTCGTCCGTCGCAGATATTCTCCGAAGAAGATATAGGAGCGAGTCCTGATGGCTCCCAGCTTCCACCAATTGAGAGGAAACCGAGCGACGTACCTCCACCTCTGCCACCCAAACCCGGTACCTTACCAAGAGAAGTTGACATGGAGACTGATATGGAAACCCCAGCTCCATCAGTCTTCGAAATAGACGATGAGTTCAACTTACCGATCTCTGTCGCTGTCATTATTCTACTCACGTACATCAACATTGGAGCGTTCATCTACAGTATCTGGGAGAAATGGAATTTCTTCGAGTCCTTCTACTTTATCTTTATATCTATTTCTACGATTGGTCTTGGAGATTTAGTCCCTGATCACCCAATGTTTATGATGGCGTCTATTTTGTATTTGGTGTTCGGATTCGCTCTCACTTCTATGGTCATCAACGTTGTTCAAGTGAAGTTGTCCAACACGTTCAAGCAGGCGAGTGCTAAGCTCGGTGCTACCATTGGCTTGAAGGTTGCTGATGAGGATGGCAGCTTAGTACCCATGACACCACCAGCTACAGAGATCGTTCCAGTACACCAAACCAAACCAAAAATTGAAAGTGATGAAAGTAAAAGAAAAGAAACAGCTGAGAGCAAAAGTAAAGATGCAGATGATAATGATATGATGATGATTTGAAACTCACAAGTACTATAATTCTCGAAATAATATTTTTTTAACTAGGGCCCGTTTGACGGTTTGATAGAGCTTTTGAACCTATCAGAGTCCATGAGTTATGGATTACTTTCAATAAAAATGAGTAAACCGTGATTGTGCAATGCTGGTAACATAACGTAGAAACTGCGATAGTAAGCAATATTGGTTGCTGTAAGCATGTAAAAGGTGATAAATTGTTACTAATGATTAAAATTTAATTAAAAACTTTAATGTGTTTGTTGCTGTGTGTGTAAATAAAGATTTTTTACATGTTGTTCTAGCTATATTATTTACTCTTAACTACAACTAGAGTTTAAGATTTTTAGTCTAGATTTTCAAGAAGCATTGATTTCACATTATTTGTTTCAAATGATGTTATAAATATTGTAAAACATTTTAAAAAGAGTAAGTATTTAGTTTCTTGCCCATTCTTCTTCATACATCCTACCTTAGCGAATGGGTGTAAATACCAATCCCATCCCATCCCATTTACTTAATTTTAAAAATCGACATTTAAAAGTAGTGCCTCTTGGATGGCCTAATTGAAATAAATGATTTGACTTTTGACTTTGATTTTGAGTTTTCGGACACATTGTGAATTTGGAACTCCTGACCAGACCAATGGACCGGACCCACTTGTAGGTGTCAAAATTATCCATGCTCTAAACTAGAGTATTTAAAATACGTCGGAGAGACTAGAGTATTGTAGACTAGACTAGACTAGAGTATTTAAAATAATCTTGGTTAAGGGTTCCTATCAGTTTTGCGACGTAAAAGCAGAAAATAACATAAACACCAAAAAACCAGATATCTTAAGGTTATTGAGACATTTGTGCATAAATTAAGGAATATTGTTCTGTTTTTAATCCGCAAGGCGCCTAATTGGGCCCAAGTAATTTGGTTGAATGTAGATACACACATCAAAAGTGTCTAGGTATCAACATATATTTTTGCAATAACTTTTCTCCTGATTGATATTAATTAAAATGTTCTTTAAGGATTCATCAAATAAAGTGTTATCGTTTGCCACAGTAACGATAAACCAAGTCACCTTTGCATTCATAAAGAAATTTGCCATTTTCCTAATAAAGGGATTTTTGACATTTGAACCACTAACATTAAAGTTCGAAAAAAAGACTGAAATAACAGTTTTCTTTAAAATTTTATTGGGTAACTTAAACAATTAATAATCCGTGTTTCTACCGCGAACACTAACAACACAAAAACATCGGTTTGGCATACTCAAAATGAGTTCATCCAAATCACGCTGTGGAATGGCCGCCCATGTTCGTTGCAACAACAAAAAAAGGTCTTCTTGCGACTGGATACCCTCCATATTCGGCAGAGCTCTTCTCTGTAGCATATCCCATGCATGCTCAATCGGGTTCAAGTCTGGCGACTGAGCAGGCCAGGGCAGGACATTGATGTTAGCTGCGGCGAGAGTCTGTCTTACAACTCTTGCGGTGTGCGGTCGTGCATTCATCATCATCATCATCAGCCTATTAATGTTCCCACTGCTGGGACACAGACCTCCTCTCTGTGAGAGGGGGTGGGCCAAAATCCACCACGCGGGCCCAGTACGGATTGGTGGATGTCACATGTCTTCGAATTTTTGGTTCTAGGACATGCCGGTTTCCTCACGATGTTTTCCTTCACCGTTTTGAGAGCAGTGGCGATGAGATAAATTACACAAAGTAATGCGCCTGCCGGGATTCGAACCCACGACCTACAACTCGTAAGTCGGGGCCGATACCACTGGGCCACCACTGCTCGTGCATGCATTATCATGCATTAACTGAAATAAGGGACCGTTTTGCACTTGTAGAGGAACGATGACTCTGATACAATCGTCTCAGCATAAATTTGAGCGTTGAGGTTGCCTCTGATCCAAATCAACTCAGTTCTTCCGCCGATCCAAATACCCGCCCATACCATGATGGTTCCACCACTATAAGGATGGACTTCCTGGCAGGATTTTAATCGCTGTTGGCGTCCAGGGGTTCTCCAGTGTCGTATACGTCTTGTATCCGGTCTCATACCAAAACGAGACTCATCAGAAAAGCACACGAAACGCCATTGTTCTTCTGCCCAATTTCTGTGTTCAAGAGCCCATTGATATCGAATCCTACGATTGTGCATTGCTATAGGTCTCGAATCGTTCAACAATAGTTAAGATTTACTCACATAGTGTGAGCAAACATGTGATTCATAAATATAAAAAAAAGAGAACCGACTTCAAAACCAAACACAAAAAATTGTAAAATAACTTTTCTTTCGGAAGTCGGTGGCCAGTGGTACCCGTAGCGGTCTTCGGGAATGAAGGTTCACTTCATGCAAGCGGTTTCTGACTGTTTGGTCGCTAATTAAGTTCCCTGAAGAGTGATGAAGCCTCACGGCTAACATCATGGCGGTTATTGTTCGAGCTCTTCGAGTTAAGATTTGAATGTATCGGTCTTGTCTCCGTGTGGTGCAGCGATACCGTCCTCCATGGCGCTCAGCCACGGTACCAGTGCTTCGGTAACGTGTCCAAAGTCGACTGATAACACTCTGACTTGTATTCAGAGCTAAAGCCACAGTACGTTGCCGGGAACCAGCTTCTATCATTCCCACGGCTCTGAGCATTTCTTCCCTGCTTAAATGACGTCGCAGCTCCATAATAACGTTGGTTTTAATCAGTAGTAGGGAAACAGTAGCACTAATAATGTCTTCAATGCGTTGTATGTTTTTATAGGGAAAATATTGACAGCTGATTTTCATCTTTTACTCGAATTTGATTTACAGTTCCTGATTCAAATTATAAAATGCACCAAAAAAGATCCATATAAATTTATAAAATCATAAATTTATTACAAAGTCACATCTCAATCTCAAGAAATCCGCATAAAAATGCTTGATCCCTAGACACTTTTGATGTGTGTACATTATGTTGAAAGAACAAGAAAATATAAAATACTTCTTAAAGACTACGACATACATAGTTACATGATAAGTTCAGGTTCCAACAAACAATAATGCGGAATATAAGAAAAGAAAACATAGAAAGGTCTCGTTAAATAAAAATACTCGTTTTATTGTACGAAGAATGAGAGACGTACAGTAATAAGCAACAGTATACAAGAATCTATAGAGCGAGCAGAATGAATGCTCGATATTTTTTCCAAGTCATTGTAATCAGAAATGGAAACGACTGCCAGTATCGTACATTCAAAAGGTTCGAAGAATTTAATTATGGTCGTGTGTAATACAGCCAGTACGATGGTTTTGTGCGCAAAAAACCTCATCTTCTAACGAGGATTACTTTTAAAAAAGGGTGTACGCTGTATTTGCATGGTAAAATAGCTTTTATTCTGGAGCCTCACTTACGGAAAATTCCGTTTATAATCGTGATGCTGGACATTCATACGGACATTAACCTTATGAATAAAACGAGAAGTAAAGTTACGCCAAGGTTAATCCTTAAAAATGTATGGTTAGTCCGAAGATTATTCTGGTATACTTCACGTTTATTAATAGGGGGTAAAAGTCTATCATAAAATTAACGGTATTTCTAGTTATTCAATCAATGTTTTTAGCCAGATTAAGAGAGCCATTCTATGTCAATTTTGTACTTTCAAATTGTGGGTCTGGCATTTCTTTTGGTATCCTATTTGGAAGCCTTCTTCTTGTTATCGTTGGCATGGTTTTATTTATATTTTACAAGCCCAAAACTTTGAAAGATCGTGGGTGGAAGCGCAAGTGTCACTTTGGCTACATATTTTTGGCCAAGGCACTTGCCAATACGCGGTCTTCAATCCTCCCCGTATTGAAAACCGCGCATTGGCTTCGCTTATCGGCAAGCGTAGTCTGGGACGCCCCCCCAGCAAGATGGTCTGACGACCTTATGAGAGTAGCTGGGATAAGCGGGATGCGGAAGGTAGAGGGTAAGTGATGTGGCGATACCTGGAAGAGGCCTATTTCCTGCAGTGGACTGCGATGTACCGAGTAGATGGGTTGATTGAAGACAGGATAGAACGTGGAGCATGGTATGCGACACGGTTCCACATTCACACTCCTTTGCTGTACCCGATTCCTGAAGGAGATTCTCAACCATAAATGCAGTGGTTTCACAGGCCTTGTCGCTCAGATCAAAGAAATAGGCAGATAGAACGCTCAGAGCACGCGAGTGTCTCCACCAAAGTTCTCCAACAAAATCAAATTGAATTACATTCCATAATGTTTTCTTTGACAAAAGACACGAGGATATTTTGGCAAAAAACAACATCGACGCGCAGCTAGGTATGACGCGTAGCTTGGTACTGTCGCAACTTTGTATTCGATTTTGATTTTGTATCAACTTTGGTGGACCCACTCGCGTGTTCTGAGCGCTCTATCTGCCTATTTCTTTGATCTGAGCCTTGTCGTAACAAAAGCGACAGTTTTCGCCTTCATTTCATTCAACAAACACAATTCATTTGGCAGTTTTCCAAAAACGATCTAGTATTTTTGATAGTTTTAGTTCAAACACGAAAAATAACAAAACTACATACCCCCTTCACTTAAAGGGGTTAAAGTTCACGTTTCATCGTGAGACTTGGTGACAGTTTTATCCTTTGTTTTTCAAAGCGTCATGGTGGCTTTTCGATGAAAGGCTTTGTACTTTGATTGATTATGTTAACGTATTGAATATTGAAAGCTTTTTGAATGCTCGCCAACCAGAGAATAACATGGTTTGACACTCAAAGAATTTTGGTGGCGAAGAGACATTCACGAATGAAATATTGCTTGAGTGTGATAATTGATAAAGAGGAAGAGAGAAGGAAACTAATTTAGAAAAAGAACTTGTCTGAAAATTATATTTTATTATTATTGTATGCAAGACTTTAATAAATTATAACTAAATGTTAATAACAGAGATTCCCTTTTCCCATAGTAAATGAACGTATAAACACATTTACATGCACATAACAGCATTTTCGAGAATCTCTTTGCCGTAATGTCACTTACATAAAGGTGTTATTTAGTGGATCGAGAAGTCTGGTTGCAAGCATCAGTCTCCATTTGGATTAGAAGCACTCCAACTCGAGGTTGGAAAGAACGGAAAAGAGATGCAAGATATTATGTGGTTTCCCTATGAAACAGTTCCAAAAGGAACGTTCGTTAAAAGCGATTGGCAGCGATGGTGCGGTTGACATTAATTTCAGTGTCCTATAAAAAATCACAAATGTGGATCTCAAATGGTTAGGTGTCCCTAATGGTATACCCACCCTCGGCCTTATGCCGTCAAAAACACAAACCCAAACTCCATAGCTGCTTCTGCAAAAATATTTTGATTACGTAGTCCTCGATTATACAAGTTTCATGAATCACACAGTACGTATAATTTTAATACGGCATTTCAAAAATCCTAGAATCTTCTACCCCAAAACCGGTCTTTGGTGCAATTGTGTAAATAATCCATTATTAACTTAATTTTCCTCGTAGGAATTAATACAACCTCTTCAATGTAACTTTTGATTGCGAATGCTTTGTAATATTTCAACATGAGTGATTCTATGTTTTCTTTAATGGCTGCCAATTTTTTGATGGCGTGTTTACATTGTTCGAAAGTGGTCTCTAAAGCAATAACATCTACGAAGGCACCTTGTCTACGACACTCGTATTCTCGTTCATGTAGTTGCGATAGACAATCAGTAACTAACGAAGAATTGAAAATTTTATCGTGTTCAGTATAAAGGAAAGTGTTCTCAAAAGCACATCTTTCGCCAGTGTTGCCATAATTTCGGAAGATTTCATTGAACTCTGTACTTAAGTATTTTGTGAAGAACTCGCAATAATTTAAATTCTTCAAGTCGCCATGATCAATTCCGTTCTGAACGCTTCTTATCAACATGAGATTCAAAATCAAACTTGGAATAGCTATGGGCAACAGTTCACACTGTAGAGCCATATGAGAGTACCTCGACCAGCCAGTGAGAATTATTCCTTCGAAATTGTAAACTTCGGATTCTCCTCCAAACTTGTAGTCTACTATAAACTTCATCCAGCTTAAATGATTCTGGAATCGGGTTTTGATGTCAGGGATAGTGGCATTTCTACCATCAGCACCTTTGAATGCGGTAGCTATCCAGATATTTTTGAATTGTTTGTGCATTTTGTAGAAATGAGTGTTAGAAAATTTTGGATAACTTTCGTATTTCCACTCAACTGGCTTGATATTGCGACTAATTTCATTATTAAATATTTCTGTTGTATCCACCATGAATTTTGGCAGCATATCGCCCCATATGAGAACTTTAGTGAATGGACTTAATTCTGTTACTACAGAAGTCACTTCTTCAACGTGTTTGCTGTATATTACACTGAAAATAGAAGTGACAATGTAAGAAAAATGGATCATTGTTTTTTATACACAGGATAGGAATCAATTTAATCATCACGATCGATCATGAAGAACCTTCCTTCCTTGCTCAATCCTGGACTGTGATGGACGGTGTTGTGGGTACATTAACAAATCTAATATCTTTAAACGAGCAATTCTTGTATATTTATATATAATCTAGATCTCGGAAACGGCTCCAAGGATTTTCATGAAAGTTACAGATTAGGGGTTTTTCGGCCCAAGGAATCGATTTATCAAGGTCCCAGGTTCGAGAAAAGCTTCGGCCCAAGGAATCGATTTATCAAGGTCCCAGGTTCGAGAAAAGCTCGGTTCCCAAGATATAGACATTTTAAAAACCGAGCAAAGCTCGGTCAACCAGATATTATAAATTAAGTCACATCCTCAAGCAACCGGAACCGCAACAATTACCATTTCCATATCATTTATCATAGGTACATTTATTTGTTTATTGTGGGAATCGAAATCGAAACGTGTAGAGCAACAGACAATATTGATCGGCCATTACAGCAACCATCCCGTTATACGTTAGTTATGTTAGTAGATGCTCACCTATTCTTAAATCTTCTTTCGTAACACATTTGACATTTATTTAATTTAATTACTTCGTCGCAACCAATATGTATGTGTGCAAGCGGTTTTATTTTGGCATGAAGATCGATAACCTGAAATGAAAAAATAAATAATGAAAACAATATTACAGAATTATTGACTTGATAAAGATGATTTTTTGAGGAAAGAAAAATTAGATTGCAAGCGGGATTCGAACCCACGTCTTCTGGATAGGTTCTGGATGGAAGTTAGTTAAATACTAATCCAAGAGATGGCGCTTGCTTGTTTACGCTTTTCGGTAGCGTACTACCGAAAAGCGTAAACGAGGAATAGAGAAATTCAGCTTGCAGGTGTGGGTTGCGATAGCCTAGTTGGTTAAGGCGTCTGGGGTACCTATCCAGAAGACGTGGGTTCGAATCCCGCTTGCAATCTAATTTTTCTTTAATCAAAAAATCAACTTTATGATGCGCGTCGCATGCGTTAATGCGTTTAAAATAATTATTGACTTGATAATTTTGTTACCTAAAGGGACTTACTTGTTTCAACATAGCAGCAATTAACTTTCGGCTGTCTGGATTGCTGGGGCATATGTCTCCGGGAAATTTATCTAGTTCTCTTAGATGAGCGAATTCCTTCAGTTTTAAAACAAACTCCATGTGTCCGAATGTTTGTATGAGGGGTATTACTTCTATGTTCAGTGTGTCGGCTTTGGTGAGGAATCTTAAGAGCTGAAAATATATAGGGCTATGTATATACCTTTATTATTTTTTCCCCTATATTTAACATTTTTAAATACTTCTTTACAAAATAAAAGAAAATGTACAAAATAAACCACCAGCTCCAATAACTAGGTCAGGGCTACCGGTGGCCAGGGTTCCTGAGAGAGAAACCTTCTTAAAATGCGCGCCGTACCGAGAAGTATTGCTTTCTGAATCGCGCTTGATCCAGCTGCCAAGCGAGACCTTCCTCAGATGTTGGTCGATGCACTTGGCAATTAATCCATTATCATGGATACGACTGTGTGCAACAAATCCTTACCTTGATGCCTACTCATCATTTTAGGTACTACACTTTTCCAAACTATATTAGGTCGACTTCCAGTTGAACATGATGCAGCTACATTTCAGTACCTATTTTACATAGGACGACTATCTGATCTCCACAATTAAGTAAATGGGTTATACGATATCAGTTGGTGTGACACTTTCGAGCTAACCAATAGTAACGACTGTCAAAGATCTACAAATGGTAGACGAGGACAACGATTTTACGTACCGTTCAAGACTTTACCGCCGTGAGCAGTGACTTATCGCTGGACAGCGAGAACGAATGTAAATGTATGATAGAAATGTTTAAAAGTTCCGCTGCCAGTGGCGAATTTGGCACACCACCCGCCGCATCTCTCACCGCTTGGATCAAAGCCCTGAGGCGCAAAGGAAACTCTAGGAAATGCTATGATAGAGGTCACCCATCTACAGCCCAACCTCTGCAAGCGTAGCTTCACCTTGAAGATTGACCATAGCCGCTCTTATAATTGGGCCATGAGTTCCAACAAGCAGCAGTCTTGTAGTATAATATTGTGACTATAAAAAAAGTATGTCAGCACTCAAAACTTACCTCATATTTTTTATAAGCGTTCACAGAACTGATGTTAGCAAGACTACCTTCATAAGGGAACATGTCTTCGTACTCCATGAGAATTGAGTTCACTCCATACATACTGAGAATGGACAGATAAGAACCAATGTAAGCCAGTTTTGGGGGCGACCCCTTTAAGTCAAAATGCACTGTTACATAGTTTAAGTTAACCGACGTTTTTTTTGGACTTTCCCCACCAGTCATACGTGTTAATATACTGTATAAAACAAACAAACAACTTATGAAGAATAAATAATATTTAAATCTTCTCCGGATATTCTCGAGATAAATATGTAATGAACGTATTCGAAACATTTCATTTCCACTAACAAACAAAAACAATTAAAACTTATTTTTAATTATTCCATAATGAAGTTGTTTATTACTTGTGCTACTATAAAATCGTGGTGTTTTACGAGGTAGGCTAGTAGCCAACGTGGAATGCGAGGTTAACTGAACGATGAGCGTTTTACATATACGGATTCAGTGTGTGCGATAATTTAATTATGTTTCAGGCGTTTCGACGCATACGAAGAAAGTCCGTAAGAAAGTATTTACCTACTTCGTGACCGACATTTCAAAATGGTTGCAGTACAATAAAGTCCTTCAGTAAAATTTTCTTTTATCAAGACTAGACTAGAATTCGAAATAACAGGATTGTTATAATAATATTACGTGATATATGATAACAAAGTTCGCATTGAATGTCCATATTTTTTGTTTCATCTCTAATCTAAACCTAATCAAAAGTGTGCATGCAATTATGAACCTTATGGTTGAAAACATTTACTGTGAGATTATTTACAGAAGAAAAATTTGTAGAGCAAAGGACAATAAAATTGAAATAATACGATGAGTTTTTGCTCAGTACGAATAAGATACACCTTTAGCTTCACCAGCCTTATCAGGAGTCATTTGATGATTTCCTATCCATATAACATGCAATGACTACACAAAGAGAGAAAATATACAGAATAATAGCAAGTTATCATTGAAAATGTAGGAGATAACGGCTTAGTAACACGGATGATATCTGTACCATTTGGACTTGAACTTTTGGCTCGATGCCAGGATCTTTCAAAGGAGATTTGGCAAGAGCGCAATATGACCGTGTAACCCCGTCCTTGAACTTAAGTATTTTATTACCAAAGCTTTCAGGATTTTAAGACCACAAACGTATCGAAACGAGTCGTATAATGCGGCTGTAACTGAGACGGTTTCAGCGAAGTGGTTGCATTCAATTCGAATGTGTTTTGGAGTGGAATACTGAGCTGTGGTTTTCAAGTGGATGCATTTTATTTAGAGTTAAGTATAGTACCTAGATTTTAGTAGGTTATCTAAAATAACAGGTCAAAATATACATAACATGGATTTGTTAGACAAACCTTACAACCATGATGGTTTTTGAAATTGTATTAATGTAAAGCAGAAATAGTTAACTTGAGCTGTGATTGCCAGTGGTTACATTTTCTTTACACTTAAAATATGGTAGCTTGAATTTAGTTCGTACTTTAAAACAATATAGTAATATTATTATTTTAGAGTTGTTAGAAAAACCCTACAACTGTGATGATTTTCGCAATGGGGATGGCAACCGGGAACTAATGGCGCTAGTACAGCTTGTTCCAAGCATCGTCCTTGGTTCAAATCAGTTCAAATCTTAAAGGTACTTCAAAATAGTACTACGTCATTGGTCGGATTAGGACTACTCTATGGTGGCGCCATCTACAATATCTTTGCGTTGCCAACCCCATTGTAATAACTCTTAGGGTACGCGGGTATAATTCAACAAAAAAAGTGAGTATAGGCATAGAACACCTAATAGCTAACTAATAGTACTACGGTATAGGGCAACCGGTGGATGCAAGCGGCGGAATATAATATGTTCCGGCTGATGATGATGATGGACGAAATTAAGACGTTACCAAAAATACCACAAGCGACATTTACAGGGTCCTACTTATTCAACGGAGTGTCGAAAGTTTCATCCCGTTCTATTTCATGACCGGTGTTATATTTGCTTGGGGTTACATTACTCTTTATAAAGGTGACCGTGACCCTGTAAAGCAAGGGACTACTTAAGGAACAGGGTGTATATTTAGTCAGTGAGAGTCTGACAGCGCTTCTGCTCCATCAAGGCTGAGAAGACTCATGCGAAGGCCGCCATGCACACACTGTGGATGCCTGAAGAGGGACGGCGCCGCCGAGGCCGGCCTAGTAAAAGGTGGCGAAACGAGCTGGATTCACACCGTGAGGACTGTTTCGAAGTGGCGCTTGACAAAAGACTTGGAAAAACTTGGGGGAGGCCTTTGCCCAGCAGTGGGACAGCGTAGGCTGAAAAAAAAGCAACCTTACCAAGGTTGAGTTTAGTCATTTACTTTTTTGTTTTTACATTTTAATATTAGATAAGCAACCCGCCCCAACTCATACGATAACAATATAGATATACGAGTATTATATGACCTTCGTGAACCAATCTGTCCATTGATTAAACCGCATTCAAAATCCATTATGCAGTTTCAAAGATCTTAGCGAACAGAAGCGAAATACGATTTTGTTATGTAATAAGTAAAATTAAATATTATGTTTTGCATAATGTAAATAATTAATTACCTATAATTATTTTGATCAACTGTTACAGGAAACAAAATTCACAAACTATTGGCTGGGGTCCAGTTATTTTATGCGACACCACAGGACATTTACGAGTGCAATAATTGAATTGTGGTAACACTGTATCAAATTCTCGGAATTTCCCCCGACGACACTGCACTGACATAGTAAAACAGATATTGAATTTTATCACTGGCCACATTGTAATTTAATTTTACATCGCGCCTGTATATTACCCTGGAAATGGAAAAATAAAAATTTATGAAATTTTTATTATATTCAATTTCACAGACATTCGAAAAACTTCAGTGCAAAACCCTTGATACTACCTTGGGATCTTCAAAACTAAAACCTTGGGTCTTCAAGTCAAGAGTGAATAGGCCACTTCAAGCGTGCTTCACCATCGACCACGATATGATCGCTTACCATCAAACGAGATAGTGGTCAAACGCGAACTTATCGCTAAACAAAAAAAAAAAATACATAAAATGTCTACCCTAATGAAACTCTTGATTTGAAAGTGCAATTTTATTTGTATAATACAAATTCCGTCATTCAATACAAAATAAAGAAAAATAATAACCTTACTGCAAAATAGCTAATTTAGTTAATAACAATGCATTTACATGTTAAATTAAAAATTCAATATAAATGTATTATGATTATAACATAATATTCTTATTGGGGTGTCTGTTAATTACGTTACATGTTGTATACCATTAAAATTTAGGCGTCCTAAGTGCATAAAATATAATGTAGACTGTAGGTTGTCTAGAGGAATGTGCAGAGGAAGCACTTAGCGACAGTAACTCAAGTTGAGCGGCGATGGTCACTACCGTCCTTGCGACGTTGCAACTCCATTTTGTTAAGGCGAAGTTCTTTTGGCCTACAATGACGTGTTGCGTGTATCGCGTTGGGCTGTGGGAAAGAGACAGAGCTATACTAGTCATCTAGCGCCATCTTGTTCGCTTAACTACTCACGCGGTAGGCGCTTACCACGAATTTTCACTCTTTTACTTTACAGTATTTACAGCGTTTCTTGTATGAAAAAATGGAACAGCGCCTCTGGTGTGCGAAGAAGGAACTAATTTTTCCTTGAAAATTGTCAATTTGAAATTGTCAAAGTTCCAGTTTACTTTACGTCTCAAGTACTGAAATCTCGTGCTAAGGGTACAGATCCTGTCTGAATAAATTATTGTGTTATTATTAATTATGGTAATTGCAGATTGCTGAAAAGTTTTCAAAATAAAATAATAATGTTACCAATATTTCTTGAAAAGAATATTACAATTTTCTTTCTAACCTCTTTATCTCCAATAATAGTGACGCTGTGTTAATTATCTTAATTAATTTCACAAATGCCTATAATTCGTTTAAATTAAATGACTCTCAAGTTTTACATAAAATCACATAAAACCGTTGAACAAAGCTTGAGATTCAGCCCACCGTAAGTAGTCTGTGAGCTAAATTAACACACACTCACAAACTTTTCAATTAAGATGCGAGTACAAAGCAGATTTGAAAATTGGTGCCTAGTCAAATAATTATGTACTAAATAGAAGTAACTTTTCACAAACGACTGTATTTTCAGTACTAATTACTACAAAGTACCGATGAGTGTAAGTCTTTTGTTAACTTCACCACATTTAGGCAACCAGTACAATATCAAAGAAATAAGTTTGATATTTAGCCACTATTTATCTTAAGAACAAGTCTGCTTTAAAAGTTTTAATAGACTGCTTTCTCTGAGTAGGTATTATGAGTTCTCTTTGTTCATTAACAATTCTAGTAGGTTTCAAAGTGTTGAGGCGCAGCGCCGCCGCCCGGTACGAATCCCCGCTGCCTCGACAAGTCGAAGAGCAGAGCCTGCAAAGCAGTCACGCTCGCGAAGGAGCAGGCGGGCAGCGTGAGGGAGAGGAGAGAGTCCTCCCACCACCCCAGCTGCAGTGGTAGACGCCCACGGTGCCGACCATGGACCATGTTCCACGCTCGCCCCTAAGAGTGTCAGTATGATGACGGGGCCCACCTTTAGAGGACCAAAACCTGCCGGGATCGTGGGTCTTATCGCATTACCGTGACCCCGGAACATAAGGGCTATTGGAGGACACCGTGGATTTTAGTCAGTACGAGTCTGACAGTCTCTCCAGCCCTGCTCTGGGTGGGAGGACTCATTTGATGATTTTAACACGATAAAAAAAGGTAATTCTTAAATAAGTTACCCCTTCTTATAAAAGAAACCCCTTACTACGCGGCCGCTTGATTGAGCGGCGGCAGCGATGCTCGCGTTGACTCCGCATGGCGTATTACTTTTTAATTTTACTGTGTTCCGCTCAACCGCGCGGGTGAGCGGTGGTGTATGGAAATCACCAAAATAATTTAGGCGGATGAATCTACATTCCCTTTTTTGGTCGCTGTTGTGAAGACGCTGTTTACGTCTGTAACTTGTTGCAATAACGGTGGTTTTTTGTAGTTAAATTGTAACTAGTACCTCACAGTGAATATAAAATCAAAATTTAGACTTTGAATTTCTATGAAGGTATACCGTGATGTCTTTTAGCAGCAAAATTTATAGTTTTGATTTAAAACCTGTAGAGTCTTCCCCTTAACACGTCATTTACCGGCCAAGATTAGAGTGCACAGCCGCAAGCTCTAAAATTAATGCGTATATCCCGCAACACTTACCTACGTCAGGACATTTTATTGTTAGGAGTCCCTTTACTTTCTTGGCATAACCGGACTATCAAGACAGTTTTGCAAATCGTCTTCTCATCATCATCATCATCATCTCAGCCATAGGACGTCCACTGCTGAACATAGGCCTCCCCTTTTGATCTCCACATATACGTCATAATCGTCTTCTGCCTCACTTTAAAATAAAAGAACGCAATTGATGGAGCAAGGAGTACTTACATGCATAATCCTTGCTATATTTTTTTTTTGATCATGGTATAAATCATCAAATGAGTCCTCCCACCCCGGGCAGGGCGGGAGGGACCGTCAGTCTTGTACTGCCTAAATTCTACGGTGTCCTTCAATAGCCCTTTCTGTTTCGGTCACGGTAATGAGATAAGTCCCGCGACCCAGCCAGGCTTTGACCCTCTAGAGGGGGGGCCCGTCATCAGGATTCTTGCTACATGGCAAAATTATAGCTGCGGAGCAAATGGTGTTCCTGCAAGGGTTAAAGCTGAACTTCTTAGTAGGAGAACTGTTGTTGATATCAATTTTTTTTTTACAAATGGTCACAAAATGTATAACATTATCTATTATAGAAAATAACAGTAAGTAAAGGAGTTCGAGAGAAGTAGGAGTGCAGCAGGAGAGCTTGGAAAAAAAATCAAAGAGTTACCAGAAAGAGGTGGCAAGACAACGCGCGAAGCGTGAGCTGTTTTGAAAAAGCACAAGAGAATAGCTACTGAAAGGTGTCTTGAGGTTTTTTGAGGTCTTTGCCCAGATGTCGAATATTATGGAATACGAGTATTATAGAATACTCTTAAAAAACAGAGTTACCAACTCGCACCGATTCCCACCGCAACGGGTAGTGGTGGGAACATTGGTAGAAAATTTTATGTTACGGTACCTATTTTAAAACACACTAATATTTTATTCAAACTCAAGTCAGTTTGTATAAAATTGTAAGTAATAGAACTTGGAAGGGAATAAAAATACAAGATTGACAATGCTAATGCTAAATCCCAAGGACCATTTTAATTCAAAAGCAAATCCCTGTTTGCAAAGCTTAATTTAAATATTATCTCCGCGTGTTATCAGACTTTGTAAGGTAAGATTACTAGTTTGTGCAAAGGTATACAGGTCGGTGAACCACAATGCATAAGACAGGTAATTAAGGTGATGAAGAAACTCGGTTTGCCTCGAGGCAAAGGACGGCAAACTTTGCAACGTGTCTAGCGTCGCGGTTAGATAATAGGCGGGCAGAAGCCATTTTGAATTTTTGAAAGTAGATTATAATTTTCATTCTCAT